>JAZKJV010010859.1:2400000-3054115 GCA_037367405.1 Ottelia alismoides | reverse complement strand
TCTGGTGAAGCCCGTCAAGCTCTCCTCGGGCGAGACGATCGATCACATCACCGTCGCGACAACGCGCCCGAACCTACCTGGGCGACACCGCCCGTCGCGCTGAACCCGCGCGACCCGCGTGCCAAAGCGCTGGTGGGCCAGCGCGTGAAGCTCCCGCTGATCAACCGCGAGATTCCGATCATCGCCGACGATTACGCCGTGCTGCGTGAGCAGGACGCCACGAGCGAAGAAGAAAAGAACGACCCCAAGGCGAAGTTCTCGACCGGCTTCGTCAAGATCACCCCCGCGCACGATCCCAACGACTACGACGTCTGGCAGCGCAACAAGGCCCACTTCGCCCACGAGCCCATCAACATGATGTCGCCCGATGGGCGCATCTCGGACAAGCACGGCCTCACCGACATCCAAGACGCCGCGCCGTTTCTCGGCAAGACGATGCCGAGGGGCGCAAGCTCGTGGTCAAAGCCTTCGAAGAGCGCGGACTGTTGCAAGAGACCAAGCCGCACCGCCACTCGGTTAAGCACTCCGATCGCTCGAAGGCGATCATCGAGCCGTACTTGAGCGACCAGTGGTACGTGCGCGTGACCGATCCAAGGCTCGCCGCCAGCGCCAACAACGCGCTGGTCCCTGAGCAAAGGACGACGGCGTCTTTACCCCTCCCCGAGGGAGGGGCAGGGGTGGGTTCTCGCAAGCACAGGGATTCCTCATCCGACGGCCAACTCACTTTCCACCCCGCCCGCTACGCCAAGACGTACGAGCAATGGCACGACAACATCCGCGACTGGTGCATCTCGCGCCAGCTTTGGTGGGGGCATCGGATTCCGGTGTGGAGCAGAACCTACCGAGGGTTTGATGAATACCGGGTCAAGAGCGATGACTGGCGATTCAACGATTTTTTCCGTCACAACAAGAATTGGGCGGTGGTGCTCGATCCACCGGAGCCGAGGGTGATGGAAGACTGGGATGACGCAGAAGTGCGAGTGTCCGTGTCAATGGTCGCATCAGCCGATGGCGAGGAAAAAGCTCAGCAGCTGATCTTGGAAGAGAATGGCTTCACCCAAGACCCCGACGTCCTCGACACCTGGTTCTCCTCCGCCCTCTGGCCCATCTCCACCCTCGGCTGGCCCGACCCTGCGGCCGCCGGCAAAGAGTTCCCCGGCCTGCTCGACGCGTTCAATCCGTCGTCGGTCCTCTGCACCGCGCGCGAGATCATCACCCTCTGGGTCTCGCGCATGGTGATGTTCAACCGCTACTTCCTCGATCAAGGCGCGGGCCACGGCCCGCCTCCCCTTCAAGGACGTCTTCATCCACGCGATGATCCAGGACGGCCAAGGCCGCAAGATGAGCAAGTCCCTCGGCAACGGCGTCGATCCGCTCGACATCATCGCCACCCACGGCACCGACGCCATGCGCTTCACGCTGGTCCAAATGACCACGCAAACGCAGGACGTCCGCATGCCCGTGGTCAAGGACTCCAAGACCGGCAAGAACACCAGCCCCAAGTTCGACGAGGGCAAAAAGTTCGCCAACAAACTCTGGAACGCCGCGAGCTTCACGATCCAGATGCTGACGCCGCACCAGAGCGCTGACGCGCACGCGCCGAGCGTGGACGTGAAGAAGCTCTCACTGGTCGATCGCTGGATGCTCTCACGCCTCGAACGTGCCACGCGCGAGGTCAACGAGTCGCTCCGCAACTACGAGTTCAGCTCCTACGCCACGACCATGTACAACTTGGTGTGGAACGATTTCTGCTCGTGGTACCTCGAGTCGATCAAGCCGACGATCGCCAAGGACGCTAATCAGCGCGCCGTGCTGCTGCACGCGATGAACGCGATCATTCGTCTGCTTCACCCGATCATGCCGTTCGTGACTGAGGCGATCGCGCAGGAGCTGGGCAAGCTCACGAGCGCGAAGCTCGCTGAGGCGGGCCTTGGTTCGGCAAAGACGCATCCGCTCGCGCTCGCCCACTGGCCCACGCCCGCGACCAGCCTCCACGACGACGCCGCCGAAAAAGCCTTCACCGAACTCGGCGAGCTCGTCGAAGCGATCCGCCAAGTCCGCGCATCGGCCAACGTCCCGCCCAAGCGCCGCATCACCCTCCACGCCCCGGCCGCGCTGGTCGAGCGATGCGCCCTGGCCGGCAGCGCCGTGCAAGCACTCGCCGAGCTCGATCGCATCACGACCGATAGCCCCACCGGTGCCAGCACCGGGGTCCGCGTCGGCGCGATCGAGTGCCGATTGTCGAACCTCGCCGACGCCGGGGCCGTACCCGATGCTTCGGGCGAGCGCGACAGAGTTTCCAAGGAACTGGCCGATACAGAAAAGACGATCGGCGTGCTCCAGGGTCGCCTGAGCAACCCCGGATACGCCGAACGCGCACCCGCCGCGATGGTCCAGCAGACCAAGGACCAGTTGACCGCCGCCCAGGCCAAGCTCGCCGCGCTCAAAGCGGCGTTGGAGAAGCTCCCGTGACTCACGCCCGCTCGGCCCTGGTGTTGCTCGTGGCCCTCTGCGCCGGCGCGCTGTGCGCCTGCGACACGCAGCGCCCCTACACCCAGGCCGGCGCGCTCGATGACCACGATCAGCTCAACTTGGTCGAGATGGGCCCGCCCGCGCCGGGCCAGCCCGCCGCCCCCGCGCGCTCCAGCGCCTCGGTCATCCGCTCGGTCGAAGGGTGGAACTTCGACGGCACCCAGGGCCAGCAGGTCAAGACCGATCACTTCTCGTTCTTCATAACCGCCAAATCGCCCGTCATCGCCGAGCGCCTGCCCGGCTTTGCCGAGGCGGCGCTGACGCACTACACCACCGCCATCGCGCCGCTGACCATGCCCGACCAGCGCCTCGAGACCTTCCTCATGGCCTCGCGTCAGCAATGGCAGAGCGTCGCGCTGCAAGTTGTCGGCCCGCGCGTCACGCCCTTCACCGCCATCCGCCGCGGCGGCTTCGCCACCATGGGGCGGGCGTTCTACTTCGACATCGGCGCGTACGACACGCTCGCCGTCGCAGCGCACGAAGGCTGGCACCAGTACACGCAGCGCTCGTTCCTCGAAACGATGCCCGTCTGGCTCGAAGAGGGCGTCGCGACGTACATGGAGGGGCACAAGTGGGACGGCGGCACGCCGCGCTTTCTCCCCTGGGCCAACATCGAACGCTTCGATCGCCTGCGCGAAGTCGTCGCCACCGGCGAGCTGATGAGTCTCACCGACCTCATGGCCGCGGCCCCTGATCAATTCGTCGCCAGTGGCGGCGGCTCCGGCCGCGGCATCACCTATTACGCCCAGCTCTGGGCCCTCATGCACTTTCTCAACGAAGGGCAGGGGGGCAAGCACCGCGAAAGCCTGCAGCGCGCCGTGACCGACGCCGCCACGGGCAAGATGAGCAAGACCATCGTCACCAAGCTCGGCAACGCCCAAGGCACGCGCATGCTGGCGCGCCAATTGGGCCCGACGGTCTTTCGCACGTACTTCTCCGATGACCTTGCGAGCGCCAACGCGGAGTACATGGCCTTCGTGCGCCAGATCGTCGCACCGGGCGGCCGCGAAGCGATCGTCGCGGGCACTTCACCCGTGACGCCGCCAGCGACCAACGCGACGACAAAGTGAAAATTGAAAAGTGAAAAGTGAAAAAAAGACCCGAGGATTCGAGTCTTTGGTCTTCATTTTCACTTTTCACTTTTCAAGTTCCACCTTTGACGGTGACCCAGCACTCACCCAAGCTCCCCGCTGGCGATCACGCGAATTTCGCCGTCGACTTCGAGTCGCAAAGCCCCGCTCGGCTCCAGCCCGCGCACGATCCCGCGCACGACCTTGCCGTCGGGCAGCGTCACCGCCCGCGATTCGTTGAGCTTGTCCAACCGAGACTCGGCCGCCGTCACCACGCCCGCACCGTGCGCCACGCCCGACGCGATCGGCACCAGCGCGTTCAGCATCGCCTCGCGCAGCGTCACCAAATCCACCGGCCCGCCCAGCTCACGCCGAAGCGTCGTCGCGCGCTCCTGCAAGCTCGCGGGCAGCTCGTGCAGCGTGCAATTCGCGTTCACGCCCACGCCGATCAGCACAAACGCCCGATCGTCGCGCCGCACCACTTCGCTCAAAAGCCCCGCCACCTTGCGCGAGTTGATCAGCACGTCGTTGGGCCACTTGAGCGCCGCGCGCACGCCCACCGATTCGATCGCGTTCATGCACGCCAGCCCCGCGCCGATCGCCATCACCGGGTCGATCGTCGCGTCACTCGCCCGCGGCACCACCAGCGTGAACCACAACCCGCCAAGCGGGCTGAACCACTTGCGCCCCAGCCGCCCAAGCCCGCCGGTCTGCTGATCCGCGACCAGCACCGTCGGCCCAAGCACCTGCCCCGCGTCGATCATGCGGCGCGCTTCGAGGCTCGTCGAATCGATCGTCGGCCAGTGATGGATGCACGTCGGCATGGCTCGCTGAGCCGAGGGTACGCCCGGTTGATTCACCGTCCACCTCCTCGTTCAGCGTGCCTTCGTGCCCGCGGCCTTCCGCGCCTCCGCGCGCGCTTCGCACCACTTGCGGCACGTGCGCAAGAGCTCGGTCCGGCGCACCGGTTTGGTCAGGAAATCATCGCACCCCGCCGCCAGGCATCGCTCGCGATCATCGCTCAGCGTGTGGGCCGTCAGCGCGACGATCACCCCGTCGTACCCGCGCCGGCGCAGCTCCATCGTGGCGCCATAACCGTCGAGCTCGGGCAATTGCATGTCCATGAGGATCAGGTCGTAATCCTCACCGCGGTGCCGAGCTTTCATCGCTTCGTCGACCGCCTGACGACCGTTCTCAACCGTCGTCAGCTGCGCGCCCGACTTCGAGAAGATCATCTGCAACAGACGCCGATTATCCGGCCCGTCCTCGACCAGCAGCACCCGCGCCGCCAGCGCGATCAGCTCGTTGGTGCTCTGCGCCTCTTGCTCGCTCAGTTCTTTCGCCAGGTGGGCCGAGACGAGCTGATCCTTCGGCACCGGCCCCGTGGCCAGCCTGATGATGAACTCGCTTCCCTGGCCCGGCGCGCTGGTCACGCTGATCCCGCCGCCCAGAGCCTCCGCCAGTCGCTTGGAGATCGACAGGCCCAGCCCCGTGCCGCCGTACTTGCGCGACGTCGACGCCTCCGCCTGCTCGAAGGGCTTGAACAGACGCTCCATCGTTTCGGGCGAGATGCCCTCGCCGGTGTCGCGCACCGCGATGACCAGCATCCCGTCGTGGTCGCTGGGCTCGAAGTGCGCGTGCACCGACACCGAGCCGCGCGACGTAAACTTGATCGCGTTACCCACGATATTGGTCAGGATCTGACGCGCCCGCGTCGGGTCGGTGTGGATCAAGCGCGGCACCTGGCCGTTCCACGCGAAGGTCAACTCCAACCCCTTGGCCCGCGCCCGGTCGAGCAGCAGGTGCTCGACGTCGCTCAGCACGTGCACCGGCGAGCAGGCGATGCGTTCGGTCTGCATCTTGTCCGACTCGATCTTGGAAATGTCCAGGATGTCGTTGATGATCTGCAGCAGGTGCTCGCCCGAGCGCTGGATCGTGCGAAGGTGCTGCTTGCTTTCCTTCTCGCCCACGCCGCCATCCATCAAGAGCTCGGCGTATCCGATGATGGCCGTCATGGGCGTGCGGATCTCGTGGCTCATGTTCGCCAGGAAGCTGCTCTTAGCCAGCGAAAGCTCCTCCGCGCGGGCCCGCGCGTGCGCCAAGGCCACAAACGCGTCACGCTGACGGCAGCGCACGCGGTAGACGATGAACCCCATCCCCGCCGCGGTGATCGCACAGGGAAGCAGCGCCAGCAGCGCCGCGCGATCGGCCATCGCCAAGGCCGAGCGATACTCCGCCGCCGACACGTCCACACCCAAAACGCCCACCTGGCGTCCGTCGCGCGTGATGATCGGCGCATACCCGCTCATGAACGACCCCCACTTATCCGTGTAAGGCTCCTGCGTGCTGGCCGGAACGCCGGCGCTCGCACCCTTGCCCAGCGCCGCGAGCATCGATGCATCGGGCGTCTGATAGACCTCCCAGACCTGCGCCCGCTGGTTCACGCCGTCCTCGACCTTGTCGGGCGAGGTGTCGAGCACAAAGCGCACCTTGTCGCCGTCGCGCACAGCGGTGTAGACGAACTTGACGCCGGGCATCCGCGCGTGCGCCGCACGCAACGGCGCGATGGCGCGCTGATACTCCGGCGAATCCAATTGCTCCGGCCGCCAGATCGTCTCGTGCAGTTCGCCATCAACGCTGGCCGAGATCGACTCGGCGACCATCGCCAGGTTCTTCGAGACGTCGTTGGTGATCGCTTGCCGCGCGTGATGCCAGATGCCCGCGACCGCCAGCAAGCTCGCCGCCGCGATCGCCAGCACCGTCGCGACGGTCTCAGCAACTGGGCGAACGCGCTCGCTGCGCACAGCCAGCTGCCCCTTCAATCCAAACTGTCGACGCAACGTACTGATAACCGCCTCCCGCCCACGGCCTTGGGTGTGCCGAGAGTTCATCGGGTATCACCGATCTGTGCCCAAGCCGGCGCGCACCCCGCGCGTTCTTCCCCGTCAGCACCGGCGGCACAACCGTCACAGACCGACCCCCTCGGTCAATGCGTGTCCCGCGGTTTTGGTGGTGCTCTCGCTCGCGCGGTTGACTCAAGTCTGGATTACGCCCGTGCGGAACGTGCGCGAGTAATCCCAGTTGGCGCACGCATCGAGCGCCGCGCTCAGCTCCGCCCGCGTGTTCTGCGGCTCAATCAGCCGATCCACCCACCCGCGCGCCGCCGCGTGGCGGATGTCCGCCTGTTCCGTATAACCCGCGTGGATCGCGCCGTAGATCTGCTTGTGCGTCTCGGGGTCGATCGTCTCGCCCTTGCGCTTGCGCGAAGCCTCTTCGATCATCGTGAGCACGCCCGTCGCCTGGTTGGCGCCCATGACGGCGCACTTGGCGTTGGGCCACGCGAAGGAGATGAACTGATCGAACGCGCGCCCGCACATCGCATAGTTGCCCGCGCCGTACGACCCGCCGATGATCACCACGATCTTGGGCACCACGCAGTTGGCCATCGCGTTGACCATCTTCGCGCCGGCGCGGATGATGCCGCCTTGCTCGCTATCGCGCCCGACCATGAATCCCGTGGTGTCGTGCAAGAACACGATCGGCACCTTGCGCTGGTTGCAGTCCATGATGAACCGCGCCGACTTGTCCGCGCTGTCGTCATAAATCACGCCCGGCATCTGCGTCTGCCCCTTGCCCGAGCGCACCAGCTTCTTCTGATTGGCCACGATGCCGCAGGCGTGGCCGTTGATCTTGGCGTAACCGCAGACGATTGACTGGCCGTACTCGGGTTTGTATTCGTCGAAATCAGCTTCCAGTGCGATAGTCTGTTGTGGAGCAGCCGTCCCGCCTGCCTTCGCATCGACGATGCACGCAATAACATCGCGCACGTCGTACTGGGTGCCGGGCTTGTCGGTGTAGACCGACAGAGTCAGATCGGGTGAGCGTGCGGGTGCCGTGGACGAGGCGGTACTTTGATCGGCCGCTTCACCCGCAAGCGAAAGATAAAGCGCGCGGAGCGCTTCAGGCTTCTGCGCATCGAGTACGCTCGCTTGCCGAGAGAGCTGGTGCTCCCAGTAATCACCACGCGGCTTTGCGCGGAGTTGCTCGACGACTTGCTGGCGCTCTTCAGGCGACTGCGCGGCCTTGAACTTTTCAAGGTCATTGGCGGCGTCGCCGTACTGGCTCACGAATCCCGGTGTGAAAGCAGCGTGCTTCATCATCCGAGACATCACAGCAAGTTGCCTGGCGTGTGACGCGGGCGGATATTTGCTGACCAGCGACCTCACCCGCGCAATGCACGCCACATCATCCTTCTCGCGGAAATCAATCGTTCCGCTCACCGCCGCGTGCATCTGCGCCCCGCCCAGCTCTTCATCCGTCACGTCCTGACCGATTGCCGCCTTCACCAGCGCCGGCCCCGCGAGGTACAACCCCGAGCCCTCGGTCATCAGCAGCGTGTCGCACAGCACCGGCAGATATCCGCCACCCGCGACGCAATAGCCCATGATGGCCGCGATCTGCGGAATGCCCTCAGCACTGATGATCGCGTTGTTGCGGAAAATTCGCCCGAAGTCATCCGTATCCGGGAACACATCCTCCTGCATGGGCAGGAACACACCCGCGGAGTCCACCAAATAAATCAGCGGCATCCGCGCCGCGTGCGCGATCGTCTGCGCACGGATGATCTTCTTGCACGTCATCGGAAAAAACGCGCCCGCTTTCACCGTCGCGTCATTGGCGATGATCATGCACTGTTTGCCGCAAACGCGTCCGATCCCCGTCACCACGCCAGCGCTCGGTGCGCCGCCGTGCTCCTGGTACATCCCGTGCGCGCACCACATGCCCAGTTCCTGAAACCGCGCCGTCCCGCCCGAGGGGAGCACACCCTTGAGCTGATCCGGCGTCGTCTCCGGCGCGCCGTCGAGCAATAGCTCGATGCGCTCGCGTGCCGTCAATCGGCCCTTCTCATGCTGGCGATTGATCGCCGACTTTCCGCCGCCGGCGCGGATGAGCTGCTCGTCGATCCGGTAAAGATCGACCAATTCCTTGAGCGTGGGCGAGCCGGCAGCGGGGGGCGTGGTGTTGGGCGTCGACATAGTGGGTCGATGCTAGTCTCACGCCGGCAAGTCGTTGGGTGCAAGGGTTCTCGGGCCAATCCCAAAAAGTCCGCGGTTGTTGCGCAATGCGCCTGTCCCGCCCGCGTCTATTCTGTGAAGGAGCCAACAACCATGACTCAGTTCCCCAGCGTGCCGAGTGCCATTGCACTCGACGACATGCCCGCCATCTCGTCCTACGCCCGCACCGGCGACCCCCGCGCGTTCGAGGTCATCGTTCAGCGTTACCAATCGATGGTCCTCGCGACTTGCCGGCGCGTGCTGGGCTCCACCACCGACGCCGAGGACGCCGCGCAAGAGACTTTCCTCAAGCTCGCGCAGAGCGCTGGGCAGATCCGTGCCAACGCCGCCGCCTGGCTCCACGCGTGCGCCGTGCGCACCTCGATCGACCTGATGCGCAAGCGCGGCGTGCGCCGCGCGGCCGAGCAATCCCGCCCCGAGGCCGAAGCCCCCGACGCGCGCACCTGGCTCGAAATCCGCCCCATCATCGACGAAGCGCTGGGCGAGCTGAGCGACGAAGACCGCGAGCTGATCGTCACGCGATTCCTCATGTGCACGCCGCAGGTCGACATGGCCCAGCAGGCGGGCGTCAACCCGGGCACGATGCACCGTCGCATCGACAAAGCCGTCGAACACCTTCGTACCAAGCTCGCGTCTCGCGGCCTGGCGATCGGCGCCGGCGCTGTGCTCATCGGCGCGCTGGCGCAGGCCGAGCCCGCCTCGGCGCAGATGGCGATGACCGGCTCGCTCATGAAAGTCGGCCTCTCCGGCGTCGGCTCGGGCGCGGCCGTGGCCACCGGCATCGGCGCTTCGAAACTCATCATCTGGTCCTCCGCGGCTGTGCTGGCGCTTGCGGGATTGGCCGGTGGATACGCGATGCTTCACTCGGCCCCGCCGCCGGAAGCCCCTGCAGCCAAGGACGCGTCCACGCCCATCGCGAGCGCCAGCGTGCCGCGACCGGAAAAAGCCCTCACCGAGCTCCTGCTCGTCAAAGAGATCCCCGGCGGCAAGAACGAAGAAGTCGAGTGCGACGGCAAAAAGCTCCGCTTCAAGATCATGAACCCAGATGGCACCAATCCGCAATCCGCCGTCGCGCGCATCGTCAAAATCGATTCCGCTCCCAACAAGGGCAAACTCACCGTTCAGTTCGAGGAGATCAAGATTGAACACGACCCGGGCGTGGGCGCGGTGCTGCTCGCCACGGAGTTGAACGGCACGTACGCGATCGACGACAACACCGCGACGCTCACGTTCGTGCTGCCCGAGAACATGAAGATGGAGCAGGGCAAGCCCGTGAAGCTCCCGCCGTGGATCATGCGCATGGATAAGCGCGGCGAAGCCCAGCCCGGCTCGACGCCCACGCCCATCACCGGCAAGTGGAACAAGCTCAACAACCTCATGCTCGACATTTCGAGCGAAGAGATCGCGATCAAGACCATCGAGGACCAGTTCGTGCTCACCCGCTCGAAGGTGCTCGAGTGGAAGGAAGAGTCCGGCTTCTCACGCGTGCAGGTGATCTGCGTGCAGAACATGATCGACGAGAAGATGATCGGCAAGCGCGTCAAACTGCTTATCCGCAAAGACGCCAACGGGTACACCACCGTGCAGCGCGATTCGACTTCGCCCAAGATCAACGAGTGGCCTCTCGGCTTCGATCCCAAGCTCGAGCCCAACTTGCTCATCGCCACGTGGAGGAAGAGCAAGTGAACAAGCAACACGCTCAACGCCCGGGCTTCACGCTCGTCGAACTGCTCGTCACGATCGCGATCATCGCCGTGCTCATCGGCATCCTGCTGCCGGTGCTCGCCAATTCGCGAAAGGCCGCCAAGACGACGATCTGCCTGAACCAATCGCGACAGATCGCCGCCGCGGTCAACACCTTTAGCGCCTCCAACCGCGGACGCTTGCCCGAGAACCGCCCGCTTGTGCGCCCCGGCGAGCACACCACCTGGCGCGCGATGATGATCCGCGACGGCTACCTCGTCAAGGACCAGGGCTGGGCCTGCCCGCTCCACCCGGGCGGCAAGCCGCTCAGCGAACAGGGCGAGATGGACAACGGCACGCTCTGTGTCGACGACCAGGCCTCGAGCTACGCGCTCAACGGGCACTTGCTCTGGAAACTCAACAAGGACACGAAAGAGTCCGACGTTCCCGACACGCGCGTGCAGCGCCCTTCGCACACGATCCTCATCACCGAAACGCGCACGCGCTTTCCCGATCTGCGCATCGCCAACGTCGTGCTCGTCTCGCAAGATGAACTCGGCGGCATGTTCGGCTTCTGGCACTCGGGCGACGGCGTCTACTCGTACTACGACGGCCACGCCGACACGCAGGCGCTCATGAACACCGGCAACCCTGATTGCCGCTGGCACAACGGCAAGGACCTGGTGCAAGACCCCGTCACGCCGCAGGACCCCAGCGAGTTCGGCCCGCACGGGCACCCGGATTGGCAGTACCTGCTGCCGCCGGTGTATCTGCAGCGGCGTTGAGTGACGTATGACGCGAGCAGGACGCTCGGTGAAGTTCCGAGCGCGAAAATGTCTATCGTTGGGCGATGCGCGACTTGCCGCCTCAGCACGGGCCGAGTAGGAGCGTTCACTTGGGCCTGACGCCGGGTGGGGCCGAGTGCCGCGCGATCGAACACGTGCGAGCCCGTGCGATAGGCGAGCCGGTTGGCACCCAGCACGCCATTACCCTGCACTTTCACCCCGATCGGCTGGTGGCTGGTCAGCCGATTCTGCAGGCCATGCAGCGCGACGGACTCTACCGGAGTCAGTTCGAGACGGCGACCAGCAACGGCGGACTGACGGCGTACACGGGTGGGCAACGCTGGGCGTGGGAGAGTCGAATCTTCGGCGGCGCATACGACGACGCGCCGCCAAGCGCCCGGCCCAAGTACGGCTCGCTCAACTACCGAGGTCGATCAGTCGGCGGTTCGCCGCGGTTCGGGTCCGCGTATTTCAAGCTCGACGCGAGTGTGTTGCAGCGTGCGACGTTCTGTTTCCCCGATAGCTACTTCGAACCGGAGAAGTTTGGCGTCGCCTCGCGTATGGCGCTGGTGGAGCACGCCGAGCTGAGTGACTTGGATGAGCTCGACCGCTATATCGAGGCGCAAGTGCACGGCCCGGTCATCATCGGACGCGATTGCAGGGCGCTCGTGCTCGACCCGAGCTTTCGTGCGAGTGAGGTTGATCGATGGGCTATGGACTTGGCGGGCGCGACCGGCATTGCCATCGAGTGGCATGCAGGGTTCAGCGCGTCGATCGATGAGCTGGAGCCGCACCATGCTTATCGCGGGCCTGAGATCGTGCAACTCGCACGGGTGATTGCAGACAATGGGCGGTTGACTCCGGCGGTGATCGGCCGAGCGGCTTTCTCGGGGCGTTACGACCCGCAGGACCTCAAGCGCGTGTGGCACCTGCTTGCGCGCTTTGGATGCCAAGAGCGCGGTGGACTTTTCGGACGGTGATCGCGCTCGCAGCGCGGCGTCAGACCAAGGTCAGCTCGTCGAGCCATCACCCTGCTTGCGCCACTGACGCTTGGCGATGTAGTTCGCCTCGGCGCTCAGATCGCGCACGCCCTTGGCCGAGAAGTTGGGCACGCCCGGCGGCGGCGCGTTGTCGCTGGACTTGATTGGCGTCTTGGGCTTGCCCTTGGCGCCGGGGCGTTTCTTGAATGACATGCGCGTGCTGCTTACTTGGCCGGCTTGGCTTCAGTGGGTTTGTCGGTCTTGGCTTTTTCGCCGGCGGCCAGCGCTTCGTTCACCTGCTTGACCAGGTCCTTGTCGTCGGGCGTGACGGTGGGGGCGAACATCTTGATCACCTTGCCCTCGCGCGACACGAGGTACTTTTGGAAGTTCCACTTCACCTCGCCGCCCACGGGCGCGGGTTGCGTGGTGAGCTTCTTGTACAGCGCGTGCTGATCATCGCCCTTGACGGAGATCTTCGCCATCATGGGGAAGGTCACGTCGTACTTGCTCTTGCAGAACGTGGCGATCTCTTCGTTGCTCCCCGGCTCTTGCGAGCCGAAGTTGTTGGCGGGGAAGCCAATGATGACCAAGCCCGCGTCCTTCTTGTCCTTGTAGAGCTTCTCGAGCGCCTTGTACTGGCCTGTGAGCCCGCACTGGCTAGCGACGTTGACCATGAGCACAACCTTGCCGCGGTACTGGCTGAGGTCGACGTCCTTGCCGTCGATGGATTTCATGGTGAAGCCGAGCACGTACGCGGGGTCTTTGGTCACGGGGTCATCCTTGGGCGAGGCCGGCGCGGGCTTGGCCTCGGGCTTGGCATCGCCCGCGGGCGGGTTGGCCATCACGATGCCGCCGACGAGGATGGGCAGAGCCAAAGCCGAGAGAACGAGCGCGCGCATGTGGACCTCGCAGAAAGTTGAGCGGCCCAGAAGAGCCGCGGCGTGAGGTGGGGGTGAAAAAACCGGCGGCGCTTTCGCGTCGCCGGCTCGTTGATCAATTCTATCAGTGAGGCTTGGCGGGGTCGGCGGGCTTGATCGCTTCCTTGCCCTTCTCGACGGCTTCCTTGGCCTTGTCTGCGCCTTCCTTCACGGCCTCCTTGGCCTTCTCGGCGCCTTCCTTGACCTTATCGCCAGCTTCCTTCATCTTGTCGCCGGCCTTCTTGGCGGCATCGGCGGCGGCGTCGGTCGCCTTGGTGGTCTTGTCCTTGGCCTCCTCGCAGCCGACAACGGTGAGGCCGAGGGCGGCGATGAGGGCGAGCGCGAGAGCGTTGGTGGTCTTCATGTGGACTCCTTGATCGGTCGTTCGTGGAAGTGAGCCGCGACCGTGCGGCGCGCGAATACTAAGGGCATTCGCTCAGGAAAGCTACCAGATACGTCCGCACGCAGGACTTATGTTCGCGCGGTGCTACCGTTGATCAATGGTTGTGCTCACACGCGCCGTGCGTTTTTCGATCAACCCGGGAGATCCCGGGGCGGTGGTGCTCTCCGGTCCCAACGGGTACGCCGGCGTGCCCAGCGCGCACGGGCTGGCGCGGCACTATGAGCTGGTGGTGCGCTGCCGCGGCGTGGTCGATGCGCAGACCGGATACTTCATGGACATCAAGGCGATCGATCGCGCCGTGCGGGCCTCGGCCGTGACGGCGATCGCGCGGGCGTGCGTCGACGACGCGCAGGCCGAGCCGGCGCAGCTGTTGCACGCGATGATGCCGAGCATCGACGGCGAGTTGGGCGGGCGGTTGGCGAGCGTGCGCTGGCGCGTGACGCCGTTCTACAGCGTGGAGGTTGATATGCGCGATCAGAGCGTGTCGGTGGTGCGTCAGAAGTTCGAGTTCGCCGCGGCCCATCGCCTGCACGCGCCGGACCTGACGCCGGAGCAGAACCGCGCGATGTTCGGCAAGTGCAACCTGCCCAACGCGCACGGGCACAACTACATCGTCGAGCCCGCGGTGGTCGTCAAGGCCGGGAGCAAGTTCTCGCTGGGCGAGCTTGAGCGCGTCACCAATCAGCACGTGATCGAAAAGCTCGACCACCTGCACCTGAACAAGGACGTCGACGAGTTCCGCGACGGCTCGGGCGTGAACCCGTCGGTCGAGAACATCGCGCGCGTGTGCTATCAGTGGCTCACGCCGCACGTGAAGGCGATGGGCGCGGAGCTGCGCGAGGTGACGGTGTGGGAGACGGAAAAGACGTGCGCGACGTTCCCGGGGTGAACGCTTACGCGGGCTTGCGTGCGGTGATATCGAGGCTCGTGACAAAGTCGCTGGGCTTGGTCCCTGCGGGCAAGGCGTTGGCGACCTTGGCGTAGAGCGGATCGTTCCAGTTGGTCATGGCGTCGATGTAGTGCGACTTGGGCGTGAGGGCGATGGCTGTGAGGCCCGCGCCCTGTGCCTGCGCACGGGACTCTTCGACGAGCACCGCGCCGGCGACACACCCGACGAGCGCTTCGACATCAGCCTTGACGGCCACGGGCAGGGGACGCAGGAGCGCGAGGTCGGAGACCGCGACGCGCCCGCCCGGCTTGAGCACGCGGGCGATCTCGCGCCACACGCGGGCCTTGTCGGGCGACAGATTGAGCACGCAATTGGAGATCACGACGTCGACGCTCGCGTCGGGCACGGGGAGGTTTTCGATCTCGCCCAGGCGGAACTCGACGTTGGAAAGGCCGGTCTGTTCCGTGTAGCTCGCAGTGTTGCGGCGGGCTTTAGAGAGCATGTCGGGCGTCATGTCGATGCCGATGACTTTGCCCGTGGGGCCGACTTTCGGGCCGGCGACGAAGCAATCGAACCCGCCCCCGGCGCCGAGGTCGAGCACGACCTCGCCGGGCTTGAGCGAGGCGATGGCGGTGGGGTTGCCGCAGGAGAGACCCATGTTGGCGCCGTCGGGCGCGGAGGCGAGCTCGTTCTGCGTGTAGCCGATCGCGTGCGCGAGCTGGTCGGGCGTAAAGGTCGCGGGGCCGCAGCAACCGCCACCTGCGGTTGAGGGTGTGCAGCACGCGGACGATGCCGCCGCCGTTTGGGCTGCGGACCAGGAGCCGAGCTGGGCGATCTGGGCATAGCCCTCGCGCACATGCTGGCGCTGGAGGTCTTGGGTGACGGGCGAGGTGCCGTTGGTGTCGGAGCAGCAGTCGGGGCCGCAGCAGGGGGTGGTCTTGGGTGTGGTCATGGTGTGATCTCGTTCAGAGGTTGGGCGTGAGAGAGCCGGGGAGTGATTCGATGTACACGCGGATTTGGTCGCGCACGCGCCGGTAATGGACCATGGCGAGTTCGTGGGTCGGCGCGTCGTTGGCCAGGCGGGGTGGGTCGTCGAAGCCGACGTGCACAACGCGTGCGCCGGGGAAGACGGGGCAGGATTCGTGGGCGGAGTCGCAGACGGTCACGACGACGTCGAAAGTGACGCCGACTTGCTCGGGGCGCTTGGATGTGTGCGATGAAATGTCAATGCCGACCTCGCGCATAGCTTGCACGGCCAGTGGATTCAGTCCGTGCGGCGAAGTACCTGCGGAATAGGCATCGATGACATCGGACTTGAGTGCGCGGGCCCACCCCTCGGCCATCTGGCTCCGGCACGAGTTGCCCGTGCACAGAAAGAGCACGCGGAGTTTGCGATCAGCAATTGCCACAGCAACCTCCAGCGCACGATTCGGCCTGATCGGAGGGGCAGCAGTTTTCGATCGCGTTGGCGAGCGCCCGAAGGGTGGTGCACAGGTGGGCGTAGCGCACGGTGTAGGTCACAGAGCGGCCCAGCTTGGTCGCCTCGAGCAGGCCCGAGCGCTGGAGCTGCTGGAGGTGCCGCGAGACGACGGAAAAATCGACATGGCAGCACTCGGCGACTTCGGTCACGGTGCACCCGCGCGAGCACTTGATCATGCAGGCCAGCAGCTTGGCGCGGGTCGGGTCGGCGAGGGACTTGAAGAGCTCGGGGTCGAGCAGGTTGTCGATCGGCCCGCCCCGGGCCAGGGCCTGTTTGGGCGTGATGGGCTTACGCTTGCTTACTTGCGTCATGATGCAAGTATAGCGGGCCGGATCGAACGTCAAATGAAAACGCCCTCGGGGCGAGGGCGTCGGAGAGATCGGGGGGGAGCTGCGTTTTTACGGGCAGAGGAAGGTGTCTTCGGGGCCGTCGGGTTCTTCGACGCCGCGGAGGGGTTGGCACGTGCCCTTGCCGGCGCGGCCTTGGGCGCGCGCTTCGGCGAGTTTGATCGCGTTCTCCAGCGCCCGCGGCAGCCAGATGTTGTCGCCCGTGTCGGTCCAAGGGGTGGCCATCCAGAGCGCTGAGCCGTCGGACTTGAGGGCGTTTTGCCCGCGTTGGTTGTGGAAGAAGGCGTTTTCGTTGTAGTAGACGGTTTTTTCGCCGCGGAAGGCGCGGGTGGTGACGGGCGAGCGATCGGCGAGGACCACGAACGAGATCGATTGATTCATGCTGGCGCGGCGGCGCGCGAACATGTTCTGGTACGAGTACGAAACGTCGCTCAGGCACGCCCAGTCGGCGGCCTGCGGGTCGTTGCACTCGCGGCAGGCGTCGGCGTTGGCGGCGCAGGCGAGCTGGGCGATGGTCGCGTAGTTCTGACGCTTGAGCGTGTAGAGATTGGCGGCGTTGGATTGCTCGGGCGAGCCGACGTTCCACCACGGTGCGCCGGCGAGTGAGGCGGTGGCCATGGGCAGCGCGCCGCGGTTGTCGCTGGAGTAGAGGCCGAGGGCTTGACCGACACCGCCCAAGTTGCTCAGGCAGGCGCTCTGGCGGGCGCGATCGCGGGCGAAGCCGAGCGTGGGCCAGATGACCGCGGCGCCGATGAGCAAGACGGCGGCGATCGCGCCCAGGTCCGGCAAACGCCACGAGCGCGCGGGCGCGGCGATCTCGCTCGGGTCGATCACCATGCGCGATTGCTGCGTGTCGATCGCGGCCTGAACGCGCGAGAGCGTGGCGCTAATGAGCGAAGCGCGATTGGCATCGAGCTCGCCCATCGCTGGGCCGGAGAGCTCGAGGTTGTGCAAGAGCGAGAGGTGGTGCTCAGCCCGGGCGCGCATGCCCGAGGCGACGCGGCGTGCATCGAGCTGGGCACCGACGAGCGCTTCGAAAGCGTCTTCGTCGCCCGGTGAGAGTTCGACGGTCTCGGGCTCGGACGAGCGCGGTGCGTGCGAAGCACACCTCGCGAGCGTGGCGTGCACGAGCTTGTCGCACGCGCCGGGGTCGGGGGTGAGAAGTTCGGAGATGCCCAGCAGCTTGGCGGCACGCTCGCGGTGCTCGGGTGAGACGCGTTCGATCTGCCACTCGGCGTCGATCAGCGCATCGAGCGCCGCCTGCGAGCGCGGGCAGAGTGAATCATCGGGCGGGATGGGCGGGTTCGAACTCATGTTACTCGGTTTGGAAGCTGCCCTTGGTCGTGACTTGCCACTTGCGCGCAAAGGCGGCGACGGCGGCGTGGAGGCGGGACTTGACGGTGCCCAGCGGGATGTCGAGCACGTCGGCGATCTGCGAGTAGCTCATCTTCTGGAAGTACGCCAGCAGCAGCACCTCGCGGAGAGTCACCGGCATTTCGTTCACAGCACGCTGGACCATCGCATCGCGCTCGGAGAGGGAGACTGAATCGCCCGGGCCCAGCGCGTCGACGTGCATCAGGTCGATGAACGTCCGGCCCGCGCCGCCTTCGCCCCCCGAGGCGCCGCCGATGGGCGCGTCGAGATCGAGGGCCTTGCGGCGCGCGTTCTTACGAAGCATGTCCCGGGCTTTGTTCGCAGCAATTGTAAAAACCCAGGGCTTGAACCGACGGGTGACGTCGAACGTCCCAGAAGAGAGGTGAACCTGGAGGAATGTCTCCTGGAAGACATCGGCGGCGGAGTTTCGGTCGCCCATGAGCCGGGTCAGGAAACGCATCAGATCGTCGTGGTAGCGACGGATCAGCGTCTCCAGGGCGGTCGATTGGCCCGTGCGGTACGCGGCGAGAAGTTCTTCGTCGGTCCTGGGGTCCAAGGTCGGTCTCGCTGGAACTGGGGCGGAAAGCACGGGAGGATTACGGTCGGGTGAATCGCTGGTTCGGAGAAAGTTGGCGGGTGAGAGTTTGGGTAGGGGGTACGGGGATTATCGGGGGCACCGGCGGCGCGGGGACGCTCTCTTGGTTGGGCACGTAGCAAACCCACCCCTGACCCCTCCCTCGGGGAGGGGCTTTGAGGCATCAGGTTTTGGGCGCTGCCGAGCCGCAGAGCTTGTAGAGCACGCGCGCGCCCACGGTGGCGTCGAGGCTTGGGTATTGGCTTGGGCAGACCTCGACAAGGTCGAAGCCGACGACGGTTCGGCCCGAGTCGCGCAGGGCTTTGAGGATCATGGCGGCGTGTGGGAACGAGAGCCCGCCGGGGACGGGCGTGCCGGTGTTGGGGCAGAGGCCAGGGTCGAGCGCGTCGATGTCGAAGGAGACGTAGACGTGTTGCGGCAGTGGACGCAGCGCGTCGTCGATGAGCCGCGAGAGGTTGGCGCCGTCGGCCAGTTGCTCGGCCCAGTCTTGATCGAAGTGGGTGAAGACGCGGTTGCGGAAGCCCTTGGCGCTATCGAGCTCGATCTCGCCGAAGTCGCGCACGGCGATCTGCACAAGCTTGCTCACGCCTTCGATCTCGCTCAGCACGTTGTGCATGATCGAGGCGTGGGAGTATTTGAAGCCCTGAAAGGCCGGGCGCAGGTCCATGTGCGCATCGATGTGCAGGATGCCCAGGCCGGCGTCTTTGGGCAGGACTTTGACGCCGCCTTGCAGGCGCTGGACGTATTCGGAGCAAGCGCGGATCGCGCCGAGGGGCGTGGAGTGATCGCCCCCGATGAGGCCGGCGACCTTGCCCTGCGCGAGGACGGACCACGCGGTGGTGTAGCAGTAATCGGCGACTTGCTCGCAGGCTTTTTCGATTTGCTTGAGCCGCGAGGCGTCCTTGGGATCGGCACCGGCCTTGGTGATGATGGGCTTGGCGAGCGCGCGGGCTTTGGCGCTGAGCTTGGCGATGGCCTTGTGCTCGGGGAGCAGGTGGATGCCGTGCTGATAGATGCGCCCGAACTGGCGGTCGAAGAGGTCGACCTGAAGCGAGGCATCGAGGATGGCGCGTGGGCCCTGCGCGGCGCCGTGGCCTGAGGATTGGGTCGCGTCGAAGGGGACAGCGAACAAGATGACGTGCGCATCGTCGCGGGTGTCGGGCAGGCCGAAGGGCCCGGAGCCGTTGGGGGCGAGCGCGTTGGGGTCGAACCGTCGCGGCATATCAAGAGTGTACCGGGTTTAGCGTGGGCTTGCGCGGGGATAAAGTGGTGGGATGAAGTACGCGATCATCATTGCCGACGGGGCGGGAGACAAGCCGCTCGAAGAGTTGGGAGGCCTGACGCCCTTGCAGGCGGCCAAGACGCCCAACATGGACAAGGTGGCGCAGCTTGGGCGATTGGGCATCGCCAAGACGACGCCCGACGGCTGGCTCGCGGGGTCGGACGTGTGCACGATGTGCCTGCTGGGGTATGACCCGCGGAAGTATCACACGGGCCGCGCGCCGCTGGAGGCGGCGGCGCTGAAGATCGAGATGAAGCCGGGGGATTGGATCTTCCGGACGAATCTTGTGACCGTCGGCGCGGAAGGGACGCCCGATGCGGGATTGATGCTTGATCACTCGGCCGGGGCGATCAGCGACGGCGAAGCGCGCGAGTTGGTCGCAGGGTTGATGGATTACTGGCGCAAGCATGAGCCCGAGCTGACCAGCAAGATGAAGCTAACGCCGGGCGTGAGCTACCGGAACATCTTGCTCGACGCGGGGCATGATTACGCGGGGATCAGCACGACGCCGCCGCATGAGATTCCGCGCCAGCCGTGGGGCAAAGCGATTCCCAAAGGCACAGGCGCGAGCAAGCGCGGGGCGGAGGTGCTCGCGCGGCTCATGGAGCTGAGCCTGGAGTATCTGCCGAGCCATCCGGTGAACAAGGCGCGTGTGAGTGCGGGCAAGCGACCGGCGAATATGGCGTGGGTCTGGGGGCAGGGGACCAAGCCCGCGATGCCGGCGTTTATGGACAAGTACGGCCAGCGCGGTGCGATGATCACGGCGGTGGACTTGCTCGCGGGGATCGCGCAGCTCATCGGCTGGGATCGGCTCGACGTGCCGGGCGTGACGAGCTATCACGACACGAGCTACGTCAATCAAGGCAAGTACACGTGCGAGGCGCTGGATAAGTACGACGTGGTCTGCTGCCACGTCGAAGCGCCCGACGAGGCGAGCCATCAGGGTGATTGGAAGACCAAGGTGGCCGCGATCGAGGAGATCGATAAGCACGTGGTGGGGCCGGTGCTCAAGAGGCTGCAGAGCTTTGGCGATGCGGAGAAGGATCCGAAAGCGCAGGGGTGGCGCATCATGGTGTTGCCGGACCATTACACGCTGGTGAGCACGCGCAAGCACGACGACACGCCGGTGCCGATCGCGATGGCGGGTGCGTTCGTGCATGCGCATCGCACGGGGACGTACTGCGAAGCGGAGGCGAACGCGTCGGACCTTTTCATTCCCAATGGCTATGAACTGATGGAGTTCTTCCTGCACGGCGGGCGTGCGCGGGTGAAGTGAACGCGGGCAGCGGGCAACTGGTGAGGGATTCGATCATGGCCGACAACGCGTACGAATTGGCACCCGATCCTGAGCCGCGAAAGCCCGCGGGGGATTTGTCCTCGCAGGGTTCGCTTTTGCGCGACGATGAGGTCGCGTGCCCGCGCTGCGGCAAGCCGATGGGCCCCGGCGCGGTGGTCTGTCTCTCGTGCGGGTTTGACATGAAGGCCAACGCGGTGCGCACGGTCGAGATGGGCGAGGAGCACGCGCCCGATGAGCCCGAGCGCCTGTCGCCCGAGCATCGCCCGGGCGTGCGCACGCTTTTGATCGTGGGGGGCGTGGCGATTGCGATCGCGATGGTGCTGGGCGGATGGATCGGCTTCAACGGCAACGGCGGGATTGGGCACGGGCTCGGGCGCGCGCTGCTGGCCGCCTATGAGGGCGCGGTCTACACCGGCGTGGGCGTGGTGGCGATGCTCATCGCGGCGCGGATGCTTGATCTCAAGCTCGGGCGGCTTGATCTGGCGGCCGCGCGCATGCTGGTGTGCGTCGGCGCGGCGCTGATCGTGCTGCAGGTGAGGATTGATATCGCGGTGTTGGGGCCGATCCTGATCAGCGTGCTGGGCGTTTCGGTCTACGGCGCGGCGGTGCTGGTGCTCTTTCGCGCTGATTACCAGCGCGTGATGACGATCGCGGGCTTGCACCTGCTTTTGCTGGGTGTGCTGCAGGCGGGATCGCTTTTGAGCGGGTGGGTGGCGGCGACGGCGCCGAAGGTGCCGTGATTGGCAGGCCGGCGCATCTACCATGGGCACGCCCGCAAGGGTTGAGGACCTCTTGGGAGTATCGCCATGCTCGCGCCGTTCAAGCCCGCGTCGAATCTGATTCCCGCCGACCTCGACGCCAGCACGTGGGCGAATCTGGAGCCGCTGTATCGCGAGCTGATCGAGCGCCCGCTCACGTGCGTGAAGTGCCTCGAGCGTTTGTTGCTCGATCGCTCGGAGCTTGATGCTGCGGTGAGCGAGGCGGGGAGCGTGGCGTACATCAACATGACGTGCCACACCGACGATCCGGCGGCGAACAAGGCGTACCTGGATTTCGTCGAGCACGTTCAGCCGCAGCTCAAGGAGGTGAGCTTCGAGCTCGACAAGAAGATTGTGTCGAGCCCGTTCGTGAAGGACCTCGACGACAAGCGCTATCACGTGCTGATGCGCGACCTGCGCGTGGGCGTGGAGCTCTTTCGCACGGAGAACATCCCGATCGAGACGGAGCTGACGAAGCTCGAGCAGGAGTACTCGCAGATTTGCGGCGCGATGACGGTGCAGTTTGATGGGCAGGAAAAGACGCTGCCGCAGATGGCGAAGTATCAGGAGGAGACGGACCGGTCCAAGCGCGAGGCGGCGTGGCGTGCGGTGGCGGAGCGGCGTTTTCAGGACGCGGAGCGGATCGATGCGATCTACGAGAGCTTGCTCGAGCTGCGTCAGAAAGTCGCGCGCAATGCGGGCTTTGAAAACTACCGCGACTACGTGCACAAGGCCAAGCGCCGGTTCGATTACACGCCGGAGGATTGCCACGCGTTTGCTGCGGGCGTGGAAAAGCACGTGGTGCCGGCCTTGCGCAAGCTCAACGCGCAGAGACGCGCGGCGTTGAAGGTCGAGACGCTGCGTCCGTGGGATTTGTCGGTCGATGCGCTGGGGCGCGCACCGCTCAGGCCGTTCACCACGCCCGAGGACATGGTGGCGCGGACCAAGCGCGTGTTTGCGCGGATGGACCCGTCGCTGGGCGAGATGTTCGCGCTGCTGTGTGCGGGGATCGACGGGCTCAACTGCCTGGACCTGGACTCGCGCAAGGACAAGGCGCCGGGCGGGTATCAGGCGTCGCGCGATCGCAAGCGCGTCCCGTTCATATTCATGAACGCGGCGGGCGTGCAGCGCGATGTTGAGACGATGGTGCACGAGGCGGGGCACGCGTTCCACTCGATGCTCTCGCGCCACGATCCGCTGGTGGCGTATCGCTCGGAGATCCCGCTCGAATTCGCCGAGGTCGCGAGCATGTCGATGGAGCTGACGTGCTATCCGTTCATGGACGAGTTTTACGCGCAGCAAGACGCTGATCGCGCGAGGCGCGTGCACCTGGAGCAACTGGCGACGATGCTGCCGTGGATCGCGCAGATCGATCAGTTCCAGCACTGGACGCACACGCACCCGGGTCACACGCGTGCGCAGCGGCATGAGGCGTGGCTCGGGCTGATGGACCGCTTCGCCCCGGAGGCGGATTGGTCGGGATTTGAGCACCTGCGCGCGACGCTGTGGCATCGCCAGTTGCACTTGTTTGGCATGCCGTTCTACTACATCGAGTACGGCATCGCGCAGCTGGGTGCGATCCAGATGTACGGCAACTACCGGCGCGACCCGGCCAGGGCGATCGGCGATTACAAACGCGCGCTGGCGCTGGGCGGCTCGCGCCCGCTGCGCGAGTTGTTCGCGACAGCGGGGCTGGAGTTTGACATGTCGCCGGCGCGGATCGCCAAAACCTGGAGCGAGGTTGAGTCGCTCATCGAGAAGCTGCCGGTGTGAGCGTCAGGCGACGAGGGCGTGCTGGGGCTGGAGCAGGTTGAGGATTGCGCGGGCGCCGAGGGCCGCGGCGTCGGCCTTGCCGAAGCGGCGCGAGGCGGTGCGCATCGCGTTCAGACTCTGCGTGTCGTCCACGAGCTTGGCGGCGTGCGCTCCGGCGTCGAACGGATCGGGCTCGAAGCACGCGGCGCCGCAGTTGACGAGCACGCGTGCGTTGCGGTCTTCCTGTCCGGGGATGGGGCGGAGCAGGACCATGGGCAACCCGAGAGCGGTCGCTTCCGCGGTGGTGAGCCCGCCGGGCTTGCAGACCATGACGTCGGCGGCGTTCATCAGCTCGTGCATGTGGATGGTGTGCCCGAGGATGATGGCGCGGGAGGCCAGGCGCTGATCACGCACGCGCTGGGTGAGCCGCGCGTGCAGGGCCTGGTTGCGCCCGCAGACGACGAGCGCCAGCGCGGGGGTGTTGGTGGAGAGGACGCCGTCGAGCGCTTCGTCGAGCCCGCCGAGCCCGAGTCCGCCGCCGGTGATGAGGATTAGCTTGCGGTCGGTGGGCAGCTCGTGCTTGGCGCGGGCGTCGAGTTGCGTGCGATCGGTGGTGAAGCGTGCGTCGATGGGGATGCCCGTGACGAGCAGGCGCGAGGGATCGATTCCCTGCGCGAGCATCTCGGTGCGGGCGCTTTCGGAGGCGACGAGGTAGAGATCAGCTTGGGCGATGCGCCACACGGCGTGGGGGTGCTGATCGGTGACGACCACGACGATTTTGGCGCTGAGCAGGCCCTTGGCGCGCAGGCGCGCCAGCACCCGAGCGCACAGGAAGTGCGTGCAGACGATGACCGAGGCGCTGCGCACGCTGGGATCGCTGGCCAGGTGGCGCATCGCGCTGGCCTCGATGGCGCGGACCATGCCCTTGGACGACGGCACGCCCGGCACATCGGTGCGCTCGTAGAGCATGCCGTTGAGCTTGGGGAGTTTGCGCGCCGCGAAGAGGTACGCGTCGCGGTACATCATGGTGAACCATCGCGGCGCATCGGCCATCGCGTCGATGATCGGCACGCGCGGGCCCGGGGCCAGTTCGCGGAGCGCTAACGCCAGCGCGCCGGCGGCACGGGCGTGCCCGCATCCAACGTCGGCCGTGCAGATGACCAGGCGCGAAGTATCGAGCGACGGACCCGGGCTCACGCCAGCGCTCCCACGCCGATTCGGCCCAGAAGTTGCTCGTCGTTGGCGTTCGCTTCGGGGCTCTCGTGCTCCTCGGAGATGGTGACGGCCTCTTGATCGAGCTGGTCGATCTCGATGCCGGCGTCACGGAGCACTTTCTCGACGTCGATGATCTCGAGCCGTCCGTCGTCATGTTCGACCAGCGCGGTGGCGCGTTCGATCCAGTCGCCGCAATTGGCGTAGAGGCCGGGGCGACCCGCGAGGTCGACATCGTTGAGCGCGGGCTGGTGGATGTGCCCGCAGACGACGCCGTCGAGCTTGCGCCGCGCCGCTTCGGCGAGCACGACCGACTCGAAGCTGGAGACGTAGGTGCACGCGGCCTTGACCTTGTACTTGATGGTCTGCGAGAAGCTCCAGCGCTTGTAGCCGAACCATCCGCGCACGGTGTCGACGCCGGCGTTGAGCATGATCAGATGGTCGTAGGCCCAGGTGCCCAGGAGCGAGAGGAGCCTGGAGTGCTGGACGACGAGGTCGTACTCGTCGCCGTGGGTGATGAGCAGCGAGCGTCCGTCGGCGGTGCGGTGCACAGCCTGCTTGGCGATGCGCACGCCGCCGAGGTCGAGCCCGAGGTACTGGCGCAGCGCGTCGTCGTGGTTGCCGGGGATGTAGGTGACGACGGTCCCGCGCTTGGCAGTCTTGAGCAGGCGGCGCACGACCTGGTTGTGCATGGCGGGCCAGCGCCACTTCTGGCGCAGGGCCCAGAGGTCGATGATGTCTCCGACGAGGTAGAGCCGCTCGCAGCGCATGTGCTTGAGGAACGCGCTGAGCTCCGCGGCGCGAACGCCGGTAAAGCCTAAGTGGGTATCGGAGATGAACACCGAGCGGTACGCAAATGCCATGCAAGCCTCCGTGCATGAAAGATGAACCGGACGTGAACGCCACGTCCGGTTCGTATCGGCACGGAATAATGCCCGAGGCTTCGTGGAAAGCGGCGGAATCCGCCCGTGCGCGCGTGCTTTGGCTGAGGCTTAGCGCGTTGTTGGCCGGACGCTCACAATCCCGGCGGTTTTCGGCCCGAGCGCGAACGGCGCGCCGATCAGTTGGCGCCGTGCTTCTCGGCGGAGTTCTGGATCCCTTCGCCGGCCTTCTCCATGTCCTTGCCCATGCCCTTGGTGGTGTTGCACGCGGGCAGCGCGAGCGTGAGGGCGACGAGCGCGAGAGCGAAGAGGGGCTTGACGAGTGACTTCATGCGAGATCTCCTGAAAGTAAAGAGGGTGCGTGCGCCGGCCATGGCGAACAACGGACAAGGGACGATCAGAACGAGCGCGGGCGTTTGCCGGTGAACAGGCCCATCACCAGGCTCACGAGGAAGACAACCAGGAAGATGAAGAACAGAATGCGCGCGAACGACATTGATTCGCCGGCGATGCCGGTGAAGCCGAAGACGGCGGCGATCAGCGCGATGATGAAAAAGGCCAGTGACCAGCGAAGCATGGGAGTTCTCCTGTTCGAGTAGGACGGGAAGCACGGTGTGGATACCCCAAGCACAGCGGGTCATGCGCCCGCGGGCTTGTCCGCGTTGGCGGCGGGGTCGATGTAGTTGACTTGCTCGGGGTGCACCACGACGGTGTTGGCTTCGGCGCTCGGCAAGGCCGAGGACGCGGCGCCGCCCTGTTCGCTCTCGGCCGTGGCCCTCGCCTGACGTTCCTCGCGCCCGCGCAGTGCGCCGGCGAAGATCACCGGGCTCATGCCCGCCGCCAGGACCAGCGCGTACACGATCGCGGCGATCACTGGGCCGGTGGTGAGGCCGGCGACGACGATCCAGATGATGAGGCCCGCGAGCACGGTCACGGCGAGCGCGGCAAAGACGCGCCACTCAAGATGCCTAAGCCAGCGCGGCGGCGGCCGCCCTTCGCTGGAGGTGTTTTTCATGATCTGATCGCTGCGAGCATCGAGCACGGGTGTGTCGGTGACCTGCGTCGGCGGGATTGTGATGTCGTTGGGTTGGATCTTCGTCCCGGGTTGAGGGTTGAGTTGCGGAGTGGGTTTGGGCATCACGCGGCCGCCTTCGTTCTCCCATCGAGATTCGGCCGGCGGGGGCGGCTCGGGCGGGGCTGGTTTTTCGCGCGTGGCTGCGCGTCGTAGTCGATCGAACATAACGCCTCCGATCGCAGCGTCCGTGCGGGCTTTGGGCGAGCGCGCCGGTGCGCGTGCGGCGCGGCGCTGACCGAGGTGACACCCGAGAGAGCTGGGTGGCACCTCGGCAGGCCGCTCGTGCGATTGATCATGGTCTGTTGAGATAAGAACAAGCCCCGTGGGCGGATGAAGTTTGCTTCAGGTGGATCGCGCGCGTGCTCCCTCGCGCTGGCGCGATCGGGTGAGTCGAGCGGTTCGGTGTTGGTTCTACCCTTGCCCGCCAGGTCGGCGGCTCGATCAGAGCAGATTTGCTACACTCGCCGCGTGACCAACAGCGGGCCGGACATTTTGAAGCTGACGGGCGTCGTCAAGAAGTTCGGGTCCAACACGGCGGTTGACGGGCTCTCACTCACCATCAAGCGCGGCGAGGTCTTTGGCTTGCTCGGGCCCAACGGGGCGGGCAAGACCACGTCCATCTCCATGACCATCGGGCTCATCAAGCCCGACGCGGGGACGGTCGAACTCTGCGGCGTCGGCTCGCCCGACGTGGCGGAGGTGCGCCGGCATATCGGCGTGGCGCCGCAGGCGCTGGCGCTGTATTCGAACCTCACGGCCGATGAGAACCTGCGGTTCTTTGGCCAGCTCTACGGGTTGAGCGGGCCCAAGCTCCGCGATCGCGTGAGCGCGGTTTTGAATGACGTCGGGCTGGAGTCTCGTCGGAACGATCGCGTCAAAGGCTTTTCGGGCGGCATGATGCGACGGCTGAATCTGGCCGTGGCGATGCTGCACGAGCCGGTGATTTTGCTGCTCGATGAGCCGACAGCGGGTGTTGATCCGCAGTCACGCAACAACATCATCGACATGGTGCTGCGATTGCGCGACGCTGGTACGACGATCGTCTACACCACGCACTACATGGAAGAGGCGCAGAAGCTCTGCGATCGCATCGGTGTGATCGATCGCGGCAAGCTGCTGGCGCTGGGCACGCTGGCGGAGATCATGTCCGTGCACGCGACGACCAGCACCGTCACGCTGGTGCGCGATGGAGGCGAAGAGCACGTCTCGACGAGCGATCCGCTCAAGGAACTCTCGCGCGTGCTGAGCGATCCATCCCGCGCCGCGGGGTTGACCGGCGTGAAGATCGAGCGTGCGAGCCTGGAGTCGGTCTTTTTGAATCTCACCGGACGGAGCCTGCGCGACTGACGCAACGAACATGAACGCCATCATCGCCATCGCGATCAAGGATTTGCGCCTGCTCTTGCGGGATCGCGCCAACGCGTTTTTCACGTTCATTTTCCCGATGGGGCTGGCGATCTTCTTCGGGTTCATGTTCTCCGGCGGCGGGTCGGACAGTTCCGGCATGCGCATAGCGCTGGTGGTTGAAGACCCGGGCCCCGCTGCGGCGGCGTTCGAGAAGGACCTCAAGGCCGATGACGCGCTCGATGTTGTCGCCGTCGCCCAGCGGGCGCAGGCGGAAGAGCTGGTGCGCAAGGGCAAGGTCGTCGCGGCGGTGATCGTGCCCAAGGGCTTTCAGGAGTCGGCGGAGAATCTCTTTGGCGGCGGGCGGATGGAGATCGAAGGGATCGTCGATCCGTCGCGATCGGCCGAGGCGGGCTTGCTCACGGGCAAGCTCAACGAGATCGGCTTCCGCCAGATGGCCAATTCGTTCTCGGATAACAAGAGCTTCTCGAAGATGCTCGACTCCGGCCGTCGCGCCGTCGCGAATGCGAAAGAGATGGAGCCGGCGACGAAGCTGTTGTTCGGCACGTTCTTCACGGCCCTCGATGGGCTGCAGAGCAAGAACGCGCTGGGCACCGCTCCGAGGGATGACGATAAAGCCGATGGCAAACCCGGCGAAGCAAACAAGGACAAGCCCAAGAGCACGGTCGGCTGGATGCCGGTGAAAGTGACCGTGAGCAAACTCTCGATCGATCGCACGGGCGAGCCGCCCAGCAGCTTTGCGATCTCGTTTCCGCAGGGGATCGTCTGGGGGCTCGCGGGGTGTGTCGGCGCGTTCGCGGTCTCGCTGGCCAATGAGCGCTCGCGCGGGACGTTGATGCGTTTGACAACGGCGCCGCTCACGCGCTCGAGCATCTTGCTGGGTAAGGCGCTGGGGTGCTTCATCACGAGCGTGGTGGTGCAGGGGCTCTTGCTCATCATGGCGCGGCTGGCGTTTGGCGTTGAGCTCAAAGACCCGATCATGCTCACTATCGCGGTGCTGGCGTCGAGCTTCGGCTTTGTCGGCGTGATGATGTTCATGGCCGGCATGATGAAGTCCGAGGAAGGCGCGGGCGGGATGGCCCGCGCGTTCGTGCTGGTGCTGGCGATGATCGGCGGCGGCTCAATCCCGCTGGTCTTCATGCCCAAGGTCATGCAGACCATCAGCAACATCTCACCCTTCAAGTGGGCGAGCGAGGCGATCCAGGGCGCGCTGTGGCGCGGCTTTGGCTTTGCGGATATGGCGTTGCCCGTGGGCGTGCTGATCGTAATCGGTGTCGTGGGATACGCCGTGGGCGCGGCGAGCTTCAACCGTCAGCAGGGTTGAGCGCGGGCTTAGCGCTGGGCTGTGCGCTGCACAGGCTCTTGGTCAAGATCAGGAAACGCGACGAGTTGCTGATCGCCCGCGCGCGGCGTGATGGTCATGTTCTGCTGCGAGAAGTACGCCTCGCGCTCGCGCCCCGCGCACCCGCCGGCGATGATCGCCAAGAGCGTGAGCCCGGCGAGCGAGAGCTTGAGAGTTGGGCGTTTCATCCGCGTGCTCCGTGCGGCGTGGTGGTCCGGCGATCATGACTTCTGCGACTTGTTCATTCTGGATTCGCCCGCTCGCGCACGCCAGCGGTGAAACCGGGGCAAGTGCCGGGGTGGGTGGGCTTGGGCCGGTTATCCGGCCTGGGCGATGCGTGCGGGCGGTTGACCCCGGGCCGGTCCCCCTTACGATGCGCCAACATGATCACGCCCGCCTTCTCGACTGTTGCTTGCCCGGATTGGACGCTCGATCAGATCGCCCCCGCGGCCGCGCGCTGGGGGTACGGCGCGATCGAGCTGCGCACGTTCGGCGATGGCTCGCGCCAGTTCGCGGGTGATCCGGCGCTGACTTCTTCCGAAAAAGTTCGTCGCCTTTTCTCCGGCGCGGGCGTGAAGATCGCTTCGCTGGCGACGAGCTGGGCCTTCGATGAGAAGATCAACCCGCCGGTGATCGGGCTGGCGATTTCTGACACGGAGAAGTCGGTGCGCGCGGCCCAGCGTTCGATCGACTTGGCGGCGAGCATCGAGTGCCCGATCGTGCGCGTCTTTGGCTTTGAGATTTCCAGCGCCGAGCGGCGCGTCTCGGGCATGGACCGCATCGCGGGGCGCTTGTTCAAGGTCTGTGACCACGCCAACAAAACGGGCGTGCGCGTGGCGATCGAGAACGGCGGATCGTTCTCCAGCGCAGGCGAACTGATCCAGCTCATCGATCGCGTCAACCATCCGCTGCTGGGCGCGTGCTACAACCTGGCGCTCGGTGCCAGCGTCGGCGACGACTTTGCCCATGCGTTTGCGCACCTGGGCGATCGGCTTTTGAGCGTGCGCGTCAAGCAGCTCGACGCGGCGGGCAAGCCCGAGGCGCTTGCGCTGACGCACAACGGGCACGCAACGCCGTGGGCCGCGGGGCTTGGGCTGCTGGCGCAGCGCGGGGCGAAAGTGCCGGCGATCTTTGAGTGGGATCGCGCGTGGATGCGCGGGCTCGCGGAGGCCGAGCAGGTTGTGCCCGGCGCGCTTCAGCAGATGATGCAGGCGAGCGCTCGCGTGCGGGCCGGCGTGCCGGCCGGGGCGCATTGAGCGCGGCCGCGCAAGCGCGGGCGCGTGAGGTCATCGCGCGAGCGAGGTCGATGGGCTTTGCGCTTGCGGGAGTGTGCCGAGCGGAGCCTTGCGAACATCAACAGGTGGTACGCGATTGGCTCGGCGCGGGCAAGCACGGCTCGATGTCGTATTTGGCCGACGACCTCGAGGCGCGGCTCGATCCCGAGAAGCTGATGCCCGGCGTGCGCTCGATGGTGATAGTGGGGGATCTTTACTCCAGGCGTGACAGTGCCGAGGATGCATCTGGCGATCAGCGCGTCGGACGCATCGCGCGTTACGCCCGAGGCGGAAACTATCACGAGGTGATCGCGGAGCGACTCGATGCGCTGCGCGACGGGCTGGCGCGCGAGTATCCCGGCGAGCAGTTCCGGGTCTTTGTCGACATGTCCCCCGTGCACGAGCGCCAGCACGCGCTGCGCGCCGGCTTGGGTTGGGTGGGCAAGCACACGCTGATCATTCATCCGCGGCTCGGCAGCTGGTTTGTGCTGGGCGGGATCATGACGACGCTCGGGCTCGAGCCGCCCCATGAGCAGCGCGTCGAGAGCGACCACTGTGGCACGTGCACGCGCTGCATCGACGCTTGCCCGACTGGCGCGATCACGCCTTACGCGGTCGATGGCTCACGCTGCATCAGCTATCTGACGATCGAGCGGCGCGGGCCGATCGAGGACCACTGGCACAGGCCGATGGGTGATTGGCTCTTCGGGTGCGACATCTGCCAGGAGGTCTGCCCGCACAACTCGCCGCGGGCTCAGCCCGGGGCTGAGCCCAACGGCGCGTATGCGTCGGGTGCGCCGGGGATCGATCTGCTGAAGCTGCTCGGCTGGACGCCGGTCGATCGCGCCCGCGAGATGCGCAGCTCGGCGCTGCGCCGCGCTCGGCTTGAGATGCTCAAGCGCAACGCGCTGATCGTCGCGGGGAACATGCTGGCGCGCCGGCCAGACGCGGAACTCCTGCGCCGCGTCAGCGAGCTTTCGCGCGATCCGCACGAGCCGGAGCTGGTGCGCACGACGGCGCAGCAGGTGCTCCGCCTGCTGGGCTCGGAGCCTTGAGCGCGCGTGCGATCGGCGGTGAAAAGAAAAGGCCCCGGGCGAGCGCCCGGGGCCTTGTAGCATCAGACATCAACCGAGGTTGATCGGCCCGCGATTACGGGTTGCAGGCGGAGAAGAACTGGTTGAGGAAGTAGATGAGGTCGTCGACGGTGATCTGACCATCGGGCTGAGCGGGCAGCGAACCACCGAGCGCGATCAGGTCAGCAACGCCGGTGTTGCCGCCGAAGAAGGCGCTGAGGTAGCCGATGATGTCGTCGACGGTGTTCTGGCCGTCGGGGTTGCGTGTGCCGCCAGCGCCCAGGCCGGTGCCGAGCGAAGCGACGTCCGCGGCGTTGCAGGGCGTGACGCCGCCGCCAGCGAGCAGGATCCACTGAGAGCCGGTGATGGTGCCGAAGTCGATCGCGCGCGGGTCGCCCAGGTCGTTGGCGCTGGCGGGAACGTCGCCCAGCACCTGGTTGGAGACGACCGCGAAGCCGCCGCCGCGAGACTGGGCGGTGAGGAAGCCCGCGAGCTTGAGCGGGCTGGTGCCGTTCCAGCCGAGCTCGTCGAAGCTGATGGCGATCTCAACGCCGGTGGTGACGGCCAGAGCATCGGCCTGCGTCGGGGTGACGCCCACGCCGGCGATGTTGGAGTTGTCGACCGCGACGACGAGCTTGTCGGCCAGGCCCGTGGTGTCGGGCGGTGTCGTCGTGCCGGCGACGGCCGCCAGACGATCGGCCAGGAGGCGCGGCGGGAAGTTGGCGAAGATGTCGTTGCCGCCTGCGAACGGATCGTTCGGCTGGGCGTCAGCGCGCGGACCGGAGAAGTTCATCGGGTCGTTGATCAGCACGCTGCCCTGGAGGAAGGCCTTCTGGCCGCCGTAGTAGGTGCCGTAGTCGAGCGCGAGGTTGCTCGAGGTTTCGCGGCGGCCGTTGGGACGGAGGACCGCAGCGTCGGTGTAGTTCTCGATCGGGAAGTTGCCGTTGTTGACGTCCATGAAGTAGGACGCGCTGAAGTCGGTGTCGAACTTCAGGCCGTTGGCGGGGGTGCGCTCGCCGGTGACGGGGTCGATGTTGAACTGGTCAGCGCCCATGCGGTTGAGGCCGCCGAAGGCGATGTCGATGTTGCCGCGGTAGTAGGGGGAGACGCCGTTGGCCGGGAGCGAAGCGCCGCGCAGGCGGTTCTGGCCGGGGTTGCCGTTGTCGAAGAAGAGCACGAGCTTGTCGAAGTTGTTGCGGAGGTTGCCCGTGATCATCAGGTTGAGCGTGGTGCCGCTGGTGCGGGCGTAGACCGCGTCGATCTCCGAGCCGGAGGAGATGTCACGGTTGCCGCCGGAGACGACGGGCGAGCCGATGACGCCGGCGATGTTGGAGTTGTCGATAGCCAGGCGGATGCCGAGCGGGCCATTGATCGACTGGCCCACGTTGACGGGGTCGTCGACCTTGAGCGTGCCGACGGTGTCGGTCAGCGTGCCGGTGTTTTCATAATCGCGGCGGCCGGCGAAGGTGGAGGTCCAGGCTCCGCCGCTGAACGACAGGAAGTCGCAGTACGCGCGGTAGATGCCCGGCGAGGCGGTGCGGTCGAGCTCGGTGTTGGAGATGCCGACGATGAACTTCGGCGCGAAGCCCGCGTCGAAGGTGATGCCGTTGAGCCCGTTGTAGAGGCCAGCGGTATTGGGGTCGATGCCGGAGATGGTGCTCTGGCCGCCCGAGCCGGTGTCGATGAAGAGGTTCAGGCGATTGCCGTTGCCCTCGAGATTGCCGGCGATGAAGATGTACAGGTTGTTGGCGTCGCGGCGGAGGGTGATGCTGTCAAGCTCCGAGCCCTCAGCGCCGGCAAAGCCGGGGGGCGTCGCGCCGACGCCGCCCTGGGTGCCACCGCGCTTGCCGTGGGTGGCGTCGCCGAAGCCGGTGTAGTTGGTCTGCACGCGGGCGTTGGGGCCGGTCACGGTGCCGTAGGGGTTGGTGGTGTCGGGCTGATCACGTCGGCCGTCGATGACAATCGCGGCGCTGGTGGTGGTGATGTTGGTCAGCGAGACGAACTGGTTGCCGGTGAAGCGCGTGTCGGTCGTGGAGCTCAGGTCAAGCGCCGTCGGGCCGTTGGCGTCAAAGCGCCCGCCGATGTTGCCGACGTTCAGGGCGGTGCCGCCCAGGAACTGATTGGAGAAGAAGTCGTTGTTGCCCGAGCCGATGATGGCCGCGACACGGATGGGCGTCGCGCCAGCGATCGGCAGCGTGTACCCAAGCGAGGTCAGGGGGATGGCGATCTCGACGCCGGTGGTGACTTCCGCGGGGTTGCCGACGCTGGTCACGGGGATGTTCTTGCCGAGGTTGGTGTAGACCTTGTTGTACCACTTGGCCGCGCCGTAGTTTTCACCCGGCAGCATCTTGCCGTCGACCGTGACTTGCGCTTGGGCCGCCAAGGCCAGTGCGAGCGTCGCCGGGACCATCAGACACTTGACATACTTCATCGCGTATTCCCCTGTAACTACGAACGGGAAGGAAAGGTGACCGAACGGCGCCGCGGCTGCTCGCGTCGCTGACGAAAGAACCCAGAGCGAGCGCTCTGGGTGGGCCGGTACGTCAAAAACGTCCGAGCGGACGATCTGCAGCAGGCAAAGTCTACATCGGATTCCCGTTTCGGACATCAAAAATGCACATTTCGACCCGGGCTCGCCCGCCGCATCGGACGAATACCCCAAGGTGCCCGCCATGCCCCCCAGCGCTGGGCGCGCGCCAGGCGACGATTCACGACCCATCCAACCGTCCCGAAAATCGCAAAAGGGCCTCGGCGCAGGCCCGACCGCCTCACCGAGCCGAAAGCCAAAGTCGGATCGGTCCGATAGCACAGGCAGCCCCGGCGAGGTCGGCCCGGACCGGCCGACCCGCGTGAGGGTGTCAAAATGGGATTTTTACTGGAACCGGCTTGCAGGAATTGTGCGCAACGATAATACTCTGTCGGTCTCCCCGCGCTCGTCGGGGGCGTTCCGATTCGCCGGTGTGGGCCTTGCCCTCGACCGGCCGAGTCAGTAGTCTGCGGCTTCCGTTCTGGGGCCGCGAGTAAGCGTTGGATGTGTTTGCCTCACCGCCAGTCTGTTCAACACGCAGGAGCACCGGATATGTTCGCCCGTCAAGTACGCCCGTGTAAAGCGTTCACGCTGATCGAATTGCTGGTGGTCATCGCGATCATCGCGCTGCTCGTGGGCATCCTGCTGCCGGCGCTGGCCAAGGCGCGCAACACGGCGAAACTGGCCGCGTGTCTTTCGAACAATCGGCAGATGGGCATTGCGCTCAATGCCTACGCCAACGACTCCAAGTCCTGGTACCCCATGCTGCCGTTCGGCGCACCGGCTGACCAGGCGGCCTTCAACAACCCCAACCTCTCCGCGCGCTTCCTCACCGGTCAATGGAAGTTCGGCGGCGTTGCCGGTCTGTTCAGCTTGAATCAGCAGGGCGACGGCGGCACCGACGGGTACATCGGCCCGCTGCAATCCAACGGCGAACGCACCTACTTCAACGCCAGCAACAACTCCACGCCGCTCCTCAAGCCGTACATCGAAGGCTTCGGCATTCTGACATGCCCCGCTGATCAATCCGATAGCTTCTGGGGTGCCTATGGCCCCTCGTTCCCGTCGAGCCCCGACAGCCTTTCACTCGCGTCGGCGGTGATCAAGCGGCCAAAGCAAGCCGGCAACCGTGAAGAGGATGTCGTCTCGTACAACATCAGCTACATGTACTTGTCGGGCTTCCGCCAGGACGAGGCCAGCATCATCAAGCCCGCGCCGATGTGGGGTGATGAGACCAACGGCTGCGACGTTTCGACCTCCGCGATCTATTCCAGCTCGACGAACTGGGCGCTCGCTCAAACTCGTGGCAGCGGTTGGTACGGCAAAGTTGACAACCACGGCTCTGAAGGGGCCAACTGGGTCTTCACCGACGGCCACGCGGCGTTCGTGACCGACAACATCAACAAGACGTTCTACTCGGACCCGATCGCTGACCCGTCGACGCTCAACAACTCGCAAAGCGTCAACCTCATCGACCGCACCCGCACCCGGCGCATCCAAGCGATCGACTGACGCGCCTCAAGACCACTCGAATCACACCAACGCCCGGCCAACGCCGGGCGTTTTTCATTTCCGCAAGCGGCCTAGCGCCTCCCACAAACGGGGCATACTCTCGGCCCATGTCCAGCACCTCGCACCCGCCCTCGGCTGAGCAACCGAAGAAGTCCGGCCTGCTCGATCGCATCGAACGCATCGGCAACGCCCTGCCCGAGCCGGCGATTCTCTTTGCCATGCTCGCGGCCATCATCGTCGTGGTCTCCGCGATCGGCTCGGCTGCGGGCTGGAAGGTTCAGCCTGTCTCGCCCAAGGTCGAACTCGTCGCCAAGCTCGACGCGTCGGGCCAGCCGGTGCTCGACAAGCAGGGCAAGCCCGTCATGACGCCCAAGCTCGGCGCCGACGGCAAGCCCGACGTCGTGCTCGTCGGGCAGACCGACAAGGACGGCAAGCCCGTCGAGCTCTCGCCCAAGAGCCTGCTCACGACCGACGGCGTCTACTGGATGCTCTCGTCGATGGTGCGCAACTTCACAGGCTTGCCCGCGCTGGGGCTTGTGTTCGTTTCGATGCTCGGCATCGGGCTGGCGGAGAAGTTTGGTCTGTTCGGTGCGCTCATGCGCGGCTTGGCGCTGGTGACGCCACGCAAGTTTCTCACGCCCATGATCGTACTGATCGGCGCGAATTCGTCGGTGGCGTCGGACGCGGGGTACATCATCCTGCCGCCGCTGGCCGCGGCGTTGTACGCCGCGGTTGGTCGCTCGCCGATCGCCGGGCTCGCGGCGGCGTTCGCGGGCGTGGCGGGTGGCTTTGGTGGCGGCGTCTTCCCGACGGCGGCCGACGGCTTCCTCGCGGGCGTCGCGACGCAATCGGCACACATCATCGATCCCAACTACCACGACGTCGACGCGACGCACAACCTGTACTTCAAGGCGCTGAGCGCGGTTGTCGTGATGTTCTGCGGGTGGTTTGTCACCGATCGCATCGTCGAGCCGCGCTTGCGCCGGCAGCTTCCACCCGGCGCGGGAGCGGAGCAGGCAGCGAGCCTGAGCGAGCTGGCGCTCAGGCCGGCGGAGAAGCGCGGATTGGCGTGGGCGGGGCTCGTGGCGCTGTTGGTGCTCGGCGCGTTTGCAGCCGCGATTCTGATCCCGGGCGCGCCGCTGGCGGGCACCGGTCAGCCGACGCTCGCCTCGGGCGCGCCGGCGCCGGGCGAGCGCGCGGGTGATCGCTGGTCGCAGGTGATCGTGCCCATGATTTTCCTGACGTTCCTCTTGCCGGGCATGGCGTTTGGTTTTGTCACTGGCGCGCTGCGCAAGCAGCAGGATTTCATCGAGGCGATCTACCACGGCATCCGCAACATCGTGCCCGTGCTGGCCATCGCGTTTTTCATGGGCCAGTTCGTCAATTACTTCCAGTACACGGGCCTTGATCGCATGCTGGCCTACGCGGGCGGCTCACTGCTCGTGCGGGCCGATCTGCCCGTGCCGGTGCTCATCGTGCTGTTTGTGATGCTCGTGGTGCTGGGTGACTTTGCGATGAGCGGCATGCTCAGCAAGTTCGGCGTGCTGGCGCCGATCTTCATCCCCATGTTCATGATGGTCGGCATGAGCCCGGAGCTGACGACGGCCTCGTACCGAATCGGCGACTCGGTGGTGAACATCATCACGCCGCTCAATAGCTACCTGCTCATCATCCTCGTCGCGCTGCAAAAATACCAGAAGCACGCGGGCCTGGGGAGCCTGATCTCGCTCATGCTGCCGTACTCGCTGGTCTTTGGCGTGGTGTGGACGGGTTTCTTGCTCGCGTGGTACTACATGGGCCTGCCGCTGGGCACAGAGGCGCCGCTGAGCTACATCCCGGGTTGAGTCTTAGCGCCGCCGACGCCGCACAAGCCCGAGCGAGCCGAGAGCGACCAGCGCCCCCGCGCCGGGCGCGGGCACGGCGTTGACGATGACATCATCAAGCACGAGCTCAGTGGTGCCGCCACCGGGGAGCGAGAAGTGGCCGAAGTTGGTGAACTCGATCGTCACGGGAAGCGACGGGTTGAGCGGCACGAACGAAAACTCCAGTCTCATCGACGGGCCGTAGATCGTGCTGGTGCCGCCCGCAGGGACGGCGAAGTAGCGCATGGGGTCGCCCGCTTGCGTGTTGGTCACGCGCAGCCCGAAGATGCCGTCAAGCTGCGAGCCGATTGGTGAGCCTGACCCCTCGCCCGAAACCCAGAACGAAAGGATGTACGACGGCGCGGGCGCCAGGTGGGTGTTCACAGTCTGCGTGAGCACGACGGGCTGAGCGAACGGCGCCGCGGTGTTGGGCGGCGCCGAGAGCGTCACCTCACCACTGGGTGCAAACGAGAACGGGCCGGAGACGGTCGCGGACTGGCCGTTGCCGAAGTAGAGCGCGTTGCCGCCGTCGGGGAAGAGATCGGAGTTGCGAATGCGATTCGGTCCCTGACGTCCCCAGATCGCGTACGCGTTGGGGCCGCCGGAGCTCGACCACCCGGTCGGCACAGCGAGAAACGCGCTGGACCCCATGGCCCAAGGCACGAGCGAAGTGCCCGGCCCGCCGAACGGATTTTCGAAGCTGCCGTTGACGACGAGGTTGCCCGCGTGCGTGCCGATCTGCGGGCCCGCGGGCAAAAGCGTCAGTTGGGCTCGGGCCTCTGCAACGGACCCGAGCCCGGCTGACGTGATGAGCGCGACGGTGGCGAAGGCATAGCGGGGCATGGCTCTCTCCAGTAAAAGTGGCGGCGTTCTCACGCCGAGGGACAACACGAACCTACCTCAAGATCAAGACAATGTCAACGCGATTGTCATTGTGCGGACCAGAGCGGGGGGCGAAGTCTGTTTGTTCGTAGCGAATTAGGTGTCCAAGGCACTGGCTCGGCGGCCGCGCACGAGTGGGGATGGAACTGGCTACGCTCGGCTCCTCAACCAAGGAACCGAACATGCCCCAAGAACCGATGCTGATCGAGAACAAGCCGCACGAAGAGCAGGCCGAGCACGTGCATCACTCGCACGCGGCACCGAAGTGGTCGGGGTTCGCGGCCGTGGCGGCGGCGTGCTTCGCGGCCCTGGCGGCGCTGACCTCGCTCATGGCCGGTCATCACGCCGATCACGGCATCCTGACGCAGATGGAAGCGACGAACAAGTGGAGCTACTTCCAGTCCAAGAGCGTCAAGGGCAACTTGGCCGAGAGCAAGGTCGAGATCATCAGTGCGCTGGGTAAGGAGCCCAGCTCCAAGGATCGCGAGAATATCGAGCGCTACGCGAAGGAGAAGGAAGAGATCAAGGCTGAGGCGGAGAAGCTCGAGCGCGAATCGCAATCGCACCGCTCGGCCCACTCCAAGCTCGCCAACGCGATCGGGCTGTTCCAAGTGGCCATCGCTGTGTGTGCCGTGGCGCTGCTGACCAAGCGGCAGATCTTCTTGCACGTGGGCCTGGCGCTCGGCGCGACGGGGCTGGGGTTCTTTGTCTACGCGCTGATCAGCGGCATGCACTAAGCCCAACGCGATCGCGCGGGGCGCTTGCGTGCGATGCGCTCCATACGATCATCGCACATGCCCAAGCCTCAGGAACGTACGAGCATCAAGGTCCAGTCGGAGCGGACGGTTTTGGCCGCGGTCCGTTTGCCCACGTCGAACTACGACCAGCGCGATCCCTTCGGCGAGCTCAAAGCACTCGCTGAGCAAGCCGGCGCGGTGGTGGTGGGAGAGCTGGAGCAACGGCTCGAAAAACCCAACGCCGGCACGTACATGGGATCGGGCAAGGTCGCGGAGCTCAAGGGCCTGTGCGAACGCCTCGACGCGGGCACGGTGATCTTCGATCACGACCTTTCGCCCAAGCAGATCGCCAACATCGAGCAGGAGCTCGGGCTCAAGGTGCTCGATCGATCGGAGTTGATTCTCGACATCTTCGCCTCGCGTGCCACGACGGTTGAGGCTCAGCTGCAGGTGGAGCTCGCGCAGCTGGAGTACACCTATCCGCGCCTGAAGGCGATGTGGTCGCACCTGGAGCGCATCGTGGGCGGCGCGGGGCTTGGTGGCATCGGCACGCGCGGGCCGGGCGAAATGCAGATCGAAATCGACCGGCGGTTAGTCAACGACCGCAAGGTGATGCTGCGCCGCCGCCTCGAAGTGATTCAGGAACGCAAGCGCCGAACCGTGGCGGCCCGCAACCTCGATTACTTCACCGTCGGCATCGTGGGGTACACCAACGCGGGCAAGAGCACGCTCTTCAACGCGCTGACCGCGGGCGGTGCGTACGCCGACGATCGATTGTTCGCCACGCTCACCACCCGCACGCGCGAGTGGGACGTCGAGGGCGGCCTGCGCGTGATGCTGAGCGACACCGTCGGCTTCGTGCGGGAGTTGCCGCACAATCTCATCGCGTCGTTCAAGGCGACGCTCGAAGAGGCGACGCACGCGCACTTGCTGCTCATCGTGCTCGATGTGTCGGACCCGGCCGCGGAGCTGCAGTACGCGACGGTGATGACCACGCTCGACGAGATTTTCAAGGACGTCGAAGAGGCCGAGCTGCGCAGGCTCGAGCGCGGCGAGAAGCCCACCTGGAAACGCCCGCGCACGCTGCTGTTGCTCAACAAGGTCGATCGCCTTCCCGACAATCGCCAGGTGCTCATCTGGCAGGCCCGCGTGAAGCAGACGGAGAACGCGCCGATGGACGCGATCGCGATCTGCGCGCGCGACATGGCCCACCCGGGCATCGAGCAGCTCAAGCAAGTCGTGCTCGATTGCGCGCAAGGCGGCGTCGAGGAGATGATCGTTGAAGTGCCGATGCGCGACTCGCGCACCGTCTCGCTGCTGGAGCAGCGCGCCAGCGAAGTGCTCTCGCGTGAATACACCGACGACACGGCGGTCTTCCACGTGCAGATCGGGCGGCGTCAGCTTGATCAGCTCAAGTCGGCGGTGAACGCTCAGGGCGGGACGATTGCCGTGCGCGAGGCGGAACTCAAGCCGGTGAGCAAGTCGAGCAAGGCACGCAAGCCCAAGGCAAAGACCAAAGCGAGCGCGAGCAAGTCGCGCAAGGGCGAAGTCGTTCGCAAGCGAGCTTGATGGAGCCCGACGCGCCAGCGTGGGATTTCATCGACTACCCAACGCGTAACGCATCCCACGCTCGCGCGTGGGGCTCAATGGCTTTCACGTGCTCGCGACAGGCGACGCGAGCGCCGGCAGCACCACACAAAAATCCGACCCCACGCCGGGCTTGGTGTTCACGTCGAGACGCCCGCCGTGCTCTTCGATGTAGCGCCGCGCCGTCGGCAAACCAAGGCCCGTGCCGCCCGACTTGGTCGTGAAGTAGGGGGTGAAGATCTTTTCCAGCACGTCCGGCGCGATGCCCGGGCCGGTGTCGATCACGTGCACGCACGCGACCTCGCCCAGGTCGGCATCGCTGGAGCGCGCCGTGCGCATGATCAGCTCGCCCGCGGTCCCCGCGTTGTGCATCGCCTGCGTCGCGTTGAGCATCAGGTTGAGCAGCGCCTGCTTGAGCAAACGCTGATCGAACGCGCACCAGAGTTGCCCCTCGCACAGCTCAAGTCGGATGCGCACCGATTGACGCTGCGCCTCGGGCGTGTAGAAATCGGCGAGTTCAGTGACGATCGCGTTGAGGTCGCCCGGGGCGTTTGTCGGGCCGCACGTTGCCGGCGAACTCGAGAAAGTCCGTCAGAATCCCGCGCAGGCGCTCGGTCTCGCGGCGCAACGGTTTCACGCGATTCAACAACCTCGGCTTGAGCTCCGAGCCCTCGGGCAGCTCTTCGATGCCCTCCGCGAGCAGCTGCGCATTGAGCCCGATGGTCGAGAGCGGGTTCTTGATCTCGTGCGCCAGGCCGCCGGTCATCGAGCCGATCTCGGCGAGTCGTTCCGCCTGTCGCGCGCGGCGTTCGGCGCTGGCCAGGCGTTCAACCTGCCTGCGTTCCATCCGGCGCGCCGCGATCGATCCGATCAGCAGCCCGAGCCCGAAGCACACAAGTCCGATGGCCCAGCTTGGCATGGCACGAGCGTATGCGAAAACCGCTCAACGTCGCGGCGTGCGCGAGTACGTCTTGGGCGCTTCATCGGCAACGTCGTTCGCGGAGCGCACGATGCGGCTGGCGTGCCAGCCTTTGTCGCCGCGCTCGGCGTCGTAGATCACCTGCGAGCCGTCCTTGAGCACCCGGAAACCGTCGCCCTCGATCTTCGAGTAGTGCGCGAAGATGTCCTGCCCCTGCGGCCCGACGATGAAGCCGAACCCTTTCTTCGGGTCGAACCACTTCACCACGCCCTCGGCCTGAACGATTTTGTCGCCGGGTTGATCAGCCATGACACGAATCTCGCGTTGGTGCACCCGGGAACAAAGTCGCGCAGAAGACCCGGGTGCGAAATCGTGTAAGGTCTGCAGGACAAGAGCAGCATACCCCTCGGTCCGGGCTGAATGGGGTAGTTGGCCCGTGTAAGGGCTTCCGCGGGTGTTTTTCGGGGAGTGACACTAGGTCAATCACCTATTTGAGATTCGGTCTAAAAAACAAGGCCCCGATGCATGAGCATCGGGGCCTTTGAGTTCACAAGTGATGGGCCCGGCTTGGCTTACTGACCCGTCGGGGCCGCGGCACCGGCTTGGGCCGCGGCCGCCTCAGCCGCGAGCGCCTGCTTGCGCGAAAGTTTGATGCGGCCTTGGTCGTCGACGAGGATGACCTTGACCTTGATCATGTCGCCCATCTTGACCACGTCGCTCACGCTCTTGACGTAACCGTCGGCGAGTTCGGAGATGTGGCACATGCCGTCGGTCCCCGGCGCGAGCTCGACGAAGCAACCGAAGTCCTTCATCGAAACAACCTTGCCGGTGAAGATGGTGCCGACCTTGATCTCAGCGACCATCGCTTCGATCTCGGCCTGAGCGCCGGCCATCTGCTCGCCGTTGGCGCTGGCGACCATGACGGTGCCGTCGTCCTCGACCTCGATGGTGACGCCCCATTTTTCCTGCAGGCCGCGGATGGTTTTGCCACCGGGGCCGATGAGCTTGCCGATCTTCTCGGGGTTGATCATGATCGTCACCAGGCGCGGCGCCAGCGGGCTGATCTGCGCACGCGGACGCGCGATGATGCGCTCCATGATGTCGATGATCTCGAGGCGGCCCTTGCGCGCCTGCTCGAAGATGCGCGCGACCTGCTCCATGACCAGGCCGCGGGCCTTGAGGTCGAGCTGGATGCCGGTGATGCCCTCGCGCGTGCCGGAGACCTTGAAGTCCATGTCGCCGAAGAAGTCCTCTTCGCCGATGATGTCGGTCACGAAGACCTCGTTGTTGCCGTCGTCGTCGGTGAAGCGACCGACGGAGATGCCAGCGCACGTCGCCTTGATGGGCACGCCCGCGTCCATCATCGCCAGGCACCCGCCGCAGACCGAGGCCATCGACGAGCTGCCGTTGGACTCGGTGATGTCGCTCACAACGCGGATGGTGTACGGGAACTCATCGGGCGAGGGGAGGATGCCCATGAGCGAGCGCTCAGCCAGAGCACCGTGCCCGATCTCGCGCCGGCCCGGGGCCATGATGCGCTTCACCTCGCCCGTCGAGAACGGCGGGAAGTTGTAGTGCAGCATGAACTTCTTGGAGTACTCGGGCAAGAGGCCGTCGACGATCTGCTCGTCCTTGCCGGTGCCGAGCGTGACCGAGCAGAGGCTCTGCGTCTCGCCGCGCTGGAAAAGGGCCGAGCCGTGCGTGCGGGCGAAGATGCCGACCTCGCCGTGGATCGGGCGGATTTCGAGCGGTTTGCGGCCGTCGGCGCGGATGTGCTTTTCCGCGATCAGACGACGCGTGACCTTCTCTTCGAGGCGCTTGAACGCATCAGCAGCCATCTTGCGGCGCTTGAGGCTCAGGTTGAACGCGCCCGTCGAGCCCGACTCATCGAGCTTGAAGTGCGTGTCGAGCAGCGCTTTCTTCATCGCGTCGATCTTGGTGTTGCGGTCCTGCTTGCCCTTGATCTGACGGGCCGCGACCATCTCGCTTTCGCAGGTCTTCTTGACGAAGTCGACGATGTCCTGGTCGGGGAGGAAGAGCGTGCCGATGACCTTTTCCTTGCCGCACTTGCTGACGAGCTCGTTGATGAGCGCGAGCGTCTCGTCGATCTGCTGCTGGCCGAACTGCATCGCCTCGAGCACGACCTGCTCGGGCAACTGCGCCGCGCCGACTTCGATCATGTTGAGCCCGTCCTTGTGCCCGGAGAGCACGAGGTCGAGGTCGGTGTAGTCCATCTGCGTCGTGGTCGGATTGACCATGAAGCGCGGGCCGTCGTCGGTGTGGATGCGCCCGACGCGCACCGTGGCGATCGGTCCCTCGAAGGGGATGTCCGAGATCGCCAGCGCAGCCGAGGCCGCGGTGCCCGCGAGCACGTCGGCGTCGTTCTCGGTGTCGTGGCTCATGACGAAGACCTGCAGCAGGACTTCATCGAAGTAGCCATCGGGGAACAGCGGGCGGATCGGGCGATCGATCATCCGCATGGTCAGGATTTCTTTCTCCGAGGGCGGGCCTTCGCGCTTCTTGAAGCCGCCGGGGAACTTGCCCGCGGCGCTGGTCTTCTCGCGATAGTCGACGGTGAGGCCCAGGAAGTCGGTGCCCTCGCGCGGAGCGCCGCGGGTGACGGTGGCCAGCACGGTGGTGCCGCCGTAGGTGGCCATGACGGCCGCGCTACAGAGCTTGGCGACCTTTCCGGTTTCGAGCGTCAGTGTGCGACCGCCGATGTCCTTTGAGACAATGTGGTGAGCCATGAAAGAATTTCCTCGATTTCTTGTGCCCGCTCGGTTCACCGCGGAGGCCGAGCGGGAGAAGGCGCGGGCCGCGGGGCTGGTGTGCGGATCGAGTCAGCAAACCCAGCAAATGCAGCGGGGGACAGAGTGATCTATGTCACCCGCTGCGATCTGCTGATAGGCGCTGAAAGGCCGCCACCAGCCGGAAGGAGATATCGAAACACGCAGAAACAAGCAGGCCCGCGGGGTTTCACCCGCGGGCCTGTGATAAAGACGATTACTTGCGGAGGCCGAGCTTGCCGATCAGGTCCATGTAGCGCTGACGGTCAGCGTTCATGAGGTACTTGAGCAAGCGGTTGCGCTTGGCCGCCATTTGGACCAGGCCGCGGCGCGAGTGGGTGTCCTTCTTGTGCTCGCGAAGGTGCTGGCTGAGGTCGTTGATCCGCTCGGTGAGGAGCGCGACCTGAACCTCCGGCGAACCGGAGTCCTTGGCGTGAACAGCGAAGGTCTTGATGAGCTTGGCGCGATGCTGGGCAGTCGTGGTCATTTCAGGAGAATCCTTACGGCGTGAACTTGGAGCGAAGGATAGGCGGGGGGTGTGGGGGAGTCGAGCATCCTCCAAACCAGAGCACGAAGCGTAAGCGAGTTGGTCTTTGGCTTGTCCAAGAGCTCGGGTGCTCTAAGGCGAATTGATCGGCACATGTTTGGGTGTGGACAGAGAGCGAACGCCGAAGTCGCCTCTTAGACTGCGGTGCCATGAACCTCTCCCACCGCGCCCGCTCCCTCAAGCCCTCATCGACTGTTGCCGTGATGAACAAGGCCAAGGCCCTCAAGGCCTCGGGCGTGGATGTCTTGAACTTCGGCGCGGGCGAGCCGGACTTTCCGTCGCCCATGGCCGCCAAGGCCGCGGCCATCGCGGCCCTCAACGCCGATCAGACCAAATACGTCGAGACCGCTGGCGACGCGCAGAGCCGCGAGCTCATCGCCAAGATCCTCACCGAGAAAAATCACATCCCCGGCGTGACCAAGGACCACGTCATCATCACCTCGGGCGTGAAGATGGCGCTCTACTTGGTCTTCCAGAGCCTCTTTGACGCGGGCGAATCGCAAGACCTTTTGCTCCCCGTGCCCGCGTGGGTGAGCTTCGCGCCGATGGCGCAGCTCGCCGGCGCGAAGATCGTCGAGCTGCCCACGAGCACTGCGAGCAACTTCAAGATCACGCCCGATCAGCTGAAGCGAGCCATCACGCCGCGCACGCGCTGCGTGCTCATCAACTCGCCCAGCAACCCCTGCAGCACGATGTACACGCCCGACGAGCTCCGCGCCATCGCGCAGGTTGTCGACGAAGCCAGCAAGACGATCGCGCCGGAGATCACGATCGTCGCCGACGAGCTGTATCAGAACATCGTCTTTGGTTCGGTGCCCTTCATGTCCATCGGCAGCGTGCCGAGCGTCGCTGAGCGCACCATCACCATCAACGGCCCGGGCAAGAGCTTTGCGATGACGGGCTGGCGCCTCGGTTGGGCGAGCGGCTCGGGCGAGTTCGGCAAATCCGTCATCGGCGCGATGACGAAGCTCCAGGGGCAGACGACCACGTGCGTGACGAGCTTCACGCTCCCCGCGCTGCGAGTGGCGCTCACCGAGTGCGGCAGCGAACTCGAGACCATGCGGGCCGCGTTCGCCAAGCGCGCCGAGCTGATCTACTCGCTCTTATCGCAGGTGCCAGGTGTTAAAGTCGCCAAGCCCATCGGCGCGTTCTACATCTTCCCTGACATCTCGGCGCACTTGGGCAAGAGCACGCCGAGCGGCAAGAAGATCAACGGCGCCGCCGATTTCGCGGCCGCGCTGCTCGATGACAAGCAGATGGCCGTCGTCCCGGGTGAGGACTTCGGCACCGGTTGCGAGAAGCACATCCGCATGAGCTTCGCGTGCAACGAAGAGACGATCAAACGCGGCGTCGAGCGCCTGCGCGAATTTATCGCCGCGCTGAAGTGATCGCTCGATGGCGCCATGCCTCGACGAGCCCGAAGCGCAAGCGAGGGAGTGGGGTCAGTTACGAGCAACGAGCGACGAGTTACGAGATCAGAATGCGAGCGGCTCGTTTGCGTTGATCTCGTCGCTCCTAACTCGTTGCTCGTTCCTCTTGACACTCCCTCGCTCGCGCTTCGGGCTCGTAAACACTCGCCAAGCCACCCTCGTCTTAGCCTCCCGTTCGGGTCTTGGAAGTCTTAGCCGAGTCTTAGCGCCGTCAGCGACTCTTCCGAGGATCCGCCCGCGATACTTATCGCGTCGGTGAAGGCACCTTTACATCGCCACCCTTTTCAGGAGATCCCTGTGCTCAAGCTCGTCTCTTCGTTCGTTGCTGCCGGCGTGATGGCCATGGCCACCACCGGTGCATTTGCTCAGGCCCCGGTCATCGACTCGGCCCTGCCGACGTACAAGGCCGTCGAGGGTGTCTCGGGCAACGTCAAGTCCATCGGCTCCGACACGCTCAACAACCTCATGACCGGCTGGGTCGAGGCCTTCAACAAGGCCTACCCCAACGTCAAGATCGAGGTCGAGGGCAAGGGCTCCGCGACCGCCCCCCCCGCGCTGACCGAGGGTCAGAGCCAGTTCGGCCCCATGAGCCGCGAGATGAAGGGCTCGGAGATCGACGCGTTCGAGAAGAAGTTCGGGTACAAGCCCACGCCCGTCCGCGTCGCCATCGACTGCCTCGCCGTCTTCGTGCACAAGGACTGCCCGCTTGAGTCCATCACGATGGAGCAGCTCAAGCAGATCTTCTCCGTCGAGGGCAAGGAAATGACCTGGGGCGACCTGGGTGTGAAGGACGCCGCCTGGGCCAGCCAGAAGGTCAGCCTCTACGGCCGCAACAGCGCCTCGGGCACCTACGGCTACTTCAAGGAGCACGCGCTGGGCAAGAAGGACTTCAAGCCCACCGTCAAGGAGCAGCCCGGTTCCTCCGCCGTCGTTCAGGGCATCGCCAGCGACAAGTTCGCGATGGGCTACTCGGGCATCGGCTACAAGACGGCCGACGTCAAGACCCTCAAGGTCGCCAAGAGCGCCAAGGACAAGTCCTTCGCCCCGAGCCAGGAGAACGCGCTGAGCGGCGAGTACCCGATCGCCCGCTTCCTGCTGATCTACGTCAACGCCAAGCCCAACACCGCGCTCGATCCGCTCCGCGCTGAGTTCTTCAAGATGGTCCTGAGCAAGCAGGGGCAGGAAGTCACCGTCAAGGACGGCTACATCCCCGTCCCGGCCGACATCGCCCGCGAGGACCTCACCAAGCTCGGCATCAAGGCCGGCTTCTAAACCCCTGATCCCCAATGGGCCCTCGCATGACGATTGGCCCGGGGCGAGGTATCCTGAGACCCTTACTTTCCTGCGGAGCGCCTCACGGCGCTCCGCAGCATTTGCGGACGGATCGCATGGCATGACCAACGAACCCGCCCAGCCCGCCCCGATTTCCACCTCCGCGTCGAGCACGCGGGGTCGGGGCCGCACCACGACGCTGGGCGTTCGCGTCGCCGACGCCACGGCACGCATCGGCATCACCGCGGGCGGGATCGGCGTGATCTTCGCCGTGCTGGCGATCATGGCGTACCTGTTCGTCTCGGTCGTGCCGCTCTTCAAGCAGGGCAAGGTCGACAAGCTCGTCGCTCACGCCATGCCCGCGCCGGCCGCCTCGTCGGCAGTCACCACCACCCCAGCGCCCGGCATGCCGGCGCCCTCCGCGGTCAATGCCCCGATCGCCTTCTCCCTCGTCGATGAGTACCTGGGCACGGTGCAGCTTGTCTCCATCGACGGCCGGCGCAGCCTGATCAAGGTCGACACCGGCAAGGTCACCGACCTTGAGCCGATCGGCCTGCCCGGCCAAGCGATCAGCGCCATCGCCTCACCGGCCGATGCCGCCACCGCGGGCGAGCCCATGAAGTTCGCCATCGGTTACCACGACGGCAACGTGCAAATCGGAAGCGTTGGGTACAAGAGCACCTACCTCGACGACGCCGACGCAACGCCGGAGATGAAAGCCCTCCAGCCCGGACAGCGCCTCGAGCTGACAGGCGACAAAGGCCCCGGCTTTGTCGACATGACCGGCACGCGCCAGCTGCGCGTCACGCGCCCGATCGCCGAGCTCGCCCCGCCGGTGAAGCTCAGCGAGGGCGAGGGGCCGGTCGTTAAGCTCGAGTATCGCGCTTCGCCCGCCAGCGAATATCTTCTGGCGCTTCGCGCCGACGGCACCATGATCTTCTCCAGCGTGCGCGTCACGCGCCCGCTGGGTGGAGGCAAGCCGCGCACGAGCCTGAGCTCCGAATCGATCAAGCTCACGCCACCCGCCGGCGCGGGCGGACCGCCCGTGTGGCTGGTGCTCACCGGCGAGGGCTCGAGCATCGTCGCGTTCTGGCCGCAGGGCGTGATGCAGCGCTACGCGCGTCTGGGCGCGGGCGACGACGCTTCCTTCCAAGCCGTCGAGTCGCGCACCATCACCACGGGTACCGCGCTGATCTCCAGCGTCTCCACGCTGCTCGGCGCCAAGACGATCATCGTGGGCGACACCTCGGGGCGCGTGCAGGGGTTGTTTGTCTCCAAGGTCGAACAGGCCAAGGGGCTCGACGGCAAAGAGCTCGTGACGGCCCACGACATGCCCTCCGAAAAGGGCAACGCGATCATCACCTCCATTGCCCGCTCGACGCGCGATCGTTCCTTCGCGGTGGGCGATGCCTCCGGCCAGCTCTTCGTGCGCAACATGACGAGCCAAAAACTCGTCGCGCAGATCGACACCGGCTTCGGCGCGCCGATCGCCGCGCTGAGCGTCGCGCCCAAGTTCGACGCTGTCGTCGCCATCGCCGCGCCCGTCAACAACAAGCCCGTGCAAGTCGGCCTGTGGTCCATCGAGCCCGGGCACCCGTCGATCACGACCGGCGCGCTGCTGGGCAAAGTCTGGTACGAGAACGAGCCCGCGCCAAGCTATGTGTACCAATCGTCCTCGGGCGAAGACACCGCTGAGGTCAAGCTGAGCATGGTGCCGCTGATCTTCGGCACCATCAAGGCGACGATCTACGCGCTGCTCTTTGCCGTGCCCGTGGCGATCCTGGCAGCGATCTACACCAGCGAACTTCTGCATCCCAAAGTTCGCCTCACCGTCAAGCCGGTGATCGAGATGATGGCTTCGATGCCGTCGGTCGTTCTGGGCTTTGTCGCGGCGCTGGTCATCGCGCCGCTGGCGCGCGACCATGTCCCCTCGATCTTGCTGGCGTTCTGGATCGTGCCGATGGGCGCGTTGCTGGCCGGGTATCTCTGGCAGTTGCTCCCCATCCGCGTCTCGGCCCGCGTGCGTCCATCGCGTCAGATGTTCCTGGTGCTGGGCGTGCTGCTGCTGGGCTTGCTCGCGGCCTTCGTGATCTCCAAGCCCATCGAGCGTGCGCTCTTCTCACCCAAGCCCTCTGAGGTGCTCATCCTCGCCGGCGCACAAGAGCCGGTGCCCGAGAGCGAGATCCCCGCGTGGGCCAAGGGCCGCAAGGAGTTCAGTGCCCCCGAGCTTCGCCAGCTCGCCACCAGCAGCATCTACGTGCGCTCGGGCCAACTCGTCCGTCCCGCAGGCAATGTGGCCGACCCGAAAGTTGCCGCACGCATCAGCGCCGATCAGCTCGATCGTCCCGACATCCGCAAGTGGCTCGACGGCACCATCGGCACCGCGTGGCCAGGGTGGATGCTCGTCATGACCCCCGCCGCGACGATCATCGTCTTCCTTCTGCGCGGGCGCTTGGTCGATCGTGCGCTGCACGCGATGCCCATCAGCGCCCGACCGGGGGCCGCCGGGTGGCTTGAGTTTGGCAAGTTCGCCGCCAGCACGATCTGCTCGCTGGCCCTGGCCGCGGCCCTGGCCGGCGCGCTCACCAGCATGGGCTTCGACGCGCGCGACTCCGTGCTGGGCTCGTTCAGCCAGCGCAACACCCTCATCGTCGGCATCGTGATGGGCTTCGCCATCATCCCGATCATCTACACGATCTCTGAGGACGCCATGAGCGCCGTGCCCGGCGCGCTGCGATCGGCCAGCCTCGGGTGCGGTGCCACCAAGTGGCAGACCGCGACGCGCGTCGTGCTGCCCATGGCGCTGTCGGGCATCTTCAGCGCCTGCATGATCGGGCTCGGGCGTGCCGCGGGCGAGACCATGATCGTCCTCATGGCCACGGGCAACACGCCCAACATGGACTGGAACATCTTCTCCGGCTTCCGCACGCTGGCAGCCAACATCGCCACCGAACTGCCCGAAGCGGACGTGGGCGGCACGCACTATCGCGTGCTGTTCCTGGGCGCGTTGATGCTCTTTGTCATCACCTTCATCGTCAACACGCTGGCGGAGATCGTCCGCCAGCGCGTCCGCGCCAAGGGGGCCGGCCTGTGAGCACCATCACCAGCGCCCAACCCGAGATCGTCGTCAAGCCCGGCGTGGGCAAGAGCATGACGCCGCGCAATCGCTCGACACCCCTGTGGGCCCGCGGCGAGCCCATGGTCTGGCTCACCGGCTCGGCCCTCGCGCTGTGCGCCGTGATGATCGTCTCGCTGCTGGCGATGATCGTCTACGAGGGCGGCCGCGCGTTCTGGCCCGATCCGATCGATCGCGTCAAGCTCGCCGACGGCTCAGTCTTCCTCGGCATCCCCGTGCGCGATGAGGCGTACGACGCCGCCGACACCGAAGAGGCCGCGCTGGACAAAGTGCGATCCGCCGCGAGCTCACCGTCGGCGCTGAAAGCCATCACGACCGCCGGCGGTCGCGTCTTCGCCGACGACGCACGCCCCATCCGTCGCCTCTATCGCGTCGGCAACCGCGAGCTTCTCGGCCAGCCCTTCAAATGGGTCCCGGTCTATCAGATCACCCAGCTCGATCGCCCCAGCGAAGCAACGCTCCTCGAGCGCACCGACTGGGGAGTCTGGCTGGGCGAGCCCAAAAGCCTGATCGAACAGCGCGAGGTCACGCTCGACGGCCCGGCCGACAAGATCGCGAAAAACGATAAGAACGCGCAGGGCCAACTGGTTGAGCGCGAAGTCATCAAGCCTCTCGACGGCAACAAGGTCCTCGCCCGCGAGCGCGTGACCATCGCGACCGGCGCGAGCGAGACCATGCTCGCCTTCAACGCGCGCCACGATCAAGCCCTCGATCGCGCCGAGCAGATCAAATCCCTCCAGCAGCACGACGTCGGCGTGGTCAACCGCAAGATCGAAGCCGAGCGCCTGGCGCTCCGCCAAGCTGAGATCGAGCTCGAACGCTCCAAGGGCGTGCACCACGAGCCGCTGGGCATGGGCGCTTGGTCGCTCCTGGCGATCTTCACCGGCCTTGTCGCGGTCGCGGCGATTTTCCTCACGCGCAAGCGTCTGGCAACCAACGACGGGCTCGCGCCGATGTCCACCCGCGTGCGCAGCTCAGTGGTCGTCGCGGGGCTCTGGCTCTTGCTCGCGTTGGGCCTCGTCGGGCTCTGGGCTGAGCGCCCCTGGTCGCGCATCGACATGAGCGAGACCAAGCTCGCACAGCTCAAGCAAGCCAAGGAAGCCCGCGACAAAGAACTCAGCGCCGAGTATCAGCAGATCCTCGCCAAGATCGCCGCTATCGACGCGACCGATGCCACGCAGCGACTGGTCGTCGTCGAGCCCACCACCGCCAAGTTCTCCCCCGTGAGTCAGACGCAGCTCGATGAGCCCATGCGTCTGTCCGGCGTCGTTCGCGCCGTTCAGCCCAATCAGCTCAGCTTCTGGGGCAAGCTCGGCGTCTACGCCTCGCGATGGTGGGAGTTCATCTCCGCCGACCCGCGCGAGAGCAACACCGCCGGCGGCGTCTATCCGATCATCTTCGGCACCGTGCTGCTCACGATCCTGCTCAGCATCGTCGTGGTGCCGTTGGGCGTGATCGCGGCGCTCTATCTGCGCGAGTACGCCAAGCAAGGGTTCGTCACCAGCGCCATCCGCATCGCCGTGAACAACCTCGCGGGCGTGCCCTCGATCGTCTACGGCGTCTTCGGCCTGGGCTTTTTCTGCTACACCGTGGGCCAATGGGTCGACGAGGGCCTGCCCGCAGAGCAGCGGTGGTCGATCCCGAATTGGTGGTTGATCGCCGGCGCGGTCGTGGTGCTGGCGATGGTCGCTGTCGGGCTTGGCACCTTCTCGCGCCCTGCGCCGGGTGTCTATCCCACAGCCGCACAGAAGCGCGCCAAGAACGCGACGGGCATCATCTGGCTCGCCGCTGTCGCGCTGGTTGTGCTGCTCGTGGCGTTCACGCCGTACTTCCACGGCCTGTTCGAAGCGAAGAAACCCTCGCCCACGTTCGGCGCCAAGGGCCTGCTCTGGTCGAGCCTCACACTCGCGCTGCTCACGCTCCCGGTCGTCATCGTCGCGACCGAAGAAGCCATCGCCGCGGTTCCCCGCTCGATGCGCGAGGGCTCATACGGCTGCGGCGCCAGCAAATGGCAAACGATCCGGCGCATCGTGCTGCCGCGCGCCATGCCCGGCATCATGACGGGCATGATCCTCGCGATGGCGCGCGGTGCCGGCGAGGTGGCACCGCTCATGCTCGTGGGCGTGGTGAAAAAGGCCAGCGAGCTGCCCGTGACGGGCCAGTTCCCGTACCTGCACCTCGATCAATCGTTCATGCACCTGGGCTTCCACATCTTCGACGTCGGCTTCCAGAGCCCCGACTCCGAGGCCGCCCGCCCGCTGGTGTGGTGCACCACGCTCTTGCTCATCCTCGTGGTGGTGATGCTCAACCTCACGGCGATCCGTCTTCGCAACCGTCTCCGCAAGAAGTACCTTGGCGAAACCTTCTAAGTTCTCAAGTTGGCGTGCACCATGGATATGCGAACCATGAACCAGAACTCCAACATCGCCCCGGGCAAGCAGACGCGTCGTCCGGTGGTGGTCGAGGTCGGTGCCGCCACTGGCCAGCAGCCCGCGTCTGATGCCGGCGTACCGTCGAGTCCCTCTATGCCCGATCGTCCGCCCCATCTCGATCCGCTCCACGCCTCGGTCAAGCCGCCCAGCGGCTTTCAGGACGCCGTGCGCGAGGGCAAGGCCTTCAAGGCCTACACGCACCCGCAGCTCGAGCGCGAAGAGGCCGTGCTGCGCGTCAAGGATTTCTCGCTCTACTACGGCCAGTCCCGCGCGCTGTGGGACATCAACATGCTCTTCGCCCGCGGCAAGACCACCGCGCTCATCGGCCCCTCCGGCTGCGGCAAGTCCACGCTCCTGCGCTCCATCAACCGCCTCAACGACCTCATCGACTCGGTGCGCTGCACCGGCGAGATGATCCTCAACGGCCGCTCCGTCTACGCCCCCAACGTCGACGTGATCGACGTGCGCAAGCGGATCGGCATGGTCTTCCAGAAGTCCAACCCGTTCCCGATGAGCATCTTCGAGAACGTGGTCTACTCGCTGCGCATCGATGGCGAACGCCGCAAGAGCGTGCTCGATGAAGCCTGCGAACGCGCCCTGCGCGGCGCCGCGCTCTGGGACGAGGTCAAAGACCGGCTCAACCAATCGGCCTTGGGCATGTCGGGCGGTCAGCAGCAGCGCCTGTGCATCGCCCGGGCCATCGCCGCCGAGCCCGAAGTCCTGCTGATGGACGAGCCGTGCAGCGCGCTCGACCCGATCGCGACGCTCAAGGTCGAGGAGTTCATCCGCGAGATCGCCGGTCGCATCACGGTCGTGATCGTGACGCACAACATGCAGCAGGCGGCCCGCGTGAGCAACTACACCGCGTTCATGTACCTGGGCCGGCTCGTCGAGTACGGCCGCACCGGCGACATCTTCCAAAACCCGCAAGTGCCCGAGACGGAGAATTACGTCACGGGTCGGTTTGGTTGAAAAGGGACGAGCGACGGGTCACGAGCGACGTGGCAAGCTCGGCGCCAGGCGAGCAGCTCACCCGACAAACTCAAACGAAAAAGCCCGAAGCGATCAACGCTTCGGGCTTTGTTTTTCTCGTCACTCGTTGCTCGTGCCTGCTCACCGCGCCGGGGGCATGGGCGGTGCCTGGTGCGGATGCACCTGATACTGCTGCTGCTGCGGGTAGCCGTGTTGCGGCATCGGCGGCTGCTGGGGCTGCGGGTAACCCTGCTGCGGCGCGGGCGGCTGCTGGGGCTGCTGCTGATAGGGCTGTTGGTAAGGCTGCTGCGCGTAAGGCTGAGGCTGGTACTGATTCTGCGCCGGAGGAAGCTGCTGGGCCGCGTACGGATTCTGCTGCGCCGGCGGCAGCTGCTGGCCCCACGCGGGCTGCGCCTGCGGCGCGGGGTACTGCGGCTGCTGCATGCCGGCGTTGTTGACGCTGTCGTCCACGCCGTTGATGCCCTTCTTGAACTCGACAATGCCCTTGCCCAGCGACTTGCCAACCTCGGGCAAGCGACGACCAAAGAGCAGAAGCAGGACCACCATGATGATGATCCATTCCATCATGCCCATGTTCTGCAAGAACGCAAGCGTCGCCAAGGTACTGACAGTCATCGGTCGCTCCTGCCCAATCGGACCCGTGAACACAGCGCTTCCTGCGCCGGCCCATCTCGGGAGTATATTCGCTCAAAGAAGTATCGGCACGATCGCGTAACGAACAAGAACCTACTCGATTTCCGCGATTTTCTCCCCGCTCGGCGCCGGTTATCCGGTCAGTTCGCGATCGAAGACCACCCGGTGCTCAGCCCGCTCGCGCGTCTGCACGCTCTGCATGAGCATGACACGATCGACTGAGAACGCGCCCAGTTCGACCGCCTCATCGATCGTCTCACACGTCTGCCCCGGCGTAAATCGCGCCAGCGTGATGTGCGGCTCAAAGGCCTTGCGCTTCTCATCGGCGCGTGCCAGCCTCGTTGCCAGCCTGCGCTGAAGCTCGCGAAAGTGCCCCGGCGCGTCGGTCCCCAGCGCGAGCAAGCGCGCCGGCCCTCCCTGGCTCGGCGTCGGGATTGTGAACACCCGCGTCGGCCTGAGTGTCATCGCGCCAATCCCCGCGCACGCGCGATCGACCGACTCGATCACGTCGCCAAGCTCGCCGGCGCGGCGCTCGCCGATGAACACCAGCGTCATGTGCAATTGCTCGGCGTCGGTCAGTCGGTGCGCCGGCAGCACGCAACCCCGCGCCGCGTCGAGCATCGCGGGCGCGAGCGCAGCAGGGGGGTAGACCGCGACAAAGAGCCGGATGGTCCGCGCCATGGTGCGACCGTGATCAGTAGTTGGGCGTCGGCGCGCGGAACGTGCTCATATCGATCGACTGGAAGTAATCGATCGTCTTGCGCAGGCCCTCGCGCAGCGGCACCTTCGGCTCCCACCCGAGCTTCTCGCGAGCCAGCGTGATGTCCGGCTTTCGCTGCAGCGGATCATCCTGCGGCAGCGGCTTGTGGTGCAGCTTGCTCCCCGTCCGGCCCGTCAGTTCCTGCACCATCTCGGCCAGTTGCTTGATCGTGAACTCCGTCGGGTTGCCGATGTTCACCGGCCCGATGAAGTCATCGCCCGAGTTCATCATCCGCATGATGACCTCGATGAGATCGTCAACGTAGCAGAACGAGCGCGTCTGCGAGCCGTCGCCGAACATGCTGATCTCCTCGCCGCGGATCGCCTGACGGATGAAGTTGGAGACCACGCGCCCGTCGAATGGGTGCATGCGCGGGCCGTAGGTGTTGAAGATCCGCACCACCTTGATGTTCATCTTGTGCATGCGGTGGTAATCGAAGAACAGAGTCTCCGCGGCGCGCTTGCCCTCGTCGTAGCACGCGCGCGGCCCGATCGGATTGACGTTGCCCCGGTAGCTCTCGGGCTGCGGGCTGACCGTCGGATCGCCGTAGACCTCGCTGGTTGAAAACTGCAGGATCTTCGCCTTGCAGCGCTTGGCCAAGCCCAGCATGTTGATCGCGCCCATCACCGAGGTCTTCATCGTCTTGACGGGGTTGAACTGATAGTGCCCCGGCGCCGCCGGGCACGCGGCGTTGTAGATCTCATCGACCTCGAGCCAGATCGGGTGCGTCACATCGTGCCGGATGAACTCGAAGTTCTTCTTGCCAAGCAAGTGCGCGATGTTGCTCTTCTGGCTCGTGAAGAGGTTGTCGAGGCAGATGACGTCGTGCCCCTGCTCAACGAGCCGATCGCATAGGTGCGAGCCCAGAAAGCCGGCGCCGCCGGTCACGAGTATGCGCTTGACGCCCTTGGACACGTGAGTCTCCTCGATCTCCATCAGCGTCGCCCGGGTCCGAACGCGCCCGGGCCGTCACTGAGGCGGGATGACGATAGCCGTGCCGGGCTTGAGCCGGTCGGGCGAGGCGATGCGATCGCGGTTGGCCTCGTAGATCACCTTCCACGCCGAGGACTTGCCGTAAAACTTCTTGGCGATCGATGAGAGCGTGTCCTCGCCCGTGACGACGTACTCGCGACCGCCGTCGTTGCCCGGTGCCGCTGCGGGCTTCTCGCCTGCGCCGCGCACCTCGACGTTCACAACCTTGCCCTGCACGTTGCTCGGATCGAGCGGATACCGCACCTCCGTCACGCCGGGCTTGAGCTTGTCGGGCGAGAGGAACGGATTGGCCCGCGAGATGACGCCGGCGTGCTTGGTAGTGCCGTAGACCCGCTTGGAGATCGACTCAAACCCGCGCTCGCCGCGCTGCACGATCGTCGTGCCAAACTCCGGCGGGATGAGCCGCTCGACCACGACCGGGGGTGCGCTATTGCTGGTGACCGAACTCGCGGCCGCCGGCACCCCCTCGCGTCGTGCGCCGGGGATGACCATGCCGATGCGAAGCTCCGGCATCGGTTCGCTCGCCGGGACATCGAGCGCGGGGTCGGTGATGTTCTGCGTCGAGGGCACTGTCGTGGTCGTTGCGGCCGCCATCGTCCCTTGACCAAGCGTCGCTGGCCCGGTGCCGATCGGTGCCTCGCCGCGTGTGATCTTGACTTCGTGCGCGCCCATCACGGGCCAGAGCCAGTACGCGGCGATCCACAGCCCAAGAATGGCCGCGAACGCCAGCACAGGTTTGGTTGGGCTGCTCGACACCTTCGACCACCTCCGCGACGCGCAAGTGTACGGACCGATAGCCCATCGGTCAGCCGCAGTCGATTTTCAACACGCATGCTGTGGGTAACTCTTCACCCGCCCGCGCGACGGCCGCACCGACCGCGCAGGCCCTACCGGCGGCAAGTTCCAACAGCCTCTCGGACTTAGTGCGCCACCGTCGCCGACTTGGTCCCGTTGGTGCTCGCGCCCAGCGCCTGGCTCGTGCCGTTGAGCGTCGCGCTGCCCGTGTGCGTCGGGTCGTCCTTGTGCGACCAGACGATCGGAGCCGCGATGAACACCGACGAGTACGTGCCGGTGATCACGCCCACCAGGAAGGTGAACGCAAAGGGCCGGATCGCATCGCCGCCGAACAGATAGAGGCACATCGTCGCCGCGAGCGTGAGGCCCGAGGTGATGACGGTGCGCGAGATCGTCTGGTTCACGGCGTCGTTGACCATCGCCCGCGTCGCGTACGGCAACTTGCCGCGGTGCTCGCGGATACGGTCCATGACGATGACCGTGTCGTTGAGCGAGTAACCCAGGATCGTCAGCACGGCCGCCACGACGTTCAGGTCAATCTTGAACGGCTCAAGCCCCAGAGCGTGGGCCAGATCCGGGAAGTTGACCGTGATGGTCTTGCAGATCGCCAAGCACCCAACCGCCACAGCACAGTCGTGCAGCGTCGCCAGCAGCGCGCCGAACGAGTACCGGAACGACTGGAACCGGACCCACAGATAGATCGTGATCAGCACCGACGAGATCAGCACCGCGACCAGCGCCTGACGCACGAACGTCCCCGCGATCGACGCCGAGAAGCTCTCGACGCTCGCCAGCGACTTCTGCCGCTTCATCGCCTCGCTCAGCATGCCCCACTCGGCGTCGCGGACCTCCGCCGACCAGCGAGCCTGATCGACCAGGTAGCTCACGTTGTTGTCGCGCACCAACAGCGCCGCGCTGCGCACCGCGTCGTCGGTGCCCTCCAGCACGACCCACTGGTGGGCCCGCGTCAGCATCTGCGAATACTGCGGCTCGTTGCGCAGCAGCGCCAAGCGATCCTGCAGCGATTGCAAATTCGTCACCGGCGAGATGTCCGCAACGACAATCGCCGCGCCGCCGATCCAGTCGCCCGTGGCGAACTTGACGTTGGGCCGATCGATGCTCTCACCCAGCGTCGGGTGCAGGATGGGCTTCACCGGCGCGCTGCGCGCATCGGGCGCGTCGGCCCCCGTGAACTTCAGCACGGGCTGAATGTCCAGCACGTCCTCCATGGCCCCGGTCACCAGCTTGATCACCGAGGGCGTGTCGGTCACGACCGTCTTGATCGTGAAGCGATTGGACGTCGTCGAGCTGCCCGCCACCGGGTCGATCACCAGCACCTGCGGCTCAAAGCCCGCCAGCGAGCTCGTGCCCGCCTTGGCCATCTGCTCCGCACGCTCTTTCAGGCGCGTCTCGACCTGCGCACGCTCAAGCGTGGTGCCTTTCTTCAGATCGAACGACACCTTGGTGCCGCCGCGGAAGTCGTTGTCGAACAGGTCGCTGCCGCGGTTGATGACGATCAGGCAGCTGGCGATGACCAGCGTCGCCGAAACGCCCAGCATCGCGTACCGGTACTTCATCCAGTCCACGTGCGGGTGGAAGGCCCGTGCGATCGCCGGGAACTTGACGGCCAGCAGCGTGCCATGACGCCACCCCAACTTCTCGACGAAGATCGCGAACAGCACGCGCGTCACGTACAGCTGCGTGAAGAGCGTCGTGAGGCCGCCGATGATCATGACCGTGCCGAAGCCCTTGATCTCCGTCGTGCCGAACGCGACCAGCACCGCCGAGACGATGAGCGTGGTCATGTTGCCGTCGATGATCGAGCTCATGGCACGCGAGTAACCCAGGCGCACCGCGGTGCGGAAGTCCGCCCCGCGCTCCATCTCTTCACGCATGCGCTCGTAGATGAGCACGTTGGCGTCGACCGCCATGCCGAAGGTGAGCACCAGACCCGCGATGCCCGGCAAGCTGAACGCCGCGTGCAGCATCGCCATCAGGCCCAGGATCAGCAGGCCGTTGACCAGCAGCGCAAAGACCGCGATCAAGCCGCAACCAAAGTAGTAAAGGACCATGAACCCGGCGACGACGACGAGCGCCGCCATGCCCGCGTAGAAGCCGCGCTTGAGGTTGTCAGCGCCCAGCTGCGGGCCGATCGTCGAGATGCTGATCGGCTCGGGCGAAAGCTTGGCACCGAGCGAGCCGGCACCGAGCGTGCGGATGATCGTCATCCGCTCTTCGGACGTGAACGAGCCGGTGATCTGACCGGAAGAGCCGATGGTGCTCTGCACCGTCGGCGCGGTGTAGACCTGGTCATCGAGCAAGACCGCCATCGGCTTGCCCGTGTTGCTGCTGGTCAGCTGGGCCATCTTCTGCGCGCCCAGCGCGTCCATCTCGAAAGCGATCGTCGGCTCGCCGTTCTGGTTGGCGCTGGCGCTGGCGCGCGAGACGCGCCAGTTGCCCTCCGCCTGCGTCAGGCGCTGGCCCGCCACGTCGTAGCAGAGCATGTACGCCTGCCCGTCGAACGTGTCGACGATGTAGCGACCCATGCGTGCAAAGAACGACGCGGGGTTCTCGTTGGCTTCTTTCAAATCCGCCGGCGTCGAGTCGGTGTGCAACCAACCCTCGACCTTGTTGACCTTGTACCAGCGCACCGTCTCGGACTTGACCGAGCGCGGGCCGACCTGGCGCAGCTCCTCACGCAGACGCTGCTCCTCGCCCACGCCCAGCTCGCCGATGCGCGGCGCGATGCGGAACGTCAGCACGCCCGCGCCGCGGAGCAAGCGCACCAGGTCTTGCGGATCATCGAGCGTCTTGCGGGCCGCGGTGTACTGGTTGTACGACGCGACCAGTTGATCAAGCCGGTCCTTGGCACCGGGGTAGTTGGTCCGCAGACGCTCCAGCGCCCGCTCGCGCGGGCTGGGGATCGTCGTTGTGGTGCCATCGGGGTTGCTGAACGTCCGTCCCTTGCCCGGCAGCTCCAGCGCCCGGCGCACATCACCGGAGGTGATGGCCGTCGCGAGCGCGGCTTTTTCCGCCGCCTCGTACGCCAGCTCAGAGCTGGCCGCCGTGCGCGCCACCAGGTCGCGCGCCGCCTGGGCCGAGGCATACGCCTCGCGCAGCTTCGTCAGCTCATCCGCGGGCTTGCCCGCGCTGGTCGCGCTATCCAGTGCGATCTTCGCGTCGTCGACTGCCTTGTTCAGGCCCGCCGATTTTTCGTTGAACTCTTTGCGGGCCAGAACGACGTTGTCCCACGCCGCCGCAGCCTTATCGAGCAGCTCCTGTCGTCCCTTATCGCCCGATGCGATGGCCGCCAAAGCCGCCGTGCGCTCGCTGGCCGGCAGTTCCAGCTTGCGCTGCAACTGCTCGCCCGTGATCGCGCCCTCGCCCAGGGCCGTGAGCTGCTCTTCAAACTTGCGGCGGAGTTCCTTCACCTCGCCCGTCGCCAGCGGCATCGAAACTTCGATGCGATTGGTCCCCTGCGTCACCATCGAGATGTCGAGCACGCCATCGGGATCGACGCGGCGCTGCAGAACTTCCTTGACGCGGTCCATCGTGTCCGCCGGGTCCGACGGCTTGAGCTCCACCTGATAGACCAGCGAAGCACCGCCCGCGAGGTCCTTGGCGCGGCGCAGCTGCTGATCGGGCGGGAAGACCTGGTACCCGACAAAGCCGACGATGAGCAGGATCAGGATCAGATGGCGAGGGAGATTGCGCATGGGCTCTTGACGCTTTCAGATGAAACCCGCGCATCGTCCTGACACGCGGCGAAATGTTCGAAGGAAACGCAGTACGAAACCACTCAGGCTCACACGCCGACTTTGGACTTGCCGGGTTTGGGCTCGCTCTCGCTCGTCGCGCCGCCGGCCTTGTTGATCACCCCGGCGATGTGGACTTTGGCGAAGCGGATCTTCGTGTTGGTCGACTCATCAACCCGCAGCACCACCTCGTCGTCGCGGATCTCCGCGATGCGCCCAATGATGCCGCCGGTGGTCTGCACCGTGTCGTTGGTGCGGAGTGACTCCATCAGTTCCTGGCGCTTGAGCTTCTCTTTCTTCTGCGCCCGGCTGGAGGTCCAGAAGATGAAGACCACAAAGCCCAGCATCAGCACCGGGAGCATCATGCCCGTGAGCAGGCTGGGCGGCTGTTGTGCCTGACCGCCGACGGGCGTACCGACGGGAACCGCCTGACCCGCCGGCGTCGCCGCGGGCGTGCCGGGCGCATCCGCGCCAACCGTCTGAACCTTCGCACCCGCCGGGGCCGGCGCAGCGCTCACGGCCGGGGCCGAGCCGCTCGCCGCGGGCGCGGGAGTGGTGGGGGCCTGGGCGAGCATCGACGAGATCGCGATCACGATCGGAGCAGCAATGGTGAGCATGGAATCCCTGCGAGTGTAATGAGAAACAAACAACCACCACCCGGGCCGAACAGGACCCGAGTCTCAGGAGGAAGCAGCAAGTTTAGGCACCCGTCCCGCCCCCGGTATTCTTCCCCACCCCGATCAGCCCCTCCGCCGCCACGGGCCATCGCGCCACGAGCCCCGTCCAATCATCGCTGATCACCGTCGCGCGCACGTCGGCCATGAAGCGCTGAAAGTGCCGCAGGTTGTGCAGGCTCACCAGCATGGGCCCGAGCATCTCATCGGCGATGAACAAGTGCCGGATGTACGCGCGCGTAAAAGGCCGACGCTCGCGCGCCCCCGGCCCCGACAGCGCGCCCTCATCGCTCCACCCCGTGCACGCCAGGCAATCGCACCCCTCGACCAGCGGGCGCTGATCATCCTGATACTGCGCGTTACGTAGCTTCAGTTGCCCCGTGGGCGTGAACACATTCGCGTTCCGCGCATTGCGCGTCGGCAGCACGCAATCGAACATATCGACACCCGCCATCACCGCCGCCAGCAAGTCGCGCTCGTACCCCACGCCCATCAGATATCTCGGCTTGGCGTCGGGCATGAGCGGGGCCGTGTGCCGAACCACGCGCACGATGTCCTCAAATCCCTCGCCCACCGCGACGCCGCCGATCGCGTAACCCGGGAGCTCAACATTGCAAATGCGCTCGGCCGACCACGAGCGCTGCTCCAGATTGGCCCCGCCCTGGATGATCCCAAAGAGCGACTGCTCACTCGCTCGCCCGTGCGCAATCTTGCATCGCTCCAGCCACGCCAGTGTGCGCTCGTTGGCGATCTTCAATCGCGCCGCGTGGTCGTACGTCTTCTTCTTCGATCGCGCCGGCTTGCTCGCGTCGCGCTCCACCGCTTTGATCAAGCGCGGATCGGCCCGCTCGGCCTTCGCGCCCGGGTGCCGCCGCTCCGGGGCCATCGCCGGATCAGCACTCGGCGGGCAATCGTCAAAGGCCATGATGATGTCCGCACCGAGCTGATTCTGCACCCGCGTGGCGCGCTCGGGCGACAGGTGCACCGTCGCGCCGTCGAGGATCGACTTGAACGTCACGCCCTCGTCATCCACCGCGTTCATGTCCGCCATGCTGAACGCCTGGTACCCGCCCGAATCCGTCAGGATCGGCCGGTTCCAGTTCATCATCGCGTGTAGCCCGCCCAGCGCCGCCACGCGCTCCGGCCCGGGCCGCAGCAAAAGGTGGTACGTATTGCCCAGGCAAATCTGCGCGCCACACTCAGCCAGCAAGTGGGGGAGCACACCCTTGACCGTCCCGCGCGTCCCCACCGGCATGAACGCCGGCGTATCGAACGACCCGTGCAGCGTCGTCACGCGCCCCACGCGCGCGCCGCACGTGCGCGACCGCGCCGAAATCTCAAACTTCAGCGCCAAGCCTCACCCGCCCCTTTCGCGCTTGGCCAGCGTGTCGGCCTTGAGAATCTCCTTCTCCGCCTCGCTCAAGCTCGCGATCCCCCCCGCGCTCACCTTGGCCAGCACGCGATCGACCTGCTCCTGCGTCGGCGGCGCCACGCGCGCGGCCGCCGTCACCTTCGCCGGCCCGGTCTTGGGCCCGCGCGAATCGCCCAGCACGTCAAAGAAATCCCTCAGCAAGTGCATGCGCCGGATAAAGAACGCCCCCGCCGCCGCTCCACCCAGGTGGGCCGCCTCGCCGCCAGCGTTCTTGGTCCCCACGACCAGACTCACCGCCGCGATCGCGACGAACGCATAAACCGCCGTGCGCATCCGCATCGGCACGACAAACATCACCTGCACGATCGCATTGGGCGCGATGAACGCCGCCGCCATCAGGATGCCGAAGATCCCCGCCGACGCGCCGACCAGCGGCGTGTACGTGTCGTCAAACAAAAGCCCCGGCACCTTCGCCGACGCCACCACCTTCAGCGCCAGCAACCCGTAGCCCAGCAGATTCAACAGCAGATACGCCAGCGCACCAAACACCCCGCACGCCAGGTAATACGCCAGATACCGCTTGCGGCCCAGGTACTGCTCAACCATCGGCCCCACGAAATACAGCCCGAACATGTTCATCACCAGGTGAGTCATGTTCGCGTGCAAGAACTGAAAGCTCACAAACCGCCACACCTCAAGCCCAAAGAACGCCTTGGCCGTTGAGAAGTGACCCCAGTACTCCACCGCCTCCATGGACCTTGCGAACTTGCCGCCCACGATCTGCTTGGTCTCGGGGTCGACAACGGCGCACGCCGGTTGGCCGCCGATCGTGATCAGCTCACGCTCAACCACCACCGCCCGCGCCCGCACCTCCGGCGGCACGCCCGGCGCGAACTGCACCGCGAGCACCGGCAAGTACTTCTGTGCACTCGGCACCGTGAGCAAAAAGCTCCCAACCACAAACACCGCCACATTGATCACAATCAGCCACGTCGTGACCGACCAGACCTTCATCCCCGAACCCCGACGCATCGGGATCGGCTCGGCACGCGTGTAATCTCTGTCGCTCAGGCCCATGGGCCAACTCTATCGGCTAGGACCCGCGCTTGCGTGCGGTTTCCTCCTCAAGCGTCCGGCGTTCGCTCCGGCTCAGGCTCCCCATCCCGCTCTTGGCGATCTTGGCGAGAATCCGATCCACCTCTTCCTGATGCTTGCTCTGGCGTTCGAGCTCCAGCTGCTGCTTGCGCACGGCCGCCGAAAACGGATCGGCCCCGCGCGGCAACCGATCACCCTCGCCCGCGCTGCCGCCGCCGCGCCAAGCCTCATCATCTTCATCCGCCACGCGACCGCCGCGCCACGCTTCGCCCGCGATCGCCTCGGTCGCGCCGAGCTTCTGCCGCTCATTCCAGCATGTGAGCCCTGCAAAGAGCGCCAGCCCCAGCAGTGTCCCCGCGCTCGTGGCCAGTCCGATCAACCCAACCACCACCGCGCACCCGAGGCCGACGTTCGTCATCACCTTCATCGAACGCCGATAGCCCATGCGGCTCCAAAGCACCTCCTGCCAGAGCCGCCCGCCGTCCATCGGAAACATCGGCAGCAGCACGTTGAACGCCAGCAGCGCCAGGTTCGAGTAATAGAGGTGCCAGACCGTCGCCTTGGCGTAGGTCATGAACGTCGACGACCCGACCATGGCCGTCGCGTCCAGAAACGCCGCGAAAGTCCGACCTGGCTCAAAGTAGTTGAACAGCAAGTGCTCGCTGCCCCCGCCCGCCGCCAGCACGCCCAGCGCCAGCACCGGCGCCAGCGCCACGTTCACCAGCGGCCCGCCCGCGGTCGTCCAAAAGTTCGCCTTCCAATTATGCGGCGGGCGGCACATCGCGAGCCCACCCAAGGGCCACATCAAAATCTCATCCGCCTGCCCGCCCACCATTCGGCATGCCGTGATGTGACCAAACTCGTGCAGCAGCACCAGCACGAACAGGCACGCCATGCTCATGGCGACAAACGCCAGCGTTCCCTTGAACGCCGCCGTGGTCATCTCCACCGCCGCCATCAGGATGAACAGCAGCGAAACGCGCACCAGCACCCGCGCGATCCGCGCGATGGGCAAGCCCCACATCACCGGGTTCTCACCTGCCCGAAAGATCGCGCGCCAAATCCGCTCGCCAAGCGGCGCGCCGGCGCCGCCGCTGCGGCGGGGGAACTTCTCGTATTCGCGATCCTCCCAACCCATCGATTCACCCCGTGCCAGGCCCACGCACTCTGTGTGATTCGTCCGCCAAAGCCCGCGGGTTCATCCCCGGGCGAAATAACCGCGCTCACGCGCCAGGTATAACGCAACCATGCTCTTGGCATCGACCATCTCGCCCGACGAGATCAGTCCCATCGCCTCGCTCGGCGTCAGCTTCATCACCTCGATCATCTCGTCATCTTCCAGGTCTTGCCCGACGTCCTTCAGATCACGCGCCACAAACGCGTGCATCATCTCATCGGTCAACCCCGGCGTGGTGTAGAACGACGCCAGATGTTCGATCTTTCCTGCCTCAAATCCCGTCTCCTCGATCAGCTCGCGCTTGGCCGTCTCCATCGGCGGATCGTTGTGCTCGATCGTCCCCGCGCACAGTTCCACCAACCAGCGCTCTACCGTGATGCGGTAGTTCCTGATCATCACGATCCTTCCATCATCCAAAATCGGCACAACGATCACCGCGCCGGGGTGGCGCACCACCTCGCGCGAGTGCACCTTCCCCGCCGGCGATTTCACCGTGATCTTTTCGTAGCTGTACTTCTTGCCCTTGACGAGCATCTCGCGCTCGATCACCTTGGGCACCGCTCCGTCCTTGGGCGAGTTATTCATGCCCAAGGGTACTCGCCCGCCGACGGGGCATGCGAGCGTGTTTTCTTCCGAGAAAAATCCTCCCGACAATCGCTACAGCCTGACAGTGTGACGTGAATCCTCAGCCACGACTGTGCTCCCAAGCGAAGCTTGCACCGATTCTTGTGTCATGACAGGAGGCTTGTCATCGAGTTCGCCCGCGCTGCGCGCCCGCTGCCCTCGGCGAGCCTTCACGCTCATCGAGCTCATCGCCGTAATCGTGGTGCTCGGCGTCATCGCCGGCGTCGCGGTGCCCAAGTACTTCGACTTCACCGAACGCGCCGCCACCAGCGCCATCACCGCGCACTTCAAGCAGCTCCGCAACGCCTTCGGCGCGTACTACCGCGACAACAACGCCTGGCCGCCCGATAACGACGGCAGCGCCGGGCAAACCAACTACATCAACGCCTACGTCAACTCCGCGTCCATCTTCGAGACCCGCCCGCCCATCCTCGGCGGGCGCTGGAACTGGAACTGGTTCGCATCAACGCCCACCAACCCCGACATGTGCATCTATTCCATCGGCACGCCCAACGCACAGCAGACGCGCATCATGACCGCGGTCGACGCCGCCCTCGACGACGGCAACCTCTCGACCGGCATCATGCGATGGGAACCCGCCAGTTGGGGCGGCACCCTCCGCCACTTCTGGACTACGCCGCCTTGATCATCGCGGGCTTCACTTGACGACCACGCCGATGGGCCGCTGGTTGGGCGCGATCATCCAGAGCACCGGCTTGGCGTGGGACAAAAGCTCTTGTTCGCTCCCCCCGACCTTGCCGCGGAAATAGCTTGAGAAGACCGTCGCCCGGGTGGCGAGCCAGCGCACGTCCTTCAGATCATGGCGCTTTCGTCTGAAGATCCAGTCGCGCACGATCAACTGATCCCCATCGATCCGCACGGAAGACCAGATGTGTGGCAGCGCTGAAAAGAGCAACAACGGCGCGGGCACCGCAAGCCAGATCGCGATCTTCGCCAGCGATGTAGAGAGGGTCGATGTCGGCGGCAGAAGCGCGGCCAGCAGGCCATAAAAGACCGCTGCGCCGGCCCCGATCAGCACCAGCATGATGCCGGCCGAAAGCCAAAGTCTGACCATGCCCACGCGCATGTAAGGCAGGCCGACCTTGCCTCTCGACTGCGAAAGCCAAGCCACACTGATCGGTCTTGCGGTCGTTGCTCGCAGAAAGCGCGGCACGCGCTGGCCAGTCAAACGCTCAACCTCTTCGATGCTCTGATGGCCGAAGTTTCCCATCCGGTCACTCGCCGCCCGGTCGACGCACATGCGAGCGGCAATGACCTCCGTCAAGGTGTACTGACGTGCCGACGCAAGGACCTCGTGCGCGGAGTCCAGTTGCCGCCTGAACGCGAGGTAGGCTGAAACTTTCTTCCAACCACCCCACGCCGCAGCCGCGAGAATCGCACCCACGCAAATCGCCAGCGGCACCCGATAGTCATCATCGACTGCGGAAGAAGTGAAAACGAAGTAGATCGCGACAGCCAGCCCGAGGCCGATCACGCCCAAGACGATCGAGCCGAGGATCTCATCGAGACCCCACGGGCGCGTGGGCATGGTGATCGTCAGCGAGTCGTCACCCTGAGCCCAATCCAGCGTGTCTGCAGTCGCTTCTTCTCCGCCGTCATCTTCAAGCTCGAAGTCTTCGTCGGGGTCCCGGCCACTCACCGATTCCACGTCGTTCCCCCGTACACCGCCGCCGAGCCCAGCTCTTCGCTGATGCGCAGCAGCTGGTTGTACTTGGCGTTGCGATCGCTGCGGCACGGCGCGCCCGTCTTGATCTGGCCGCAGTTGGTCGCCACCGCGATGTCCGCGATCGTCGCGTCCTCGGTCTCGCCCGAGCGATGGCTCAAAATCGCGCTGTACTTGTTGCGCATCGCCAGGTTCACCGCCGCAAACGTCTCAGTGAGCGTGCCGATCTGGTTCACCTTCACGAGGATCGCGTTGGCGCAACCCTCTTTCAGCCCGCGCGCCAGGAAGCTCGGGTTGGTCACGAACAAATCGTCACCCACGAGCTGCACCTTGTCGCCGAGCTTTTCGGTGAGCATCTTCCATCCCGCCCAGTCGTTCTCCGCCAGGCCGTCTTCGATCGAGCGGATCGGATACTTCTTGCACCACCCGGCCCACAGGTCGACCATCTCTTCGCTCGACGCGATGCGCTTGGGGTCGCTCTTGAAGAAGCAGTAACCCTTCTTGCCCTTCTCCTTGGCCTCGTTCCAGAGCTCGCTGGCCGCCGGGTCGAGCGCGACGAAAATCTGCTGACCCCACTTGTACCCCGCGACCTTCGTCGCCGCCTCGATGAGCTGCAGCGCCTCTTCCGCGTTCTTCAGGCTCGGCGCAAAGCCGCCTTCATCACCAACCGCGGTGTTCAGGTGCTTCTCGTGCAGCACCTTCTTCAGCGCGTGATAGATCTCCACGCCCGCGCGCAGCGCCTGCTCATACGTATCAAAGCCCCACGGCTGGATCATGAACTCCTGAAAGTCCACGTTCGAGTCCGCGTGCTTGCCGCCGTTGATGATGTTCATCATCGGCACCGGAAGGATGTGCGCCGACGACCCACCGAGATAGCGATACAGCGGCAAGCCCGCATCAATCGCCGCGGCCTTGGCCACCGCCATGCTCACGCCGAGAATCCCGTTCGCGCCCAGCTTGCCCTTGTTGCTCGAGCCGTCGAGATCGATCATCGCGTGATCGATCTTCTCCTGCTCGCGTGCGTCCGCACCTTCGAGCATCGGTGCGATCTTCTTGTTCACGTGCTCAACCGCCTTGAGCACGCCCTTGCCGAGGTACGTCTTCTTGTCGCCGTCGCGCAGCTCCACCGCCTCGTTCTCGCCCGTGCTCGCGCCCGACGGCACCGCCGCGCGGCCCAAGACGCCCGAATCCAAAATCACATCCACCTCCACCGTGGGGTTGCCGCGAGAGTCGAGGATCTGACGGGCCGAGACGTGGGCGATGGTGGACATGGGATGCTCCCTTGAGGTGTGCGTTGATGGCCAAACAAAAAACCCGCCCCGCAGCCCGGCCAAACCCGCGCCCGAGGCACGCCCAAGGTATCCCCGCCATCGCCCGCTGTCACATCCGCGTGCGCGTAAGGTTGGTCAATGCCCCGGCGTTCCGCCCCGCCCGAAAATCCCGTCGTGCCCGCCCCGCGTGACCACCCCGTGACGCTGGGCATCGTCTTTGGCGATCAGCTCGATCACGCCTCGCCGCTCCTCTCACGCCTCGACCGCGCCCGCGACACCATCTTGATGGTCGAAGCGCCGTTCGAATCGCGCCACGTGCCAAGCCACATCCAGCGCACCGTCCTCTTCCTCTCAGCCATGCGCCACTACGCGAAGTGGCTTGAAGTGCAAGGCTTCCGCGTCCGCTACAGCCCGCTCACCGACCCCGCCAACACCGGCACGCTCGGCTCCGAAATCAAACGCGCCATCGCCGAGCTCGCGCCAAAGGCCCTCGCCTGCGTCCACCCCGGCGAGTGGCGCGTCGTGCAAGGCCTCGAAGCGATCGCCAAGTCGACACAGCTCCCGCTCGAGCTGCTGGAAGACACGCACTTTCTCACCCCGCCCGAAAAGTTCGCCGACTGGGCCGAGGGACGCTCAAGCCTCACCATGGAGTTTTTCTACCGCGAGCAGCGCCGCGCCACTGGCTACCTCATGGAAGGCACCGGCAAATCCGCCAAGCCCCTCACCGGCGTCTGGAACTTCGACAAATCCAACCGCCTCCCCTTCGGCCCCGCCGGCCCCAAGCCGCCTCCGCCATTACCCGTGCGCTTCAAGCCCGACGCCATCACGCGCCAGGTCATCGCCGATGTCCGCAAGCACCTGCCCGATCTCCCGGGCCGCCTGGCGCGCGACGAAGACTTCGCCTGGCCCGTCACGCGCGAGCAAGCCCTCGAAGCCCTGCGCGACTTCATCGCCCATCGCCTGCACAACTTCGGCCCCTACGAAGACGCGATGTGGACGAACACTCCGTTCGTCTACCACTCCGTCCTCTCACCCGCGCTCAACCTGAAACTCATCTCCCCGCGCGAGTGCTGCGACGCCGCCGTCGCGCACTTCCACGCCGGCAAAGCCCCACTCGAATCCGTCGAGGCCTTCGTTCGTCAGCTCATCGGCTGGCGCGAGTTCATCCGCGGCGTCTACTGGCTCGAAGGCCCCGCCTACGCCACCCGCAACGCCCTCGACGCCCACGGCACGCTCCCCGAGTTCTACTGGACCGGCAACACCGACCTCAACTGCCTCCGCCACGCCATCAACCAAGTCCTCGACCACTCCTTCGGCCATCACATCCAGCGCCTGATGGTCACCGGCAACTTCGCCCTCATCGCCGGCGTCCACCCCAAGGCCATCTCCGACTGGTACCTCGGCATGTACGCCGACGGCGTCGACTGGGTCACCCTCCCCAACACCCTCGGCATGGTCATGCACGCCGACGCACGCCCCAACTCCCCGCGCGGCGTCACTGGCGTCGTCGGCACCAAGCCCTACGCCGCCTCGGGCAAGTACATCGATCGCATGAGCAACTACTGCACCGGTTGCAAGTACGACCCCGAGCAGCGCACCGGCGATCGCGCCTGCCCCTTCACCGTCTTCTACTGGGACTTTCTCGTGCGCCATCGCGAACGCTTCGCCAGCAACCAGCGCATGGCGATGATCCTGAAAAACGTCGACCGCTTCGACGAGCCCACGCGCGTCCAGCTCACGCTCGACGCCGACCTGCTCCGCAAGCGCCTGGGCATCACGCGCAAGACCTGATCCCGATCAACCATGACTTTGGCCGAGCTTCGCCGCCTTCCTCCGTGCCTCTCCGTGTTCTCCGTGTGAGGCGGCCTTGATCTCCGCTCGCGCGTATCGTTCCCCGCCCCGCAAGGATGCACCCATGCCCCTGACCCCCCAAGCCTTCCAGGACCGGATCGACGCGCTCCGCTCCGACATCGTCCTGCAAGGCCGATCCGTGCAGCGCATGGTCGAGGCGAGCTTCAACGCCGTCTTCGCCCGCGACGTCGATGCCGCCAAAGTCGCCATCGCCCTCGATGAAGACATCGACGCCACCGACGTGCAGATCGAAAAGCAGGCCGTCGCCCTTCTCGTCGACGCGTGCAAGAGCGGCGCGAACATCGACGAGCCGCAAGTCCGCATGCTCCTGACCATCGTCAAGGTCAACAACGAGCTCGAGCGCATCGCCGACGTCGGCGTCTCGATCGCCGAGCAGGCCGCGCTCTTCAAGGCCTGCGCCTCGCTCTCCGACACCCCGCCCACGTTCCGCGTGCTCGCCAACTCCTGCGTCGGCATTCTGCGCGATTCCGTCCGCTCACTCGAGCGTCTCGATCCGCACTTGGCCAAGGTCGTGCTGATGTCCGAAACCTGCGTCGGCCAGTTCAAACAAGCGCTCATCTCCGACATCCAGCGCCAAGTCGCCAAGGGCACCATGCCCCTCGACACCGCCAGCACATTGCACGACACCGCGATGTACTGCGTCAACGCCGCCGACCACTGCACCAACATCTGCGAGCAGGTGATGTACGTCGCGACCGGCACCATCTTCCGCCACATGGAAGGCAAGTGGGAGCAGGTCCACGTCAAGCCCTGAGCGCACCGGCAACGAGTGATCCGCTATGCTCGCGCTGGCCATGCCCGACGCTCAACCCACCTTCGCCCTGCTCGATTGGCTCGTGCTCGGCGCGTACCTCGCGCTCCTGCTCGGCTCCGGCCTCTGGCTCGCACGCCGCCAGCGCGTCGCCTCTGATCGCGAGTACTTTGTCGGCGATCGTTCCATGCCCGTCTGGGCCGTCGCGCTCTCGGTCCTCGCCACCACGCTCAGCGCCGCGACCTTCATCGGCGCGCCCGTCGAAAGCTACTCCGGCGACCTGACCTACCTCTCCTCCAACCTCGGCGGCTTCGTCGCCCTCATCATCGTCGCCACCATCTTCCTCCCCGCGTTCTACAAGCACCAAGTCACCAGCGTCTACCAGCTTCTTGAGCGCCGCTTCGGCCCCACCGGCCGGCGCGCCGCCAGCGCCATGTTCATGCTCGGGCGCGTCTTCGCCTCCGGCGCTCGCCTCTTCGCCGCTGCGGTCCCGCTGACCATGATCCTCTTCGGCACGCTTTCGCCCTCACCAGGCGCGATCATCGTCGCCATCTTCGTTCTCTCACTCGCCGGCGTCCTCTACTGCTACACCGGCGGCATCAAATCCATCATCTGGACCGACGTCATCCAATCCATCGTCTTCCTCGGCGCCGCCATCGCGGCCCTTTGGGTGCTGCTCTACCGCATCGACGCGCCGATCCCTGATCTCGTCAACACCCTCGCCGACACCCGCGCCTCAACCGCGCCCGACCCCAGCTCCAAGCTCGCCATCATCAAGCTCGGCCTGCCCTTCAACCTCACCGATCCCTACACGCTCATCACAAGCCTGCTCGGCTTCGCGCTGCTCATGACGGCCGCCTACGGCACCGACCAGGACCTCGCGCAGCGCATGCTCACGTGCAAATCCGCCGTCGCCGGCGCCAAGTCCGCGATCCTCTCCGTCCTCGTCGGCCTCCCCGTCACGATCCTCTTCATGCTCATCGGGCTCGGCCTGTTCATTTTCTACAAGCGCCCCGACCTCGTCGCGCACAACGCGCCGAGCTACATCCCCGCGCGCCCCGACGATGTCTTCACCACCTTCATCCTGCGCGAAATGCCCATGGGCATCAAGGGCCTCATGCTCGCAGGCCTCTTCGCCATCGCGCTCACCTCACTCATGTCCGCGCTCAACGCCATGAGCTCCACGCTCATCGCCGACTTCTACCGCCCGCTGGTGCGCAACCGCGATGAGCGCCACTACCTCCGCGCCGGCAGGTTCGGCGTCGCGATTTGGGGCGTCATCCTCGCCGCCTTCGCCGCCCTCTGCGTCTACTGGCAGCGCAGCTCCGGCGAAACCATCATCCAGTTCGCCCTCGGCGTCATGGCCTTCGCCTACGCCGGCCTGCTCGGCGTCTACTTCACCTGCCTGCTCACCAAGCGCGGCAGCGCCGCCAGCTGCATCGCCGCCCTCGCCACCGGTTTCCTCGTCGTACTCATCCTGCAGCCCGCGATCTGGAGCCAGATCGCACCGAGCGCGTGGGCGAGCACGAAGATCGCGTTCCCATGGCGGCTGACATTCGCAACGGTTGCAGCATTCATCGTCGCCGCCTCAACCCCTCCCCGAGGGAGGGGCAGGGGTGGGTTGGGTTCGAGTGACGAGCTGGCACAAAACACCGCCGCGCAAGATCGCGACTGACCCGTGCCACCGAAGTCGGCTCTGCGACTTCGGTGCTGACACGCGCATCACTCAGCGCACACAAGTCTCAAAGCAGACTTGTGTGGCACGACATCACTCCCCCTCCGCCTCGTCAAACTCCCCGCGCGCCTTCGCCTCCTCCACGTACTTGCGAAACTCAGTCATCTTGTACGACACAAAGCAAAAAGCGTGGTACAGCGCGAGCCACTCCGGATCACTCTTGTCCGCCGGAAGGTCCTTGCGCAACCGATCGAGCTCTGCCAGTAGTTGTTCAGCTTTCATGCCGCAATCCTAGCGGCCCTAGATTTCTCCATGACCACCAACGCGCCACTCACCTTCGCCGCCTTCCAGAAATTCATCCGCGACAAGTACTACTCCACCGACTCCGCCCGCGGCACGCCCGCCACCTTCATGTGGTTCATCGAAGAAATCGGCGAGCTCTCCACCGCCTTGGCCGACAACGCCCCCGGCAAGAGCCCAACGCCCGCGCAGCGCGCCAACCTCGACGAAGAGTTCGCCGACGTCATCGCCTGGCTCTGCACCCTCGCCAACATCAACAACGTCGACCTCGAAAAAGCCCTCGAGAAGTACACTGTCAAGGGCGTCGAGGGCGTCAAGGACTGACCGATCACCCCGCGCCCAAGGGCGGCCCCACAATCTCCACCCCCGCCGCGGCAAACGCGCCGAGCAACTTGTCCATCGGCATGCTCGCGCCGCCCTCGTGCGCCACGCGGAACGGCACTTCCAGCCCGCTCGGCGTGCACACCACCAGCAGCTTCGACTCCGATCCCGCCGGCCCGATCGCGCTGAACGTGTGCGTCGAGCCACGCGGCGCCGCCACAAACGCGCCCTGCTCCGCGACAAACTCCCGCCCGTCGCACAAAAACCTGAACGCACCCGCCAGCACGAAGAAATACTCATCCTCGCGCGCGTGCCGATGCAACGGCGGCCCATTGCCCGCAATGGCCGTCTCCACCATGATGAACACGCCGTTGCCCGTCGATTTCCCATCGACCAGCACGCGCACGTCGTCGGTGATCACCTTGAGCTTCTCGCCCTCATCGGGCCTCAGAAAAATCGCGTGCTTTAGGCCGCTGGTGGAGTTGGTACTCATGCGCCAACACTACCGCCCAACCGCGCCGCCTTCCAGCGCAGCGCGTCACTCATCCACGCCGCATCGGGTGCGTTCCACGATCCAGATTCTTCGCCCATCGGACCCTCGCCGGGTGTTGCGCGAACACACGCGTCCCCGCGCCACTCCGCACGATTTTCACTTTTCATTTTTTCACTTTTCACTTTCGCCCTACCCTCCGCCATGACCCGCCAGCGCGTCCTCATCTCCCGTGAACGCATCGCCGACCGTGTTGCGCAGATCGGCCGCGAGCTCTCGCTCGCGCTCAACGCCGAGGCCGATCAGCTCGTCGCCAACAAGCAGCACCCCGGGCCGGTCGTCATGGTCCCCGTGCTCACCGGCGCGATGATCTTCGTCGCCGACCTCATCCGCGCCATGCCCGTGAGCATGTCCATCAAGCCCGTCACGCTCTCGAGCTACCCCGGCAAGTCGACCACCTCGCAGGGCGTCACCGTGCAATCCGGCGTCCCCACCGATCTCCGCGGCTGCCGCGTCATCCTCGTCGACGACATCCTCGACTCCGGCCAAACGCTCGGCCTGCTCAAGCGCATGATCCAGGCCCAGCACGTCCAGTCCATCCGCACCGTCGTGCTGCTCAACAAGAACAAACCCGGCGGCCGCAAGGAACACGTCGACGTCGAGTACGCCGGCTTCGACATCGATGACGAATTCGTCGTCGGCTACGGCCTCGACTACGACGGCCTCTACCGCAACGTCCCCGACATCCTCGTCCTCGCAGGCGACTGAATCGACCCCTCCCCGAGGGAGGGGCAGGGGTGGGTTGTTCTCGTTTCATCCCACGCTCACGTCCGCACTCAAACCTCCGCGGCAAACTCTCTCCATGTCCACCAACACCGTCCATCTCCACCGCGTCCTCCGCGCTCCGCCCGACCGCGTCTACCGCGCCTTCATCGATCCCGCGGCGCTGAGCAAGTGGATCGCCCCGCACGGCTTCACCTGCACCGTGCACGCGCTCGACGCGCGCGTCGGCGGCTCCTACCGCATGTCCTTCACCAACTTCAACACCGGCCAGTCGCATTCCTTCGGCGGCACCTACCGCGAGCTCATCCCCGCCCAGCGCCTGCGCTACACCGACAAGTTCGAAGACCCCTCGATGCCCGGCGAGATCACCGTCACCATCGAGCTCCGTACCGTGATCTGCGGCACCGAAGTCAAGATCACCCAAGAGAACCTTCCGCCGCAGATCCCGGTGGAGATGTGCTACCTCGGCTGGCAAGAATCCCTCAACCAGCTCGCGAACGTCGTCGAGCCGGCGATTCCGTGATTCTCCGTTCGCCCCGCGCCCATGCCCACCGTTGAAAACTCCATCGCGCACCTCGACCGCGCCGCGCCACCCGCGGGGTTCGATCGCGGACCGAGCCGATGGACGATCGTCGCATCTTTCTGCCCACTGCTGGCGGTGATGCTCTTTGCTGCGGGCGTCACGCACGTTTTCGCCTGGTACTACCCCGACCTGGATCGCTGGGCGATCTTCTTTGACTTCGCGCTGATCGTGCTCGCGTTCATCGCCCTCGCGTGGTCGATCATCTCCTGGATCTGTTCACGCGTCGTCATCACGCCGCGCACCGGCCGCGTCCGCACCGGCGTCATGATCCGCACCGTGATCGACTTCAACCTGCGCGACGTCGAACGCGTCGAGCTCGCCCCGCCGACGCTCCAGTCCATGCTCGGCCTGCGCACGATCGATCTGGTGGGCCGCGATCTTCCCCGCGGGCGCGTCTCGCTCTTCTCCTGGCGCGACGCCGAGCAAGTGCGCAGCCAACTCAGCGAACTCGTCGCCGCCGTCGTGCCCACGCGCACCGGCGCCTCGGATATGCTCCCGACGGAGCACCATGAACCTGCCTCCCGATGAGAATGTGCTCTTCGATGCCCACCCCTCAGTGTGGCTGGTGCTCCTGCGCCCGCTTCAAGTCCTCGCCGTGCTGCTCCTGCTGCTGATCCTCGGCCCGCTCATCGGCCCCTGGCTCGTCGGCTCACCGTTCGACTGGTTTTTGTGGGCCACCGTGCTGGCGCTCATCGCGATGATCCTCATCGCCTACAACGCGCTGGTCGTCCTCTCGCGCCGCTACGTCATCACCAGCAAGCGCGTCCGCGCCACCTGGGGCATCTTGTCGCGCGTCTCGATCGAAGCGCCCCTCACGCGCGTGCAGACCATCGCCGTCTCGCGCACGTTCTCTCAGCGCCTGGCCAACGTCGGAAACATCACCTTCACCACCGCCGGCGAAGACCTGGGCGACGTCGGCTTCTGGATGATCCCCGAGCCCGATCGCCTGCTGGTGCTGGCGCGCAGCGCCGTCGATCTTGCTCAGAAGCCGCACATCCCGCCCGCGCAAGGGATCGGACCATGAGCGAGCCGCTCACCACCAGCGCACCGCGCCCCGCGATCATCGGCCTCGTCGGCGGCATCGGCGCAGGCAAGTCCACCGTCGCGCGCATCCTCGCCAAGCTCGGCGCCGTCGTCTCCGATTCCGACACCGAAGCCAAGCTCGTGCTCCAAGAGCCCCACGTGCGCGATCAGCTCATCGCCAAGTGGGGGCGCGACATCCTCGATTCGTCAGGTCTCATCGACCGCGCCAAGGTCGCGCAGATCATCTTCAGCGCGCCGTCAGAAAAATCCTTCCTCGAAGGCATCATCCACCCCGCGCTGCACGCGCGCCGCGCTCAGCGGATGGCCGAGGCCGCCGCCCGCGGCGTCCGCGCCTTCGTCATCGACGCGCCGCTCCTTTTCGAGGCCCACGTCGACTGCGAGTGCGACGCGATCATCTTCGTCGACGCACCCTTCCGCGATCGCCTCAAGCGCGTGATGGAATCGCGCCACTGGCCCGAGCACGAGCTGGCCCGGCGCGAATCCACACAGATGCCCCTTGACGAAAAGCGTCAGCGTTCGGGCTATACTGTGACCAACTCGGGCCAAGAGATCGAGCTGGAGAGACAAGTCCGCTCCGTCCTCGAGGCCATCCTGAGCAGGCACGCCGCCGGTTGCTAACGCTCCCTTCGTCGCGCCCGCCCCGAGCTCTCCCCGTTCCATCGCGCCCCTTCGCCAGGCCCCATGCGCCCGGCACACAGGGCACCAGGCATTTCTCTTCGCCTGCCCCACGACCAACACCTGAGCACATCCTTTGAGCAAGAAGACCACCGAGCGTCCCGCCTCCAAATCCAAGGCTGAACCCACCATGGCCAAGTCTCCCTCCGACTCTGCGCCCAAGCCCGCCCCCGCGCCGGCGCCCGCTGCGCCCGCGCCGGCCGCCAGCTCCTTCATCCCCGCGCCGCCCAAGCCTGCGCCCGCTCCGGTCATCACGCCCGTTGCGCCCGCGGTCCCGCCGCCCATCCAGCCCGGCGGCGCACCCGCCGGCGGCATGTTCGTCTCCCCCGGCAGCTACAACTCCGGCAACCCCGGCCCCAGCAATAGCGGCGGTGGCGGCGGTGGCGGCAACAACCCCGGCCAATCCAACAACCCCGGCAACGGTGGTGGCGGCGGCGGTGGTGGCAACCCCGGCGGCGGATACAACAACAACGGCGGCGGCGGTGGTGGTTACAACCAAGGTGGCGGAGGCTTCGGCTTCGGTGGCGGCCGCAAGAAAAAGAAAAAGCGCCGCGGCGGTGGTGGCGGCTTCGGCGGCCAACCCGGTCAGCCCGGTGGTGGTGGCGGCGGTGGCTTCGTCCCCGACGCCGGCGAAGTCCGCGGCATCCCCGGCCAGAACGGCCTCCCCTCCGACGACGATCTCGAACGCGAGGCAGCCGAGCTCGACAAGATCATCGCCAACTCTGATCCGTCGACGCTCAAGGACACGCTGACCATCTCGCAGCTCCAGCGGATGGACATCGAAGAGATCCACAAGATCGCCAAGAAAGAGGGCCTCGAAAACTTCCAGCAGACCGGCAAGCAGGATCTCATCTTCAAGATCCTCAAGGCCCGCGCCGTCAAGCAAGGCCTCATGGTCGGCGACGGCACGCTCGAGATCATGCAAGACGGCTTCGGCTTCCTGCGCTCGCCCGAAAACTCCTTCCTCGCCGGGCCCGACGACATCTACGTCTCGCCCACGCAGATCCGCCGCCACGGCCTGCGCAAGGGCATGGTCGTCCGCGGCTTCATCCGCCCGCCCAAGGAATCGGAAAAGTACTTCGCGCTGCTGCGCGTCGATCAGGTGAACGGCCACAAGCCGTCGAAGGTCCACGAGCGCAAGAACTTCGAAGACCTCACGCCGCTCCACCCCGAGAAGCGCTACATCCTCGAGACCGAGCCCTCGGAGATCGAGTGCCGCGTTGTCGACCTCGTCGCTCCGCTCGGCAAGGGCCAGCGCGGCCTCATCGTCGCGCCGCCCCGTACCGGCAAGACCGTCCTGCTGCAGAAGATCACGCAGGCCATCGCCAAGAACTACCCTGAGACCAAGATCATCGTGCTGCTCGTCGACGAGCGCCCCGAAGAAGTCACCGACTTCCGGCGCAACACCGTGAAGATGGCCAAGCAAGTCGAGGTCGTCGCGAGCACGTTCGATGAGCAGGCCGCGCGCCACGTGCAAGTCGCGGAGATGGTCATCGAAAAGGCCAAGCGCATGGTCGAGTTTGGCGACGACGTCGTGATCCTGCTCGACTCGATCACCCGCCTCGCCCGCGCGTACAACAACGAGATGCCCCACTCGGGCCGCATCATGTCCGGCGGTATCGACGCCGGCGCGCTGCAGCGCCCCAAGAAGTTCTTCGGCGCCGCCCGCGCCATCGAAAACGGCGGCTCACTCACCATCATCGCCACCGCGCTGGTCGACACCGGCTCGAAGATGGACGAGGTGATCTTCGAGGAGTTCAAGGGCACCGGCAACTCCGAGTTGCACCTTGATCGCAAGCTCATGGACAAGCGCATCTACCCGTGCATCGATGTCGCCGCCTCCGGCACGCGCCGCGAAGAGTTGCTCATGGACCGCAAGGAGCTCGAGCTCGTCTACCGCCTGCGCAAGGTGCTGAGCGACATGAACGTCGTCGAAGCGATGGAGCTTCTCAAGAGCCGCCTGACCAAGCACAAGACCAACGCCGAGTTCTTGCTTTCGGCCGCGATGGGCTGATCGGGCCGCAGGGAAAGATCCGCCATGGTGAGCCCGCGTTCAAACCCGCGACTGTTCACGCTGCTGGTGCTGGCGACGCTCTGGGCCGGCGCGCTAGTGGTGGGGGGCCTGTGGGCGATGGGCCCGTACGCCGACGATCACCCCGCGCACGCCCCGGTTTCACGCCAGGTGGGGCTGGGGTTGATCTTCGCCGGGAACTTTGTGTTCGCTTATCTCGTAGCTGACCGATTGTTCCCCCGTGCCAGCAAGCGCGTGACGTGGGCGATCGAAGGGTTGTGCGGCGCGTGCTTTGTCTTCTGCGCTCTCTCGGCCTCTCTGCGTCTCCTGGGAGTTTTCGCGTGATCGACCACCGTCCGCTCGTCCGCTGCGTCTTTTCCGCCACGATCGCGCTGGCCCTGCTCGCCGGCACGGCGCACGCCCAGCCCGCCGAGCCCGCGCCCGCTGCGACCGCGACCGACGCCGCCGCCGCGGCCGATCAGTTGTTCATCAAGGACTACCTCGCCCGCGCCATCACGCGCACGACGCTGGTGGACCTGCGCGTGATCGATCGCCCGCGTCCCGAGGATTACCGCATCGCCTCGCGCCTGCTCACCCACGCCAGCGAGCTGGTGCCCAACGACCTGGACATCTTGCGACTGGCGCTCGACGCGTCGGCCCAGTGCGGCGAGTACGACCGCGTCACGGCGCTCAACCGGCGCATCGTCGCGCTCGATCCGGGCGACACCCGCGCCCAGCTTTCGCTCATCGCCACGCGCATCAATCAAGAGCAATCCGTCGAAGCACGCCAGCGCCTTTACGACTCGTTCCTCTCCGACAAGGGCGCGAGCCTCGACGCCTCGATCCGCTCGCGCTTGGCACTCGACGCGGCGCTGCTGGCCCGCGAGCGCGGCGACGCCGAGCTCTTCGTCAAGCGCCTGGGCCAGTCGGTGACGCTCGATCCGACCAACAAAGAGGCCGCCTCGCTCGCGTATTCGTATTACACGCAGCGCGTGGACGATCCCATCGGGCGTTTCGAGCTGCTGATCAACGTGCTCCGCGCCGATCCGCTGGATTTTCAGACGCACCTCAACATCGCGCGTGAGCTCGCCGACAACGGCGCGCACGCCTCGGCCCTGCGATTCTTCACCAACGTCGGCGATATGCGCGCACGACTCGGCATGCCGTCCGATGAGGTGATGTACGCCGCGAGGTACACCGCCGACTGGATGACCCGCGGCGGGCAGAAGGTCTTCGACGAGATCACCGAGCGGCTCGACAAGCCGCGCCGTCAGCTGCGCATCGTGCGTGCCGACGCCGAGGCCGCGGGCAAATCGCTCGAGGGCATCCAGAAGGAATCCGACATCCGCCTGCCGCTGGAGACCGACCAGGTGCGCCTGGCGATCGCCAGCGCGATCGGCAACGACGAGCAGGCCGACGCGGTGATGACCGACATCCTCGGCTCGCTCGAGCAACTGCGCATCGAGTTCGAAGAGCCGGCGCGCCGCACCAGCGGCCGCACCGAAGAACTGCTGCGCCAGGAACTCACGTTCTGGCGCCGCGAGGTGGTGTGGATGGGCCTGTGGTCGGGGCGCAAGCTCGACGAAGTCGAAAAGCTCTTCCCCGCGCTGCGCGCCGACACGCAGTTGCCCGCTGAGACGCTCGAGCGCCTGGAGAACTGGCTCAAGCTCCGCAAGGGCGAGGACCTTGAGTCGCTCAAGGCCTACTTCGCGGATCGTGCCGAGACCGATCCGCTCAGCAAGCTCGCGCTGGAAGCGCTCGCGGAGAAAGCCAGCGACAAGGCCGGCGCCGCCAAGCTCTGCACCGAGGTCTATCTCTCGTCGCCCGGCTCGCTCGTCGGCGCGTGGGCGCGCACGCGCGCCGTGACGCTGGGCATTGGCGAGGTCGCGCCGCCCAAGCAGGCGGCGTCGTTCGAAGCCAGCGCCAAGGGCGTGCCCGAGTGGATGGACCAGATGATCCGCGCGCCGCGCACGTTCATCTCACTCTCGATGGCGCCGACGGCCCGCACGTTCGACGCGCTGTCGCCGACGTTCGTGACCATCCGCGTGCGCAACACGAGCCAATTGCCGCTGGCCGTCGGGCCCGAAGCGCCGATCTCTTCGCGCTTCCTGCTCCAGCCGCTGATCCAGCGCGGGGCCGTGGCGCTGCTCGATGAGAGCGTGCCTGAGGTGATCAAGCTCGACCAGCGCCTGCGCCTGATGCCGCGCGAGGAGATGGTCGCGACGATCTGGGCCGAGCCGGGCTTTGGCGGCTGGTCGGTGCAGTTTGTCGGGCCCGAGAGCCAGCGCGTGCAATGGCGATTGATGCAGGGTTTCCTGCTCTCGAACAACCAGCCGGTGGAGGGGCCGTTCTCGCTCAACGCCGATTCGGGCCCGCTTTTCCGCGGCGGCGTCGACAAGGCCGACATGCCCAACGAGGACCTGGTCGCCAAGATCGCCAGCGCGCAGGGGCGCGAGCTGGCGCACACGCTGGCGGTGGCACGCTTGCGGTTGATGGCGGCCAACAACGCCGGGACGATCCGCGTCGAGCAGACGCAGGCGATCTGCAAGGCGCTGTTCGATCGGTACCAAGCCAGCGACGCGAACGTGCGTTCGCTGATTCTCACGACGATCCCGACGGGCCGAGTGTCGGTGCCGGCCAAGCCCTTTGAGCGCATGCTGCGCGACGTTGAGGACAAGGACCCGATCGTGATCCTGCTGCGATTGGTCACGCGCGGCGACGACGCCAGCGACCCGGCCTTTGTGCTGGGCAAGAGCTCGCCCGAAAAGTCGCTGCAGGAGATGACCGCGGCGCTCGAGCAAAGGCTCACGCTCTCGACGCGATCGTTCTCGCGGCTGTTGACGACCAAGCGCATGTCGCTTCCCTCAGCGACGCCCGAGCCGAATAAGTGAACCCGTCGAAACGGACATGGTGGTCGATCGCCATGTTCGCGCTGGGCCTGCTGCTGCTCAGCGCGGCCCTGTGGGTGGTCGCGATGCAGGGCGAGGCGATGGCGCTCGCGTGGCAGAACGCGCACACCGCGCCGTCGTGGATGCTGGCGAGTCTGCTGGCGCTGCCGCTGGTGAACTGGTTGCTGACGTCGGTGGTGTTTTGGACGCTGACGCGCGCGTATGGAACCGTGGGCTTTGGCGAGATGGCGGCGCTGATGGGCAGCGCGTGGCTGTTGAATATGTTGCCGATGAAGCCGGGGCTCGCGGGGCGCGTGGCGTACCACAAGGCGATCTCGGAGATTTCGGTCGCGACGTCGCTCGGCGTGCTCGTCACGGCGCTGGCCTGCGGCGGGATCGGGATCGTGATCGCGTGCGCGATCGCGCTGATCATCGAGCCCGGTCTGATTTCGCGCTTGCCGGGGCATGGTGTGGTGCTGGCGATCGGCGTTTTGGCGCTGGGCGTGGCGATGCCGGTTGGCGTGTTGATGCTGCAGCGATACCGCTCGCGCGTGAGCGTGAGCGCGGGGATCGGGCGCGTGGCGATCTGTGTGGGCGTGCGCGTGATCGAGACGTTTGTGTGGGCGCTGCGATACTGGTTGATCTTTCGGTTGATCGGGCAGGAGCAGAGCTTTGGCGTGTGCACGCTGATCGCCGGGGCCAGTCAGCTCGCGGGGCAGGTGCCGATCCAGCTCGGCCTGCGCGAGTGGGCGGTGGGCCTGAGCAGCGCGGCGCTGACGCCGGGGAGTAGTGCGGTGCCGGGCTTGACGTGCGACCTGATCAACCGCGCGTGCGAGATCGCGGCGGCTTTGCCGGTCGGTTTGATCAGCGCCGCGTGGGTTTTTCGCAAGATGCGCAGGGTCCAGCAGCAAACGACGCCCGAATAACCGTTGCGGAGCGAAGTGCGTCTGGTGGGCCGGCCCGTGCGAACCGATAATGATGAAACCGTGCGCTGCGCGGTGCGGATCGATCGGTAGCTCCCGCGTGGAGGTGGGCCAGGGATGGTCAACAAGATCGAACAAGACCACAGCCGCTTTCGCCAGATCGTCAAGGGCAACTTGCGAAAGGACCTGCGCCGCTTCATCTCGCGCGGCGAGATGATCGGGCAAGAGGGGGGCAAGTACGTCTCGATCCCGGTGCACGGCATTGATATCCCAACGTTCCGTTACGGCGACAACCGCGGCGGCGTCGGCATGGGCGAGGGCGAAGAGGGCGACACGCCCGGCTCGGGCAAGGGCCAGGGGGGCGAGCAGCCGGGCAAGCACATGCTCGAAGTGGATGTCTCGCTCGATGAGCTCGCGGACATTCTGGGCGAAGAGCTGAAGTTGCCGCGGATCAAGCCCAAGGGCTCGCACAACATCACCACGCAGAAGGACAAGTACTCGGGGATTCGGCCGGTGGGGCCGAACTCGCTGCGGCACTTCAAGCGGACTTACCGCGAGGCGCTCAAGCGTCAGGTGACGACGGGGACGTACGACCCGGACAATCCGGTGATCGTGCCGATCAAGGACGACTTGCGGTTTCGCTCGTGGACGGTGGTGAAGAAGCCGCAGAGTAATGCGCTGATCGTGTACATGATGGACGTCTCGGGCTCGATGGGGCAGGAGCAGAAGGACCTGGTGCGACTGCAGGCGTTCTGGATCGACACGTGGTTGAGAAGGAATTACCAGGGGATCGAGAGCCGGTACATCGTGCACGATGTCAGCGCGAAGGAGGTTGATCGCGCGACGTTCTTTTCGGTGCGCGAGGACGGCGGCACGCGGATCAGCTCGGCGCTCGTCGAGTGTCTCAAGCTGCTCGAGGAGCATTACGACCCGGCGGAGTGGAATATCTATGTGTTTCACTTTTCCGATGGCGACAACTCGTCCGATGCGGACAATCGCCTCTGTGTGCAGATGCTCAAGGAGAAGCTGCTCAAGCAGGTGAACATGTTCGGGTACGTGCAGGTGAAGTCAGCGTATGGATCGGGGCAGTTTCTGGGCGTGCTCAATGAAGCGTTTGAGCAGTACGCTGGCGCGGGGGAGGAGAATCCGCTGAGCCGCGTGGTGACGAGCAAGGTGAACGAGCGCGATGAGATTCTCGAGTCGCTTCGGGTGCTGTTCAAGGCGGGGAAGTAAAGAGAAAGCGCTGGCTACGAGCCACTCGCCACCGGTGAAAGACCACGAGCGTGCGGCGGGGTTTGCGGCGCGTCGATATGCTCTTGCGTGGAACTTGTGCTGCTGGGAATACTGGGGCTCGTCGTGGGCGTGGTGGGCACGCTCATCGGTGTTGGCGGCGGGTTTTTGATGGTGCCGATTCTGGCGGTGGCGTATCCGGCGCTCACCCCCGCGCAGCTCACGGCCATTTCGCTCGCGGTGATCTGCGCCAACTCAACCAGCGGGACTATCAGCTACGCGCGGATGAAGCGGATCGACTATCGATCGGGGCTGGTCTTCGCGGGCGCGGGTATCCCGACGGTCTGGCTCGGCGCGGTGCTGAGCCAGCGCGTTCATCGCGGGACATTCGAGCTGATGCTCGGCGCGATGCTGGTGCTGGGCGCGACGATCTTGATCGTGCTGGGCGGGCGCGAGGGGCTGAAAAAGCGCGAGGCGAAGCTCGCCAGCGAGGGGCACGTCGCGGGGAGGCTCGGGGCGCGCGGGCTCTTGATCGGCGCGGGCATCAGCGTGGTGGTTGGGCTTGTGTCGACGATGGTCGGCATCGGCGGCGGGATCATCCATGTGCCCGCGCTCGTGTTCATCCTCGGATTTGCGGTGCATCGCGCCACCGCCACGAGCCACTTCGTGCTGGCGATCTGCTCGCTGGTCGCGACGATCCGCCACGGCGTCGGCGGCGACCTGGACGGGCTTTGGTGGCTGGTGATCGCGCTGGGCGTCGGCGCGGTGATCGGGGCGCAGTTCGGGGCCAAGCTCTCGTCGCGGACCAGCCCGATCTGGATCATCCGGGGGCTGGCGATCGTCCTGATCCTCGTCGGGGTCCGGCTCATCTGGCGGAGCTTGGCGTGAGATGTGGGCCGGCGGGTAGGGCGCGAGCGATGTTTCGAGGATGAGCTGAGCGCACAGGCGCTGGCGCAGGTGGTCGGGGCCGGCGGAGAGGGCCTGGCGGAAGAGGAATCGCGCGGCTTCGAGCTTGAGGGCGCGGAGCTCGTGATTGAACTCGTCGATCGAACGGATGGTCTGGGCGTTCATGCACGGAGTGTGCGGCGCGGTGCTCGCGCAGGCAACGGAAAATGAGCGCATCGCCCGGAGATGGTGCGCGCAAGTCGGACATCGGTGCAGATTGTGTTGATGGGGACGTTGCGAACCCACCCCTGCCCCTCCCTCGGGGAGGGGTCAAGACGGCAGCATCGCCTTGACGCGTGACAGGAGGTCTTGCTTGTTCACCGGTTTGGTGATGAACTCCTGCACGCCGGCGTCGTGGGCTTTTTCGATGTCGCTCACTTCGCCCAGCGCGGTGACCATGATGATGGGGATGTCCTTGGTCGCGGCGTCGGCCTTGAGCTTTTTGGCGACCTGGTAGCCGGACATCTTGGGCATCATGATGTCGAGCAGGATGAGGTCGGGCTTGTCGGCTTTGACCTTGGCGAGGGCGTCGAGGCCGTCGATGGCGGTGGTGACGTGGGCGTGGATGTCCTCGAGGTAGGCCTCGAGGAGTTCGAGGTTTTGCTCGTGATCGTCGACGAGGAGAATCTTGGGCGCGGCGTGGCGTTGGGGGTTGGGGGCGACCATGGGCGAGTGTAGAGAAGGCGCTGGCCACTCGCCACTGGCCTAGCGGCCGTGGGTGTTGGGGCAAGGAACGTGGCGTGGGATGGTCGATAACGGATGGAATGCTGCGGAGTTTGCAGCCGGTTGCGGGGGTGCGTCGATATCCAGAGCAGGACACGGCCCGGTGCGGGCGGTGCTTAGAGTTGGCGGGGATCGACGGAGCGATCTTGTGAGCATGAACGTTCAGCAGCGGCGTGGGCGGGTCTCGGCGAAGAAGATGATCGTGCGCGCGGCCATCGCGATCGCGTTGGCGGGGGCGTTTGTGGCGACGGCGGTGGCGCAGCCGCTGAATCGCGAGGTGCAGACGCTCATCAGCGCCAACAAGCTGCAGAACATGAACGTGGGTGTCGCGGTGATCGATTGCGACACCAAGGACAGCATCGTCGCGTTCAAAGAGCGCGAAGCGCTGGCCCCGGCGAGCAATCTCAAGTTGCTCACCAGCGGCACGGCGCTGCTGGTGCTGGGCAAGGACTTTGAGTTCCGCACCCGGTTGGTGCGCGACGGCGACAAGCTGGTGATCATCGGCGCGGGCGACCCGGCGCTGGCGGACCCGAAGCTGCTGAAGGAGATGGGCGTTTCGGTCGAGACGTTTTTGGATCGGCTGGCGGGCGCGGTGAAGGAGTCGGGGTTCACGGAGATTCGCGAGGTGGTGGTCGATGATCGGATCTTCGATCGCAACCAGATCCATCCGTCGTGGCCCAAGGCGCAGCTGGACAAGTGGTATTGTGCGCCGATCACGGGGCTGAACTTCTACACGAATGTGCTGGAGATTTTCCCCTCGCGTGCCTCGCGCGTGGGCAGCGCGCCAGAAATCACCACGGCGCCGAGCGCGAGTTTCATCACGATCAACAACGTCGCGCGCACGGTTGATAGCGACGTGACGGCGGTGGGCGCGACGCAAGAGGACATCGGGCAGGCGGATTTTCGTTTTAAGTTTTACGGCAACCTGCGCAGCCCGCCGGATGAGCCGATCGAAGTGACGGTGCGGAATCCGTCGCTTTTGCTGGGGCGGCTGATCGCGGTCCGTTTGGGGCAGATGGGCCTGGGCGCGGGCGGGACGGCGCCGCTGGCGCGGATGGCCAATGAGACGGAGAAGTTCTCGACGATCAACGTCGTGGCGCAGGTGAAGACGAAGCTGCCGGTGCTCTTGCAGCGCTGCAACACGGACAGCCAGAATTTGTACGCCGAGGCGCTGTGCAAGCGCGTGGGCTTTGAGGTGACGGGCCAGCCGGGCTCGTGGGAGAACGGTGCCGCGATCATCCGCATGCAGGTGGGTGAAAAGCTCGGGGCGAATCCGGGTGAGCTGTTCATCTCCGATGGCTCGGGCCTGAGCCGCGATAACCGCGTGACACCGGAGATTTTGGCGCGCTGGCTCGGCGCGATGCATCGCGATCGCAACGCGAGCGAGGTCTTCAAGGCTTCGATGGCGAGCGCCAGCGAGGGGAAGCTCGAGAAACGCTTCAAGGACAAGAAGCTGCAGGGTGATGTGAAGGCCAAGACGGGCTTCATCTCGGGCGTGATGGCGCTTTCGGGGTATGTGAGCAACGCGCAGACGGGGCGCACGGTGGCGTTTTCGATCGTGGTCAACGCGCCGCGCAACGGCGCGCTGAACAACGGCGACGCCAAGCGCTTCCAGGAGGACGTGGTGGCGGCGGTCGATAAGTGGTTGGCGCGTCAGCCGGTGCGCCACGCGGCGCCGAAGGATGAGACCGCGCCGGCGCCCTTGGGCGGTTGAGCGGCATTGCGTTTACTTATTGAGCTCGGCGCGTCGTGATTCGGCGCGCTTGATGACGTCTTTGCTCATGCGGAGCAAGGGTGGCCACTCGCGCACGGGTTCGCCTTGACGTTCGTCGCCGGGGAGCTTGGGTGTGGCGTCGAACGCGACGCGGTGATGAAGGCCGTCGGGCGAGGACCAACGCTGCATGTCGCGGCCGGCGTCGCTGTGCGCGAGCCAGTGGAAGAAGGCGTCGTCGAAGTTCTGGATGCTGGCATCGGCGCCGAGCACGAGCGTGAAGGGCGGGACCTGCGCGGCGTCGAGCGTGCGGAGGTGTTCGATCACGCGAGCGCCCTGACCGGGAGCCGTTTTGTCGATGCGAATCAGCAGCCAGCCGGCGATGGTGGTTGAAGCGGAGACTTCGAGCACGCCGGGGAGCTGGGCGAGGGTGTTGAGCGTTTGCGTGTAGGCGAGGGCGTCGCGCGCGGGCGAGGGCGCGGAGAGGTCGATGCCTTGGGCTTGTTCGCCGTCGACTTTGCGGGTGCAATCGAAGCCGATCTTGGTGCCGGCGCCGAGGCGCGGGGCGGCGTGGTCGAGGATGTCGAGCGGGCCTCTGACGGTTTCGATGTCGCGGAGTGGGTGGCAGTGTTCGCCGGCGGCGCGCAGCACGGCGGCGGTGTCGTGGATGTCGACATCGTCGTCGACGACGAAGATGGATTTGGTCCAGGCCATCTGCCCCGCGCCCCAGACTGAGTGCATCAAGCGGCGGCCCTGCAGCGGGTAGTGCTTTTTGACCTTGAGGAAGGCGCAGTTGTGGAAGGTGCCGAACATCGGCAGGTCGTAGTCCTCGATGTCGGGGACGATGGTTTTGAGCAGCGGCAGGAAGAGGCGCTCGGTGGTCTTGCCCAAGAAGTAGTCTTCTTGTGGCGGCAGGCCCACGACGGTGGTGGGGTAGATCGGATCGCGCCGGTGCGTGATGGCGGTGACGGTGAGCACGGGGTAGCGATCGGGGAGGGAGTAGAAGCCGGTGTGATCGCCGAAGGGGCCTTCGAAGACCGAGCCGGGGCCGAGCGCGCCGGCGCGTGGATCGCGCGGGTCGAAGCCGATCACGCCGGCCTCGTGCGAGACGAAACCTTCGATGACGATCTCGGCGTTAGCCGGGACCCAGAGCGGGACGGTGTGGCCGCGGACCATGGGGATGCCGCCGCGATTGAGAAAGCCCGCGAGCAAAAGCTCGGAGATGCCCGGCGGGAGCGGCGCGGTGGCGGCGTAGGGCATGACGGATTCGCCGCCCAGCGCGATCGCGACGGGCATGGGCTGGCCGAGTTTTTTCCAGGAGCGCCAGTGGCGAGCGCCGTCGTGGTGCATGTGCCAGTGCATGGCCATGGTGCGCGGGCCGAGGAGTTGCACGCGGTACATGCCGATGTTGTGCGACGGGGGCTTGGGGTTGTCGCGATCGTCGGCGTGGACGGTGTGGATTCCGGAGAGCGTGACGTAGCGTCCGCGATAGTCGCGGTTCCAGTCGTCGCCGCGGCCCAGGCCCGGGACTTGGTCGTTGATGTTCGCGGGGTAGCCGAGGGCGGCGAAGTCGCCATCGAGGGGCCAGCAGCGGATGATGGGCCAGCGACGCAGGTCGACTTTGTCGCCGGTGAGGATGACTTGCTGGCAAAGGCCGAGGCCGCGCTTGCGCTTGGGTGGGATGCGGAGCAGGGGAAGGAACTGCTTGGCCTTGGCGAAGAGGTCGCGAAGTGAGCTTGGTGGCTCGGGCTTGACGAGTGAGCCGATCTTGTGCGCGAGGGCTTCGAGCCCGCCGGGCGTGTGGCCAGAGTCATGGCAGCCCAGGGCCATTTCCATGCGGCGGTACGAGCCCCAGGCGTTGATGAGCACAGGGACGTCGGAGCCCTGCACGTTGTCGAACATCAGGGCCTGGCCGCCGCGATCGTGGAAACGCGGATCGGTGGCGCGGGTGGCGGTGGCGGGGAGCGAGGGGGCCTTGGCCTTGGATTCGAGGTCGGCCAGGTGTGAGATTTCGAGCACGGGCGAGACGGGCGCGGAGATGGTGCGCAGTTCTCCCGCCGCGTCGAGGGCATTGGCAAAGTCACGCAGCGTCCGGTACATTGCCAGAGGTTATGCCGAGCGAGCGGGAATCACGCGATGGATTTGGTGGCGCGGCGCGCGACGAGTGGTCGGAGTACCTCGACGCGGTGCGCGGGATGGGCCCGCGCGAGACGTGCGTGATGGCGATGGAGGCGTTTGAACGCGAGGGGGGCGCGGCAGGGAAGCTCGCGGTGGACCTGGGCGCGGGCGACGGGCGCGACACGGTGGAGCTCTTGCGCCGTGGTTGGCGCGTGCTGGCGGTGGACGCGTCGGGTGATGCGATCGATCGGTTGAATCGGCGCCTGGGTGAGATGGGGGAGATGGTGAAGCGCCTGACGGTGCGGCGCGAGTCGTTCGTGACGGTGGAGATTCCCCGGTGCGAGCTGGTGAATGCGAGCTTTGCGATCCCGCACTGCACGAGCGAGGAGTTTGGGCCCATGTGGGCGCGGATCGTTGCGGCGATTGCGCCGGGCGGGCGCTTCGCGGGGCAGCTGTTTGGCGTGCGCGATGAGTGGACGCGGGCGACCGATGGGATCGCGCGGGTGTTTCACGATCGCGGGCAGGTTGAGGAGCTCTTGCGGCTCTTTGCGATTGAACACCTCGATGAGGTTGAACGCCCGGGAAAGACGTCGGTGGGTTATCCCAAGTACTGGCACGTGTTTCACATTGTCGCGCGTAAACTCTGAGCAACCATGGCGAGCACACAAACATCGGCGGAGATCGTGGGGACCAAGCCCGGCGGCGACGATCGCGTGATCGATCTCAAAAACGTGCAGAAGGTGTACAAGGGCAAGGTGCACGCGCTGCGCGGCGTCTCGATGCACGTGCAGCGCGGCGAGATCTTCGGATTGCTTGGGCCCAACGGCGCGGGCAAGAGCACGCTGGTCAAGATCCTCATGACGGTGATCCGCGCCAGCTCGGCGCAGGGGTCGATGCTGTCGATGCCGATCGGAGATAAGGGGACGCTGGCGCGGGTGGGGTATCTGCCGGAGCACCATCGCTTCCCTGAGTATCTGACGGGTCGTCAAGTTCTGGATTACTTTGCGGCGCTGTCGGGTGTGCCGCGGGTGGTGCGGCGCAAGCGTGCGGATGAGCTACTTGAGCTGGTGGGGCTCAAGGAGTGGCAGAACCATCGCGTGAAGCAGTATTCGAAGGGGATGCGTCAGCGCGTGGGCATTGCGCAGGCGCTGATGAACGATCCGGATTTGGTGCTGCTGGATGAGCCGACGGATGGTGTGGACCCGGTGGGTCGGCGCGATATTCGGAACATCTTGCTCGAGGAGAAACGCCGCGGGCGCACGGTGCTGTTGAATTCGCATTTGCTGAGCGAGCTGGAGATGGTGTGCGATCGCGTGGCCATCATGGTCAAGGGCGAAGTGTCGATGCAGGGGACGATCGACGAGCTGACGCGCGAGAGCAAGCGGTACGAGATCGAGGTTGATCTGGGCGCGACGCCGACGGAAGTGCGCGAGCGTGCGGCCCAGTTGGCTCCGGTGCTGCCGGGCATGGTGGAGACCACGGCACCGATGATCGCTCCGTCGGCCGGTGCGCCGGCGCTGGTGCGCTATCAGGGCAAGACCGAGAGCGGGCTGGAGTTGAAGCTCGAGGGCGCGACGCTCACGGCGTATACCGATGATGCGATGCCGGTGCAGGGGTTGATTGACCTCTTGCGGGCGCGGGGCGTGGTGATCCGCGCGGTGCGCCCGGTGCGTGCGTCGCTGGAAGATTTGTTCATGAAGGCGGTGACCGACCCAAGCACGGGCAAGGCGATGGCGCCGGGCGCGATCCGTCCCGGGCAGGGGAAGAACGGGGGTGCGGCGTGATCGGACAGACGTGGGCGATGTTTGTGGATGCGTATCGCGAGCTGAACGCGAAGAAGTTGTTCTGGATCGTGATGATCCTGTCGATGGTGGTCGTCGGCGCGCTGGCGTGCCTGGGGATCAACGAGCGCGGGCTGACGATCCTGTGGTGGGAGCTGCCGATCGAACTGTTCTCGACGCAGGTCTTTGAACGCGCGGTGTTCTACAAACTGATTTTCTTCTCCGTGGGCTTCAGCATCTGGCTTACGTGGGCCGCCATGGTGCTGGCGGTGATCTCGACGGCGAGCATCATCCCGGACTTCGTCTCGAGCGGTTCGGTGGAGCTAGCGCTGAGCAAGCCGATCGGGCGGGCGCGGTTGTTTTTGACCAAGTACCTGACCGGGCTGTTATTCGTCGCGCTGCAGGTGACGGCGTTCACCATCGCGACGTTTCTGGTCATCGGCATCCGCGGGGGGTCGTGGGAGCTGCGGCTTTTCTACTGCATACCGCTGGTGATTCTGTTCTTCAGCTACCTCTACTGCATCAGCGCGATCGTGGGGCTCATCACGCGTTCGGCGCTGACGGCCATGCTCGTGACGGGTGTGGCGTGGTTTGCGATTTTCCTCGTGCAATTGGCAGAGACGGGGATCTTGCTGCAGCAGAAGTTGAGCTACGAGATCGCGGTAGACATCCACAAAAGCGAGATCACCAAGCTCGAAGGGCTGGCGGCGGATAAGTCCGACGCGATCGACGCGGAGCAGCGCAAGAAGAACGACGAGGAGCTTGATCGGTACCGCAAGGGGCTGGTCGACGCGGAGGGAACGCTCAAGAAGCTCAACGTGTGGCACGCGTCGACGTACGCGGTGAGCACGATTTTGCCCAAGACCAGCAACACGATGGAGTATTTGAAGAAGCTCCTCTTTGCGGGCACGGACATGGAGAAGTTCGTCGATCAGGCGGACCGGGACAATGGGCCGCAGCGTGTGTCGCGGATCGGCGCGGTGCGCGTGGCGCCCAAGCGCGTGATGAAGGAGTACGACAAGGAACTCCGCTCGCGCTCGTGGGTGTGGGTGATCGGCACTTCGGTGGCGTTCGAGGCTGTGCTGCTCGGCGCGGCGTGCTGGATCTTCTCGCGGCGCGATTTCTGAGCTGGCGTTAAGCGCCAGCGAGTTTGGCGAGTTCTGCCCCGCGATCGCGCCCGGCCAGCACGGCTCGGGCGATGGTTTCGCGCACGTGAGCGTCTTCCATGACGGCGAAGGCCGCGGCGGTGGTGCCGCCTTTGCTGGTGACGGCGGCGCGGAGAGTCTCGGGCGACTCGCTTGAGCGCAGCAGCATTTCGGACGCGCCGGCGAGCGTGGCACGCACGAGGTCGTTGGCGGTGGCGTGATCGAGCCCGGCGCGCTGGGCGGCTTCGATGAGCGCTTGCGCGAGGTAGAAGACGTACGCCGGGCCGGAGCCGGAGAGGGCGGTCACGGCGTCCATGAGGTGCTCGGGGACTTCGACGACGCGCAGCGAGATCGGCTCGAAAAGTGCGCGGGCGAGGCGCAGGTGTGCGCTGGTGGCGGTGGTGCCGGCGCAGAGCGCAGTAGCGCCCTGCGCGATCTGAGCAGGTGTGTTGGGCATCACGCGCACGCACGGGGCGTTGAAGCGCGAGGTGATCGCACTAGTCGGCACGCCAGCCATGATCGAGATGTGCAGATCGTCGCGGCCCGCGGCAAAGTCTCTCGCGGCGTCGGGGAAGAGTTGAGGCTTGACGGCCCAGAGGATGATGCGTGATGCTGCAGAAGGCAGGCGGGACGCCTGCCCCACAGCAAAGCCGGATGCACCCAGCGCGAGGAACGGCGTGAGCTTCGCCGGGTCAGGATCGACGAGCGTGACGTGCGCGGGGGAGACGACGCCGCGCTCGATGGCGCCGCGCAGGATGGCGGCGCCCATGTTTCCGACGCCGACGACGTGCAAGTGCGGGAAGGGCATGGGGGGAGGGTAGTTGAGTCTGGGGATTCTGGGCGGCGTGGTGGAAATGGGCGTGACGCGGGCGGAGTTCCTAAACTTTGGGCATGTCGACGTTCTACCAGTTGGACTTTGAGAAGCCGGTTGTCGCGATCGAGCAGCAGATTGAGGAGCTGGAGGGGCAGCTGCGCAAGGCGGCCCCTGCGGAGCCCTCGGACCTTGGCGCGAGCGACAAGGAGTTGATCAACCAGATGGCGGCGCGGCTGGATTTGCTGCGCCAGCAACGGCTGGACAAACTCCGCGAGGTGTACACGAACCTCACGGCGTGGCAGACGGTGCGCGTGGCGCGCCACCCCAAGCGCCCGCAGACGCGCGATTACATCGATCGCATCTGCAAGGACTTCACGGAGCTGCACGGCGACCGGCGCTTCGGTGATGACAAGGCGATGGTCACGGGCTTTGCGCGCATCGGCACGCATCGCGTGATGGTGGTTGGGCATCAGAAGGGGCGCTCGACGAAAGAGAAGATCGATTGCTACTTCGGTTGCGCGCACCCCGAGGGGTATCGCAAGGCGCTGCTGAAGATGGAGATGGCGGCGAAGTACGGCGTGCCGATCGTGACGTTTGTCGATACGCCGGGGGCTTATCCGGGCATCGGCGCGGAGGAGCGCGGGCAGGCGGAGGCGATCGCGGTGAACCTGCGCGAGATGTCGCGGCTCAAGACGCCGATCGTTTCGATCGTGATCGGCGAGGGGGGCTCGGGCGGCGCGCTGGGCATCGCGGTGGCCGATCGCGTGGCGATGCTGGAGCACTCGTGGTACAGCGTGATCTCCCCTGAAGGGTGCGCGGCGATTTTGTGGAAGCAGGCCAACGAGACGACGAACACCGCGGCTGCGGCGCAGCTCAAGCTGACGAGCAAGGACAATCTGGAACTGGGGATCATCGACGCGGTGATCCGCGAGCCGCTGGGTGGCGCGCACCGCGATCATGTGGCGACGTCGCAGGCGATCGAGGCGTGGGTGGTGTCGTCGCTCAACGAGCTCAAGAAGCTCTCGGGCGAGGCGCTGGTGTCGCGCCGGTACGACCGCTTCCGGAGGCTCGGCGCGTTTGCGGAGGTGACCGAAGAGAGCGCCGGCGGCAGCGCCGATTGAGTGCGCGAGCAACGGGGTGCGAACATGATCCAGCTTCGAGATTACACGCCGCTGTTGCGGATCGAGCCGGGGCCTGACGATCAGGCGACGATGCAGCGCGTCGTCGATGGGCTTTGGGAGCAGTTCAAGGGCCATGGCCTTTCGTGGATCGGGTTTTACGTGCGCGATCCGGAGAACGCGGAGCAGATGGTGCTTGGGCCTCGGCGCGATAAGCCAGCGTGCTCACCGATCGGCATGCACGGTGCGTGCGGGCGGAGTTTTCTTTCGCGTCGCCCGCTGGTGGTGACGGACGTGAAGAAGCTGGGCGAGGGGTACATCGCGTGCGACCCGCGCGATCAGAGCGAGTGCGTCGTGCCGGCGCTGAATCCGGATGGCAGCGCGTGGGCGGTGCTCGATGCCGATAGCTTCGATGTCGGGTCGTTCACCAAGATCGACGCGCTGGCGCTGTGGCGGCTCTTGCGGCACGTGGGCCTGAGCGCGCACACGGTTGAGGATGAGTCGCGCGTGGAGATCGTTTGACGCGGCTGGCAAGCAGTGAATCAGAACGGCGCGGGTGAGTGCGTTTCGATGCGCTCGCCGGTCGTCGGGTCGTTGAAGCAAAGCCAGTGCGCGTGCAGTAGCAGACGCTGGTTGTTGAGGCGTGTGCCGTAGAGCGGATCGCCGATGAGCGGGTGGCCGACGTGCAGGCAATGCACGCGGAGCTGGTGCGTGCGTCCGGTGATGGGCGTGAGCTGGACCCGCGTGGTGTTGGCGAGCGGATCGCGAGAGAGCACGCGATAGTGCGTTTGCGCGCTTCGGCCGAAGGTGGGATCGACGATGTGGTACGGTCGACGCGTGATGTCTAGGCGGATCGGCGCGTCGATCGTGCCCGTGTCGTCGCGAAAGAGCCCCGTCGCGACGGCGGTGTAGGCTTTTTGCGGCAGTCGGTCCTCGAACTGGCGCGAGAGCAAGCGCTGCGCCTCAGGTGTGAGCGCGAGCAAGAGCAGGCCCGAGGTGTCCATGTCGAGGCGGTGCACGATGATCGGGCCGGTGGCGTGGGGAAATTTTTCGCGCACCCACGACGCGGCGCAGGCTTGTTTTTCGGGGCCTTTTCCGGGGACCGAGAGCACGCCGGCGGGTTTGTTGATGACGACCCACGAATCGGACTGGGCGATGAGCGCGATCTGATCGACGGGGCCCACGCTCACGATCCTCTCAGCGGGTGCATATCGAGTTTCTGACGCTGGCGGTTGACCAGCACCAGCGCCGGAGCGTGCTCGGCGATGAGCTTGACCAGCTGCGATGAGGTCGTGTCGAGATTGGCTGCGGCACGCGCGGGGTCCCAGCGGCAGTGCGCCAGCATGTCCATCGCCTCGGCGAGCATCGATGGGTAATCGTGATGGTCGGGATTGAGCGAGATCTTGGTGGCGCGAACACGCGAGCGCCACAACGCGGAGCCCGCGGGCTCGTCAAGGATCGACAGCGCGCTGCGCGCCGGCACGGAGCAGCGCAGCTCGGTCGCGAGCGTCAGGCGCAGGCGGCGCAGGGCCACGCGTTTGTTCTCGATCTGGCTTCGGCGCTCGCCGGCCTGGGCGCTGAGACCCGAGGGCGTGTGCGTGAGTTCGACGTGCGTTTCGACCTTGTTGCGGTTCTGGCCGCCGGGGCCGCCGGATCGGCCTGTGTGCGCGGTGCATTGCGCCAGCAGGTGCTCGTCGTCGAGGCAGGCGGGGTGGGGGTAGGGGGCGTCCATTTACAGGCGTGTGCTGGGTGCGGCCGCGAGGAGAAGGTCGTCGCTCTGCCAGTTGCGCGACGCGAGAAGTTCGTGCCCGAAGCCAGCGATCATCGCGGCGTTATCTACGCAGTATCCCATCGCGGGGATGCGGAGCGTGAGCTTGCGCGCGGCGCAGAGCTCAGCCAGTTCGCGGCGCAGGCGCGAGTTGGCGCTGACGCCGCCACCGACGAGCAGCCCGCGCACGTGGGGGTGTTGATCGATCGCGCGGTTGATCTTGAGCGTGACGGCGGCGCAGGCGGCGCGCTGGAAGCTGGCGCAGATGTCGGCCAGTCGCTGGGGGCTCATCGCGGGCGGGGGCGTGGTGGAGTTGGGTCGCGGCGCACCGCGCGCGGGTGGGCCATGGATCGCATAGAGCAGCGCCGTCTTGAGGCCGGAGAAAGAGAAATCGAGCGAGTCGGGCGCGAGGCGCGAGATGGGCAGATCGAGGGCGCGATCGTCGCCGTCGCGTGCGAGTTTGTCGACGAGCGGGCCGCCGGGATACGGGAGCGCGAGGATGGCGGCGGCTTTGTCGTAGGCTTCGCCGATGGCGTCGTCGATGGTGCCGCCCAGGCGCACGGGGTTGTTGGGTGAATCGAGCAGGTAGATCGACGAATGCCCGCCGGAGACGATGAGCCCGAGCGCGGGGAAGGCACCGTCGTCGGGTGCGGGTTCGTTCGGCGCGTGCAGGCACCCGGCGAAGAGGTGGGCGTGCAGGTGATCGACGCCGATGAGCGGCTTATCGAGCGACCAGGCGAGGGCCTTGGCGGCCGAGACGCCGACGAGGAGTGAGCCGATGAGGCCGGGGCGGTTGCCGACGGCGATGGCGTCGATGTCGTTCCATGTGACGGCGGCATCGCGCAGGGCGTGGCGCACGACGGGCAAAATGCGTTCAGCGTGGGCGCGCGAGGCGATCTCGGGCACGACGCCGCGGTACTCAGCGTGGAGCTCGTTCTGTGATGCGACGATGGAGGAAAGGACGCAGCGTCCGCGCACGATGGCCGCGGCGGTTTCGTCGCAGGAGGACTCGATGCCCAGGATGACGCACGCTTGAGTGAGCAGAGGTGTGATCGTATCGCGGCGGCGCACAATGAAAAAAGCCCCGGGGCAATGCCCCGGGGCCTTGGATGTGAGGACTCAGGCTTGAAGCCTGAAACTTACGAACTTAGCGGCGGCGGCGGCCGGCGACCAGGCCACCGAGGCCCAGCAGAGCAGCGGCGCCCGGGGTCGGGACAACGCTGAAGCGGGCCGAGGCGGTCGTGAGGACCGACTGAGCGCCCGAAGCGGTCGTGCCGGCGTTCATCGTCCAGCTCGAACCGACGAGGCGGGTCGAGTCGGACGCACGCATGTAGCCGGAGAAGTCAACGGTCACGGCGCCGTTGGCGTCGACCGTCAGGGGGGTAGCGCTGGTGAACTCAACGCGGTAGAGGTTCATCCAGTTCGGGGTGCCAGCCTCGGAGCCGGTGGTCTGATTCGTGATCAGGCCCTGACGGATGCCGGTCTGGAAGTCGTCACGGAGGAGGTTGAACAGCGAGAGGTTGCCGTCGGTGCCGAAGCGGCCGTTGGCGTCGTCGTTGCCGTTGCCGTTCTGGGTGGCTGAGTCGAGGGCCGAGGTCGTGGGGCTGCCGAAGAAGCGGAAGCCGCGGGTAAAGCCGCCGTTGCCGCCGTTGGCGGAGGCGTTGAAGTTGCCCGGGGTCGCACCGCGGAACGGGCCGACGGTGGTGGGGGGCACAGCGGGGGTGATGATGTCGCCGGTGTCGGGATCAACGACCGCAGCGGCGCCGCTGCTGGTGAACGAGCCCCACGTGCCGCGGGCGAGCGAGGTCGTCAGGCCCGCAGCGGTGCGGGTGATCGTGGTGGGCTGAGTAGCGCCACCGGGGCCGAAGCCGATCGAGAAGATGCCGAGGTTGCCGAACAGGGCGCTGGACGAGCTGGCGGGGAACGTGCCGGTGAAGATCGCACGGCCCTGCAGGGTCAGCACGAAGGACGTCGCGCCGGTGGCGGGGACGGCCGAGGTGGCGCCGTTGGTCGAATAGGTCGCGCCCGGGACGCCGACGACCCAGCGAGCCTGCGTGGTGTAGGTCTGGGCGGCAGCGGACGAGGCCAGGGCAGCGCCAGCGAGCGCAACGACAGCGATAACGTTGGTACGGTTCACTTCTTCTTCCTCCAAATTATGCCGTCATGGAAACCGACGGCAGGACACTCTCAGACCTCGCGACACGCGGGTCCTCACACTCCATGGCATGAAGATACCCCGGGAGCGCAAAACTGACAAGCGATTTTGCAAGAAAATTTGCTCATCGACATTTTGGCCCGGCGTGACGGACGGCGAAATCGATCGCTTTTCTGGCGCGTAAGTCGTTACAGAGTCATGCGTAAACTCGGGCTTTTTCCGAGGGAAACACGCCGATTCAGCCCAGGAGCTGGGCGATCTGGCGGGCCATGATTCGTGCGGCCATCGCGCGATGTGATTGCGCGTTCTTGACCTCGGGCGCGAGCTCCGCACCGGTCTGGTCGAAGCCGGGAGCGACCAAAAAGAGGGGGTCGTAGCCGAATCCGTGGGTTCCCGAGGGGACGCGCGGGGGCAGGCCGATGCGGCCTTCGAAGGTGCCGCGGGCGGTGGCGAGCGTGTTCCCTTGCGGATCGGCCAGGCACATGGTGCAGACGAATCGCGCGGAGCGCGCCGAGTCGGGCACGCCGGCGAGCTCGCGAAGAACGCGCTGGTTGTTGGCCTCGTCGCGCTGAGCGCGCGAGAGGCCGGTCTCGCGGCCGTCGGTGGAGTAGTGCGAGCTGATGACGCCCGGCTTGCCGTCGAGCGCGTCGATCTCGAGGCCTGAGTCGTCGGCGAGGCAGAGGCGATTGAGCTGGCGCGCGTAATCGAGGGCCTTGATGCGGGCGTTTTGTGCGAAAGTGGTGCCAACTTCTTCGGGCTCGCGCGTGGTGATGCCCGTGTCGGCCAGCGAGAGCAGCGGGATGTTGTAACCGGCGCTGGCGAAGATCGCGCGGAGTTCGTCGAGCTTGTGCGGATTGGCTGTGGCCAGAACGATCGGTTGCATGGGCGATGGCTCGGTTCAGATGGGCGGAAGTTTGAGCTCGCGGCGCAGCGTGGCGAGCTGGCCCTGATGCCAGCCCTCGTGCCAGATCACTTTGTAAATCAGGTCGATGCGCGAGGAGCAAAAGCCGTAGGTCTCGCCGAGGCAGGGCTCGTGGATGTCGCCCGGGTCGGTGCGTTCCATCGCGCGCTGCAGCTGCGCATACGCGCGATGGTGCACGGTGCGGACTTCATCGAGCGACGGGTACTTGCTCGCGTCGCCGTGCGGCGTCGATTTGTACGCGAACATCGCGCCGTAATTGGCGGGGCAGGCGGGCGTCTTTTCGCCCAGCAGGTTGCTCGACCAGTCGTAGGTCGTGGCGAGGTGGCCGATGGTCCAGAGCAGGTGGTTGTCGGCGGGGAAGCCCTGCCAGCAGGCCTTTTCCGGCGGGAAATCGGCGACGAAGCGCCCGGTCATTTCGTGCACCCAGTTCATGAGCTTGATGGCGCGGGTTAGTTCGTGCTCGACGTTCGCGGTGGCTTTGGCGCGCTTGGTCGGTGCTTTTTTCGCGGGCTTGCGCGCGGGCTTTGACTTCGATTTGGCGGCGCGTTTGGAAGCCATGGCGGTGCTCCGGCGGGTGCGGTCGCACGAGCGTAGTTCGCTCGTGCGGCGTATGGTTGGCCCCCACAGAGAAGTGGGGACCCACGAGCGAATGTGGGTCTTTTAAGGAGTTCCTCGGATGGCTACTGCATTGATAGTTGCTCTCGCTCCCGGTGATGGCATTGGTCCGGAGATCATGGCGGCGACGCTCGACCTGTTCAAGGCTGCGGGCGTGATGAATCACCTGGAGTTCGTGCCCGTCGAGATGGGTGCGTCGATCTTCGCCAAGGGCAACTCGCGCGGCATGACCGACGAGGCCATCAAGGTCACCGAGGATTCGGGCGTGCTGTTCAAGGGCCCGATGGAGACGCCCAAGGGCGGCGGCGGCAAGTCGATCAACGTGACGGCGCGCAAGATGTGGAACGCGTTTGCGAACTTGCGGACGTTCCGCACGCTGCCGGGTGTGCACACGCCGTACTCCAAGGCCGGGATCAACCTGAACTTCTCGATCGTGCGCGAGAACATCGAGGACACCTACGGCGGCGTCGAGCACCGGCTCTCCAACGACATGATCCAGTGCAAGCGGCTCATCTCGGCCCCGGGGTGCGATGAGGTGCATCGCTTTGCCTTCCACACGGCGCGCCGGCTCGGCGTGAAGAAGGTGCACTGCGGGCACAAGGCCAACATCATGAAGATGACCGACGGCCTGTTCCTCGATCGCTTCAAGGCCGCGGCGAAGGACTTTCCGGAGATCGAGACGGGCGACGTGATCGTCGACGCGCTGTGCATGAACCTGGTGGTTAAGCCGCAGCAGTATCAGATGATCGTGCTGCCCAACTTGCAGGGCGACATTGTTTCGGACCTGGCCGCGGGGCTGGTGGGCGGCTTGGGCTTTGCGCCGAGCGCCAACATCGGCAAGCACATCTCGATCTTCGAAGCGGTGCACGGCACAGCGCCGGATATCGCGGGCCAGAACAAGGCGAACCCGACGTCGCTGATTTTGTCGGGCCTGATGATGCTCCGTCACCTGGGCTTGACGAAGCAGGCGGGGGTCATCGAGAACGCTCTGCTCAAAGCGCTGGAAGAGGGCGTGCGCACCGGCGACTTTGGTGACGTGGGCAAGCCCGTGCTCTCGACGACGGACTTTGTCAAGCAGATCAAGGATCGGCTCGGCGGTAAGCCCACGACCGGCGCGGTCGATGTGCCCGAGAGCGCGAGCGAGAAGGTGACGTGGGTCAAGCCCCCCAAGCCTCAGCATCAGGAAGTGATCCGCACGTTTGCCAACGTGGTGCGCCATGTGGTGGGGTGCGATATCTATCTGGATACGCCGCTCTCGCCCGTGGCGGTGGCGGAGGAGATGCAGCGTGTGGCGCAGGACACGCCCTTCAAGTTGACGCTCATCAGCAACCGCGGCACGCAGGTGTGGCCCACGGGCAGCGCGTTCACCGAGTGCGTGGACTACTACCGCGTGCGCTTCGAGCTGAAGGATGAATATCGCCCGGGGGACTTTGGCCAGGCGCGCTGCGTGGCGCTGATGGACAAGGTCGCGGAGAAGTTCCAGGTCTGCTCGTACGAATTGCTGCGCGTGTTCGACGGCGTCAAGGGGTACTCACTGGCTCAAGGACAGTGATTTCTGCGCGGGCCACGCACGGGCGTGTGCGTCCGCCGTGGTTATCGCGAGACGAGCATTAAGCAGGTTGATGGCGCATCCGATAGCTCCCGGTGTCCGAATTTCCGGACCCCGGGAGCTTTTTCATGAAGATCAGCAAGTCACTCGTCGTTTCGTTCATCGCGTTCATGGCCTGCAGCGGGATCGCGCTGGCGGGGACGGGTGAGAATCCCGACTCGCACGCGGAGCCGTCGAAGCACGGCGCCGCGACGGCGACGCCCGAGAAGCCCGCCAAGAGCGCGGCACGCCCTGCCAAGGGTGAGTCGGGCAAGGCGCCGACGCTCGAGATGGAGGCCAAGCCGAGCAAGAGCGCGAAGAAGCCCGCGGGCGAGGCGCCGGCCAACGCTGAGGGTGAGAAGGGCGCGGCGAATACGGAGAACGCCGACAAGCCCGAGACGAAGGAGAGCAAGGAAGCCAAGTCCGAGCCCGCGAGCAAGCCCGCGGCGCACTCGGAGGAGGCGTCGAACGTGACGGCCGATCAGGCGATGGCGTGGCTCAACGAGGGCAACGCGCGCTGGGTCGCGGGCAATCCCACCAATCCAAATATCGAGTCGGCGCGTCGCGCTCAGCTCGCGGCCGATGGGCAGAAGCCGTTCGTGACCGTGCTCTCGTGCTCGGACTCGCGCATCCCCACCGAGCGCGTCTTTGATCGCGGCGTGGGCGAAGTGTTCACCGTGCGCGTCGCCGGCTCGGTCGCGGGCGGCTCGGAGACGGGGACGATCGAGTACGGCGTCGGCCACCTCAAGACGCCCTTGCTCGTGGTGATGAGCCACTCCAAGTGCGGCGCGGTGAAGGCGGCGTGCGCCGGCGCGGACGTGCACGGCAAGCTCAAGGGACTGATCGATCAGATCACGCCGGCGGTCGAGCGCGCCAAGCGCAACAACCCTGGCGCGACGGAGGATCAGCTCGTGAACGCCACGATCCGCGAGAACGTCTGGCAGACGATCTTCGACCTGCTCAAGAATTCGCCCGAGCTGCGCGAGAAGGTAAGCAAGGGCGAGGTGAAGGTCGTCGGCGCGATCTGCGACATCGCGACGGGCAAGGTTGATTTCATGGGCGAGCACCCGTGGCAGAACGAGCTCATCACGGCCATCAACGCGTCGAGCGGCGCGAAGGAAGCCTCGGCCAGCGCGGAGAAGGCGGGGCACTGAGCGAGAGGGATTAGGGGTTAGGTTTTAGGTTTTAGGCATAGACCCAATCGAGTCCAAACGCAACGAGCCGTGCGCAGTAGCGCACGGCTCGTTGTCTTTTTGCTCGGGGGCTTTGTGCCTAACACCTAAAACCTAACCCCTAAAACCTCTCAGGCTCTCAAGCAATCGTCGGCACCCACGCCGCCAGGATGTCGCGGGCCGCGGCGAGGTCGGTCTTGTCGATCATCTCGGTGGTGGTGTGGATGTTGCGCGTCCCCACGACGATGCCCAGTGCGCGAGCGCCCGCGCCGGTTTGCTGGGCGGCGGCGCCGTCTTGTCCGCCGCGCATGAGGATGGTGCGCTGGTAGGGGATCTTGTTCTTCTTGGCGCACGCCTCGACCTCGTCGATGAGCTTGTAATCGGCGATGAACGAAGAGTCCATCACGTGCAGGCCGAAGCCCAGGCCGTGCTTGGTGACGGATTCGTCTTCGGGCACGCCAGGCCCGTCGCACGAGAGCGTGACGTCGATGCCGATGCCGATGTCGGGGGCGATCTGGTGCGAGCTGGTCTTGGCGCCGCGCAGGCCGACTTCTTCCTGTGTGGTGAACGCGACGTAGATCTCGCACAAGTGGCCGAGGCCGGACTCTTCGATGGCGCGGACGCTCTCGATGCCGAGCCAGCAGGCGACGCGGTTGTCCATCGCCTTGGAGACGAGCTTCTGGCCCATGTCCATGAACGGGTCGTTGTAGACGACGTAGTCGCCGATCTTCACGCGCTTTTTCACTTCGTCCGCGGGCAGGCCCGTGTCGACGATGATCTCTTTCACGTCAGGGATTTTGTTCTTGTCGGCCTCGCTGGCGATGTGGATGGGACGCCCGCCCGGGTTCATCACCGCGGGGATGTCGCCGGTGGACGTGACGAGCAGCACGCGGCGTGAGAAGAGGTTGCGCGTGTCGAAGCCGCCGGCGTTGTTGAGGCGGATGAAGCCCTTGTCGTCGATGTGGCGGACGTAGAAGCCGATCTCGTCCATATGGCAGAGCATGAGGACCTTGGTCGGGCGGCCGAGCCCGTTGTCGCGCGACTTGCCGGCGCTCTTCTTGCCCTTGCGCGGCTTGCGCCGGCAGATAAGCGAGCCCATGGCGTCGACGCGCACGTCGTCGAAGAGGCCTTCGACTTCCTTGGCGATCAGCTCGCGCACGCGCTCTTCGCGCCCGGGGACGCCGGGGGTGGAGCAGAGGCGCTTGAGCAGGTCAACGTTCACGTTCGGGGCCTTGGCCATGGAATCTCCTTTGCGAATGGGCGAAAGATTAGGCCCGCGCGGGCTATCTTTGTTCGATATGGCCCGTGTTACACCCGTTGCTGAATTGCTCAACCGCGCCGCGCCGATGCTGATCCCGTACGGCCCGAGCGAGGCCGGCGTGGCGTGCGTCGGGCTCTTTCCCGAGCAGGGCGGATTGCCCGTGGAATACGCCGCCATCCGCAAGGCCAGCGCGCTCTACGATGACCCGACGCGTGGCACGATCGTGATCGCGGGCCAGGACCGGCTCGACTTTCTCAACCGCATGCTGACGCAGGAGCTCAAGGGCTTTGGCGCGATGACGTGCCGGCGCTCGTTCTGGTTGAATAAGAAGGGACGCATCGACGGCGATCTCCGCCTAATCAATCAGGGCGATCGCATCATCGTCGACGTCGATACCTTCGCGGCCCAGCGCTGCGTCACCGGCTTGAATGCGTATGTGATCGCGGAGGATGTGACGGTCGTCGATGAGAGCGAAGCCTTGCACCGACTCCAGCTCCACGGCCCCGGAGCGGCCAGTGTGCTGGCGGCGCGCTCCAGCGCGATCGAGGGCGCCGCGATCGACCAGATTCAGCCCGGGCAGGTGGCGCGCGTGAGCGTGGCAGGCATCGAAGTGATCGTCGATCGCTGGGATAGCGCCGGCGAGATCGGGCTGCACTTGCTCATGCCCGCGAGTGGCGCGAGCGCGGTGTACGCCAAGCTGCTGGAAGCGGCGCATGAAGTCGGCAACGGGCCCAACCCGCGCCCGGCGCTTCGACCCATCGGCTGGCTCGCGCTCAACACCGCGCGCATCGAAGCCGGCACGCCCATGTACAACATCGACTTCGGCCCCGAGTCGCTCCCGGGCGAGACGGGCGTGCTCAACGATCGCGTGAGCTTCACCAAGGGGTGCTACCTCGGGCAAGAGATCGTCGCGCGGATGAACGCGCTGGGTGCGCCCAAGCAGATCGTCGTGGCGATCAAGCTCGACGGACCGGCGAACGCTTCGGGCGACGAGCTCGCGCCGTTGTGCGAAGCGGGCGGGCAAGTCTTTGCCGACGCGTCGAGCGATGAAGCCATCGGCACGATCACCAGCGCCACGCTGGCGCCGATGGTCTCGCGCAGCGCTGTTGCGCTCGCGAGCGTGAAGTTCAAGCACGCCAGTGCCGGCACGCGCGTGTGGGTGATGGCCGACGGCGTGCGCACCGGCGCAACCATCCAAGGCAAGCTCGCGTTCTACCCCAAATGAAAAAGACCGGCCCGCGTGGGGCCGGTCTTTGGTCGATCGGTTGATCGTTCCGATTACTTCTTCTTCGCGGGCTTCTTCTCGCCCTCGTCCTTGGCCGCGGCCGGCGCGTGCTTGGCGTTCTCGCTCTTGATCCACGCCTCGAACTCGGGCACGGGCATCTCTATCACCTTGGCCTTGGTGAGCATGGCGTCGAGGGTCTTGTGCTCGCGGATTTGCGTGAAGACGCCGCCGACCTGGTTGGACTGGATCAGCTGCTGACGGAGCTTGTCGGGGCGCTCGTTGCGCTCGGCAGCCATCTGCGCGATGCGGGCGTTGATCTCGCCCTCGGTCACCTTCACGCCCAGCTGCTCGGCGGCCTTGTCGGTGATGAAGAAGAGCTTGAGCTCGCCCACCGCGTCGGCGGCGCTGGCGCTGCGCAGCTCGGCGATGTGCTTCTCGATCTCCATCGCGTCGACGCCGCGGTACATGAGCTCGAGGCGACGGCGCTCGAGGTTGCGACCGGCCTGGTTGGCCGTGATGCGCTCGGGCAGGTCCATCTTCACGTGCTCGAGCAGGTACTTGGCCAGCTGCTGGCGCATGACGCTCGATTGCTCGATGCCGACGCGCTGCTCGAGGCGCATCTTGATCGCGTTCGACAGGGCCGACGCGTCGGGCATGCCGAAGCGCGTGACCAGTTCGTCGGTCGTCGCGGGGATGATCCGGTCGCAGCGGTTGGGGGTGTATTCGATGACGAGTTCGATGCCGCGGAGCGCTTCGTTCTCGTGGTTCTCGGGGCCGGTGGTGTGGATCGTGACCTTGGTGCCGAGCTTGGGCAGGCCGAGCTGCTTCTCGAGGTCCTTGACGAGCAGGCCGACGATCATGCCCTCATGCTTGCCCTTGGCGGGGATCTGCACGACGATGCCCTCGGACTCAAAGAAGATCTTGCTCGCGTCGCTCTTGGCAAAGAGCTTGGCGTGGCCCGTCACGTAGTCGAGCGGCTCAGCGCTCTGACGCTCCTCAAGGCGACCTTCCTGCACCGCGAGCTTGTTAAGCTCGTTGTTCACCATCTCATCGGTCACGGTCATCATCGGCTTGCGCACTTCGATGCCGTCGAGCTTGGGAAGGTCGAACTCGGGGAGGACCTCAACCTCGAGCTCGAACGCGAGCGGCTTGCCCGGCACGAGCTCGGTCTGCGCGAGCGTCTCGCTGGTGGGCTGGCCGAGGACCTTCAGGTTGTGATCCTTCACGGCCTTCTCGAACGCGCTGGCGACGAGCTGCTCCTTCGCCTGGTTGCGCATCGCGCCGCCAAACTTCTTCTCGATCAGACGCTGCGGCACGTGACCGCGACGGAAGCCGGGGAGCTCAGCCTCGGAGGCGAGCGTCGCCATCGTCAGCTCGATCGAGCCGTCGACGGTCTCGGCGGGAATCTCGATGTGCACCTTCTTGCGGCACGGGCCAGCGTCAGAAATCTTGACCTTGTTCACGGGCTCTTTGGTTGCGGTCGACATGCGAAACACTCCGGGGTCCAAGGCCCGGGCGACACGCCCGAAACCTCCCACCCAGTTTGCGTAAGGGGTGAGGATAGGCGGGCCCGCCGGTTGCCACAGCACGCCGGGTGCCACGTTCATCGCCACGGCTTTGCGTGGCGATGAACGTGCGCCCAGTGCGCGCTCGCACGGTCATGCCGCTCAAAGCCGCGGCATGACCGTGGCACCCGAGTCGCTGACGGTTGGTGCGTCGACGCGATAGCATCCGCGATGCGCCAAGACGCCGACTTTTACGCCGACCCGCACATCTACGACGTGCTCCATCGCGCCGGCACGGCGCGCGAGGTTGCGCAGATCATGGCGATGGTGCGCCGGCACATCGATTGGCCGCGGGGAAAGACGCTCACCTGGCTCGAGCCCGCCTGCGGCAGCGGGCGCTACTTGCTCGAACTGGCCCGGCGCAACCAGCGCGGCATCGGCTTCGACCTGAGCCCTGCGATGATCACTTACGCCCGCAAGCGAACAACTCAGCTCAAGCGCGAGCGCCGAATCATGGTTGCGCCGGAGTGGATGGTGGCGAAGATGGAGTCGTTCGATGTTCGCGAGTCAAGCGTCGACGTCGCGTTCAACCCGATCAACACGATCCGCCACCTCACCAGCGATCGCGCAATGCTCTCGCATCTGCGCGCGGTACGGACGTGCCTCAAGCCCGGCGGCGTGTATCTCGTCGGACTCGAAGTGAGCGAGCCGCAGCTTGCCAGCGCGAGTGAGGACGTCTGGGACGCGCGGGCTGAGGGGCTCACGATCAAGCAACTCGTGTCGTACATCCCACCGGCTGCAGGTTCACGCGATGAACAGGTGATCTCGCACCTGGTGATCAGCTCCGGCCGCGGCAAGGCGAAAGTCACGCGCCACGTCGACAGCACCTACACCCTGCGCACGTACACGCGTGAGCAGTGGGGGAAGCTCGTCGATCGCGCGGGGTTCGCCATCGCGGGCGTCTACCACGCCGACGGCACGCCGACGAAGCACGAGAAGGTGGGGTATCGGTATTGGGCGCTCGTCAGAAAGTGAGCATTGAGCGTTTCTTGAGCGCAGGTGAGCAGGCGAGCGCCGTCTTCTCTTCACCTCTTGCCCTGCTCTGCTGGCGAGAAGGAAGGCGCACGATCCGCCAGCCACCCTCGCTCACTCTTCGGGCTCTGTGCGGCCTCACGCCGGGCTCGGCACGCGATCGATGATCCGCGCCAGCACGCGCTCGCTCGGCAGGCTGCCGTTGGTGCCCACGCTTGAACGCGTCAGCACGCGATGGGCGCACACCAGCGGCACGTTTTCCAGGATGTCCTCGGGGATCACGTAATCGCGCTGGTTGAGCACCGCTGTGGCGCGGGCTGCCTGCGCCAGCGCCAGCGCACCGCGCGGCGACAGGCCAAGCTGAAGCTCTTCATGCGAGCGCGTGGCGCTCGCGATCGCGATGATGTAGCGCGTGAGCGATTCGTCGAGCCGAACCGCGTCGGTCAGCTCCTGCAGCTTGATGACATCGCTCGCCTGCATCACCGGAAGCAAGCCCGGGAGCTTGCTCGACGCCGGGCGAGTCGACAGCACACGTGCTTCGTTCTCCGGCGTCGGATACCCGAGGCTGATGCGCATGAGGAATCGGTCGAGCTGATTCTCCGGCAGCAGGTACGTGCCCTCAAAGTCCGACGGGTTCTGTGTCGCGACGAGCATGAACGGCGGCGGGAGCTTGTGCGTGTGCCCGTCGATCGTCACCGAAGATTCGTTCATCGCCTCCAGCAGGGCCGTCTGCGTGCGCGGCGTCGCGCGGTTGATCTCATCGGCCAGCACGATGTTGGCAAAGATCGGCCCGCGCTTGAACTCAAACTCGCCCGTGTCGCGCTTGTAGATGCTCACGCCCAGGATGTCGTTGGGCAACAGGTCGGGCGTCAGCTGGATGCGCGAGAACGTGCAGTCCAGCGAGCGCGCAAGAGCCGTCGCCAGCACGGTCTTGCCCACGCCCGGCACGTCCTCGATCAGGCAGTGCCCGCGGGCGAGGAGGCAGCAGACCAGACGGTCGACCGCTTTGGGGTTGCCCATGTACACGGACGAGATGTTGGCGCGCAAGGCCTGGAGCGTCTGTTGCATGACTCGCGGAGGGTATTCGCCCGGAGAGGGCGCGTCGTCGCTAAACTACTGACTCATGGACGCCGGGGACGGACGCTCCAACTCGACCTCGCCGTCGCGCGCCCAGCCCGCGCCGGGCTCCGCGCTCGATCGCACTCTGGGCGGCGCGCTGCCTTGCATCGCCTGCCGATACGACCTGCGCGGCCAGTCGGTTCTGGGCGTCTGCCCCGAGTGCGGCACGCTCGTGCAGGCCACCATCCTTTCCATCGTCGACCCTGCTGCCAGCGAACTCCAGCCTATTCGCAGGCCCTGGCTCGTCGCCGGAAGTTTGCTCGTTTGGTCGATCGCGGCCCTGGCGGCGTGCATCCTTGTCTGGCGCGGCAGCCTGCTCGATGTCTTCGCCCTCGCGACCGACGCGCGCTCCAGCGCCGCTCCGCAAGGCGTGTGGTCGACGGTCTGTGCGTTGCTTGTGGTTGTCTCGGGGCTAGCGGCCTTCGGCTTCGCCCGCCCGCACACGGCCGTCGCGCCGCGCCACACGTTCATGGCCATGATGAGCGGCCTGCTGGCGCTGCCGCTGGCGTGGGTGGTGATTCAACTGGCGAACCTGCCGCGCGACATGCAGGCCCCGGGCCTGACGCCCATCTGGCTGGCGGCACCGCAGCGCACGATGTTGCGCGTCGGCGCGTGCGTGCTGATCGCTTCGATGATTTTGCTCATGCGTCCGATCGCACGCTTGCTCGTCGCCCGTTCGCTGGCGATGCGTCAAGGGCGCGTCGACCGTCAGACGCTTTATGCGATGGCGATCGCCGCCGTCATGATGGCCCTGGGTGATCTGGGTGGGCTCATCGCCCTGCGCACACACGGGCCGAGCGAAGATCTGTATCACACCGCGGCGCTCATCGTGATGGCCCTGGGCTGGATGCTGCTGACCATCGGGCTCGTCGGCTCGGTGGTTGATTGCGTGCGCATTGCCCGCGCGGTGCTCACGCCCAGCAAGACCCTCGAGCACCTGCTCGAGCCCGAGCCCAGCGCTCCGCGCACCGAGGCCCCGCGCGAGGCCAAGGCGTGAATCGGGCCCAGCGCGAGCGCTTTGACCTGCTGGTGCAGGACGCGATCGAGGCCCTGCCCGAGCGATTCCGCGCGGCGCTCGATGAGATTCAAGTGATCGTCGAAGACCGCCCGCGGGCCGATCTCGTCAAAGACCTCGCCCGCGACGGCGTTGTTGAGGATGAGCACGACGACGAACTCATGGGCCTGCACACTGGTACGTTCCTCACCGAGCAGGGGCTTGGCGAGCACGCGCAGCTGCCCACGCAGATCCACCTCTTTCGCGAGCCGATCGTCGACCAAGCCTGCGGCGAGCAAGGCTGGGAGGCCGAGCACGCCGATGAGCTGGTGTATGAGGAAGTGCGCATCACGCTCTTGCACGAAGTTGGGCACCACTTCGGGCTCGACGAGGACGACCTCGATCGCCTGGGTTATGCGTGATCGCGCCGATCAGCCCTTGATGGACTTGATCAGTTCCTTGATCGCCTCGCGGCGCTTGCGGATGTCGAGGTAGTTGAACTGCTGCGTCGCGATCTGCGATGCGAGTTTGTCGGCCTCTTCGGCGCTCGCCAGATCGCGTGAGCTCTCGGCACGCTTGTAAAGCGCCGCCATCTTGCCGTAGCGGAGCTCCAAGGCCGTCGCGTCGGTCGCGTCGACCGCGAGCTCGATCGCCTTGCCGAACATATCGATCGCTTCGTCGACCCACCCGATCGCCATGAACGACTGGCCCAGGTAGTTCATCACGCTGACGCGGTTTTTCGGGTCGGACTGCGCCATCTGCAGCTGCGCGATCGCGTCGTCGTATCGATGCGCCAAGTAGAGCCGCTTGCCGAGTTCGAACTTCACCGTGAGGTCCGTCGGGTACGCCGCGGTCTGCGCCTCGTACTCGGTGATCTCCATCGCGAGCTGCGCCTTGTCGGCCGCGTGGAAGGCCTCGCGCGCCGCCTCGTCGTTGGGCGCCGCCTTGTACGCCGCCTCAAGCGCCCGCAGACGCTTGCGACCCTGACGCAGACGCACCTCACCCGCGGTGCGGCGGAAGGTGAACTGCTGCGTCTTGGCGTACGCGCCTTCGAGGATCGAGATCGCGGTGTTCTGATCCGCCTCCGTGTCGCGTTCCAAAAGGGCCGCGACGTATTTCTTGAGGTTGGGAATGTCCTCGGGGTTGGCCAGATGCTCCGCCTTGGCGTTGGCGATCACGCGCTCCAGCGTCTCGGCGCCCTTGCTGACGCGTGATTCTTCTTCGAGCCGGCGCTGCTTCTCCGCGTCCTTGATATTGGCGCGGAACCCGCCCGCCTGACCGGTGTTCTCGTAGCCACCTTTGCTCATCGTGTCCTTGGCCGCCAGATCGCGCAGCTCCGTCGAGAGCTTCGAGTCGCTCCGGTCCAGGTTGTACGCAAACTGACCGGCCTGGACGGCCAGCGGGAAATTCTCCAACCGCTTGAACGTCTCGAACATGCGCATGAACGCGTCTTTGCGCGCCCGCGGATCGCGTGCCACCAGCTCCAGCGCCTTGGGCGCGAGCCAGTTGCCCGCCTCGCGCAGGCCGATCTCGCTCGCGGTCTCGGCCGCCTTCAGCGCCGCCGGCGCGTCCGACGGATTGAAACCCCAAACCATGATCGCCTCAAGGAAACGGTCGACGGGCGTCTTGCCCTTGATGGCGTTCTGCACTTCCTTGGGGACTTTGGTGCCCGTCTTGGCCGCCGCGGCCTGGGCCGAGCGGAAGAACTGCTGCAGCGCTTCAAGATCACTCGGATTGAAGCGGATGCCGCTGAGCCAGCAATAGGCGGAGTACTCAAAGTTCTCCGTCTCGAAGCTCGTGCGCGCGTGGTTGAACCAACTGGCCGCCTTCTGCGGGGAGAACTCGAGCTGGCCGTCGCCGGCGGGCTTGTCGTTCGGTTGATCGCCGTTTCCCTTTTTTCCAAAGCCGAAGAGCGCCAAGCGAGACTCCTTTTCGAGACGTCGAGACCGGATGTTAGCGAACCATCAGGGCCCGCGTCGATTCCACTTGCTACCCTGTCGGACCGCATGGGTATCGACGCTTCCAAGCTCAAGATCGTGAGTTATCCCGACAAGGTCCTGCGCAAGCGGGCCGCCCCGATCGCCCAGGTCACGCCTGAGGTTCGGGCCGTCGCCAAGCGCATAATCGAGCTGATGTACAAGGCCGAGGGGATCGGCCTGGCGGCTCCGCAGGTCGGGCTCTCGTGGCGATTGTTCGTCGTCGACGTGCCGCCCGATGAAGAGGGCAAGCGCGTCGTCAATTCAGACCCCATGACCGCGACCGACGGCCCGCTGGTCTACATCAACCCCAAGCTCTCCAAGCCCGAGGGACCGATGGTCTCGTTTGCCGAGGGATGCCTCTCGCTCCCCGAGATCCGCGGCGAGCTCAAACGCCCCGAGCTGATCACCATCACCGCGACCGACCTCGATGGCAACACCTTCACCCAGCGCGGCGCGGGGTTGCTCGCACGCTGCTGGCAGCATGAGTTCGATCACCTCGAGGGTGTGCTGATCATCGACAAGATGATCCAGTCGGCGCGCATCAAGAACCGCGCCGCCATCCGCGAGCTCGAACAGGCGGGCGGATCGTGAACGTCATCTTCCTCGGCTCGGGCGTGTTCGGCGTCCCCACGCTCGAAATGCTCGCGCGACACCATCGCGTGAGCGCCGTCGTCACCCAGCCCGATCGCCCCGCCGGTCGCGGCAAGGTCCTCACGCCCACACCCGTCGGTGCATTCGCCGCTCAGCACCTGCCAGGCGTTCCGATCTTCAAGCCGGAGAATGTCAACGAAGCCGGCGTGCTGAGCGAGATCCGCAAGCTCTCGCACGAGCACAGCGCAAGCGCGTGGGTCGTTATCGCCTTTGGCCAAAAACTCTCCCCCGCGCTGCTCGATGGTGTCTTCGCGATCAACCTGCACGCGAGTCTGCTGCCGCGCTGGCGCGGGGCCGCTCCGATCAACGCCGCCATCCTCGCCGGCGACACGACGACGGGCAACTCCGTCATTTCACTCGCCGATCGCATGGACGCAGGTCTGATCTACGCGCAATCGCATCGCGCGATCGAGCCGCTCGTCACCGCGGGCGAGCTGCACGATCAACTCTCACTCGACGGCCCCGCGCTGGTTCGATCGGTCCTCGAAAAGCACCACGACGGCACACTCGTCGGCGCGCGCCAGGACGAATCACTCGTGACCAAAGCGGGCAAGCTCAAACGCGCCGACGCTCAGCTCGATTTCCACCGCGCCGCCCACGAGCTCCGCCAGCGCGTCCACGGCCTCACCCCGTGGCCCGGGGTGAGCGTTGACATCCATGGGCGTGCACTCAAGTTGCTGCGGGTCCAGGACACGACTTCACCCAAGCAATCGCTCGCCGGCGTGCTGATCGACGCCGATGCGGGCATCATCGCCTGCGGGCACGCGAGCCAGCTCCAAATGCTCGAAGTTCAACCCGCCGGCGGCAAAGCGATGAAGTGGGGCGAGTATCGCCGCGGCGCCGGGCGTACGCTCAGCGCCGGCGTGGTCGTCTCCACGCCAAGCCCCGCAGGCAGCACGCCGGAGTGAACCGTGCTCACGCTCTGGGACTTTGTCGAACCAATCGTGGCGAAGCTGCGCCCCAAGCCGAAGGCGACGCCGCGCCGCGCCAAAGCCAAGCGTCCGCGCCGCGCGACGTCGGGTGCGATCCCTGCTCCCGCGCCCGCGGGCACGATGCAATCGCGCTACGACCAAGTTGTGATCGACCTGCTCCGCGAGCACGCGATCAAAGTGCGGCGCTGGCGCACGCACATGTCCGGCGTCGCCTGGCACCGGCGCTACGTCGACGGTCACGTCGAGCGCATGCTCGAGTCGCCCTACCCGCGCGGGCCGATGTCGATGGCGATCTTTCTGCACGAGGTCGGTCACCACGTGATCGGCTTCAACCGCTACAAGCCGCGATGCCTTGAGGAATACCACGCCTGGGCCTGGTCGCTGGGGACGATGGAGCGCCTCGGGCTCAACGTGACAGACTCAGTCCGGTATCGCATGCACGTAAGTCTGTGGTACGCCGTCGCCAAAGCGCGCCGGCGCGGGCTGAAAGAAGTGCCCGTCGAGCTCGCGCCGTTTGTCGAGCGTCCGGCGCGTCGTCGCCGCAAGAGCAACGAATCTCGGCGCTCCGCGCGTCCGCAGCGCGTTACTGAGCCTGAAAACCGCGCCATACAGGGGCGATAACCCCTCTTCACGTTTGCCGCGTCGGCACAAACCCCAGACTCGCGCGCGATCTTTCGTGCGTGAGTAAGCCGACTCACGCGCGTATCCGATGTTGTCATGCACAAGCGTTCGCCCGTGCAGCCGTGATTCGGCTCACGTACCCCACGCGTCGGCCGTTCAGTGTTCTGAACGGCTCACGGGCATCCAAGGAGTCTCTGCATGATTCAACGTACCGTGAAAAAGGCGTTCACCCTGGTCGAAATTCTGATCGTGGTGGTGATCCTCGGCATCCTCGCCGCGATCGTCATCCCGCAGTTCACCAAGGCCTCTGAGGAAGCTCAGATGGGCAACGCCAAGACGCAGCTCGCGACGGTCCGTCGCATGATCGAGCTGTACCGCGTGAAGAACAACGGGCAGTACCCGTTCGGCGCTTCGCCCGTGTGGACCAACCTGGTCGGCGCTGATTATCTCGCCGCCGCCCCGGTCAACCCCCGCACCGGCAAGTCGGACATCGTCACCGGCACCAGCTGGACCAGCGGCACGGCCACCTCGGGCTGGGTCTGGGACAACACCGCCAAGAAGATGTTCATGGGCTACTTCCAGGAGGGCGACCCCACCAGCGCGACGGCGTCGCTGCAGGTCGACACCTGGACCGGCCCGTAACAGTCTGTCGATGTCTCTCTGATCTTTCAAACAGGCGGTGCGCGACAGCGTGCCGCCTGCTTTTCCGAACGGGCCGCGCAGGGTTGTTCTCAGGTTCGCGGCCCGTAACGAGCGAGGCGGAGTTGTCCCCATGTTCGCACGCGCGAACGAACCAACTCGAGTCCACCGCCTTACCGCGCCACGCCGCTGCGGCGCGTTCACGCTCGTTGAGATTCTCATCGTCGTCGTCATCTTGGGCATCCTGGCCGCGATCGTCATCCCGCAGTTCACGCAAGCGACCGACGACGCCCAGCAGACCGCGACCTTCGACGACCTGAAAAAACTCCGCCGCCACGTCGAGGTCTACAAGGCCCGCAACAAAGGAAATCTCCCCGCCATCGCCGCGGGCATCGGCACCTGGGGCGAGATCGTCACCCCCGGCGGCGAGTACCTCGGCTCGGCCCCGCTCAACCAGTGGGTCGGCGGGAGCAACTCGCAGCTGATCACCATCGGCACAGGTCCGGACGCCAGTTATCACACGAATTACGGCTGGATCTTCGACCCAGCCACCGGGCACATCTGGGCCGCTTCGTTCGACGCCGACGACAAGCCGCTGCCACGACCCTGAACAATCAGGGGGGTGACGGAGGCCAGTCTCTGGATTCGACTCACGAAGGAGCCTGCGATGACCGATCTCTTCTCGGACCGCGCCGATAGCGCCGGCCCACATCGCCAGAACCGAACCGTCGGAGATCATCCCATGAACGCTCCCACCAGCAAGCTCCCCGTCGCGCTCACCACCGCGCTGTGCGCGCTGCTCACGCTCAACCTCGCCACAAGCTTCGCGCGCCTCGATGCCGCGTCGCCGGCCGAGGCCCAGAACATGTACTCCGTCGGCCAGTCCGGCGTGGGTTCCAACCAAAACCAGCCCGTTCCCCCCGGCGCCGTCGGCACCGCGGGCAACACCGCGCGCATGACCCAGCAACTCGAAGAGCTCAACCAGCGCCTGGCGCGCATCGAGGCCAAGCTCGAGCGCGGGCTCTCGGTCAAGGTCACCGAAGTGCCGCAGTCCATGCTCGACGCCCTGGCCAAAAAGCCCGAGCCCAACGTGAGCAAGCCCGAGCCCCCCGGCCCGGACCTCTCCAAGCCCGCGGTCATCTCGATCCCCGGCCGCCCCATCATCACGCCTTCGAACCCTGGCGCGCCGCGCACCGATCCCGCGCCGGCCAACCCCGACCCCGCGCCGATGAACCCGTAACCCGCTCGGTCTTTTCTCCGTCTCTCTTTCTCTCCGTCTCTTCCCACCACCGTGCGTAACTCCTCCACCCATCCCGCCGCCACGCAACGCCGAGCCTTCACGCTCATCGAGCTGTTGATCGTCGTCGTCCTGCTCGGCATCGCCGGCGCGATGGTCATCCCGCAGATGGGCACCGTCGGCGCTCTCCGCGCCCACGGCGCGCTTCGCACCATCGTCTCGGACATCACCTACGCGCAGTCCGACGCCATCGCCTTCCAGCAGCCGCGGGCCGTGCAGTTTGACACCACCACCAGTTCCTACCGACTCATCCAGGTCGTGGGCACCACCGTCAGCACCACCAACACCATGTACGACGCCAGCAACTACAAAGCCGGCGGGCGATACGTGGTCACCTTCGACGGCAACGAGAGCTTCGGCGGCGCGCGCATCAGCGCCGTCAGCTTCACCGGCGTCACGCCGGCCAACACGCTCATCTTCGACGAGATGGGCACGCCCGTCGTCGCCGCCGGCTCCAACACGCCCAGCTCCGGCGGCAGCGTCACCGTGACCACGCCCGACAACACGTACGTCATCACCATCGAGGCCTACACCGGCCGCGTCGCCGTCCGCAAGACCGCTGGCAACTGATCACCATGAGCAAGCCCGTGACGACAAGCCGATTGAACGTGCGCCTGAGCCTCTTCGGGCTCGCGGTCGCTGCGTTCGGCCTGTTGCTCTGGGCTCGCCTGATCCTCGTCACGGGCCATCCGCGCATCGCCACGGCCAATCCGACGACGCAGGTCGAGCCAAGCGCTCAGCCCGCGCCCGAGTCGCGCGCCACCAGCGCCCAGTCCGCGTCGGAGCCCCAACCCAACTAACCCATGAACACCCAGCGTCCTGGTCTTCAGACCGGAATGACGCTGCGGTTCGCCCTGCGCGCCGGGATCAGCCAACTTTGCGCACCCCGCACGGGCGGCCTTATCCGCTTTTTCCGCGAAATTCTCGCCAGTCGTCCACGCCACCAAAGTCGCGTCCATTTTCGGACGACGACAGATGCACACGCGATGCCCGACGCGGGCACGCGTGACGCACGCACGATCGCTCACTCGTTCAAGACACGCTCTCTCCCGCTGGAATCACACGGAGTACTCGCCATGTTCACCGTTGCTCGCACGCCCGCTTCGCTCGTCCTGGCCGCCGGCACGCTCACCGCGATCCTGCTCGCCGCCGCTCCGTCGAGCGCGCAGAACTCCGCCGGCGTCAACCCGCCCCAGCCCAGCGCTCCGCAGACCGGCACGCAGGGCACCGGCCCCGCGGGCACCAAGCCCGGCGTCGGCACCGCGCGCCCCCAGCCCGCCAACGTTGACCAGTCCAAGGTCAAGGTCTCCGAGCACATGACCGTCGACATCCACGTCCAGGGTGAAGAGATCACCAACGTGCTCGAGATGCTCGCCGTCCAGAGCCAGAAGAACATCGTCCCGAGCAAGAACGTCTCGGGCAAGATCCCCTCGCTCAACCTCTACAACGTCACCTTCTACGAGGCCCTCGACGCCATCTTGCACGTCAACGGCTACGGGTACATCGAGCAGAACAACTTCATCTACGTCTACACCACCGACGAGCTCATCAAGCTCGAGAGCCAGCTGCGCAAGCGCTCGGCCAAGACCATCCGCCTCAACTACCTCAACGCCATCGACGCCGCCGAGTTCTGCAAGCCCTTGCTCTCGGGCCAAGGCGCTGAGATGAAGACCGTCGCCAAGGTCGAGAACTTCGCCATCGGCGACGCGCCGAGCGGCAAGGACGACATCGCCCTGAGCGCCACGCTCGTCATCTTCGACTTCGATGAGAACATCGCCTCCATCGAGGCCCTGCTCAAGGAACTCGACACCCGCCCGGCGCAGGTGCAGATCCAGGCCACCGTGCTCGCCACGCGCCTCAAGGAAGACAACGCCTTCGGCGTCGACTTCTCGCTCATCTCCTCGGTCAACTTCACCGACTTCGCCACCAGCGCGCTCAAGGGCCCGCTGGGCGTGCTGCCCAACCTGATCGGCGGCGCCGTCGCCCCCAGCGACAACCGCGCTCAGGCCGCCACCAGCTCCGTCGGCAACGTCGCCGCTGGCCCCGGTGGTTTCAAGTTCGGCATCATCTCCGACCCGCTGGCCGTGTTCGTCCGCATGCTCGACCAGGTCGGCACCACCACCACGCTCGCCAACCCCAAGCTGCTGACGCTCAACCGCCAGCCCAGCTCGATCGTCGTCGGCCAGCGCATCCCGTACATCAGCACCACGACCGCCGACACCACGACCACGCAGACTGTGCAGTTCCTCGACACCGGCGTGTCGCTCTTCTTCCGCCCGTTCGTGACCAACAACGGCCAGATCCGCATGGAGATCAAGCCGCAGCTGTCCGACGCTGAAATCATCAAGGTGCAGGGCCCCGCAACGGCGCCCGTCGACGCCCCCCGCGAGAACAAGCAGCAGGTCACGACCAACATCCTCGTGCCCGATGGCATGACCGTCGTCATCGGCGGCCTGTTCCGCGAAGTCGCGACCAACTCGCGCAACCAGGTCCCGGGCCTGGGCGATCTGCCCGTCATCGGCGCCGCGTTCCGTGGCCATGACGACTCGCTCATCCGCGAAGAGGTCATGTTCGCCATCACGCCGACGATCATCAACGACAACGTCCTGCTCAGCCAAGGCGAGGACTCGAAGGACGCGATGGACCGCATCCGCGCCGGCACGCGTCAGAGCATGCTCCCCTGGTCGCGCGACAAGCGCACCCAGCAGCTGAACCGCGAGGCCGCCGAGGCCATGCGCGCCGGCGACTTCGCCACGGCCAACATGAAGATCTCGCACTCGCTCTCGCTGAATCCTCAGCAGGCCGACGCGATGGCCCTGCGTGAGAAGATCAACGGCGAGCGCGAACTCTGGCCGTCCAAGCAGGTCATGATGCACAACACGCCGACCAGCTCGCCCGTCGACAAGCTCGATCGCTCGGCCCCCGCGCCCGCGACGCCCGAGCCCTGGAAGCGCCCCACGTGGCAGGTCGACGTCCCCAAGGTTCCCAACGGCACCAAGGTCGGCGCGAACACCAACACCACGCCCGCCAACGAGCCCGCGCCCGCTCCGACGACGCAGGCCGCCAGCGAGCCCGCTCAGCCCGCCACGACGACTACTGAGCCGAGCAACACCGCTGCGAACACGACGACCGAGCCGATGGCGCCGGTCCCCGCGACGACCAACCCCGAGCCGCAGGCCTCTGAGCCTCAGCCCGCGCCGGCCCCCGCGCCCGCGCCGGTCTCAGAGTCGACTTCGAGCGTCAGCGCTCCGTCGAACCCCGCCGAGGTCATGCACGCTCGCGTGACGACCGAGGCCAACGCGACGCTCGCGGCCGCACAGGCTTCGGGCGAGCTGCCCCCCGACGCGACCGCTTCGAATGAGCCCGTCGCTCAGCCTGTCGCGATCGCTCCTTCGAACCTCGAGAACATGATCCCCGTCCCCGCCGCCTCGCCCGAGATCGGCACGCAGATCCCCCTGATGGTCGAAACGCCTGTCGCGACGGCCCAGCCCTCGCCCGAGCAGACGCCCTCGACGGCCACGGTTTTCCCCGTGCAAGTTGAGCACAGCGCTCCGGCCGTGACGCCCGCCGCGAAGGTGGCCGCCGCCGTCGCCGCGTCGCAGACCGCGCCGGTGCAATCGCAGGGCTGGCGCGTCAGCACCAACTTCGCCTCGCCTGCGCCGACCAAGGACACCGCGTGGATCCCCGCGATGGTGAGCGACCAGCCCCAGACCGCCAGCATCACCAGCCCTGATCTGTACTGGACGCCGCCGGCCAACAAGGGCTTCTTCGGCGGCGGCTGGAAGCAGTACCCGCAGGTCTCGCGCAACGCCATCGGCGCGCCCGAGAACTTCGCCACCGTTCCCACCGACGACAAGCGCTAATCAACCCATGAACAACGCCGGCGACGCGGAGGAGAGAGACCCGCCCGCCGGCGCACCGTCCGCGATCACCAACGCCCTTTCACCCGGGAGAAACCCATGAACACCCGCCTCACCATCGCTCTCTCCGCGCTCGCCCTGGCCACGCTCAACGGCTGCGGCAGCAACCCCAACACGCAGACGGCCAAGAACGTCAAGGACGCGCAGACGACCGTGAGCGTCGTCAAGTCCGGCGTCGAGTGGTCGCAGGCCCAGCAGCAGTTCCTCGCGGGCGACCTCGACAAGGCGCTCAACTCGATCAACAAGTCCCTCGCGATCAACCCTGATGTCTCCAAGAGCCACGTGCTCAAGGGCCGCATCATCTTTGAGAAGGGCGACGTCGAAGCGGCCCGCGCCTGCTTCGCCCGCGCCATCGAGCTGGACAAAACCAACGTCGACGCGCACTACTACACGGGCCTCGTCGCTGAGCGCATGCGTCAGAGCGAGCAGGCCCACGAGTTCTACGTCAAGGCGATGGAGCTCGACAGCGCCAATCCGCAGTATGTGATCGCCGCGGCGGAGATGCTCGTGGAGCTCAAGCGCCTTGATGATGCCGAGGCTCTGCTGACCTCGCGCTCGGCCTCGCTTGCGCACAGCGCCGGCATCCGCCACCTGCTGGGCCAGATCTCGATGCTCAAGGGCAACCCGGCCAAGGCGGTGGAGTACTTCTCCGAAGCGCGCCTCATGACGACCAACGACTCGGTGATCACCGAGGACCTCGCCGGCGCGATGATGGCCGCCGGGCAGTTTGCTGACGCGGAGTATCACCTGCAGCAGCTCATCCGTAAGGACGGCAACGCCAACCGCCGCGACCTGATTTCGATGCGTGCCAAGTGCCTCGTCGAGCTCGATCGCTTGGTTGAGGCGCGCACGCTGCTGATCGGCCTGACCAGCTCCGACTCGGGCGCGCGTGACCTCAACGCGTGGATCCAGCTGGGCCAGGTGGCGCACCAGATCAAGGACGTCAACCGTCTGCGCTTTGTCGCGGGGCGCGTGATCGCCCTGGCACCGCAGCGCTGGGAGGGTTACGCCCTGCGTGGCCTGTTCCTGCAGCAGACTGCTGACCAGGCCGGCGCGCTCGTCGCGTTCAACCAGGCCGCGGAGCTCTCGAGCGACAACCCCGCGCCGCTGGTGATGCGTGCGGTGCTGCTGAGCGACATGGGCCGAGCGGATGAAGCGCGCTCAAGCGCCAGCCAGGCGCTGAGCCGCGACCCGGGCAACAAACAGGCCCAGCAACTGATCGCGTACCTCGACACCAAGGCGCCGGTGGCGTCGGTGCCCGAGAACAGCAACTGAGTTTGCTCACGAATGATGAGAGGGAGTCTCTCCGAACCGCCCGCGATGGAATCGCGGGCGGTTTCGCTTTTGCGTGACGATCACCCAGAAATGACGCGCGCAAATGGGCGATGCGCCACGATGGCTCAGGTTGCGTGCGGCCCGTGTGGGCAGGGGGTCAGGGTGGGTGCGATGGCGCGTTGCTCAGCCGGGGCTTGATCGCGTTATGGAAAGATGCCCGGATTGCGTGCGCGCACCGCGGTCATGCGCGCACGAACTGATTCGACTTTTTCTCGCGCCCGATCGTCGTGCTCGGGCCGTGGCCGGGGAACACGCGCGTGTCGTCGGGGAGCGTGTAGAGCTTGGATTTGATCGAGGCTTCGAGCTGCTCGAAGCTGCACCCCGGAAAATCCGTGCGACCAATCGAGCCGGCGAAGAGCGCGTCGCCAGCGATGACTACCGACGCGCCGGCGCAGTAGAGCGCGATCGAGCCCGGCGAGTGCCCCGGCACGTGCAGCACCTTCCAGCGCGTGCCCGACAGGGCCAGCTCATCGCCCTCGCGCAGCACGCGCTGCGCCGGGGCGCAGGTGACGGGCATGCCGGAGAACGCGGAGAGATTCAGCTCGGGATCGCCGAGCCATGCTTGCTCTTGCTCGTGATTCCAGAGCGGAATGCCAGGGAACGCGGCGCGCACGGTCTCAACACCCGCGATGTGATCGATGTGCGCGTGCGTGAGGATCAGCGCGATCGGCGTGAGCTTGAGCTCGCTCACCGAGTCCACGATCTCGTGCGCGTCGAAGCTGGCGTCGATGATCCAGCAATCGCTCGAGCCCTCGCACCAGACGATGTAGCAGTTGGTCGCGTAGGGACCGAGCTCGAGCGTGCGGATTTTCAGTTTGGGCGTGCTCATCCGCCCGCGCTGCCTTCGCCGCCGGGGAGCGTCATGCTCCAGGGGTTGAGGTACGAATCGATGTCCTCGCGCGTGATCGACTTGCCCGCGTTGTCCTTGGTGCCGACGACGATCTCGTACGCGAGCTGGCGCACGGTCTTGCCTTCCTTGAACGCTTGCTTGGCCAGCGCGGCGGATTTGTCGTAGCCGATCACGGGCACCAAGCTCGTGCACATCGCCAGCGAACCCTCGATCAAACTCTTGCAGCGGTCTTCATCGGGCTTGAGGCCTTCGAGCAAGTTGGTCGTGAACATGTCGCACCCGCGCGAGAGCAGATGGATGGACTCGAGCAAGTTGTCGGCGATGAGCGGCATCGCGACGTTGAGGTCGAGCGTGGAGTTGAGCCCGCCCAGGTTGCCGTAGGTGATGGCGGCGTCGTTGCCGATCACCTGGCCGCAGACCATGATGAGGCTCTCGCAGATGACGGGGTTGACCTTGCCGGGCATGATCGACGAGCCGGGCTGGACAGCGGGAATCACAAGCTCGCCGATGCCGCAGCGCGGGCCCATGCCCATGAGGCGGATGTCGGCGGCGATCTTGGTGAGCGAGGTGGCGATGGCCTTGAGCTGGCCAGAAACTTCGACGCACGCGTCCTTGGCGTGCTGGGCCTCGAAGTGATTTTCGCAAGCGCGGAAGCGCTGGCCGGTCGCTTTGCTGAGCTCGGCGCAGACGAGTTTGTCGAACTCCTCGTGCGCGTTGATGCCGGTGCCCACGGCCGTGCCGCCGATGGGAAGCTCCGCGAGGGCTTTGAGCGCGCTCTCGCAGCGATCGATCGCGTGCTTGATCTGCGAGGCGTAACCAGAAAACTCCTGGCCCAGGCGGATGGGCGTGGCGTCCTGCAGGTGCGTGCGCCCGATCTTGACGATGCGGTCCCACGCCTTGGCTTGCTGCGTGAGCTTCTTGTGCATGCGCTCAAGCGCGGGGATGAGCTCGACGTTGATGGCGATCGCGCCGGCGACGTGGATCGCGGTGGGGAAAGTGTCGTTGCTCGACTGGCCCATGTTGACGTGGTCGTTGGGGTGGACGCCGCCGGCTTTGAGGTAGTCCGCGTCCTTCGATGAGCCGATGGGCTTGTTGCGCGCGAGGCAGATGAGGTTGGCGATGACCTCGTTGGCGTTCATGTTGGTCGAGGTGCCCGAGCCGGTCTGGAAGACGTCGATGGGGAAGTGTTTTTGCCAGCCGCCGTGGTCGGGCAGGCCCGCGCCGATTTGCTGGCAGGCGTTTTCGATGGCGCTGGTGCGGTCTTTGTCGAGGCGCTTGAGCGAGCGATTGACGCGGGCGCAGGCGGCCTTGAGCTGCGCGTACGCGCTGATGATGCCAAAGGGCACCGGTCGGCCGGAGACTGGGAAGTTGAGCACCGCGCGCTGCGTCGAGGCGCCGTAGAGGACGTCGGCGGGAACTTGCATCTCGCCCATGGTGTCTTTCTCGATGCGGGTCGCAGGAGCAGCGGGGGATTTCTTGGCCATGGAAACCTCAGGAAGACAGAGTTGCGAGTGACGAGTCACGAGATCAAAGCAGGGGGCAGACGGGAGAGGGCAGACGGCAGACGTAAGGCGATGAGTGCGAAGGGTAATCACGAGCGCTCGGATTTTTCTCGTTACTCGTGACTCGTCGCTCGTCACTGTGACGCGATGACGATCCCTCGGCACTCGCCGAAGCCGATGCGGCGCATGCCGGGCTTTTCGCACCAGGCTTTCATGATCACTTCGTCGCCGTCTTCGAGGAAGGTGCGCTTCTCGCCGGTGGGCAGCTCGATGGGTTTGCGCGGCAGGGGCTTGCCGTCGGGCCCGTTGCCGGCCCAGGTGAGCTCGAGCATGCACCCGCGCGAGTCGGGCGTGGGGCCGGAGATGGTGCCCGAGGCGAGCAGGTCGCCCGGGTGCAAGTTGCAGCCGTTGCTGGTGTGGTGCGCGACCATCTGGGCGAGTGTCCAGTACATGTGCTTGAAGTTGCCGCGGGAGAGACGCTGCGCGGGCTTGTTGGTGTCGCGCATTTGCTTGGTGGCGAGTGAGACTTCGAGCGTGATGTCGAGGCCCCAGTCGGGCCCGCCGCGCAGGTACTCGAGCGGCGCGGGGTCGGAGGCGGGGCGCTCGGGACCGGGGACGTGGAACGGCGCGAGCGCAGCACGCGTCACGATCCAGGGCGAGATGGTGGTGGCGAAGTTCTTGGCCAGGAACGGGCCGAGTGGTTGGTATTCCCAGGCTTGGATATCGCGGGCGGACCAGTCGTTGACAATGCAGAGCCCGAAGATGTGATCACCCGCGCGGTCGATGCCGATCGGCGAGCCGAGCTCGTTGCCCTGGCCGATGACGGCACCGAGTTCGAGCTCGTAGTCCATGCGCTTGCACGGGCCGAAGACGGGCGCGTCGGCGTTGTCGGGCTTGGTCTGGCCCTTGGGGCGCTTGATCGGCGTGCCCGAGGCGACGATGGACGAGGCGCGCCCGTGATAGCCGATGGGGATGTGCTTGTAGTTGGGGAGCAGCGGGTTGTCGGGGCGGAACATCGAGCCGACGTTGGTGGCGTGGTGAATCGACGCGTAAAAGTCGGTGTAGTTGGGGACGTAGACGGGCTCGACGAGTTTGACGTCGGTCATCTTTTGCACGGCTTTTTCGCGCAGGCGGCGCGTCTGCTGGCCGCCCGGGGCGCTGTCCAGCAGGAATTTCTGGACCTGTGCGCGGACGAAGGCCCAGACGCGCGGGTCGGAGCCGATGAGGACGTTGGCGCCGCCGTGGTGCATGGCGTGGTGCGCGACTTCGAAGAGTTCGCCGTCCTCGAAGACGCCGGCGTGCATGAGCATGTCGATGTCGACGACGCAGTCGCCGATGGCGCAGCAGACGTGAGGGTAACCCTCGCTGTCCTCGAACGCGCCGAGCGGGAGATTTTGAATGGGGAAATCGGTCGCGGGGTCGTTGGCGCTGGCGACCCAGGAGCGGAGGGAGGGATCGAGGGTGGGGTCGGGCGCGTGATGGTGGCCGGTGGTCATGGGGCGAGCGTAGGGGATCGCGACGGCCCTTCCAAGGTGGTGTGCGTCAGTTGAAGATCGCGTGGACCATGGGCACACCCAAGAAGTTGGCGAGCTTGCGGGCGACGTGCCATTGGTTGATGCGTTTTGCGACGAGCACGTAGGAGAAGCCTTCGCCTGAGTCCTTGCGGACGCGCAGCACAAGATCATGCTGACGCGGGCGGCTTTCAAACGTCTCACGGCGCACGGCCAGGTCGTCGGCGTACCGGACCATTTCGACGCGATCGATCAGCCTGCGATCAACGCTCAGCCCGCTCGCGGGGAGTTCGACGAAATGACTGTCGGGTTCGATGACCAGAGCTTCTAGCTCCCTCTCGGCGAACTTGCCCACCAGCCAGCGCTTGTAGGCCATGTAGCCCAGCACCCCCGCGAAGAGTGTGATCATCGCGATCAGTCCCCAAGTCCGCGGGTCGTTCATGATCCAGAGCGGTCTCACTTTCCACCACACCAAGCCCGAGAGCGCGACGAAGATGAGTGGCCAGACCGCCCATTGCCATGCGGGCGGGACGCCAGGGCGGATGGTCAGACGACCATCGGGAGCAACGGTGATGTGCCAATAGGCTGTGAAATCCCACTCCGGGTCCCACGAGCCGGCGACCGGGGTGTAGGTCGAGCCGTTGCGTCGGAGTTTCGCCAGAGACTCGAGCATCCGTGGGGTTCCGTTGATCGAAGCGTTACAGCCAACCCAGTTTCGTCAGATCGTTGATCGGATCATCGAACGAGCACGAGCCGAAGCAGATCGCAAAGCTCTCGCGGGCGGCGGCGATTTCGTTGGTGCTGAGCTTGAGGTCGCGCCAGCGGGCGTCGACTTCGGAGAAGCTGAAGGCATCGGCGGAGGATTCTTCGATGACCTTGAGCGCGGTGGCTTTGTCGATGCCACGGGCGTGGATGAGCGCGGCGGCCATGAAGACGTTGAGGAACCCGTGCATCGTGCCCGAGGCGCAATCGGGCTCGTAGGTGAGCGGGTAGCTCGCACGCAGCGGATGGTGCAGGCCCGCGGTCGCCTTGAAAGGAACCTCAGCGGCGTCGAAGGTGATGAGGAAATCGGCGACGCGCTCGGGCGAGGGGAAGAGCTCGGGCGTGACGCCGCCGGTGCGGATCTTCGCGCCGAAGCCGGTGCCAGCGAGGGCGGCGGCGAAGCCGCGGAAGTCGGAGTCGACGGGGATTTCGAAGAAGGGGAAGAGCTCGTCGGGGAGGAGCTCGATGCAGTCTTCGATCACGTCGGGCGTGGAGACTTTGAATTCGAGCGTGTCGATCTGGCAGGAGTGGGCGTGCTTGTGGCCGTTGCTGCCGTTGTTGGAGTGCTGGGCGTTGAAGCGCTCGATGGTTTCGAGGTTGTCTTCGAGGTTGCCGTCGATGAGGACGCTCACGCCCCAGGGCTCGGGCGGGGCGGCGTCGATCGCGCCGACGGTGGGGAGGTATTTCTTGGCGGCCGCCTCGAACTCGCTCAGGCGCGAGACGGGGAGGATGAAGCGGGCCATGCCCCACGCGTTTGGCCCGGCGCGATGGCGCGCGAAGGTTTCGACAGCGCGGTCCATGCTCAGCTTCGCGGGGGGGAAGAGACCGGCGTAGTCGACGAGTTGCGACAGGAGTGCCTTGAGGGCGGCGGGAGGTGCGCTGAGCGTTGGCATAGTGCACGATGCTAGGGGCGAGGGGTGGTGAGTTTCGAGCCGGCGCGAGCGGCTTGCGCGGGCTTGATTTTTCGGACTGGGCGGGGCGGTTTGCCCACCGCGAGGGCGCGATTGCGTATCGTGCGCGATGGATCACGTGGCCGATCGACTTCGAACGACCGTGGGGCTGGTGCACCCGATGTTGCTGCAACTGAGCGAGGAGGAGGTGCGGCGCGGGCCGTATCCGCCCAAGTGGTCGAAGGTGCAGATTCTGGGGCATCTGATCGACTCGGCGTGCAACAACCAGATGAAGTTTGTGCTGGCGATGGGCGCTCCGCACACGCGCGTCATCGGGTACGCGCAGAACCACTGGGTCGATGCGCAGCAGTATCAACGCTCGGACTGGCGCGAGCTTGTCGAGCTTTGGCGGCTTTACAACCGGCACCTCGCGGATGTGATCGAGCGCGTGCCGCGTGCGGCTTTGGGCAACACGCTCACGATCGCGGGACCCGAGGGGGACAAGGGGCCTTTCACGCTCGAGTTTGTGATGAGCGATTACGTGGAGCACATGAAGCATCACCTGCTGCAAATTCTGCCCGATGCGCCGCTGAGCCACTCGTTCAAGAATGTCTACATGGCGTGAGCGTTGGTTCGGTAACGTGCGCGCAACGGGCGCGCCGGTACGCGCGCGGAGCGGTTCGCTTCGCCTATCCTCGCGGGCGACATGTACCAGGCGCTGCTCACACGGAAGTATCTGACGTCGAAGATCATGCCCTTGCTGGCGTGCTGCGCGGTGGCGCTGTGCGTGGGGCTGGTGCTGACGGTGTGGTCGGTGATGGGCGGGTTTCTCAACACGCTCCTGGGCTCGGGCCGCGCGCTGGTGGGCGATGTCGAGATCGTGTGGCCCAACGTGGGCATCGCGCACTATGAGGAATTGATCAAGCGGCTCGAGGCGGACCAGAAGATGGTGACGGCCGCGGCGCCGGTGATCGATACCTTTGGTGTGGTGACGCTGCCCGACGATCGCGTTGAGGGCGTGCAGATCAAGGGGATCGAGCCGGTTGCGTTTGCGCGGATCACGGACTTTGAGTCCAACCTTTGGTGGCGGCCGACGGATCAGCCGTTGCGGCGCGATTACAAGAGCGAGGACCCGCGGTTGATCAAGTCAGATCGCGCGGCACTGGAGACGGCCTTGCGCGACGGGCTCTCGATGAGCAAGCCCGAGCCGAACACGCCGCCGGGTGTGGAGCCCAAGCGGCTTGATGCGGCGGTTCCGGGCATTGAGATGCTGGGACTTTCGCGGCGCACGGCCGGCGGGTATTACGAGCTTGGCGCGATGGGGCGCGCGACCACGGGTGGCGTGGAGATGGTGGGCGATTGGGCCTTGCGCCGATCGATCACGCTTCACGTGCTGCCCATGAGCGAGAAGGGGCGGCCGATTGTTTCGGACATCAAGAGCATCACGCTCCCGGTGGCGAATGAGATGCGCACGGGGGTGTATGAGTTTGATAAGCGAAGCGTGCTTGTGCCGCTGGAGCGATTGCAGCGCGAGCTGTTGATGCACGCGGGCAAGCGTTATGAGCAGGCGGTCGATCCGTACGAGCGCCGGCCCGAGGTGAAGATGGTCGACGACCCGGCGCGCGTGACGACGATCGTGATCAAGGCGGCCCCGGGCGTGACGCCGGACCAGGTGCGCGATTATGCGGAAAAGGTGTATCGCGCGTTTGCGACGGAGTATGCGGGGCAGGTGCCGCCGGCGGGGACGTTGATTGGGAATAACTTGATCCGCACGTGGAAGATGAAGCAGGCGGGGTTTGTGGCCGCGGTGGAGAAGGAGACGGCGCTGGTGCTGTTTCTGTTCGCGATCATCTCGGCCGTGGTGAGCTTGCTGATCCTGGCGATTTTCTGGTCGATGATCAATGAGAAGACCAAGGACATTGGGATTCTGCGCGCGATCGGCGCATCGCGCAGCGGCATTGTTTGGCTTTGGGTGCGGTATGGGTTGGTGATCGGCGTGGTCGGCGCGATCGCGGGGGGACTGATGGCGTATGGGATCGTGACGAACATCAATCCGATTCATGAGTGGATGGGCGCGCGGATGGGGATCCAGATCTGGGACCCGAAGGTGTACTACTTCTCGGAGATTCCGAACAAGGTTGATCCGATGCGCGCAGCCATCGTGATGCTCGCGGGCGTGGGGTTCTCGCTGTTGGGCGCGATCATCCCGGCGTATCGCGCGGGACGGATGGACCCGGTCAAGGCGTTGAGGTTTGAGTAGTGAGTGAACAGAGCCCGAAGCGTGAGCGAGGGTGCCCTCGACGAGCCCGAAGCGCCAGCGAGGGAGCCTTTTCTGAAGTGGCAGAGTGATGGTTGATTGAGTCGGTCCATGAGCATCATCGAAGCGACCAACCTGTTCAAGACCTATCGCCTGGGGCGCGTGGATGTGCGCGTGCTGCGCGGCGTCTCGCTCGCGGTAAACGAGGGCGAGTTTGTCGCAATCCTCGGCGCGTCGGGCTCGGGCAAGAGCACGCTTTTGCACCTGCTGGGCGGGCTCGATCGCCCCGATCGCGGCGGCGCGGGAGATTCGATCATCCGCTATCGCTCGCAGCGCTTGAGCGAGCTTGGCGCGGGGGAGATCGATCGGTATCGGGCCGAGGCGATCGGGTTTGTGTTTCAGTTTTATCACCTGCTGCCGGAGCTGAGCGTTTTGCAGAACGTGTGCGTGGCGGCCATGGTCAAGCACGGCCGCTGGCGCTACCCGCGCGCGGACGTCGAGGCCCGCGCGACGGATTTGCTGGCGGGATTCGGGCTTTCGCACCGCCTCGACCATCGACCGGCAGAACTCTCGGGCGGCGAGCGTCAGCGCGTGGCCATTGCGCGGGCGCTGATCAACCAGCCGCCGGTGTTGCTGGCGGATGAACCGACGGGAAACTTGGACCGCGCGACGGGCGCGGCCATTCTGGATCAGTTGCTCGAAATCCGCCGCGTCAACGCGCTGACGATGGTGATGGTGACGCACGACCAGGAGATCGCGGCCCGGGCCGATCGGGTGGTGAGGCTGGTCGATGGGCGGGTGGAGTAAGCATCGATATCAGAGCACGAAGCGTGAGCGAGTGAGTTGCTCTCGCGTGTGCAGCGCCCTTCTCAACTCAACCTCGCGCGGCCCTTCGGGGCGCGAGAGGTAACTATTGCTTCCGACCCTTCGGGTCGGTGCAAGCAAGCGACACACAACGAGATTGGCATTACACCGGCTCGCGCAGCGAATCGATCGCGCCCGCGACGATCGCCGGCTCGACGCTGCTCACGACCTTGCACGCGCCGGTGCGCGTGGGCAGGATCAAGCGCACGCGGCCCGCGTCGACCTTTTTGTCGTCGCGCATGCGGGCGATGATCGAATCGGTCGCGGGCAGGCCGGCGATGCGCGTGGGCAGGCCGATCTTTTCGAGTGAGGATTTCACTTCGTCGCTAAAGCCTGTGCTGACGAGCTTGAGTTTCTCGCTTGCACGCGAGGCGGCGAGAAGGCCGAGCCCCACGGCCTCGCCGTGCTTGAGCGGGCCGACTTGGAGCGAGAGATCAGGGTTGCGCCACGACAAGCCTGGGAGCGTTTCCATCGCGTGCGCAAAGGTGTGACCGAGGTTGAGCATCATGCGCCCGCCGTCGGGCTTGGTGCTGGTCTCGCGCTCGTCGGCTTGCACGACGCGGGCCTTGATCGCGACGTTGCGCTTCACGAGCTCGATGAGTGATTTGGCTTCGAGCTTGAGCGTCGCATCGAGGTTCGATTGCGTCCAGTCGCGGAGTTTGGCGTCGCCTTGGCTTGGCGCGAGGAGTGCGTGCTTGAGGCACTCAGCGAGGCCGCAGCGGAGCTCACGCACGGGGAGTGATTTGAGCGCGGCGACATCGCAGACCACGCGCACGGGCTGGTGGAACGTGCCGACGAGGTTCTTGACGAGTCGCGGCTTCTCGCCTTGTTCGCCGGGGATATCGACGTTGACGCCCGTCTTGCCGCCGACGGCGGCGTCGACCATCGCGAGCAACGTCGTGGGGCACTGGATGACGGGCACGGCGCGCCGGTAGATGCTCGCGGCAAATCCGGTGACGTCGCAGACGATGCCCCCGCCGAGGGCGATGATGGGGTCGGAGCGCTCAAGGCGCAGCCGGCCCGCCTCGGTGAGGATGCGACCGGTGGCGGAGAGGGATTTATCTTGCTCGTCGGCGTTGAGCACAACGACCGACCATGTGACGCGGTGTTCGTCGAGGCGCTTGATGAGCGGCTCGATCAGCCCGCGCCCGAGCTTGGAGTCGATCACCACGATCGCGCGGCCTTCGGGACGCACGATGCCTTCGGCGGCACCGGCGATCAGGCCCGAGCCGATGAGGACCTCGTAGGTCGAGGGGCCGGGGCCGGTGGTTTTGACTTTGATGATCGAGGGCTTGATGTGCTCGGCGCTGCGATAGGGCATCGCGATGTGGAGCGGCTTGATCGGCGCGGGCGGGCGCTCGGGCTTGCGCGGCTTGACCGGCGGGAGGGCCGCGACGACTTTGAGTGGCTTGGGGGCGGGCTTGGGTTTGGCGCTCATGCGCGCTGTGGGGGCAGCGGCTGCACGCGACTTGGGTTTCGCGGCTTTGGCGTGCTTGGGTGATGGCTTCGCGCGCGAGGCGGGTTTGGGCTTAGTTTTGCCGGGTTTTTTAGACATGGCCAATCAACTCCCTCGCTGGCGCTTCGGGCTCGTAGAGGCGGGTGCTTTCTTGCGCGCGGGAGAGACGGAGATGCAGGGATTCTGCGGAAGCCGCTCCCTCGCTTACGCTTCGGGCTCTGTGGCGTTGGGCTCTGAGAGTTACTTGCGGGCCCAGGGGACTTGCTTGGCGTCGCCGTACATCATTTCGAGGTCGTAGTAGGCGCGGGCGTTGGGCTCGAAGACGTGGACGACGACATCGCCGCAATCGAGGACAATCCAGCTCGTTTGCTCGTCGTGGTTGGAGCGGATGACGTCGTGGCCGGTGGTGGCGCCCATTTTCTTCACGTCGTCGGCGGCGCCGCGCATCTGACGATCGGAGGTGCCGGTGGCGATCACGATGTAATCGAACTCGCTGGATTTGCTGCGCACGTCGAGCACCACGATCTGCTCGCACTTGTCGTCGCTCAGCATGCGTGCGGCCTCGATGGCGAAGTCTTTCGCGGCGGCCTGCTGCTGGGCGCGCTTGGTGTCGGGCAGGGCGTAGCGTTTCTTGCTGGTGGTCGGCGCGACCTTGGCGCGGACGCTCTTGGGCTTGATGGCCTTGCGTACGGGCTTTTTGCTCGCGGGCTTCTTGCCGGAGGGCTTGGACGGGCGGCTCGGCTTGCTCGCGCTCTTGCGGAACGCGGGCTTGGAGGCTTTGCTGGGCGCGGGCTTGTTCTTGCGGGCGGATTTCTTGGCCATGGGAGCCAAGCGTAGCGCCGGCTTCACACGCTGGAAAACAGCGAGTGCTGAACGATCACCTTTGAGCGCACGCTCTTGGTGACGTCGATCCAGGGGCTTGGCTCGTGCTGATTGGTGATCGTCAGCGTGTAATCCGCGCCGTGGTGGAGCGGCGCGACCACGCGCGGGTCGTTGCACTCTTGCGAGAGGTGGAGCAGCACCACGTGATGCCCGGGGAGGATCGCGTCGATCGCCTGGCGAGATTGATGATTGCTCAGGTGTCCGCGTCCGCCCATGATGCGGCGCTTGAGCGACTCCGGCCGCGATGAGGCGAGCTGCATCTGCGGGCAGTAGTTGGATTCGATGGCGAGGACATCGACGCCGCGGAGGTGCTTGATGAGTTTGTCGCTCGGACGGCCCAAGTCGGTGGCGAAGCCCAGCTCGCCGGCGTGTGGCAAACTCGGTGCGTCGATGCGGAACGCGGCGGAGCCGAGCGAATCGTGCGAGGCCATGACGGGCGAGAGCCGCACACCGGGCTCGAGGGTGAAGGCGTCGTCAAACGCGTGCACGTGCCCGCGGTTGAGGCGGTAGCCGAAGGCGATGTCGAGGTGTTTGCGTGCAGCGAAGACATCGACGTGCACGGGTGTGCCGGTGGACCAGCCGTCGTGGCAATGGTCGCGGTCCATGTGCGTGATGACGGCGGCGCGGACGTGGTCCATCGAGACGCCGACGGCCTCCATGCGCAGTCGCGTCTGTCGCGGCGAGAAGCCGAGGTCGATGAGCATGGCCCACTCGACGAGCGGGCCGCGGCGGAGCGCGAGGACAGAGCAATTGCCCGAGGAGCCCGAGCCGAGCACGCAGAGCGAGAGGCGGAGATCGTGATTGGCCGCGGCGTCGGGCACGGGGAAGGGTAGGGAAAGTTGAGCGTGAAGGCATGAACGCGCGAGGAATGACGGAGAGGCGTGAACGCGGAGATCGCGGAGGTGGGACAGCGTTCACCCTAGCGTGGTGGGTGAGAGAGGGTGGTGGTGCTTGGGGCTTGGAAGATCGATGCTTGATTGTGAAAAGTGGGGGTGAGTGCGCGCGGGTAGACTGGTGTGAGCGTTGAAAGACACACTCGCTTACGCTTCGTGCTCTGATACGGATTCCACCCTTGCCGACGCTTTACCTCATCGATGGTTACGCCCAGTTCTTTCGCGCGTACCACGCGATCCGCACGCCCATGACCTCGCCGGTGACCAAGGAGCCGACGAACATGTCGTTCGGCTTCATGGGGATGATGCTCAAGCTGCTGCGCGGCGAGGGGAAGATCGGCGGGCCGCCGGAGTATGTCGCGTGCGTGATCGATGTGAGCGGCGACAAGGAGACGTTTCGCTCGGAGTTGTATCCGGATTACAAGGCGCACAGGCCGCCGCCGCCGGAGGATCTGTTTGTGCAGGTGGATCGTTGTCTGGCGGCGTTGCGCGAGATCGGCGTGCCGGTGCTGGGCGCGGAGGGGTTTGAGGCCGACGACGTGATCGCGACGCTCGTGACTCGCCTGCGCAAGGAGCACCCTGATCTTCGCGTGCGGATCATCTCCAAGGACAAAGACCTCAAGCAATTGCTCGAGCCCAACGGCGTGGAGCTGTATGACATCCATACCGATGAAGTGATCGATGTCGAGAAGCTCAAAGAAGAAACCGGCATCACGCCGGCGCAGGTGATTGATTATCTCGCATTGATGGGCGACAGCGCCGACAACGTGCCGGGCGTTGATGGTGTGGGGCCCAAGACGGCGGCGGAACTCATCGCGACGTACGGCACGCTCGAGGGCGTGCTGGCGGAAGTGGCGAAGGAGAAGCCGGCGATCAAGGGCAAGCGGCTGGAGAACATCCGCGCGGCGGCGGAGAAGCTGGGGCTTTCAAAGACACTCGTGACGCTTCGGCATGATGCGCCGGCGGAGATGCCGCTGGAGACGGCGCGCGTGGGGACGCTGAAGCTGGACAAGCTCGTGCCGATTTTGAAGGAGCTCGGGTTCAATCGGTATCAGGATGAGGTGAAGAAGTTGGTGGGGGGAGCGGGTGCGACGGCGAGCGCGAGTGCTGAGTCTGCGAGTGCGCCTCGTGGTGAGAAAGCACGAGTCGATGATGGACGCGAAGCGAACCCACCCCTGCCCCTCCCTCGGGGAGGGGTCAAGGCCGATTCACCCGTGGTGAAGAAGGCCAAGCGCGTGGCCGAGGCGACGATGGGTTTGTTCGATGCGGCGCCATCGACGGCATCACTTGATGCGGGCGCGGGTACTGCAACGCCGGCCGTGGGCTTGCCGGCGCACGCAACGCACAACGAACAGTATCGATGCGTGCGCACGCGGCGCCAACTTGATGAACTCGTTGCGGAGCTAAGCGGCGCGGAGATCATCGCGCTCGATACCGAAACCACCGGCCTCTCGCCGATGGATTGCCAGCTCTGCGGCCTGTCATTCTCCACGCGCGCCGGCACGGGGTGGTATGTGCCCGTGCGATCGCCAAACGCCAGCGAACATCTGAGCGAGCGCGAGGTGCTCGACGCGTTGCGTCCGGTGCTGGAGGATTCGGGCAGGGTCAAGTGCGGGCACAACATCAAGTTTGATCTGCTGGTGCTGCGTGTTGCGGGGATCGAACTCGCGGGGGTGCTGCATGGCTCTGACCCCTCCCCGAGGGAGGGGCAGGGGGTGGGTTCTGGCTCGAGCGCAGAGTCTTCGATCTCGCGCACGCTCGTGCCGCACTTGCCCGCGCCGAGCGTGGTGTACGACTCGATGGTCGCGTCGTTTCTCATCGACTCCTCGCGTTCGTCGCACTCGCTCGATGCCCTGGCACTGGCACTGCTCAATCACACCAACATCTCGATCAAGGACCTCATCGGCAGCGGCAAAGATCAGCGCACGTTCGACACGGTGCCGCTGGATTTGGCGACGCAGTACGCCGCGGAGGACGCGGACGTGGCGCTGCAACTGTGTCAGATCATGCTGCCGCAGCTGCGCGCGATGGGCCTGTGGGAATTGTTCACGCGTGTGGAGATGCCGCTGGTGCGCGTGCTGGCGGACCTTGAGTTCAACGGCATCCTCGTCGACGGCGTCGAACTCGACAAGCAGCGCGATCGATTGAGCGGGCAGATCACCGAGCTGTCTCGCCAGATCGATGAAGCGGCGAAGCTCGCGATCGGGCGCACGTTCAATCCGGACTCGCCCAAGCAGTTGGCGCAGGCGCTCTTTGGCAAGCCCGACGGCGAGCCCGGGAGCGAGGGCCTGGGGCTCAAGCCCGTGAAGCGGACGCAGACGGGTTTTTCGACGGACATTGAAGTGCTGGAAAAGCTCGCGGAGGACCCCGCGATCACGACGCCGATCCCGAAGTTGATTCTTGAGTATCGCCAGCTGACGAAGCTCGTTTCGACGTACCTCGTCGCGCTGAAAGAGGCGATCAACGCGCGCACGCATCGCATCCATGCGAGCTTCAACCAGACCGTCGCGGTCACGGGGCGATTGGCTTCGAGCGATCCGAACCTGCAGAACATTCCCATTCGCACGGAGCTTGGGCGCGATATCCGCAAGGCATTCATCGCACCGAGCGGGCGCGTGCTGATCAGCGCCGACTACTCGCAGATCGAGCTGCGATTGCTTGCCCATCTGTCGGACGATCCGGCGTTGATCAAGGCGTTTGAGGAGGATCAGGACATCCACGCGGCCGTGGCGGCGCAGATTCACAATGTGCCGCTGGAGAAGGTGTCCAAGGAGCAGCGCTCCGGTGCCAAGATGGTCAACTTCGGCATCGTCTACGGCATCACGGCGTTTGGTTTGGCGCGACGGCTTGGCGTGAGCAATTCTGAGGCCGACGAGATCATCACCGGTTACAAGAAGCGCTTCGCGGGGATCACAACGTTTTTGCAAGAGTGTGTCGAACAGGCTGAGCGCCAGGGGTATGTGGAGACGTTGCTCAAACGCCGGCGACCGATCCCGGATATCGAGAGCAACATTCCCACACGCCGTGCGTTTGCTGAGCGCACCGCGATTAACTCTGTCGTGCAGGGCAGCGCCGCCGATCTGATCAAACTCGCGATGATCGAGATCGAGGCGTCTCTGCCCCTCCCCGAGGGAGGGGTTGGGGAGGGTTCGGCTTCGCAATCAGCAAAGCAGCAAAGCAGCAAAGCAGCACATGAAAGACAGAGCAAGCGAGCACCCGCTGTTGATCTTTCTGGCGTGCGCATGCTCCTGCAGATCCACGACGAACTCGTCTTCGAGGCACCCGCGCAGGCGGCAGAGCCAGCGATGAAGTGGATCGTCGATCGCATGCAGAGCGCGATGCGGCTCAAGGTGCCGCTGAAAGTCGACGCGGGGATCGGGCAGACGTGGTTTGATGAGTGATGGCTCGGCGTGTGTGGGGCAGGCGTCACGCCTGCCAAGGCCAGCGCGTGGACTCGGAAGCTGATCGCACGAGCGCGCTGAGTGTGATGGTTGAGAATCGCTGCGCGACCAAACCCACCCCTGGCCCCTCCCTTGCGGAGGGGTAACATCGTTCATGACTACGCCGGTGCAGAGCGAACGTTGGACGACGCGCCGGTTGTTGGCGTGGATGGGCGAGGCGCTGGGCAAGCAGGGGATCGAGTCGCCTCGGCTCAGCGCCGAGCTGTTGCTCTCGCATGTGCTCGGCATCACCGATCGGCTCAAGCTCTACCTCGAACCTGATCGCCCCGCGACGAGTGAAGAGCTCACGCGGTTGCGGGCGCTCGTGGGCCGTGCGCTCAAGCACGAGCCCGTGCAGTATCTCACGGGGCAGGCGTGGTTTTTCGGCCTGAAGTTCGCGGTCGACTCACGCGTGCTGATTCCGCGCCCAGCGACAGAGACACTCGTGGAGTTTGTGCTGCAAGAGGCGCGAAAGCTCGCACCAAAGCCCCTCCCCGAGGGAGGGGTTGGGGAGGGTTCCGATCGCGCAGCGAGCGCTGAGACTGCGCCGAACGCCCGCCTAAGTGCATCGCTCGCCGGGCACGATTCCTCGCTTGATGAAGCGATGCCCAGCGCGAGCGAGGAAACAGAGATCGATGACGATGAAGACCTGAGCGAAGAGGAGTTTCTCGCGCGCGAGGCCCGGGCAATTCAGCAGCTGCGCGCCACGCCCGCGCCCAAGCTGCCCACGCCCGACGACACGCCGCTCCCCAAGCTCGCGCCGCGCAAGCTTGATGTCGAACTGCGCATCGCGGATGTGTGCACCGGCTCGGGGTGCATCGCGATCGCGCTGGCGAAGAACCTGCCCGGCGCGCGGGTGCTGGCGACGGACATCTCGCGCGGGGCTTTGCAGGTGGCATCTGGCAACGCCGATCGGCTGGGTGTGAAGGCGCGGGTCGAGCTTCGCGCGGGGGATCTGCTCGATGCGATTGTTCAGGCAAACCCACCCCTGCCCCTCCCTCAGGGAGGGGTCAACGCGTTCCACTTCATCGTGTCGAATCCGCCGTACATCCCTGATCACGAGTGGGAGGCGGTCGAGGCGAACGTGAAGGACTTTGAGCCGCACGGGGCGCTGCGCGGCGGGGCCGATGGGCTGCAGTTTGTCGCGCCGCTTATCGAGCGTGCGCCGGCGCTGCTCGCGCCCGGCGGCTGGCTCGCGATCGAACTGGCCTCGTGCACCGCGCCGCAGGCGCTAGCCCTGGCCGAGCAGCACAGATTGCTTTCGGGCGCTCGCATCCTCAACGACCTTGAGGGTCTGCCCCGCGTGCTGGTCGCCCAGCGAAAACCGGTGTGATTTCACCCGATACTTCGCGGTGACTTGGGGTGAAAAAGCCGCGTTTGCCCGCTCGTCGAACCTATCATGCCACGAGGCGTACCACCGACGCCGATGGGCGGGCTTTCGAGCATATTTGAGCGAGCAAACATGACGACTTCCACGACCGGCGGGGCGGCTTCCAAGGTTCACGTCAACGGGCATCACGCCACGAGCGCCTCGGTGCTCAACGCGTCGGACACGTTCGTCCATCGCCACATCGGCCCCAGCGAGGCCGACATCGCGGAGATGCTTGAGCTGCTCGGGTACAAGGACCTTGAGTCGTTCACCGACGCGGTGGTGCCCGGCGCGATCCGCGATCGGCGCCCACTCAACGTCGGCGCACCGCGCGGCGAGCACGAGCTGCTGCGCGAGATGAAGGCGATGGCTGAGCAGAACACGCTCAAGCATTCGCTCATCGGCATGGGTTACCACCATTGCATCACGCCGCCGGTGATCCTGCGCAACATCATGGAGAATCCCGGCTGGTACACGCAGTACACGCCGTACCAGGCGGAGATCGCGCAGGGGCGGCTCGAGGCGCTGCTCAACTTCCAGACGATGGTTTCTGATCTCACGGGCTTGCCGCTGGCGGGCGCGTCGCTGCTCGATGAGGGCACCGCCGCGGCCGAGGCGATGGCGATGGCCTACTCGATCGCCGGCGGGCATGATCAGGCGAAGAACGTTTTGCTCATGGCCCAGGATTGCCACCCGCAGACGATCGCAGTGGTTCAGACGCGGGCCGAGGGCTTGGGCCTCAAGGTCAAGCTCGTCGATCCGCTCAAGCTCGCGTCGTTCGACGCGCACGCGTTCGGCGTGCTGGTGCAGTATCCCACGACCGATGGGCGTGTCGAGGATTACGCCGATCTGTGCACGCGTGCTCACGGCGCGGGGCTCACGGTGATCGCGGCGGCCGATTTGCTCTCGCTCACGCTGCTGCGCCCGCCCGGTGAGTGGGGGGCGGATGTCGTTGTTGGTAGCGCCCAGCGCTTCGGCGTTCCGATGGGCTTCGGTGGCCCTCACGCGGCGTTCATCGCGACCAAGACCGAGCACTCGCGCCGCCTGCCCGGGCGCATCATCGGCGTGTCGCGCGATTCCAACGGCAACACCGCCCTGCGAATGGCGATCCAGACGCGCGAGCAGCACATCAAGCGCGAAAAAGCGACGAGCAACATCTGCACCGCGCAGGCGCTGCTGGCGATCATGGCCAGCATGTACGCTGTGTATCACGGGCCCGAGGGCCTGCGTCGCATCGCCTCGCGCGTGCACGCGTACGCGCGAGTTCTGGCCGCCGGTTTGACCAAGCTCGGGCACAAGGTCCAGGGCGGCGTCTTCTTCGACACGATCAAGGTCACGCCCGTGGGCGAGAGCGCAGAGCAGATCGCCAAGCGCGGCCTCACCGCGGGCTTCGGGTTCAACTTCCGCCATTACGCCGACGGCTCGCTCGGCATCTCCACCGACGAAACCCTCACGCGCGAAGATGTTCTCGCGGTGCTCAGCGCTTTCAATAAGGGCCAGCCCTTCGCCGGCTCGGTCGACGCGCTGCTCCCCGCGGGCGACGGCTTCGGCCCGCACGCGCGCACGAGCGGGTACCTCACGCATCCGGTCTTCAACTCGCACGATTCTGAGACCGAGATGCTCCGCTACATCTTCAAGCTCCAGGGGCGCGATCTGTCGCTCGCCCAGAGCATGATCGCGCTGGGCTCGTGCACGATGAAGCTCAACGCGACGAGCGAGATGATCCCCGTCACCTGGCCGCTCTTTGGCAAGCTGCATCCGTTTGCGCCGAGCGACCAGACCAAGGGCTATCAGAAGCTCTTTGCCGATCTCGAGAAGTGGCTCGCGGACATCACGGGCTTTGCCGCTGTTTCACTCCAGCCCAACGCGGGCAGCGCGGGCGAGTACACCGGGCTCATGGTCATCCGCGCGTACCACCACGCGCGCGGTCACGCCCATCGCAACGTCTGCCTGATCCCCGACTCGGCGCACGGCACCAACCCCGCCTCGGCCGTCATCGCCGGGTTCAAGGTTGTGCCCGTCGCCAACACCGATGATGGCGATATCGATGTTGCCGACCTCAAAGCCAAGATCGCGGAGCACAAGGACAACCTCGCCGCCCTGATGGTCACGTACCCCAGCACCTACGGCAAGTTCGAGGCCGGCATCCCCGAGATCTGCAAGCTCGTGCACGACGCGGGCGGCCAGGTCTACATGGACGGCGCGAACATGAACGCGCAGGTCGGGCTCACCTCGCCCGGCTTCATCGGCGCTGATGTCTGCCACCTCAACTTGCACAAGACTTTCTGCATCCCCCACGGCGGCGGCGGCCCGGGCATGGGCCCCATCGGCGTCGCCAAGCACCTCGCTCCTTTCCTCCCCGGTCACCCGGTGAGCAAGCCTGCGGGCACCGGCGCTCAGGCCATCGGCCCCGTCAGCGCCGCGCCGTATGGCTCGCCCAGCATCCTCACCATCTCCTGGGTCTACATCGCGCTCATGGGCTCTGAGGGCCTGCGCCGCGCCACGCAGATCGCGATCCTCAACGCCAACTACATGGCCAAGCGGCTCGAGAAGCACTACCACGTGCTCTTCCGCGGCCAGCACGGCCTGTGCGCTCACGAGTTCATCCTCGATTGCCGCCCGTTCGACAAGAGCGCCGGCATCAAGATCGACGACATCGCCAAGCGACTCATCGACTACGGCTTCCACGCGCCGACGATGTCCTGGCCCGTGCCCGGCACGCTCATGATCGAGCCGACCGAGAGCGAGCCCAAGGCCGAGCTCGATCGCTTCTGCGACGCGATGATCGGCATCCGCAACGAGATCGCCGCCATCGAGCGCGGCGAGGCGGACAAGACCGACAACGTCCTCAAGCACGCTCCGCACACCATCGCGGCGCTGTCGAGCGACGCGTGGAACCACAAGTACACGCGCACCCAGGCCGCCTTCCCCGCGCCGTGGCTGCGCGATGCCAAGTTCTGGCCGTTCGTCGGGCGCGTGGACAATCCGTATGGCGATCGCAACCTGGTGTGCACCTGCCCGCCGATGAGCGCGTACGCGACCAGCCACTGAATGAGAACAACCAACTTTGAGGGCCCTCCCCACGCGGTGCTGGTGCCGAGCTCGCTGAGCTTGCCCATGTCTCCTTGTTTCGCTTGCTGCGACGGTGGATTTGGGGCGCGCCGCGTTCAGAAGGCGTGTTTCTTGCCCACATTCGCTGGTTTCCCGGGTCGGGGGAGCGATCGTTGTGCATAATGACCAGGCTGCGGTCCACCCGCTCGGGCGGTGGCGGCGCGGTCAAGTTGCTCCCGGGAGTACGTCTCATGTCGAACGCACGCGCACGGGCCCTGGTCGCTTCAATCGCCCTCACGATCGCGGGGACGTGCTCGGCCGGCACCACGCCGCCCGTTGCGTATGACTTCGGTCTGATACCGGTTGCTACGACCGGCTCCGCGAGCACGGTGGTGGGGCTCACGTTGAACACGCCCACGAGTGTCGTCTGGCTCAAGATGCGCATTCAACGCATCGATCGTGCCGAGGGCGCGTACCTCGATATCCATACCGACGCCGACTCGCCCCTCACGCCGCTGGTCGCCGACACCGAGATTGGCCTGTTTGCAGCTTCGGGCGTCCTCATCGCGACCAACGATGACACGCCGACCACCGGTCGGCGCAGCCAGCTCTCGTTCGGCTCGACGACGTCGCGCCCCGCGGTCGGCACGGGCAGTCCGTTCACCGGGCAAGACGGCGCGTCGCTTCCCGCGGGGGAGTATTACGTCGCCGTCACCTCGTACAATCAGCATTTTGCCAACGGCTTTGGCGTCACCAGCGTGACGCCCGGTGCCGCGGGCCAGGTCGCGCTTACGGTGAACTGTGCCCGCCTTGCAATCGCCACGCCCCCGCCTGCGATCGATCTGGGCATCGTGCGCGGCCCGAATCCGATCGTGTCGACGCCCGACCTGCCCTGTTACGGCCCCACGATGTACTGGGCGAAGTTCAACCTCCCCGCCCCGACCGACGCGTCGACCATACTTTGTGATATTCACACGCTGGGCTCGTCGCTTACCAATCGAGTGCCAGGCTCGTCCCCGCCTGACGTGAACGACACCGACATGGCGCTCTACACCGCGTCGGGAAACCTCTTTGCCGTCGGCGATAGCATCGGCTCGGGCTCTACGCCTTTGATCTATAACACCCGTCTGTCCTACGGCGCTCAGGCGACCCCGAGGACTTACGGATTCCCCGTCTCCCCGTTCACCGGTTCTAACGGAGCGGTCCTTCCTGCGGGGGACTACTACGTCGCGTTCGGCCCGGCCCTGCTCACCGCTGAGGCGACCGGCTTCCGTGTCGGTCAGAACAACAGCCCGGCCCCCGCCACCGGCACCGTCCGACTCACCATCGCGACGAGCACGAGCACCGCCAGCCCTATCGTCACCGAATTCGGCGAGGTCTCCAAGTTCATGGGCACCCGTGAGTCGGGCTTGTTCCCGGTCGCCAGTCGGCAAGTCCGCTGGCTCAAGTTCTCAACCGCCAGCGCAACCAACGCCAGCGCCTACTTCCTGGACATCCATACCAATTTCTCGTCGCTGACAAGCTCGGCCGTCATCACGCGAACGAACGACACCGAGATCGCCCTATTCGACGGCGCCGGCGTGCTGGTCGCTTCCAACGACGACTGGTTCTCTCAGGACAACACCGGCGGAGTGGTGCCCAACAGCTACCTGAGCGGACTGTCCTTCGGACGCACCAGCCCCGCGCGCAATTACGTGCCCATGCGTAACTTCATCGGCAACACCGCCACGGTCCTGCCCGCCGGAACGTATTACATCGCCGCCAGCGGGTACGACGCCAGTTACAGCCCCGCCTTCGGAGTGTCCTTCCCCAACACGACCAGCTTCGCGGGCGACATGCACGTCACCATCGTGACCAACCTCCCCGCCACGCCGTGCGGACCGGCCGACGTCGCGGGCCTGGGCGGCTCGCCCGGCGCCGACGCGATACTAACCGTTGACGACATCGTCTACTACCTCTCGGCGTTCTTCTTCGGCGACGCCACTGTCGCGGACATCGCCCGGCTCGGCGGTCAGCCCGGTGCCGACGGACAGATCACCGCCGACGACATCGTCTTTTTTCTCAGCAGGTTCTTCGGGGTCGCGTGCGGCTGATGCTGCCAACCGGCCGGGACGCGCCCGAGTTACTTCTGACGATTATCGCCAGAAGATGGCGCGGGCAAAGCCCTGCGCATCTTCATGAACTCGGGGCTCGGGCTCGCGCCCAGATGTCCGCCTTTGCGCGTCACGTTCAGGTCCTGCCAGACCATCTTCGCGCCCACGCGCCGCACCCACCACACGCGCGGCGAGACGCTCCCCGGCCCATCGCGATGGAACTTGTCCGCGAAAAACGCCACCCGCTGCAGGTCGTCGTCCATGCGCGTGTCGGTGATGGTGGCGCACAGGATCATCGTGCGCACCGGCACCGCGACCAGCGCGCCGTGCGCGCCGATCACGCCCTCGAAGCGATCGATCGACAGCGCCAGCGTGTGGTTGTAAAACCCGTCGCCGGTGATGAGCTTGAGGGGGCCAAGCTTTCCCTCGGGGTCGGGCACGATGTGCACCTCGGCGTCGGTCTGCTCGTCAACATTCTCAAGCGCCCGAGCGAAGAGTTCACCTTCGCTCACGCCCCAAGCGTTCGACTCCTCGCGCGTCACCGAGCGGATGCTCCCGCCCTCATCGATCACCAGCGTGGTGCGAAGGCCTTCGATGTCCGTGCGCGTGTGGGTCTCATCGGGGAGCGACATTTGCTGCGGGTCGAACAGCCGCACCGCGACCATCGACGCCGCGGTCTTCCAGTCCAAGGGCGCCCGGTCATCCTCGCCCGCGATCGAGGCCAGCACGCGATCAAAGTGGGCAGTGATCAACGCCGGCCAGGCGGATTCCTTTTCTTGCGAGCAGGTTTGACCCAGATTGCTCAAGCCAAAGGCGTGCTGGTCGTGCGGCGGCTCGACGCCCTTGGCCCAGCCGTCATCGACGGCGACTTTGATTCCGCGCTGGCGAAAGTCGTTCAGGACGAGCCGCTCAAACCGATCGAGCTGTGCCCGCGACTTGAAGAAGTTCGCCCACTCGGGCAACGAGGGTTGATCGCGCACGAACAGGCCTCCGGATTGGCGATCGATCGTCCGCTTAGCGCTTGCTCATCTCAACATACGCCACCGCGTGCGGGCCGATGTACTCGGCGTCGGGGCGGTAGAGGCGGTTGTCCGCGAGTTGCTCGATCACGTGACCGCTCCAGCCCGCGATGCGGCTCATGGCGAACATCGGCGTGAACAGGTCCAGTTGCAGGCCGATGCAGTGGTACGTCGTCGCGCTGTAGAAGTCGACGTTGGGGTAGATCCCCTTGGCGGCCTTCTCGCGCAGCATCACCTGCTCGATCGCGGTCGACTTCTCGTACAGCTCCATGTTCCCCGTGTCCATCGCCAGTTGCTTGGCGAGGGTCTTGAGGTACGTCGCGCGCGGGTCGTAGGCCTTGTAGACGCGATGGCCGAAGCCGGCGATCTTGTCCTTGCGGGCCAGCTTGTCCTGGATGAACGCCTCGCACGCCGCGACGCTGGGGATCTGGGCCAGCATCTTCATGACGTCTTCGTTGGCGCCGCCGTGGAGCGGGCCGCGCAGCGAGCCGATGGCCGCGGTGATGGCGCTGTACATGTCGCTGAGCGTCGAGACGACCACGCGCGCCGAGAACGTGGAGTTGTTGAGCCCGTGATCGGCGTGCAGGATCATGCACGCGTCAAAGGCCCGCGCCATCGTGGGCGTCGGCTCTTTGCCGTTGAGCATGTACAGGAAGTTGGCGCTGAACGAAAGGTCCTTGCGCGGGTGAACGATCGGCAGACCGCGACGCGTGCGATCGAAGTACGCGATGAGCGTCGGCGTGCTGGCCAGGATGTTCAGCGCCTTGACGCGCGCGCTGGGCAGGTCGATCTTGTTGGGCTCGGGGTCGTGAAGCGAAAGCGCCGAGACCATCGTGCGCAGCACGTGCATGGGCTGCGCGTCTTTCGGGAGCATCTTGATGCGCTCGAGCATGCCGCTGGGCAGCTCGTAGCGTGAGCGCAGGTCCGCGCTGAACGCGTCGAGCTCTTGCTTGCTGGGCAGGCGCCCGTTCCACAGCAAGAACGTGGTCTCTTCCATCGTCGAGTGGCGAGCGAGATCGTCGATCGCGATGCCGACGTACTCGAGCACGCCCTTCTCGCCGTCGATGAACGACATGCGGGTGCTGGCGGCGACGATGCCCTCAAGTCCTTTGCTCACAACGCCCATGGAAGACTCGCTCCGTTCGCTTGGTGGTTCTGGGGGAGAACGCCACTATAGACGGCGCATCTCAACGCGTCGAAAAACGAACAAACCATCCGCGCGCAACGAAAAAGCCCGGCTCGAACGAGCCGGGCTTGATGAGATCAACATTCTCGGGCGTCGGCTCTTAGCGGCCCGGACCGACGCCACCGGGGGCGGTGCCGCCCGCGCCGGCGCTGACAGGCTGCACGGCAAAGCCGTTGAGCTTCGAGACCGAAGCGTCCTGGCTCAGGGTCACGTAACGCTTGGGGGTGATGGGGGCCTTGGTCTGCGGCCACCAGGCGTAACCGGCCACGGCGCGGTGCATGTAGTCCGGCGCGTTAACGATGATGTTGCCCTGGTAGTACTTCATGGTGCCGCCGTCGCCACCCTGCTCGACCCATTGAGAGGTCTCAGCGAGGGACTGGATCAGGTTGATCACGTCGTTGCCGCGATCTTCCTTCGGGCGCTCGTTGTCGCGGTTGTTCTGGTTGCCCTTGTTCTGGTTGAAGGGCGAGGAGCCGCCGCCGCCACCCTTGGACTGAAGGACCTGATTGAGGTCGATCTCGGGGGCGTTGTTGTAGATGGGCATGATGAACAGCAGGTCGTTGATGTCGTAGATCTCGATCCGCTTGAAGGCGTTGAGGCGCTTCTTGTTGCCGATCTGGATCGAGCCGTACTCGGTCATCTGCCAGCTGGTCTCTTCGCCGAGCTCGGCGCTGAGCTTCTGCAGGACCTTCTCGATGACGGTGATGGCCGGGAGCTTGTCGATGCCCGTCATGGTGATGGGCGAGTCCTTGGTCCAACCGTCTTCGCGGTCGGTCTTCCACATGACCTCAAAGTTGGCGCCGGTCTCGGTCTTGACGTGATCGAAGACCTCTTCGAGCTTCTGCTCAGTCTCAGGCAGCGAGACCGGGCGCTGGATCTTGAGCAGCGTGTCGCGCTGCGGGATGCCGGTCGAGCGGGCCGCGGGGGCCGCGGCGGGGGCAGAACCCTCGCTCTTGGCGTCGGGCTTGGCCGTGCTCTGGGCCATGGACGTGCCAGCGATGGCGACGGTCATCATGGCGAGCGAGGCGAACGAAGTCTTACGGACGAAACGGACAAGGCTCATGGACCGCTCCTTGGTAACTGCCCCCAGCGTAGCAAGGCCGAGAACTTGACTGACCAGACCCGACACGGGGGGTTCGAATTGCCCGACGAGTATACCGGGTGTCAACGCTCGCTGCGACTATCCCCAGGGACTCACCCGGTATCGGCATTTGACGCCCCTGCCCGCCCGGAGTTCCCGCACTCGCGGGAAAATTATTCTGACCCTCCATCGCCGCCCCAGGCGCATTACCTGGCCGGGGCGTCGATGAACACGTCGACGATCTGCCCGGGCGTCAGGCGTGATTTGGGCTTGCTGACCAGTTCAAAGACCACCTCGACCACCCGGGTGTCGACGCGTTCGCTCGCCAGGCCCGTCAGATCGTTCTTGGGCAGGGCTAAAGGCTCGATTCGCAGCATCTTGAGGTCCAGTTCCTCCGCGACGACGCCTCGCACCCTTGCCCGTCCGGCCGCCCCATCGACCAAGAGCGGCGCGTCTTCCTCATCCACCCGCGCCCGCACCCTGAGCGTCCCCAGATCGGCCACCACGAGCGGGGCGGCACTCACGCTCGGGCTCGTCGTGACGCCCACGAACTGCCCCGGCTCGACGTTGCGCTTGAGGATCGTCCCGTCGATCGGGCTTCGCACCGTCAGGCGATCGAGCCGGAGCTTGGCGGCTTGGATATCCGCACCGGTCTGCGCCAGTTCCGATTGCGCGATGAGCACGTCCTGCTTCCACGCGCCGGCCAGCACGAGCTGCAACTCCGCTTGGGCCGTGGTGAGGCGCGCCGTCGCCGTCGCGAGGGCCGCACGCTTGCGCGCGAACTCATCTTCGGTGATGGCGCGCTTGTCCGCGATCGACTCCCATCTCGTTACCTGTTCCTGAAGGTCGTTGACCAGGCTCTGCGCCTCCGCGACTCGGGCCCGAGCGGGCGGGATGTCCTCGGCGCGTGGGGCCGCGTTGAGGCGATCGAGCCGCGACTGTGCCGACGCGCGAGCCGCCTCCAATCGCACCAGTTCCGCCTCGATCAATCGCCCATCGAGCCGCAGCAGCGCATCGCCTTTTTTCACCACCTGCCCGACCTGCGCCGCCACTTCAACAACCAGCCCAGCCTCGGGCGTGCCGAGCGGGATGTTGCGCGAGGCCGATTCGATCGCGCCGGTCGCCGCGATGCCGTGGGCAAAGGGATTGACCGAAGGGGGCGCCGCCGGCGCAGGAGCGGGGGGCTTATCGCGGCCTTGCGTCGCCGCCGCATAAACCGCCACCGAAACACCCGCGAGCGCGACCAGGATGGAGATGTACTTGAACATGTTTGATCTCAAGAAAGGGCCGAGGGCTTGGGGCCGAGGGCCGAGTCTGATTCACTGTCTTCTCGAATGCCCAATGCCTGATGCCAAATGCCTTCTTCTCACTTGAACACCTGCGCCGGCTCCAGCTTCAGCACCTGCCGCAAGCTCAACAGGCTTGCCGCGCCGACGCACGCGATCATGCCGATGAACGAGCCGACCATGAGCTGCCACGGGAAGTACGCCGCCAGCTCCGTCCCCGGCCTGCGCGATTGCAGCGCAAACAGCGCCGTGAGCCCGATGCCGATGCCAAAGCCCACCAGCCCAACCCAGATCGCCTGCGTGATGACCATACCGATGAGGCGCGGGTTGCTCGTGCCCATGGCCTTGAAGACCGCGTAGAACCGGCCGTTCTCGACCGTGAACTGATAGAAGACCGCCGCGCTGATCGCCAGGCCCACGATCACGCCGAGCAGGACCGTGATGCCAAAGTTGATGCCGATGCCCGTTTCGATCAGGATGAACCGCACAGTGAGTTCGAGCATTTGCTCGCGCGTCAGCGCCGTCAGATCGGGCAGCGCGCGCACTGCCTCCTGAACCTGCTCGATCGGCACGCCCGGCTTGACCTTCACCAAGATGTACGTGAGCGGATTTCTCCCCAGCGGCACAAAGCGCTGCGCATTTTCAAACGTCGTGTAGATCAGCGCCGGCGAATCAAACCCCGGCTTGGCGCGGCAATACCCGACCACCACCGCGCGCTGGTCGTTGAGCTTGAGCACCTCGCCGATCTTGGGGTTGTTGAGCTTCGCTCGGCTCGATTCCTCCACCAGCACGCCGCCCTGCACGCGCAAGTCCTCAAGCCGCCCTTCGAGCATCTCCGGCGGCTGGCCCACCATGGTGGTGCGATCGACGCCGACTAACTGCACGATGCGCGAATCGCCCGAGGGCAGATCGCAAGACGCGCGGGCCGAAAAAAACGGCTCCGCCCATTGCACGCCGGGAAGTGAGCGCACACGCTGCAAGTCCGCCACCGCCAGCGATCGCGTCTCGGAGATCCAGCGGATGTGCTTGTCGGAGACCCAGAGGTCGGGCTGGCCCACGTTCTGCAGCGCGCCCGTCGAGCGGATAAGCAGGCCCATGAAGATCGCGCCCTGCTGGCTCATCAAGAGCACCGCGAACGCCAGCCCGCACACCAGCGAGATGTACTTGGCCCGGTCACCCAGCAACATCCGCAGCGCGATGCGCCACACACGAGCCTCCAGACCATCGGTTGTTCGTCCCACGCGCGAGAGGTGTTCGCGGGGTCGAACGGTGAAAGCCACTTCAGGGATTTGAACCCTGGACCTATGCTTTACGAAAGCATCGCTCTACCGCTGAGCTAAAGTGGCCAGAAACTCAGATTTCAGGCCATGAGTATCGGCGGGCTGACGCCCAAAGTCCACTCCCGGCGCGCCATCCGCGCCCGCTCGTCCGATATCGCCCCCCAATCCGAGCCGTTGCGGACCGTTCCCCGCTCGCAACCACCTTGCACCCGCCCGCGAAGCTCTGGTAAGCTCCGCTCCGACCCGGTTCCGCCTTGGGCCTCTCGGACGCGGCCCACACTCTGGAGTTCATCATCATGCGTGCTCTCTCGCCGGTCCGTAAGTTCTTCGCGACCCTCACGGCCTTGGCCCTGTGCGCCGCCGCACCCAGCGCCCGCGCCACCGAAACGCCCGCACAAGCCGCCGAGACCGACAAGGTCATGCTCGCCTACCAGCACGGGCTCACCTACTTGCCCTTCATGGTGATGAAAGAGCAGAAGCTCATCGAAAAGCACTGCGCCGCCGCCGGCCTGCCCGAGCCCACCGTCGAGTACATCGTCATGGGCGGCCCGGCGCCGATCAACGACGCGCTCGTGGCCGACCGCGCCCACTTCGGAGCTGTCGGCGTGCCGTCGCTCGTTCAGCTCTGGTCCAAGACCAAGGGCTCGGGCAACCTCAACATCAAGTCCATCGGCGCGATGACGAGCATGCCGATGTTCCTCAACACCAACAACCCCGCCGTCAAGACGCTCAAGGACTTCACGGAAAAGGACAAGATCGCCCTGCCCTCGGTCAAGGTTTCCGTCCAGGCCGTCGCTCTGCAGATGGCCTGCGCCAAAGAGTTCGGCAAGGAAAACTACGCCCAGCTCGACAAGCTCACCGTCTCCATGCCCCACCCCGACGCCCTCAACGCGCTGGTCTCAGGCTCCGCCGGCATCACGGCCCACCTCACGGCCCCGCCCTTCCAGTACCAGGAACTCGCCAAGGGCGAAGGCAAAATCCGCCGCGTCCTCTCCAGCTACGACGTGCAGGGCGACAAGACGACCTTCGTCCTCGCGGTCTCGAGCGAGAAGTTCGCCACCGCCAACCCCAAGACCTTCGCCGCGAGCGTGAAGGCCTTCAACGAAGCCCAGGACTGGATCAACGCCAACAAAGACGCCGCGGTCGACATCTACATCAAGGCGACCAAGACCAAGGAAGAGAAAAAGGACCTGCTGGCGCAGATGAACGACCCGGACATCGTCTACACCACCACGCCGAACAACATCGCCAAGATCGCCCAGTTCATGCACGAGGTGGACCCGAAGAACATCAAGAACAAGGCCGAGAGCTGGAAGGACATGTGCTTCCCGCACCTGCACGACAAGCAAGGGTCGTGATGCCTTGACCCCTCCCCGAGGGAGGGGCAGGGGTGGGTTTGCTTGTCTCCGATGCTGCAGTTGATCCGCGTCTTCCATCGTCTTCACCGCGCCTGCGCCACGCTCTCCCATGCCCCCAGCCTCCCTACCCAACACACCCCTCCTCGACGTCCGCGGCGTCACCCTCGAATACAAAACCCGCGAGGCCAAAGTCACCGCGACGTTCCGCGTGGACTTCCAAGTCCGCCGCGCCGATCGCTTCATCCTCCTCGGCCCCTCCGGTTGCGGCAAAAGCACGCTGCTCAAGGCCGTGGGCGGTTACCTCACGCCCGTCGAAGGTGAGATCACGCTCAAGGGCCAGCGCATCACCCGCCCCGGGCCCGATCGCATGATGGTCTTTCAGGAGTTCGATCAGCTTCTGCCCTGGCGCACCGTTCGCCAGAATGTCATGTTCCCGCTCATCAGCGCCAAGGGCATGAGCAAGGGCGACGCCAAGGCCAAGGCCGATCAGTACATCGAAAAGGTCAACCTTTCCAAGTTCGCCGACTCCTACCCGCACACGCTCTCCGGCGGCATGAAGCAGCGCGTCGCCATCGCCCGCGGCATGGCGATGGAGCCCGACATTCTGCTCATGGACGAACCCTTCGCCGCGCTCGACGCCCTCACGCGCCGCAAGATGCAGGAAGAACTTCTCTCGCTGTGGGAAGGAACCAAGTTCACGCTGCTCTTCGTCACGCACTCGATCGAAGAGGCGATCATCGTGGGCAATCGCATCCTGGTTTTGTCGCCGCACCCGGGCCAGGTGCGGGCCGAGCTCAATTCTGTTCCCGCGTCCGATGCGCTGGCCGCCAAGGCCCTGGCCGATCGCATCTCGGGCTTGCTCTTTGGTTCATCCGCGCCGGTCGGCGCTCATTAGAGGGAATCGCGCATGGCCGAGGTCCCGCTCTCATCCGCCACCACGCTCAGCGCCGACCAGCTCGGCATCGCCACCGACGCCCAGCGCGCCCCCATCGAGCGCACGCCCGTCGATTACTCAACGTTGGGCCAGGTGCAGCGCAAGCTCTCGCCCGTCGAGGTCGTGTGGGGCAACGAGGCTGTGCGCAAGTTCACCATCGTGCTGATTCTTCTGGGCGTGTGGCAACTCGGCGCCGCGCTCTACAACAACACGCTCGCGTTTCCGACCATGATCCAGACGCACAAGGCGTTCTGGGAGGATTTCTGGCCGTCGTTCAAGTCCGCGTCGCCTTCGGATATCTGGCGCGGGCTCGCCGAGTCGCCGTTGATCTCGTCGACGGGGCGATCGATCAAGCTCCTCTCCTACGGCTACGCGATCGGCGTTTTCTTCGCCGCGGTTCTCTCGGTTCTCGCCACCTTCACGCGCATCGGGCGCGACCTGCTCGAGACGCTCACCAGCATGTTCTCGCCCTTGCCCGCGATCGCGCTCGTTCCCCTCGCACTGATCTGGTTCGGCCTGGGCAACCCCAAGGCCATGATCTTCGTGCTCGTGCACTCGGTCCTCTGGCCGGTGGCGCTCAACATGCACTCCGGCTTCCGCTCCTCGGGTACGACGCTCCGCATGGTCGGGCAAAACTACGGCCTCGGGCCCGTGCGCTTCGTCTGGCGCATCCTCATCCCCGCCAGCTTCGGCGCAATCCTCACCGGGCTCAAAATCGGCTGGGCCTTTGCCTGGCGCACACTCATCGCCGCCGAGCTTGTCTTCGGCGCCAACGGCGACCAGGGCGGGCTCGGGTGGTACATCTTCGAGCACAAAAACATGCTCGACACGCCCGCGGTCTTCGCCGGGTTGCTCATGGTCATCGTCATCGGCCTGGCCGTCGAGAACCTGGTCTTCCGCACCATCGAGTACCGCACGATCCGCAAGTGGGGCATGGCCAACTGATGGACCAAACCATGCCCACCAAGCGCTGGCGCTTCCGCCTCGGCTCCAAGGCGGCGCTCAAGCGCATCGCCATCGGGCTCGCGGCGATGTCGCTTCTCATCGCGCTGGCCGCGTGGTACTGCTGCTCGATGCCCGGCTCATCGCACACCGGTCCGCTTCCCGCGCTCACACGTGATCAGCAAGCGCTGAGCGATCAGCTCGAACGCGACGTGCGTGCCCTGGCCTCGGGCAATTCGACGCGCTCGATCTTCAACCCGCGCCAAATGGCCGAGGCCGCCAAGTACATCCAGCAAGAGCTCCGCGCCGCGGGATACTCGACCATCAACGAAATCCCCGTCGAGCGCGGTGCCCGCACGCCCAACCTCGAAGTCATCCTCCCCGGCACATCGCTCGCCAAGGAGATCATCGTCATCGGCGCGCACTACGACACTTTCCAAGGCACGCCCGGCGCCGACGACAACGCCTCGGGCGTCGCCGCCTGCCTCGCGCTGGCCCGCGCGTTCTCAGGCAAGCCGCAAGCACGCACGGTTCGCTTTGTCTTTTTCGTCAACGAAGAGCCGCCGCAGTTCATGACGCCCGACCAGGGCTCGTGGGTCTACGCCAAGCGCTGCAAAGCCGCGGGCGACGACATCCGCGCCATGATCTCACTCGAAACGCTCGGCTTCTACACCGACGCGCCAGGCTCACAGAAGTACCCGCCGCCCATGAACCTGCTCTACCCCGACACGGGCAACTTCGTCGCGTTCGTGGGCAATATCTCCTCGCGCTCGCTGGTCCGCCGCGCGATCAACACCTTCAGGTCCACCACCGCGTTCCCATCGCAAGGCGCCGCGCTCCCACAAGGTCTGCCCGGCGTCGGTTGGTCCGACCATTGGTCCTTCTGGCAGGAGGGCTACGACGCGATCATGGTCACCGACACCGCGCTCTTTCGCAACAACAACTACCACACCGCCGCGGACAAACCCGAGACGCTCGACTTCCCCCGCACGGCGCGCGTTGTCGAAGGGCTCGAGCGCGTCGTCAAGGACCTCGCGAACTGATCGCCCTCGCCGCCCGGCGTGCCGCGCAGCGATCGCCCTTCGCGTAAAGTTGTACTCTCCAGGAGCTCACCATGCCCCGCGCCCGCACGCTCATCGCCCTCACGCTCGCTGCGCTCTCGCTCGCTTCAGCCCGCGCCGATGACAAGCCCGCGGCCCAACCGATCGTTCCCGAGGCCAAGGCAACCACCTCGCCCCTCACGCTCATCGACGCGGGCGAAGAGCCGCGCAAGCCCCTGCGCCTCAACCTCAAGGCCGGCACCAAGCAGCGCTCTATCCTGCGCATGCAGATGAAGCTCGACACGAGCATCGACGGCCAGCCCTTGCCGTCGGCCCCGGCCATGAAGGTTCGCACCGGCGTTGAGACCGAGATCACCTCCGTTAACGAGGTCGGCGCGACCGTGCGCGTCGCCTACCCATTCGTCGAAGCCGAGGACCCCGACGCGCCGTATGCCACCATGCTCAACGCCAAGCTCGCCGGCATCGAAAAGTGCAAGGTCGAGATGGTCATCACTCCGCGCGGCGAGGTCCTCTCCTCCAAGCTCGACATCCCCCCGGGCCTCGAACCCGCGGTCGTGCAGCAGATGGAGCAGATGAACCAATCGCTCAACCAGATGATCCTCCTCCTGCCCGAGCAGCCCGTCGGGCGGCACGCGCGCTGGTCGCTCGCGCGCTCGATCAAAGCCAGCGGCCTGGCGCTCGACACCGTTCTCACCGCCGAACTGGCCGAGCTCAACGCCGACACACTCACGATCAAGCTCACCAACAACGGCAAGGCCGTCGATCAACCCCTCTCCGGCCCGGGCATCCCCGCGGGCTCAGCGATCATCGAGCTGATGGAAGTCGCCGCGACGGGAACCCAGTCCATGCGCCTCGATCGCGTGGTGCCCAGCGCCTCGCAGGGCACCTCCGACGCCTCCTTCGCGATGAAGTTGACCCAGGGCCGCGTGACGCAGCAGCGCAGCCAGAAGGTGTCATTAAAGCTGGAAGTCGCCGAGGCCCGCGACGAGGAGTTCAAGCCCTTCGCAGCGCCCAAACCCGCCAAGCCCGCCGAGCCAGCCCCCGCGGGCAAGTAACCCAAGTCACCAACGCTCGGTCGATCTTGCGCTGTGGGCGAAGTGGCTTTGGTGCGCCGACTCTGTATCATTCGCCCCCGTGAGTGGCACGCCCGCGACCAACCCGACTTCGTCCCCCAAGGGCCCCAAGAGCAAGTCTCTGCTCGCGCGCATCACCTCGGCCCAGGAGACCGGCCTCGTCGTCGTCATCGCGCTGTTGATGGCGATCCTCACTGCCTTCTCCGGCACGATCCCTTCTCCCGAAAACATTCCCGTCGCCGAAGGGCAGAAAGTCACCGAGTCCGCCAGCGCGATCGTCGTGACTGATGCCTCCGGCTCGACGCGCTCGTACGCCAAGGCCGATGGCTGGGGCCTCATGCAGCGCGGCCAAGTCCAGAAGCTCCAGCGAAAAGAACGCCTCCGCTTCGACAAGTCCGCCGCCACCGGCGCCGTTGAGCTCCCCGACGCCGCGGGCATCACCATCGCGGGCAAGACGTACCTGAGCAACGACGGCTGGTCGTGGTCCGATGACGACGACTCGAGCAAAGTCCTCGAACGCGACCCGCGCGTCAATCGCTTCCTCAATCAATCCAACCTCATCCTCGTCGCGACCGTCTCGGCCTTCATCGCCATCATGGCTGTGGGCATGACGGGCATCATCGTCATGGGGGGCATCGACCTGTCCATCGGCTCGATCTACGCGATCTCCGCCGTCGCGGGTGTGCTTTCACTCCAAGGGCTCTTCGCCTCGGGCGTGACTTCGCCGTGGGTGCTCGTGCCGGTGGGCCTCGGAATCTCCTGCGCCGTCGGCGCCGCCTGCGGCCTCGTGAACGGGTCCGCAATTGTCGGGCTCAAGGTCCACCCGTTCATCATCACGCTCGGCGGCATGTCCGTCTATCGCGGCCTGGCGCTCGTCATCACCAAGGGCCAGAGCCAGTCGCCCCCCGAGATCTTCGGCTCGGTCATCCGCACCAAGCTCGCCGGGCTCAACATCGTCCCCGCGAGCGTGATGCTCATCGTCGGGCTCATCGGCGCGTTTGTCTTTGTGCGCACCGTCTTTGGCCGGCGCGTGTTTGCCATCGGCGGCAACGAAATCGCCGCCAAGTACGCCGGCGTCCCCGTCGGCATGACCAAGATCGTCATGTTCACCCTCGGCGGCCTGCTCGCCGGGCTCAGCGCCGGACTGACCATGGGCTACTACGGCGGCGCCGACGCCAGCACCGGCAACGGTTACGAACTCAACGTCATCGCCGCAGCGGTCGTCGGCGGCGCGTCACTCTCGGGCGGCCGCGGCACAGCGCTCGGCGCAGTGCTCGGTGCGATCATCATCCAGCTCATCGACAACGGCTTTGAGATGCTCAAGTTCGACTCCAACTACCGCCAGATCGTCATCGGCCTGGCGATCGTGCTGGCGGTGGTGGTCGATCAGATGAAGCATCGGTTCGCCAGCGCCAAGCGATGACTCTCCCAACCTTGCACGGTTTTCATTCGGTACGCGCACACGCCCCCGCGCCTGGGTAAACTGCGCCTCGGGATTTCTCCCCGAGCTCTGCGTCCACCTCGCCCATCGCGGCGAAGCCATGGACGAGCAGAGCGGGGTTCGCTCGTCTGATTTCACTTTCTCAGGAGCCTCTTCGATGAGTTCGTTCAGCCTCAAAGCCGTCTTCGGTTTCGCCGCCGCCGCCGCCATCGCCGCGGGTCTCATGGGCATGGGCAGCGCCGATGAAAAGGCCATCCAGCCCGGCAAGAACATCAAGCCCGGCAAAAAGTCCTACTCGATCGGCATGGTCGCCAAGAGCACCTCCAACCCCGTCTTCATCGCCGCCAAGACCGGCGCCGAAGAGGCCGCCCGCGACCTCGGTAAGAAGTACGGCGTCTCGATCAAGATCGACTGGCGCACGCCCACCAGCGAGGACGGCCAGAAGCAGGCCGAGTACGTCGAGCAGCTCGCCAACAGCGCCGACGGCATCGCGCTCAGCGCCTCCGACGCCAACAAGCTCAAGGTCGCCATCGACGCCGCCGTCGCCAAGGGCGTTGAGGTTGTGACGTTCGACTCCGACGTCCCCGCCTCCAAGCGCTTCGCCTACTACGGCACCGATGACTTCGAGTGCGGTAAGGCCGTCGCGGCAGAGATCGCCAAGAGCATGGGCGGCAAGGGCGTCGTCGCCATCCTCGCCGGCAACCAGAACGCGCCGAACCTCCAGACCCGCGTCCGCGGCGTCAAGGAAGGCCTCAAGGACATGAAGGGCATCTCGGTCCTCGACACCTACTACCACGTCGAGACGCCGCAGGATGCCGTGAACAAGATGGAGCAGGTGCAGGGTGCGAATCCGCAGATCACCGGCTGGGCCCTCGTCGGCGGCTGGCCTCTGAATACTTCGAACGCGCTGGACAAGATTGCCGGCAAGGCCAAGGTCGTGAGCGTCGATGCGCTCCCGCCGTTCTTCCCCTACATCAAGAGCGGCCAGGTCGACGTGCTGCTCGGCCAGAAGGTCTACGACTGGGGCTACCAGTCCGTGACGCTCATCATGGAAAAGCTCATCGACGGCAAGAGCCCCAAGGACCCGATCGTCAAGGCCCCGCTCGACCGCGTGACCAAGGACAACGTCGAGGCCTACGCCAAGAACTGGGAGAAGTGGGCACCCAGCGGCAAGAAGGACGCGAAGTAATCATCGCGATCTGATCGAACGCAGAACCTCAACGAGCCCGGCCCCGCGCCGGGCTCGTTTTCTTTTGTGTGCGATGCCAATGACGCAAACTCTGAGCCGCCGACTTCAGTCGGCGCTTCGCGCATATTGATCAAGCCGCGACCATGGCATCACGCCGGTCTTGATGCCCACCAGGCTCTCGAGCATGAGCCGCTTGAAAATCCCGACGCGACAACACGGGCCCATGAACCAATCGCGGGGCTTGGCGAGCAGCGCGTAATCCGATTGAAACACCGGGGTGAGCCAGCGCGAGACGCGCTGATAGAAGCGCACATTGGCGCGCCGCGTGCGTTCATACGCTGCCAGCGCCGCGCCGATGTCCGCCTCGCGCGCGATGGCCTTCGCAAGCTCACTCGCATCAACGAGCGCCAGGTTCGCACCTTGCCCGAGTTGGGGGCTCATCGCGTGGGCCGCGTCGCCGATGAAGACCACCGGCCCGTCGTGCGTTCGCCGAAGCACCACGTCGTGGTACGTCGCGTTGATGAGCTGATCGATGCTCGTCAGCTGCGCCAGCACAGGCTCGGCGCGATCGGTGAGCGAACGCACGCGCGACTTGAACGCCTCAAGCCCCGCGGCGCGCACGCTCGCGAACCGATCGCAACGCGCCGACCAGAAGACACTCACTGTGGGAAGCTCACCCGCCGCACGCCGGCCCGAGGGCAGAAACCCGATCATCTCGCGCGTGCCGCGATAGGTCTGCGCGAGCGTGTGCCCGTAGTGCCCGCTCGGGTCATCCGCGACAAACCACATCGCGCCCCACGGGTACTGCTTGGCTTTGCGAACAAACTCAAAGCCGCTTCGCAACGTCGAACGCGCGCCGTCCGCGACGATCAGCAGATCGAATGTTCCGAGCTCGGCGCCGCGCTCATCACGTAGGCGCACGCGCTGGTCGCTCATTACTTCGGACTGGCTGCATGTGACGCCCGTGCGGACTTCGATCACCTCGTGGCGCATCAACTCCAGCAGCGAGCTGAACAACCCGCCGCGATGCACGCCGAATCCGACGGTGTCCGGCGCGAGATCGGCGTACTTCACATCGAGCACCGTGCGCCCCGAGTCACTCACGCCATGCAGCCGCTCGATCGGCGTCGCCAGCGCACGGATCGTCGCACCCGCGCCCAGCTCATCGAGCACGCGCATCCCAGTCGGCTGAATCAACAACCCCGCGCCGACCGGCGACAGCACCGGCGAACGCTCAAAGACCGTGACCCGGTGTCCCGCCCGATGCAAAAGCAACGCCGCCGCCTGCCCACCCGTGCCGCAACCGACGATGCCAATCTGCATGGGGCGAGCATACACGCTCGATCCGTACTTTGGCAGAGTCATAACCTCGACGATGAAGCGCGGCCCCAACATCTGCCTCGCCTGCGACTACCCGCTCGGCGAGCCGCCCATGAGCCGGTGTCCCGAGTGCGGGCTCGAAGTTGACGATGCGATCAAGCGTGCCCTGCGCACGCGTATGGCGCTGGCGCGGCGTGCTCGCCACTACACGTTCGATCAGGGCCTGAACATCATCATCGTCGTTGTCGTCATGACGATCGGGTGCGTGCTGATGCGATCATCGACGTATTACGTGGTCATCGCGCCGATGGTCTCCCTGGTCGGAATCGCGCTGTGCTGGGGAATGCTGATCATCCCGGCCTCCTTCCTGCCGGTGCACGAGAACGCAGCGATGGTTGCTCTGAGCCTGCGCGGGTCGTGGTACATCCACGTCTGGTGGATGGCCACGCTCCCAGCAGCGATCGCGAAGTTGCTCTTCATGTGGGGAGTGTTCACCGTCATGCGCGCGCTGGGTCAGACGCATCACCTCGCGGCTGAGAGGGCCGAGTGGTTATCGTGGATCGCGGTCCTGGCGGTGTATATGCCGAGCGTGTTCTACGCGATGTTGAAACGGGGGCGCATGGTCAATCGCGTGGGCACGCGGGCGAAGCTTGTGCCGGGTGAGCGACTCAGCCGGGATGGGCGCGCGACGGTGGTGGTGGCCGCGAGCGCACTGGGCGTGTTGCTCATCGTGGCAATCATGACGATCTTCTTCGGCAGCGTGCTTGTGCTCGGCGCCGATGAGATTTTTCGCTGGTGGGCGCTGGGCCGATCGCGGCCAAGCTGGTGACCCGTGCCTATCCTTCGCCCCTCACAAATCACCCCAGCTTTTCACGGAGATTCACCATGGAAACCACCCTCATCATCCTCAAGCCTGACGCGGTCCAGCGCGGCATCATGGGTCAGATTATCACCCGCTTCGAGAACAAGGGCCTGCAGGTCGTCGGCGCCAAGCTGATGCAGATCAGCAATAAGCTCGCCGAGACGCACTACGAGGCGCACAAGTCCAAGCCGTTCTATCCCGGGCTGGTCAAGTTCATGACCTCTTCGCCCGTGCTCGTGCTCGCTCTGCGCGGCAACAAGGCGATCGAGATCGCGCGGTCGATGATGGGCGCGACCTTCGGCTCCAAGGCCGCCGCCGGCACCATCCGCGGCGACTTCGGCGTGAGCAACTCGTTCAACCTCATCCACGGCTCGGACAGCCCCGAGGCTGCCGAGCGCGAGCTCAAGCTCTTCTTCGGCGCGGGCGAGGTCCTGAGCTGGAACCGCCACGGCGACGCGTGGATCTACGACATGTCCGGCGGCAAGGCCGAGTGAGTGGGACTGTCGCGCGCGGTCATCGACTCGCAAAGCCGATCCGATGACCGTGGCACCCGAGTGACATTGGATTCAACGAAGAGAGCCCTCGGCACTGGCCGAGGGCTCTTGGTTTTTGCTTGTGCTGGTGCTTTCGAGTCGCGTGCCAAACTGCACGGTTTTGCGAGCGATCACCCGCAAATGCGAGCACCAACTCGGTCATGTCTACGACGGCTCCAGTTGCGTGCGGCGAGCTCGGTCCATGCCTCGGGTACGCCCGTGCTGATCAAGCTCAGCGTGGCTCCAGGGGCATTTGGAAAGATGTCGCCATTGCGCGCACGCTGGATGGGCGATCGCTCACCGGCGGCGGCGACGCATGCCCATCACGCCGCCCATCGCCAGCACGCCGGCAGCGCCGGGCGTGGGGACGGTCATGCGGAAGATCAGGAACTCGCCAGCGCCCGAGCCGCCGTTGAGCGGGTCGTTGTCGCCGGGAACCGGCGTCCACATCCACGGGATGTTGCTGGCGATACCGGGGACGGTGCCCCACGGCGCGACGCCATTGTTGCCGCCGACGTAGATCGGCTTCCAGAGATTGCCCGCGTTGGCGATGGCGATCTGCGCGGCCATGAGCGAGGTCGATGGGCTGGCGTCGCCGTCGCCCAGGTTGATGCCCGTGCAGAAGACTTCCCAGCGCGCGTCGCCCGAGTTGTACGTGCCGCCCGGGCCGGTGATCTGCGCCAGCACGCCCTGCGCGACGGCGTCGTCGGACCACGCGGCGATGAAGATCTTGGGGCCGGTGTTGAACGTGTGCGTTTCGGGGATCGACCAGTTGTACGTGCCGGGGGTGCCGCCGGCGTTGAGCTCGTTTCGACCGATGAAGTTCAGCGCCGAGTCGGTGCCGGTGTAGAGCGTGTAGTGGTTGTCGGCCGTGATGATCGCGGTGGTGTTGCCGACGAAGGGCGGCAGTTCGCCAGCGAGCGCGGGCAGCGCGAGCGTGGCGAGCGAAAGGGCGGAGAGCGAGCCGATGAGCGTGCGGTTCATGTCTGTGGTTCCGGTGTGTGGCACGCTTCCGGTCGGTGTGAACGAGCGTCGGAGCGTGCTGGCACAACTCTCCGATTCACGGGAGCGGATGCCACAGAACGCACTCATCGCGCGGGCCGCGAGCGCGGCGCAGGCGGCACGGATTACCGAATGTGAAACGCGATGGGCCGAGAACGTGCTACTTGATGGCGATCAGCACCACGCCCGCCAGCACGCAGACCACGCCGAGGACTTTCTTGACTGTCATCGGTTCACCCAGCACCACCGCGCCGAGCAACACCGCCACAGCCGGTGCGACGGTGAAGGCGATGGGTTTGACGGTCGAGATTTCGCCCACGTGCAGGGCGGAGTAGAACATGACCAGCGCGGCGGCACCCGCGCACACGCCCGCGCCCAGGATGAGCTTGGTCAGCACGGGCGCGTCGGCGTTGAGAAAGTTGGGTTCGCTCTTGGGCATGGCCGCGACGAAGTACCACGCGAGCCAGACCAGCGGCAGGGCGACGAGCGTGCGCACGGCCACGGCCGTGAGCGGCCCGATCTGGTGCGTCTTGAGCACCTGCTTGGTGGCGAACTCGCCTATTCCCCAGCAAACGCCAGCCCCGAGCGCGAGAAGAATCGCCTTGGTATCGTTGGTGAACATACCGTGAAGATATCCGGTGCCCGAGAGACCGGCGCGCGATGGAATCGCGTGGATTGACGACGACGGAGCGCCCCATGCCCAAGCCCAGCAAATCCAAGCCCGAGCCGACCGAGCAACCCGCGATCGAGAGCGCGGGCGAGTTGAGCGCAGCCGTGGCGATGACGGAACCCGAGCCCGCGCCTGCGCCCGAAGTGAGCAACGCGGAGACTCCGGCACCGGCGATCGATGACGCGATCATCGCGGAGCTGGCGCTCAAGGTTGAAGCGCTGCTCATCACCAGCGGCAAAGCCATCCCCGCGCTGCGCCTGGCGCAGGCGACGGGCCTGGTCGCGATGCCCGAGCTTGGTTCAGAAGACCCGCAAGCAGCGGGAGGCGAGCGGGCGGCGGCGCAGATCGTGGTGAAGAAGCGCAAGAAAAAAGCGAGCGCCGGGCCCGACCCGATGGACCTGATCAAGCTCGCGTGCGCCAAGCTCAATGAAACTTACGAGCAGACGGGCCGAACGTTTCGCGTCGAGCCCGTCGCGGGTGGCTTGCGGTTGATGACGCTGCCGACGTGGGCATCGCTCATCGCGGCGTATCACGGGCAATCGGCGAGCACGCGATTGAGCAAGGCTGCGATTGAGACGCTGGCGATCATCGCGTACAAGCAGCCGTGCACGCGGGCGCAGCTCGAAGCGGTCCGTGGCGTCGCGTGCGGCGAGGTTTTGCGATCGCTCATGGAGCGGCGCTTGGTGACGATCGTCGGGCGCGCCGAGGAGCTTGGTCGGCCCATTCTTTATGGCACGAGCAAGGCGTTCTTGGAGGCCTTTGGACTTTCGAGCTTGAAGGACTTGCCCGCGCCGAGTGAGCTGGGGATGGGTAAGGCCTGAGGTTGGTATGATTTTGTGGATCGGATGCTCGCCCATCGGCGAACATTCCTCTGGTCAACCCCGCTCGTGCGGGCGATGGTGTCCCGTATTTCGAGCCCAACCATGAACAATCGAACGATGCTCCCCTTGGCCCGAACGCTCGCGGTCACGCTCGCTGCGGCGCTGGTTGCGAGCGCTGGCGCGCAGCCTCCGGCCAAGACGCCGACCAAGCCGCCCGCCAATACGCCGCCGGCGAATCCTGCTCCCGCGCCTACGAACACGCCCGCGCCGAGCGCAGCCAATCCCGCGCCGCAGGACCTGCCCCGGTACATGGGCGGGAAAACGGATCTCGACGACATCATCAAGTTCAAGGCCAAGGCCGATCGGACGTGGGTGATCAACGCCGAGGTGCGGATCTTTGAATGGCGCCGGACCGACGCGCAGGGCAAGCCGTACGGCACCGGCCCGCTCAAGCTCGAGACGGCGGCGATTTTGTGGCCCTTGCCCAAGAGCACCGCGGCGCACGACGTTGAGAGCGACGACGTCAAGAGCGAGCTGATCTGGAACAAGAAAGAGGAAGAGATCAAGCCCAAGCTGCTGACGGGGTATCCGGGCGGCACGCGCTTGCTGCGCTGGGAGCTGCGCGATCGCGAAGGGACGGAGATGACGCTCAAGGTCGGATGGAACGTTCGGTGCAAGGAGATCGAGTCGTTCGACGACGCCAAGGCGATGACGATCGGCTGGCCCAGCGCGTACCCCGCGGAGTCGGCGTCGACGTTCAAGAGCCAGATCTACTTGGACTTCATCAACAAAGAGGCCGAGCGCGCGGCGCACGATCAGGCCCTCCGCGCGCAGCTGACCAAGTGGTTCCCGGATGTGGACTCGAAGAAGACGCCGCCCGCGAAGCTCGCCAAGGAGATCATGGGCAAGGTGCTCGAGTCGGTGCAAGAGCGCGGGCAGGGGCTGCGGTTCAATCGCACGAGCTCTTTGCAGGGCTTCGATGTGATCTTGCCGGCGGAGGTGCTGGAGCGGAAGCTCGGCTCGGAGCACGAGATCGCCAACTTGCTCACGGCGATGTACCGCGTCGCGGGCATACCGGCGCGCACGGTCATCGGGTGGGACATGAGCCACCAGAAGTTCTCGACCAATCCGTACGACACGGTGCAAGCCGGCGGCGGCAAGTTCCGCACGTGGACAGAGTTCTGCCTGGTTGATCCCCAGTCGTTCAAGGAACTTTGGATCCCGGTGGACATCACGCGTCAGCGGAAGAACGGCTCGCGCTCCAAGCCGATCGACAAGCCGTGGGCGTTCTTTGGCAGCAACGAAGACTCGGCGTACATCATCCCCATCGCGTTCCAGTTCCACCCGCCGGCGGATTCAGCGTCGTACGGCAGCCCGGCGTTCTGGGGTTGGCTCGTGACGCCTTCGACGCCGTCGGCCGATCAGGCGGTGCGTATCGCGGCGGCGTTCCCCAAGCCGATCAAGGCGAACGAGAAGGACCCGAAGGACGCGAACAAGCCGACGAAGACGCCGAGCAAGCCGACGAAGAATCCCAAGCCGTGAGCGATCGCGGCGGTTGAGCGGAGAAATTCAGCGAGCCCGGGGAGTCCGTCCTCGGGCTTTTTTCGTGGCGATGGGGGAGAGGAGTTGAGCACCCACGCAACCCGAACGCATACCCTCCGGAGCCGGGTGTGTTGTTGATCCCGGCGCGACCTGTCCGATCGAGGATGGGCGTGTTTGTACGACTCGACTTACCGACGGAACCACAGCATGACCGCTGCCCCGCTCAAGGCGTCTTCTCCCTCGATCAACGGCTGGAACGCGCAGTATCTGGAGGACCAGTACCTGCAGTTCAAGAACGACCCGGCGAGCGTGCCGGCGGACATGGTGCCGTTCTTCCAGGGGTTCGATCTGGCGGCCTCGCGCCCCGGCGCGGGTGCGGTGGCGGGCGGTGGGGGTGGTGATCTGCGTGAGGCGCTGCGCCTGAGCGCGGGGGCCGCGAGCCTGATCAATGCGTATCGCGCTTACGGGCACTTCTCAGCCAAGATCGACCCGTTTGGGCGCGAGCGTGCGCCGCACGCGCAGCTGGCGCTGAGCGCACACGGCTTGAGCGAGGCGGACCTGGGCAAGGTGGTGGGCACGGGTGACTTTCCGATGAACCCGGGCTCGACGCTCGGGCAGCTCCGCGAGCGGCTGGAGCAGACCTATTGCGGCACCATCGGCGTGCAGTTCACGCACATCGCGGATGACGCGATGCGCGCGTGGATGCGTGAGCGATGTGAAGCCAACCAAGGCAAGACGGCGCTGACGCGCGACGAGAAGGTGCGCGTGCTGGAGTATCTCATCCGCTCGGAGAAGTTCGAGCAGTTCTGTCAAAAGAAGTACCCGGGCGATAAGCGTTTTAGCTTGGAAGGTGGCGAGACGCTGATTCCGCTTCTCGAGCGGATCATCAAGGCGGGGAGCGAGAACGGCGTTGAGGAGATCGTGATCGGCATGCCGCACCGCGGCCGGCTCAACGTGCTCAACAACATCATGGGCAAGAGCTACGAGCAGATCTTCACGGAGTTTGAGGATCAGTTCGAAGAGGACTTCGCCGACGGCGGCGGCGACGTGAAGTATCACCGCGGGTATTCGAGCGATCGCACGCTCCCCAGCGGCAAAGTGATGAAGCTCGTGATGGCGAGCAACCCGAGCCACCTGGAGGCGGTCAACGCCGTCGTCGCAGGGCGCACGCGGGCCAAGCAGCGCCTCATCGGCGATACTGAGCAGCGCTCGCGCGTGATCCCGATCAACTTGCACGGCGACGCGGCGGTGATCGGCCAGGGCGTGAACTTTGAGTGCCTCAACTTCTCGCGTCTGCCCGGTTACACCGTGGGTGGGACGATCCACGTGGTGGTCAACAACCTCATCGGCTTTACGACCGGGCCGGAGGATTCGCGCTCGAGCGCGTACTGCACCGACGGCGCGCTGATGATCGACGCGCCGGTCTTCCACGTGACGGCGGATGACCCCGAGGCGTGCGCCGCGGTGGCGCAGATCGCGCTGGAGTTCCGCCAGAAATTCAAGCGCGACGTGTTCATCGACATGTGGTGCTATCGCAAGTATGGGCACAACGAGCAAGACGAGCAGAGCTTCACCAACCCGATCCTGGCCAAGATGATCAAGGCCCGCGAGGATCGCACGATCGTGGCGGCGTACACCGAGCGCCTGGTGCGCGAGGGCGTGCTGAGCCAGGGCGGGATGGACGAGTTTTTGGCCGACACGGAGAAGAAGCTGGACGCGGCCCAGAAGAGCGCCAAGAGCAAGCCGCACGATCCGACGATCGACCCCGCGGGCAAGCGCTGGCAGGGGATGGGTTGGGACTATTCGTTCGAGCCGGTGAAGACGAGCGTCACGCGTCAGCAGCTTGAGGAAGTGTGCGCGACGTTTGCGCGCGTGCCCGAGGGCTTCGCGGTCAACCCGAAGCTGGTGAAGATGGTGAGCGATCGCGCGGGGCTGCTGACCAGCGGCGCGCTCACATACGCCGACGGCGAGATGCTTGCGATCGGCACGCTGCTGTGCGATGGGCACGCGGTGCGCATCAGCGGTCAGGACGCGCGGCGCGGCACTTTCGCGCACCGGCACGCGGTGATGCGTGACGTGAACACCGGCCAGATGTGGACGCCGCTGAACGAGATGCGTCCGATCGCGCCGCTGCCCGACAATGCACCGAAGCCCGGGCCAGATGGCAAGCCGACGCAGGGTCGCTTGTGCGTGTACGACTCGCCGCTCAGCGAGTATTCGGTGATGGGCTTTGACTACGGCTACTCGCTTGCCGATCCGAACATGCTCGTCATGTGGGAGGCGCAGTTCGGCGACTTCGACAACGGTGCGCAGATCATGATCGATCAGTTCATCGCCAGCGCCGAGATCAAGTGGGAGCGCTGGTCGGGCTTGGTGCTCTTGCTGCCGCACGGGTACGAGGGCGCGGGGCCGGAGCACTCCTCGGCGCGGCTTGAGCGCTTCTTGCAGCTCTGCGGCGATGAGAACATGCAGGTTGTGTATCCGTCGACGGGTGCGCAGATCTTCCACTTGCTGCGCCGCCAGGTGAGCAAGCAGCGGAAGTTCCGCAAGCCGCTCATCGTGATGACGCCCAAGAGCATGCTGCGCGTGCCGACGAGCCACGTGAATGAGCTGATGGACGGCACGTTCAAGGAAGTGCTGGACGATCCGATGTTCGCTGGGCCGAGCAAGGGCGATCGCAAGAACGTGCGGCGTGTGCTGCTGTGCTCGGGCAAGATCTTCCATGAGCTGAGCGAGCGTCGCGACAAGCTCAAGCGTTCGGATACGGCCATCGTGCGCATCGAGCAGCTCTATCCCTTCCACAAGGACATGCTGAAGGAGACCTTGGCGAAGTATCCGGCCAAGGCGGAGCTGATCTGGGTGCAGGAAGAGCCGCGGAATGCGGGGGCGTATTTGTTTGTCGATGACGCGATGCGCACGCAGATGGGTGTGACGATCTCGCAGTACATCGGCCGCAAGACCAGCGCCACGCCCGCGACGGGGAGCAAGCACAAGCACAAGGACGAGCAGGAGGCGATCATCACGCAGGCGATCGGCCCCAAGCCGCCGGAGAAGCCGGACGCGGCCGACGCGGCGAACGCCGCGGCGAGCGCGGCGGTGAAGAAGGCGGCGTCAAAGTAAGCATCAGAGCCCGAAGCGTCAGCGAGGGATTGGCTTACGCAAGCACGAGTGGCGAAGTGGCAGAGTGGCAAGGTGGTCGAGTAAGAAACAGAGTCAACAACACCACGCCGCCCTCGGGCGTGAAGTGAACGAGAAAGCCGGGGAACAATGGCTGTGGACATCAAGATTCCGGAGATGGGCGAATCGGTTCGGACTGGCGTGATCGCGCGCTGGATCAAGAACGAGGGTGACTTTGTCAAGGTCGACGAGCCCGTGCTGGAGCTCGAGACGGACAAGATCACGGCGGAGATCACGGCCCCGGTCGCCGGGACGCTCACGCGTATTTCGAAGGCGGGCGAGACGGTGCCGATCGGCGCGGTGGTTGGTCGTGTGGCGGAGGGTTCGGCCCCTGCGGCGAGCGCTGCGCCCGCGGCTCCTGCTCCGGCTGCGAGCAAGCCCGCGCCGGCTCCTGCTGCTGCCCCTGCGCCGAGTGCGCCCAGCGCGAACAACGGCGCGGACGTGCGGTCCACGCCGCTGGCGAAGAAGCTCGCGGAGGAACACAAGATCGATCTCAGCACCGTGCACGGCACAGGCCCGGGCGGGCGCGTGCGCGAGCAGGATGTGCTCGACATGGTGCACGCCAAGAGTGCGCCGGCGGCTAAGCCCGCTCCCGCGCCTGTCGCGAGTGCCGCACCGGCGGCGGCCAGTGCGCCCAAGGCCGGCGCTCGGCGTGAAAAGGTCTCGGCTCTGCGGGCGCGCATCGCGCAGCGGTTGGTCGAGGCTCAGCACACGGCCGCGATGCTCACGACGTTCAACGAAGTCGATATGAGCGCCGTGATGGCGCTGCGCAGCAAGTACAAGGAAGAGTTTGAAAAACGCAACGGCGTGGGGCTGGGGTTCATGTCGTTCTTCGTCAAAGCGGCGGCGTCGGCGCTGGCGAAGTTCCCCATCGTCAACGCGCAGCTGGTGACGGGCGCGGATGGTTCACTCGAAGTTGAGTTCAACGACGGCGCGCACATCGCGCTGGCGGTCAGCACGCCCAAGGGCCTGACGGTGCCGGTGCTTCGCAATTGCCAGGATCTGACCTTCGCCGGCGTGGAGCTGGGCGTGAAGGAACTGGCGACCAAGGCCCGCGACGGCAAGCTGGCGCTGCACGACCTGCAGGGCGGCACGTTCACGATCACCAACGGCGGCATCTTCGGCTCGATGATGAGCACGCCGATCCTCAACGCGCCGCAGAGCGCGATCCTGGGCATGCACGCGATCAAGAACCGCGCGGTCGAGAACCCCGACAAGCCGGGCGAGATCGTGCTGCGGCCCATGATGTACCTGGCGCTGAGCTACGACCACCGATTGCTGGATGGCTCGGACGCGGTGCAGTTCCTGGTGCACATCAAGAACGCGATTGAGAAGCCTGAGCGGATGTTGCTGGGGGTGTGAGTTCTTCGTTGAACGACGGAAACGTCACACTCGCTCACGCTTCGTGCTCTGTTTTCAGGGCTTTCGGCACGCTTCGATGAACTTGGCAAACACCTCATCGCCCAGCGCCGCGTCGCGTGTGCGTTCGGGGTGCCATTGGACGCCGAGGTAGAACGGGCGTGATGGGTCGCTCACACATTCGATGATGCCGTCGTCGCTGGTGGCCAGCACGCGGAGTTTGCCGGGGGTGCTCACGCCCTGGTGGTGGTTGCTGGCGGCGCAGGCGGGGGCGAAGGGGAAGAGTGCGTCGGTGGGGTGGATGGGGTGGTGGTAGTCTTTGGTGTGGCGCTCGGCGTGTGGGTGGTTGTCGGGGAGGTGTTGGTCGAGTGTGCCGCCGGCGTGGATGGCCATGAGCTGCATGCCCAGGCAGATGCCCAGCGCGGGCGTGCGCGGCGTTGCGTCGAGTGCGCGCAGGAGCGCGAGCTCGTATTCCTGGCGGCGCGGGTGCATGGTGGTGGCTTGCGGGTGCGTGACGCCGCCGAGGGGTTCCATGCGTGGGTCGTTGCCGCCGGTGAGCACGACGCCGCGGCAGATGGCGAGTTGATCGTTGATGGCGCTGAAGACGGGCGCGAGGAGGATGGGCGTGCCGCCGGCGCGGGCGATGGCGTCGGCGTAGAGGAGCGACGACTGGGCGCGTGGGACGGCGGAGTCGAAGAGCGCGATGTCGCAGGTGATGCCGATGATGGGGGCGGGGGGCATGGTGGGGAGCGTATCGGCTGGATCGGCCCCGGCGCACCAGCGGGCGATGAGGGTTGTACGATCGCGCATGTCGAGTAAACCGATTGTGATTGCGCTGCTCGTGACGATCCTTCTGGCCGCGGGGGTGATCGTTGTGTTTCTCTCTGGCGGCAAAGGTCGCGACACCGACGCCGGGCCGGTGGTGACCATTGGCGATGCGATTTTGGAGTTTGATCAGGCGACGGTGACAAAGATCGCGGTGAGCGCGGAGGGACGCACCGCCGACGTGCTCGAAAAACTTCCCGACGGCACGCAGTGGGCGATGAAGCTGCGCGACGGCACGAGCGAGACGGTGTGGCGTGCGGACTTTTTGCGGGTGCGGGCGTTCTTGCGTGAGCTGGCGGGGACGCGCGCGGTGGGTAAGCCAGCGATTGGCGAGACGATCGCGATGACGCCGCCGCCGACGGTGGTGACGCTCACGTTCGCCGACGGCGGCGAGCGCACGCTCAAGTTCGCAGCCCGAACGCTCGGCGGGCAGGCGCGCGTCCAGATCACGGACCCCAAGGCCAGTGCAGGGAGCGCCGCGTCGCGCATGGCGGTGGTGCCCGATTCGCTTTCGTCGATGGTCTCCAGCGGCGTGCGTGCCTGGCGCGATAGGCAACTCGTGCCCGGCGCGGTGGCGGGGGCGTCGCGCTTGCGCATGACCAGCGGGCCGGTGAGTGTGCAGCTCATCAAGGTGCAGGGGCGATGGGGCCTCACCGAGCCCGTGATCGCGCCGGCGGCGGGGCCGGCGATTGATCGGACGCTCAAGGCCATTGAATCGCTGCAGGTTGCGCGGTTTTTGGAGCGGCCCGTGCCAGCCAAGGAAGCGGGCTTTGAGACGCCGAGCTTTGCGGCGACGCTGGAGTTTGATACGCGCACGATCGATGACAAAAACGTTGCGAGCGTGAGCACGCTCAAGCGGACGATCGTTGTCGGCGGGCCGGCGGACGCGAGCGGCGAGAATTTGTACGTGAGCGTCGACGGCGGGCCGGCGGTGGCGGTGAAGGCGACGAGCCTCCTGCAGATTTCGATGGACCTCAACAAGCTGGTCGCGCCGGCGAGCGTGCAGCTCTCGCCCGATGATGTCGGCGCGATCGCGGTGGCGATTGATAACGGCGCTCGCAAGGCGTTCAAGCGCGGGCCTCAGGGGTGGACGGAGCTGGTCGATGGGCAGGAGGTGCTGCTCGATAAAGAACGCGCGGCCGAGGTGCAGTCGCTCGCGACGTTCGTGTGCAACACGCCGGCGCTGCGCATATCGCAGGATCAACCCGCGGGCGTGACGAAGTTCGGCACGATCAAGGTCGGGAAGATCGGTGCCAGCGGAGCAGAGGAGCTCACGCTCTTCAAGCCCGATTCGCCGGGGCTGGTGGTGAAAGCGGGCGAGGTGTACCGGGTGTTCGATGGTCCGCCGGCGGTGTTGGCGGGGATGATGGGCAAGGAGTGACGAGCGACGAGCGGCTTGAGCGAGGTTTGCGGGATATCCTGCGAAGAACATCCCCGGAGGTCTGACACATGGCTCTTCTCGCTGGAAAAACCGCTCTGATCGTCGGCATCGCCAATGAGCGTTCGTACGCGTGGTACATCGCGCAGGCGCTCATGCAGCACGGGTGCAAGCTGGCGTTCACGCACTTGCCGGGCGAGAAGAATGAGCATCGCACGCGCCGGTCGGTCGATGCGCTGGGGATCAAGGACCCGTGGATGATGCCGCTGGACGCGAGCAAGGACGAGGACCTGGACAAGGTCTTCGCGGCGTACAGCGAGAAGTTTGAGCACATGCACGTGCTGGTGCACTCGATCGCGTTTGCCGATCGCGAGTGGCTGACGCCGGGGAAGTTCACCGATACGCCGCGGGAGGCGTTCAAGAACGCGCTGGACATCAGCGCGTACACGCTGGTGGCGATGGCCAAGCGGGCGCGCCCGATCATGGCACGCTCCGGCGGCGGGTCGATCATGTGCATGTCGTACTACGGCGGCGACAAGGTCGTGCCCGGGTACAACGTCATGGGCGTCGCCAAGGCCGCGCTGGAGTCGAGCACGCGGTATCTGGCGTGGGAGCTTGGGCCGGAGAAGATTCGCGTCAACGCGATCTCGGGCGGATACCTGCGCACGCTGGCGAGCAGCGCGGTGGGCGGGGCCGAGAAGTTCACTGAGCACGTGGCGAACAACTCGCCGCTGCGCCGGAACGTTGAGGGCGAGGACGTTGGGCGCACGGCGGTGTACCTGGCGAGCGAGCTGTCGAGCGGCGTGACGGGCGAGACGATCTTTGTGGATTGCGGGATTAATACGTTGGGGTTGTGAGCGAGCTCCAGTCAATGATGGCTCAAGGCACTACGGGGGCGGCAACTCCAATGTGCCCAGCCATTGCTCTCTGAGTTGTGCGAGGCGCCCGCGGACGTTCGGCCAGGGTTCGAGGTTTAGTTCGCGACGAAAGGCTGCGAGCAAGGCGGTCTCTGCGGCCAAGTGGTCGGGCTCTCCACCGGTGTCGAAGCTGATCGCGTTGCGACCTGATTGAATGCCGTCGATCGTGCTCTCAAGATTGTCGTCATAGGCCAAGTACTGAAGCGAGAAGTAGCCGAACATACACCCGAGGCACAAGAACTCTCGGAGCGAAGCGCCGACGATGATGTTCTCGTGGTCTGAGAGCGGCTGAGTCATGACGACCGGATAGTTCTCGGGCGAAAGTCCCGGCGCATGTAGGAAACTGAAGTGCGTGCCGTCGCCGCCAGTAGCGGCAAACGTGTCTGCATTGGTCGGCGAGCAGTAGTAACCGCCCGGCTCTGTTTCGACGCAGAGAAACAGCCCGGCGTCGCCGAGCGTGTAATTAGGACAATTTGCGCGAGGGACCGAGAGGGTGCGGTCGATACGTTCAAGTTCGGTGTAGAGACGCGGGCGCATGCGTAAAGCACTATAACACAAGCACGTAGCCGGAGGCGTGTTGCTTTGTCGAGAAACACGCGATGAAAGCCCGATGTTCTATGCATGTCCTCCTTCGGCCCCAGCCAGGTGCGGTCGGTTTCGCGCGAGCCTCAGCGGACTAACCCTGACGGCAAGCGCAAGCAGCAGCACCGCGAGCAGAAGAAGGATGAGCCGCAGACCGACGAGCTCAACCCGCACGACGTGATCGATCTGCACAAGCCCGAGTCATCGGCGGCGGCGGATGTTCACAAGGCTGCGGGGACGACGACGCCGGGCGGCAAGCCGGGTTCGAAGCCGGACAAGCCGCGGCTTGATCTCTCGGCATGACTCGAACGCTCACACACACTCTTCTCCCTCACGATGGCGACCCGTATCTTGGGCCGCTGTCGTGTCGTTGCTAGAGTTGGGCTCTGGTGGCCCTGTTTCGCTCATCAAGGAATACCGCATGAAACTCACCTCGACCTCGCTCGTTGCGCTCTTTGCTGGCTTTGGCCTCTCCGTGGCGGCGTGCGCTGACGCACAGCCCAGCAAGCCGATGACCAAAGCACCTGAGAAGCAGGCTGAGAAAGCCACCGACGGCGCGAAGGAAAAGTCGCTGCCATCGGGCAACGGGTACACGGTGGAGGTGGTGGCCAGCGGGCTGCAGGTGCCGTGGGACTTGGCGTGGGATCACACGGGGCGGATGCTGATCACCGAGCGCACGGGCAAGATCCGCGTGGTGAAGGACGGCAAGCTGCTCGATGAGCCGCTGTTTGCGGTCGAGGACATCCGCACCGGCGGCGAGATCGGGCTCATGGGCCTGTGCCTGCACCCGGACTTCAAGAACAACGGGTATATCTACGTCGCCTACGGCCATCGCGGCGCGACGCCGACGGAGGCCGACGTGCGCGTGGTGCGGCTCAAGGAAGCGAGCGGCAAAGTGAGCGTCGATAAGGTGATCCTGACGGGTCTGCCCGCGGCTCCGGCGGCCGTTCGCAGAAACAACGCGGGCAAGGAGATGACCAGCGGCTCGAATCACGCCGGTTGCTCGGTGCGCTTCGGGCCCGATGGCAAGCTGTACATCTCGATGGGCGAGCGCTTCGAGGGCAAGCTCGCGCAGGACATGAACTCACTCGGCGGCAAGATCCTGCGCGTCAACGACGACGGCTCGATCCCCAAGGACAACCCGTTCGTCGGCAAAGAGGGCGTGCGCGGCGAGATCTGGGCGTATGGCGTGCGCAACCCGCAGGGCATCGACTGGCAGCCCGGCACGGGCAAGATGTTCGAGAGCGAGCACGGCCCCAGCGGCGAGAAGGGCGCGAATCAGGACGAGTTCAACTTTATCGAAAAGGGCAAGAACTACGGCTGGCCGGTGATCTCGGGCGATGAGACGAAAGAGGGGATGGTCTCGCCGCTCATCAACTGGACGCCCGCGGTGGCGCCGGCGTCGTGCAAGTTCTACAACGGCGACAAATTCCCCGCGTGGAAGGGGAAGGTGCTCGTCGGCGCACTCGGCGGCCTGCGCGGGCCCAAGGACCGCACGCCGGGGATCATCGTCATCACGCTCGACGGCGACAAGGTCGCGAGCCAGGAGCGCATCGCGACCGAGTTCGGCCGCATTCGCAACGTGAATGTCGGCCCGGATGGGTACGTCTACTTCACGACCAGCAACAAAGACGGCCGCGGCCAGGCGGACCCGGCGGATGACCGGGTGATGCGGCTGGTGCCGAGCAAGTGAGTGAGTTCGCTGCAGAGCCCGAAGCGTGAGCGAGGGAGTGAAGCTCCCGATGAGTAGCAACGTGCGTGATGTGCGAGCGCCTGGGTCGGGACGTGCTGGCCGATGGCGGTGGCGCGCGGTCGTGGCGTGGGGAGTCTTGTTCTTGAGTTCCGGCGTGGTGGTAACTTTGGGGTTGTTTGGGCGTCGGTAGCGGGCTGTTTGCTGCCGGAGTGGGCGACTCCTGATTTCAGGCCGACCCGGCTCGAACAGCAGGATTGGAAAGAGGATGTCTACGTGATCGTTCAAGTCGCAGAACGGTTCGAATGCACAAGTGTCTTGTCCGGGTTTGTGAGTGTCGATCAGCATCTTGAGAAGCACACAGGGCAATCCATCCCGGTCGGGCGAGATGAACTACCTGCCTGGTTCTCTGGCAGCCGCATGCCGACTCTGCGGCCTACGACGGAGGTTTTCAACTTCGAGGAGGACGCGTGGGGCCTGCCTTGGAGGTGCTTATCAGCTTCATGGGCGCGTCAGAAAACCCGGGGTCAACCCGACAAGGTTGATTTCGTCGGCGTGCCTCTCTCGAATGTGGGGCCTGTGGTTGGACCAGTCTCACTGTGGCCCACGCGCCCAATCTGGCCCGGCCTCATCGCCAATACGCTCTTCTGGGGAACGGTCTGGAGCGCCGGCGTGTGGGGCGGGCGCGGTGTGTTTCGGGCTTTGCGAAGTCGTCGGCGGCGGGCCCAGGGATGGTGCGTCGCTTGCGGGTACGACCGGCGCGGGATCGAGTCGGGTGTGAAGTGTCCTGAGTGCGGCGGCTGACGAGCCCGAACTGCGAGCGAGGGAGTGGCGTCCCGAAAGCGCGAGCGATCGAGTATCGATGTGTACGCAACGAACCCACCCCTGCCCCTCCCTCGGGGAGGGGTCGAGACGACACTCGCTTACGCTTCGTGCTCTGACTGATGCCGCTCAATCGTGCGGCGGGGCTTCGCCTTCTTTGGCGATTGGCTCTTCGTAGCGAATCCGGCGCGTGAGGTCGACGAGGATGCGGTAGTCGTTGACGATCCCCATGTGGCCCATCGGGATCGTCCCCGAAACCCAGATCGGATTTCGCCCCAGCGGGGCGGCGTTGGTCGCCCCGATCCACTCGTCATACAGCCGCGTGTAGCAGACGAGCTCGTACGGATTCGTCGCCGTGAATTCGTTGATCACGTCCAGCAGCGTCGCGTCGTCGTCGCTCGAACCCGATTGCTCAGCCATTGAGCCCGAGCGAAACGGCGAGGCGAGGGTGAACATGCGCGCGACGTTGAGACGCTTGCGCGGCTCGGGGTCGCTCAGTTGTTCGGCGCTCATCGACGCGGCCCGGGCCGTGACGCCGCCGAAGCTGAGCGTGACGACATCGACCTCGGTGGTTTTTTCAGGGTCGTCACTCGGCCACGCCGCTTCGACGTCTTCGACGATCTTGTGTGCCCAGCCGCGGACGGTGAAGGTGGTGGGGTAGCTCAGCGCGATGATGTCGGCGTCTTTCGCGCCAGTGAGTTCGATCAGGCGCAGACGCAGGCCCGAGATGAGCACGTGCGGCGCGTGGTAGCCGTTGACGATGACGATCGGGCGGCGCAGCGCGACGGGATTCGCCTTGAGCCGGTCGTAGTCGCGCTGGATCTCGGCGTCGGGGATATCGAACGCGGGGTTGGTGTGCGGGATCGGGATGCCGATGCAGCCGCCCAGCGTGCACGCCACGAGCGCGAGGAGAGAGATTGCCCGCAAAGCCTGACGCATGCGATCAGCTCTTGCCGACCGTGAGCTGCGTGCCCTTGGCCTTGCCCGCCACAGCCTGCCACCCCGAGCCGAGCTCGCCGATGGGGTCGGGCGGGATGATGTCGACTTTCTTCTCGCCCAGCTTGGCCTCGCCCCGTTCGACTTTGGCCTGGAAGTCGAGCGTTTGCTTGAGCAGCGCGTCGAGGATTTCTTCCTCGGGGACGTTGGCGACCTTTTCGCCCTGCACGTAGATGATGCCGCGGCGATCGCCCGCGAAGACCGCGACGTCGGCACCTTCGGCCTCGCCCGGGCCGTTGACGATGCAACCCATGACGGCGACCTTGATCGGGAGCTTGACCTGGCCGTGGAGCTTTTTGCGAACGTCCTGAACGAGGTTGATCAGGTCAACCTGGATGCGGCCGCAGGTGGGGCAGGCGATGAGCTCGGCGCTGGTGCGCTCGCGCAGGCCGAGCGAGTAGAGGAGCTCGAGCCCGTCTTCGACTTCGTAGACCGAGTCCGACGCGTACGAGATGCGCAGCGTGTCGCCGATGCCGTTGGCGAGCAAGGTGCCGAGAGCGACGACCGAGCGGATGCAACCCGTTTCCTTGGGCCCGGCGTGCGTCACGCCTAGGTGGAGCGGGTGATCGAAACGCTTGGAGATCTCGGTGTACGCCTCGACGACCGTCGGCACGTCCATGCTCTTGGCAGAAATCACGATGTCGTAAAAATCCTGCTCGTAGAAGATGTCGAGGTATTCCTCGAGCTTGGTGATCATGATCGCGAGCAGGTACCCGCGCTTGGAGCCGGAGAAGAACTGGCCGAGCTCTTTGAGGCGCTTTTGCTTATCGCGGCGCTCGATGATCGAGCCTTCGTTGACGCCGACGCGGATGGGGATCTTGCGATCCTTGCAGGCCTTGATGACCTCGATGACCTGATCGCGATCCTGGATGTTGCCGGGGTTGAGGCGGATCTTGTGCACGCCGGCCTCAACGGCCTCGAGCGCCCGCTTGAAGTGGAAGTGCACGTCGGCCACGATCGGCACGCGCACCTGCGGGATGATCTCGCGCAGCGCGTCGGTGTCTTTCTTCTCGGGCACGGCCACGCGGACAACATCGGCCCCGGCGGCCGTCAGGCGGTTGATCTCCGCGACGCACTTATCGATCTCGTGCGTGTAGCCGGTGGTCATCGTCTGCACGGAGACGGGCGCGGGCTCGGTGCCGTGGAGCCCGCCGCCGATCTTGACGAAGCCGACGCGGGAGTCACCGATGGTTACCTGACGGGTTGGGCGGCGTGGTTGCATGAGGGGCGATTCTACGCCGACGATGAGGCTTTGCGAATCGTCGCGCTGGGTGGCGGTTCCTTGAACGTCCACACCCAGCAGCCCTCAAATCGATGCTTGAGAATGTACCGGTAGGTCGCCAACTGGTGCTCTCGGCCTTTGATCCGATCGCATCGAGCCCGCCGTCCCCACATCCTGCCGGGATAGACATTGCGGAGTTGGTGCGATGCGAAGCGTTTGGCGTTACCGATCACTTTTTCGGCGGCGTGCTCAGGCAACTTTGCGAGGATGTGTACGTGGTCGGCTCCGACGGCGACGACCAAGACCTCTGCGCCTGAGCTGAGCAGTTTTTCAACGAGCGCGAAGCCCGCGCGAGCGCGATGCTCTTCATCAAGATGAACAACGGGCCCATTCAGGTTTGCACGCGACCAGGCACGAAGCCCTTCATGTTCTTTCGGCGGTGGTGGCGATTTGTAGTCACCGGTTGAAAAAACTCGTTTACCCGGGTCGCGAAAGCCGCGGGCGTCACCCCGCATCCACGCGCCGTGCGTGGAGAAGACCACGTGGAACCAGGCCTTCGGTTCGTCCATGGTCGATGGTAGAAGCTCGCGAGCGCGACGATTCGCAGAGCCTCATCGTCGGCGTGGTTTTCATCTATGGCGCGGGTTGTGCTCTCGCGCCAGTGCGGCGTGGAGCAGATTCCGGCTCGGTCGCGAGCCCTGCGGCATGCGCGGCATGCCGTCGACCTCCGGCGTGCGATGCATGAGCATGTAGAGCCCGCCGACGAAGAGCGGGATGCCCAGGGCCGCCACGACCGTCTGCGTCGCGTGCGTCGGGGTCATGAGCTTGAGGTCGATGAGGATCTGACCGCCCTTGCCCGCGAGGAGCGAGCCGACGGCCGTCGAGCCAAAGCTGGCGACGGTGGTGATCGAGAGCACGCGCCCGCGCATGTCGTCGGGTGCGAGCACTTGCATCGCGGCCCAGCTCTGGTTGAAGCTCCAGATCCAGAAGAACCCGACGACAAACATCACGCCGTAACCGGCCCAGACGCTGGTGGTCAGCGCGAAGATCGCGATCGACAGGCCCAGCGAACTGATCGCCAGCGGGATGAAGTGGTGCTTGGGATACCACACGGGAATCGCGCGCAGGGCCAGCCCGCCGATCGCGGCGCCGATGCCCTGCACCGCGAGCAGATACCCCGCCGCGGTTTCGGCTGACAGCGCCGCCGGGCCGACGGTTCCTTCGACCATGCCCGCGGTCGCGAGGGGTTTGTTACCCGCGAGCTGGTAGACATCGATGACGTACTGCGAGAGCAAGCGCACAAGCGGGGCCGCGAGGAAGCTGATCAGCACCTGCGCGAAGAAGACCGCGCGCGGGCCGCGCTGGTGGATGATGAAGCTCCACGCCTGCTTGAGCTGGCCGATGATCGGCACGCCCGTGCGAGCCGGCGCTGGCGCGTCGGGCGTGGTCATCACCACCATCGCCATCATGACGAACGTGCACGCGTTGAAGATCAGTAGCGGCGTGGAGGTAAACGCCGCCAGGATCGCACCACCCACCGCTGGGCCGATGGCGCGGGCGAGGTTGAACTGGATGCCGTTCATCGCGATGGCTCGCGTGAGCTGGCTCTTGGGCACGAGCCGCGGCGTCAGCACCTGCCACGCGGGGAAGTTGAAGGCCATCACCACGCCGTTGATCGCGGCGAGGATGAACAGCCAATTGACGGCCGTGCGGGGCGAATCGAACATGTTGTGGTCGAACATCCAGCTCACCACCGCGACGCCCGCCGCGACCGCGCCCGCCAGTAACTGGGTGACGATGAGGAGCGTGCGACGATTGACGCGATCGGCGAGCAGCCCGCCGAACATGCCAAAGAGGAAGATCGGCACGAGCGAGCAAAAGCCCAGGATGCCCTGATCCTCGATGAGCCCGGTGGCCTTGGCGACAAACATCTGGATGGCGAAGGCCTCGACCCATGTGCCGAGGTTGGAGATGAACTGCGAGAAGAGGATGTTGCGAAAGTGCGTGTTGGCCAGCACCTGCGAGTAGGAGATATCCTCGCGCTTGGGCGGCTCGGCCGGTGGGGGCGGGGCGCTGGGGGCGAGTGAAGGGTCAGCCGGCGCACCGATCTCCTCGCCAGCGGTCTGGTCGCTCGTGGCCGGACTTGGATGAACGCTCGACACCGATCGCTCCGTCGACAAATGGCCGATCGCCGGGCGGTCCATCGCCTGGCGCGGGGCTGAGAGGCATGCTAGGCGGGTGGCATCGCGCGAGCGATCCGCGCAGGCGTGTTGGCGAACTTGCACTGACGCACGCCGATGTAGACCAGGATTTCGAAGGTGAGCAGACCCACAAGCACACCGGAGAGCGGGACGTATTGCACAATGAGCGGGCCGTACATGCCGAAGTCCACGTGCGCCCAGATCGCGAGTGAGGTCACGACGGCGTAGAGCAAGCCCGTCAGCGTTGCCCCGATGAACCAACCGACGCTGGCGTGGTTGGTGATCGCGTGGCTGACGTCGCGCGTGATGCGCCAGCCGCGCTTGCGGCCATAGAAGCGGATACCAAGACGCTCGATCCACGAAAGAACTTCGAAGAACGCAGTGCCGATGGCGCCCGCCGCGAGTAGCAAGAACAGAAACGCCCAGAGTGACTCACCGAGCGTCAGACCCTTCGCTCGCTTCCCGATCATGTCGGAGACGATGAATGGGATCAGACACAGCAGCATGCCGAGGGTCGATCCAAGAAAGGAGTTGATCGTGAGCAGGTCTACGCCGCGCTGAATCTTCATCGTGCGGAAAGTTCTCACGGGTTTGCGAAGGGTTTGCCAGTTGGTCGGCAGCCACTTGAGCCAAGGGCGATCACCCTGCCACGGCGTCCCAGTTCGGCGCTCCGGCAAACTCTCATCAATCGCTTGCCCACACTCCGGGCACTTGCCCTCAACTGGCAGACCCTCCAGCACGTACCCGCAGCGCTCGCACAGCAGCACATCATCGGGCGGAACGCTCATGGGTTCATCGTAACCAGTGCTACATTGGCTCGCGTGGCGGGTGGCTTTGGGCCTGTGCATAGGGCATAATTCATTAATGTCCCACGTGGCCGAACTCTTTGCCCGGCACAACCTTCGCTGCACCTCGCAGCGTGAGACGATCTATCACGTGCTGTGCAGCACCACCTCGCACCCGACGGCGGAGGAGCTGCTGGTGCTGGTGCGGCGCAAGCAGCCCGGCATCAGCCTGGCGACGGTCTACAACACGCTCGAGGCGTTCACCCGCCGGGGGCTGGCCCGGCGCTTCAGCCCGCCCAACCAGCACGGCCCGGCGCGATACGACGCCGACACGACCTCGCACGTGCACTTTGTGGAGCAGGGGGGCGTGCTGCGCGATGTGCCGCACGAGCTTGGCGAAAAGCTGGTGAAGTCTCTGCCACAGGACGTCCTGGACGAGCTGGAAGAGCGTCTGGGCGTGCAGATCGGGCAGGTGCGCATCGAGCTGATCGGACGCTCCACGGGCTCGGGCGGGGCGTGCTGAGCCTGCGGGCGATGCAAGCGGTTACACGAACGGGTTCCGACCTACCTCAAAGTAGGTGCAATAACTGGTCGCCTAAGCCCGAAAACCTGAAAAAACCTAGGGAAAATGAGCGGAGAGCGAACGAAAAGGGAGGCTTTTTCCCTTGAGATCGCGTAAGGTATACTGTCAATCGACTTGGGGGTGGTGTTGCCAAGCTCTTTGGCTGCACGAGGTGAATCGGAGTGATCGGAAAATCTCGCGATGAGTTCGTTTCCGCTGCCCCTGTGCGTGGTTTTTTAATCTGAAGTCCCACCTTCCGGCCGAAGGGTCGTCCTTATGCAATCGCAAACTCTGTCACAGTCTGAAGTTGTCGCAGCCGATGTCGATGCCGTCTGGGAGGCGCTGGTTGGCGACTCCGGGGCGGATATCGCCATCCTCGATGCCGACGGCAAGTTCCACTATGTCAGCCCCGTGCTGAGCTGGTGGGCCTTGGGTCCGTCGCGCGGGGACATTATGGGTAAGACGCTCCACGAGGTCATGCCCAAGGACATCGCCGATGAGCGGCTGAGCATTTTGCAACGCGTGGCGGCGACTGGCCGCGCGATTGTGCTGCACGCGCAATGGCGCGGCATCCGCACGCGCACGACGATGCGTCTGCTGCCCGGCTCGCAAAAAGGCGCGGGAGCGCGCGTGCTGCTGGTTTGCCGCGGTGCTGTGCCGGCGGATCAGACCAAGGCCGCGATGGCGGATACCGAGGTCGTGCACGCCAAGCACATCGACAAAGGCCCGCTGGCGACGCTGACGCCGCGCGAGCTCGAGATTCTGGGCATGATCGGCCGCGGCATGACGACGGCGGCCATTGCCAAGAAGCTCTTCCGCTCGCGCAAGACGATCGAGGCGCACCGGCTTTCGCTCGGAGCCAAGCTGGGCGTGCGCAATCGCGTCGAGCTGGCGCGCATCGCGCTGCAATCGGGCCTGGTGACGGATGATCCCGATGGCGATATGCCCGCGGGCCTGGGTGCTGGCATTCAGCCCGCGCCGTCGCGTCTGCCCAATCGCTGATGCGAGAATGACCGTGTGAATTCAAAGCCCAGGGGCATGCCCCTGGGCTTTTTTCTTGCGCACGCGAAGCTCCGGGTTCGCGGGCTCAAGTCGGGCTGCGAGCTGTCCGATGGAGCAATATCGGACTTCAACCACAGACTCGACTTGCGAGGTGCACCATGTTCATCAATCCGGCTGATCGTCGTCGCTTCCCGCGGTTCCGTCTTGAGGCGGGGTACACCGAGCTTTCGGTGCGGTTCCTCGATCGCGAGACGTTCGATCACCACGGGCACGCGTACAACATCTCCGAGGGTGGCGTGCAGTTCGAGCTCGATCGCGGCATCGAGCCGGGCACGAGCGTCGCCATGCAGATCACGCTGCCCACGATGGCCCAGGAAAAGGGCCCGGGGCGGGCGATCTTTGTCTTCGCCAACGTGATCTGGCTCGAGGACGAGGACGAGCCGGGCCCGGTGCGCATGGCGGCGGTCTTCTCGCGCTTTGCGCGTGAGGGCGATCGTGAGCGCCTGCTGGCGGCGATCTCACGCGGTCAGTACCGCATCGCGGCGTGAGCAAAGCCGAGGGGTGAGAAAAGTTGTCAAATGTGCACGCGCGGGTTGCCCAATCCGCGCGTTTTTCATTTGGTGATTTGCTGTTTTGCTCATTTGGCGCTTTGATAGGCCCATGTTCGTCGATCGCGCCATCATCAACGTCCGCGCCGGCAACGGTGGCGCGGGGCACGTCTCGTTCCGTCGCATGAAGTACGAGCCCAAGGGCGGGCCCAACGGCGGCAACGGCGGCAAGGGGGGTGACGTCATCCTCCAGGCCGACGAGGGCGTCAACACGCTCCTCGATTTCCGTGGCCGGCCCGATTGGGAAGCGCAGGACGGCGGCTCGGGCGGCAAGAAGCAGTGCACCGGGCTCGACGGGCAGGACCGCGTCATCCGCCTGCCCGCGGGCACGCTCGTTTACGACAGCGCCACGGGCGAACTCATCGTCGACCTCGCGCCCAAGCAGCGCTTTGTCGTGTGCAAGGGCGGCGGCGGCGGCTTTGGCAACGAGCACTACAAGAGCTCGACCAATCAAGCCCCGCTCTACGCGCACCCCGGCTTCCCCGGTGAGAAGCGCGAGCTTCGGCTTGAACTCAAGCTCATCGCCGACGTCGGCCTGGTGGGCATGCCCAACGCGGGCAAGAGCACTTTGCTCGCGGCGCTGACCAAGGCGACGCCCAAGATCGCCGACTATCCGTTCACCACGCTCGCGCCGCAGCTCGGTGTGGCGGAGCTCGATCCCTCGCGCCGTTTGGTCATCGCGGACATCCCTGGGTTGATCGAAGGCGCGAGCGAAGGGCACGGGCTCGGGCTGGATTTCCTGCGCCACATCGAGCGCACGCGCGTGCTGCTGCACTTGCTTGATTGCATGCCGCCCGATGGCTCGTCGCCTGCGGACAACTACAAGACGATCCGCAAGGAGCTCTACGCCTATTCGCCGGAGTTGGCGGAGCGCGAAGAGATCATCGTGCTCAACAAGCTCGACTTGATCCCGGAGGCGAAGGAGCGCGAGGCCGCGGTGAAGAAGCTGCGCGCCCAGCTCAAGCTCGGGCGCGAGGTCGAGGTGTTTGGCATCTCGGGCGCGGCGCGCATCAACACGCGCGACTTGCTCGAGCATCTGTGGAAGGTGCTCAAGCGTCAGGGCACAGCCTGGCATCAGCACGCCGAGCACCTGGCGCACAAGCCGCACGAGCTGCCGGTGAAGCCGCTGAAGGAAGTGGTGATCAAAGAGCACGGCACGGTGAAGATCGAGTTGCTGGAGCGCGAGTCGCCCGTCGGCCCGAACAAGGCCGGTGCGCGTCGCGCCTCGGGCAAGCTGAGCCGATCGGTGCGCGGCGTAAGCGTGGAGATGCAAGTGGCGCCGAGCTCGGGCGAGCCGAGCGTCAAGCCCTCCAAGCCCGCACGCGCGAAGCCGGCACGCCGCGAGAGCAAGCCCAAGCTTGCGAGCGCAAAGCGCAAAGCCAAGCCGAGCGCCAAGCCCGCGGCGCGAAAGAGCAAGGCAAAGGTTGTGCGCAAGCCCGCAGCCTCGCGCCGCGCCAAGCGTGCCAAGGCCGGATCACGTCGCTAAGAGTTGAGGCGTGGACGACCCGTCGAGCAATCCTGATGTCGGCGTCTCCGAGCCCGCAGCCCCGCGGGCGAGCGAGCACGGTGCGCGCGCCGCGCACGGGCCGATCAAGTCCGGGCGTCTCGCTGGCCTGACCATGTCGCAGGCGATCTGGACGTTGGCTTGGCCCATCCTGATCGAGTCGGTGCTGAACTCCACGGTGGGTCTGGTGGACACGACGCTGGCCTCGCACATCTCCAAGGCCGCGGCCGACGGCGTGGCGGCGGGGGCGTACATCTATTGGTTTGTCGGCCTGATCACCACCGCGATCGGCGTGGGCGCCACGGCGCTGATCTCGCGATCGATCGGCGCCGGGCACAAGGGCGTCGCCAACGGCGCGCTGGGCCAGGCGATGATGCTCGCGGCCTCGCTCGGCTCGCTCACGGGCATCGGGCTCATCGTGCTCGCGCCGGCGCTGGCGACGATGTTCAAGCTCAACGCGCAGGCCTCGCACGACTTCGTCGTCTTCCTGCGCGCGATCGGCGTGGCGACGCCGTTCTCGACGGTGATGTTCGCCGGCATCGCCTGCGCCCGCGGCGCTGGCGACACGCTCCGCCCGCTCTGGTCGATGGTGTGGGTCAACGTCGTCAACATCATCCTGAGCCTCACGCTCATCAAGGTCTTCAAGCTGGGCACGCTGGGCATCGGCATCGGCACGCTCTGTGCGCACATCGTCGGGTGCGCGATCGTGGTGCGGTTCCATCTGATCGGGCGCTCGGGGATCAAGCTCAAGCGCCAATGGCTCTCGTGGCACCCGATCACGCTCCGCCGGCTTGTGCGGCTTGGGTTGCCGAACTTCTTCGAAATGTTCGGCATGTACATCGGCAACATGCTGGTGGTGCTGATGGTCTCCTCGCTCAACAGCGCGCACGTCGCGAGCGACGCGGTGGGCGAAGACGGCGGCCTGCTCGGCGCACACCTGATCGCGATTCGCATCGAGTCATTCAGCTTTTTGCCCGGATTTTCGATGGGCATCGCCGCTGGTGCGCTCGCGGGGCAGTATTTGGGCGCGGGCGCACCGGGCATGGCACGCCGGGCGATCTGGCGCTGCGCCGCCATCGGTGCGGGGCTCATGGGCATCGGCGGGCTGGTGTTCTTGACGCTTGGGTCCAAGCTCGTGGCGATCGTCAGCGCCCAGCCCGAGCACGTTGAGCTCGTGCCCAAGCTCTTGTTCATTACCGGGTGCGTGCAGGTGCCCTTTGCGATCGCGATCATCCTGCGATCGTCGCTGCACGGCGCGGGCGACGTTCGCGCCGTGATGGTGATGACGTGGATCAGCACGTGGGGCCTGCGATTGCCCTTGGCGTTCATCATCAGCGGCGCGGACGTTCAGCTTGCGGGCGTCACGATCCATAACCCCGGCTGGTTCAAGCTGGGCCTGCCGGGCATCTGGTATGGCCTGTGCGCCGAGATCGTGCTGCGATGCCTGATTTACCTGACGCGGTTCCTGGGCGGGCAATGGATGAAGGGCCGCGTCTGAGCAGGGCCAATGAAAAACGCCGCGGAAGGCCGCGGCGTTTAGGTCGTGCGATGGGCGATCGCGTTTGATCGTCGATCGGCTTACTGATCGGCCGCGGGATCGGGCGTCGTTGCGGCGTTCGCGTCTTTCTTCGCGGGCTTGTTGCCCTCGAGCTTGAGTCGCTTGGCCAGCGTGGCGTGGCGGAAGCTCGAGTCGGTGTTGAGCTTGCGGGCCTCTTGGCTGACGGCCGACTCCAGCTCCTGCGAGGCCAGCTCGCGGAACCGCTCGCGCGTGAGCGGGTCATACTCGGTGATCTGCGCGATCACGACGCCGAGCTTGGAGGGCATGGGAACGCTCACGGTGCGGGCGAAGGCGTTGGTCTGATCGAACGGCACCGTCGGATCGAGCTTGCTGGCGCTATCCATGATCGACTCGATCAATTCGCGAGCGTCGATGGTCGCGTCGGCCGGTGAGAGCCCGGCGCGGCGCGAGAGCTTGACGCCCTGCTTGAGCTCAGCGGTGGGGTTCGTCTTCTTGAGCATCTCGACCAGCTGCGTCATGCCCAGCTCAGCGGCGCTGAGCGCGTATCCGGGGGCGAGCTTCTTGAGGTCCTCGAACTGATCGACCTTCTTCTTGTCAGCGATGACCTGCTCGCGGACTTCTGCGAGCGAAGCGGGCGAGGCCTCGGGCACGGCCTTGGTCACGCACATGTAGACCGCGTTGCCCGTCAGGGCGTTGATCATCGGCTCAACCAGCGGGATGCCCTGCTGGATGGCGACGCGCGGCGCGCTCGGCTTGAACTCGCGGATGTCGTCAAGGATCGGCGGCACGCTGCGGAACGGATCGACGAGATTAGCCGCCACCGAGCCGCGGACGAGGTACATCTGGCCAAGCTCGGGGTGCTTGCGCAGGTCGTCGCGCGACATCAGCGCGTCGCTGGTGCGAATGGGGAGCATGTTGATCTCGACGCCCTTGGCGCGGAGCTCGTCAACGACGCCCTGGCCGATCTTCGCCAGGTCCACCGGCTTGAAGTCGGCGCCGAGCGTCTTGTAGCTGCCCTCGTCGGGGAGCTTGGAGATTGTCTGCAGGATCAAACGCTTGGCGGTGTCCTTCGCGAGGTTGACGGCGTTATCGGTGCCCTTGCGCACCAGGTCGGCCTCGATGGTGGCGCGGCGGGCGCTGTCGTCGCCGCCAACACTCACGCCCTTCATGAGTTCCTTCTGGACCTCGATGGGGTTGGGCTTGACGCCCTTGGCGATGGCCTCGCGATCGATGGTGAGCCACTGCACCGCGATGCGGTTGGGCTGGCGATAGCCGATGCCCTGCTCGCCGGTGCCGGTCATGGTGTTCTTGTACTTGTCGAAGAACGCCTGCAACTCGGCGTCGCTGGGCGCGGGACGGGTCTTCGACGCGGCCTCGTCGACGGGGACGAAGACGTACTGGATGGTCGCGCTGTCCAGGTCACGCTTGGCGGCGCTGAGCAATCGCGGCAAGCTCGGCTTGAGCGATTGGGCGTCCTGGTTGAGCATGCGGATGATGCCGACGTACTCGCTCAGAACATCCTGCCCGGTCTTCTCGCGGGCATCAGAGGCGTACTGGTTCTCGAGCGACTTGATGTTGGCTGCGGCGGCGGCCTCGGCCTCAACGAGTCTCTCGTTGTACCAGGCCATCATGCCGGCCTGATCCATGGGCGAGCCGTCGGGCTTGGTCTGGGGGAACTTGAGCCGCCCGTTGGCGATGAGCGAGCGAAGCTCCTGCTCGAGCTGCGAGCGGGTGATCTGGTTGATCATCGTCGACGAGTCGCCGGGCGCGCCGACAAACCCGCCGCGACGGGCCTCCTCCGCGAGGAGCAAGAACCGCTCGGCCGGGTCGATGCGGGCGCTGCCGCCCACGTCCTTATCGAACAGCATGCTGCCGCTGTCGCCCACGGCGCGCTTGGTCTTCTCGACGGCCCCGCCGGCATCGCGGTACTCGGCGCCGGTGACCGTGCGCCCGTTGACGACAAAGACCTTCTGCGATGCGCCGGAGGTCTGCCAGACCTGCTGGGGCAGGATGAAGACGATCATGATCATGATCGCAAAGGCGATCAGGATGTAGCGCGAGTTTTTCTTGATCCACTTGGACATCGTGGGATACCTCGTGAGTGTTCGAGCGAGCGCCTCGGCCTCCGTGCCGGACGCGTTCAGACATTGAGCACAAGCATACAGGGCGTGGACAGCCCATGCCGCCACGCCCTGCGATTGCCTTTGGGTCTGCCGCAGAGCGCGGGAGACATGGTTTAGCGATAGAACTCGACGATGAGGTTCGGGTTCACGTCGAAGGGGATCTGGTCGGACGTGGGCAGAGCGACCACGCGGGCGCTGAGCTCACCGGGGTTGAGGTCGAGCCACTGGGGGACCTGGTGGCCGCCGAGCGATTCCATCTGCTCGCGAACGAGCTTGTGGATGCCGGGCTTGAGCGTGATCACATCGTTGGGGGCGCAGGCGTAGCTGGGGCGGTCGGTCTTGTGGCCGTTGACCATGACGTGGCCGTGGGCGACGAGCTGACGGGCAGCCCAGATCGAACGGGCCAGGCCCAAGCGACGGACGACGTTGTCAAGACGCGTCTCGAGCAGGCGCATGAGCACCTCGCCCGTGTTGCCCTTCATGCGACCGGCGCTGGCGATGTACCGGCGGAACTGCTTCTCGAGCACCGAGTAGTGGAAGCGGACCTTCTGCTTCTCGTTGAGACGCAGGCCGTAGTCGCGCAACCGGCGGCCGCGGAAGCCGTGCATGCCGGGGTAGGTGAGATCGCGCTTGGACGTGTGCTTGGGCGAATCGGCGATGGGCACACCGACGCGACGGGAAAGCTTGACCTTGGGACCAGTGTAACGAGCCATATGAAAACCTCCGTCACCACAGCCGGACTGGGTGTGAACCCGAATCCCGTGGCGTGTCGCACGATTGAACGTGCGACGATCTGCGTCCGTAACCGAGACTTCGGCGGACAAGGAAAGACCCGGGCAAACGCTTGCACCGGTGGGGGGGTAAGTAAAGCGGGGCTGCGCCTGCTGGTCAAGCACGCGCAGCCCCGATGTTCGGTCAATGGTTGAGTGGACTTAGCGGCGACGGCGCGAAGCCATCAGCCCGCCCAGGCCCATCAGCGCCGCAGCGCCCGGCGTGGGAACGCCCGGGACCTTGTCCGAGCCGCCGTTGTCGAAGCCGCGGAAGCGGACCGCCAGCTGCTCATTGCCACCGATGGTGCCGATGAAGCTGTTGGCGGTGAGCAAGCCGGCGCCGGTGCCCGAGACGGAGAAGACAAAGCTCACGGAGCCGCCGTTGGCCGGGCCCGCATTGGGCGAGCCGCCGCCGACCCAGTCGGCGCCGAGCGCCGCGCCGCCCTGGAAACTGCCGATGGGCGGAGCGCCCTCGGTGTTGGTGTCGAGGAAGGCCGCGTTGGTGGTGCTGATGAGCGAGATCGTGAGCGACGGATACGTCAGGCTGTTGCCGACGACCAGGCCCGTGAGGCGACCGCCGCCGCTGGACGTGTTGGTGAGCGAGATGTTCAGCGTGCCCGTAGTGCCGGTGTTGGCCGTGTACGTCAGCGTGCCGGTGAACGAGCCGAGCGCGCCGGAGCCCGAGATCGGGACAGCCAGCGCCGCGGGAGCGAGCAGGGCAACGGACAACCCGGCGGCGCTGAGCGCCACCGTACGCGAAATAAGAGCATTCATTCTTCTTCCCAACCTCTCAGAATTAAAAACCTGCGAGAACGGATTGAACCGTCGGTTCTCTCAACCTCAAGTTCTCTCGCCTTGACACTCTCTGCACCGTCCACACGGACGGCGCACACACTCGACATCATTATGAATACCCCCGGTCGGATCGCCACCAAAACGCACGCAAGCAGGTGCAAAAAGCACCGCGGTTTCCTCGATGTCACCAGCCTTGCGGCCAGCGCGCGAAGTTGGGCACTTATTCCCGGACCATCGTGGGCCTACCGGATTCCAACCGGTGCGGCTCGGGCATACCGTTGCTCCATGGCGCGACGCGTTGCACTTCCGGTCCTTCAGCCCATCGCCAACCGCGCGCCCGCGCCCGACACGCCCAAAGAAAAATGCGGCGTGTTCGGCGTCTGGGGCACTGAGAACTCCGCCTCTGTCGCCTACTACGGCATGTTTGCCCAGCAGCACCGCGGGCAAGAGGCCGCGGGGATCGCGTGCTCCGACGGCCGACGGCTCGTCGGGCACACGGGCCAAGGGCTCGTGGGCGATGTCTTTTCCGCGGAGATTCTCCGCAAGCTCGACGCCTGCGCGACCAAGGGCGCGATCGGGCACAATCGCTACTCCACCGCGGGCGGCTCGCTGGCGTGCAACGCCCAGCCGCTGCTTGAGAGCTACATCGGCGGGCAAGTGGCGCTGGCGCACAACGGCAACCTGGTGAACGCGGATGTCCTCCGTCGCGCGTTCGAAGAAGCGGGGCACCTGTTCCACACCACGAGCGATACCGAGGTGATCGTCCACCTTCTCGCCAGCCCCGAGCAGCAGCGGGCCGTCGATCCGATCGCTGAGACTTTGCGCCACTTGCAGGGCGCGTTCTCGCTGGTGTTCCTCTTTCCTGATCGCATCGAAGCGGCACGCGATCCGTGGGGGTGGCGTCCGCTGGTGCTGGGCACCATGCCCGACGGCCGCCCCGTCGTCGCCAGCGAGACCGTGGCGCTCGATGTCGTCGGCGCGACGCTGGCGCGCGAGATCGAACCGGGCGAGATCGTGACGCTGAGCGACAAGGGCGTGAGCTCGCGGCGCTTCGCCGACCCCGCGCCGCAGGCGGCGCACTGCGTCTTCGAGCACGTTTATTTCGCATCGCCCTCGAGCAACGTCTTCGGGCAGAACGTGCTCATCGTGCGCGAAGAGCTCGGCGCCAAGCTCGCGACCGAGTCGCCGGTCAAGGCGGATTACGTCGTGCCCATGCCCGACTCGGGCAGATCGGCGGCGGTGGGTTACGCGCGGGCCAGCGGCATCCCGTACCGCGAAGGGATCGTCCCCAACCGCTACGTCGGGCGCACGTTCATCAAGCCCACCCAGGCGCAGCGCGTCAGCGCCGTCAAGCTCAAGCTCAACGTGGTGCCCGAGATCGTCCGCGGCAAGTCGCTCATCATCGTCGACGACTCGATCGTCCGCGGCACCACCACCAAGGCCAAGATCGATCAGATCCGCCAGGCCGGAGCACGCGAGATCCACCTGCGGATTTCCTGTCCGCCGATCCGTCACCCGTGCTTCTTCGGCGTCGACTTTGCCACGCGCGATCAGCTCATCGCCACGGGTCGCACCGTGGAGCAGATCGCGCAGTTCCTTGGTGTTGATTCGCTGGCGTACCTCTCGCTCGAGGGGATGCTCGCGTGCATGAACCGCCCCGGTTCAAACTACTGCACGGCGTGCTACTCGGGCGACTATCGCATCGACGTCGACCACCCCAGCGCCGTCGAATTGCTCAGCCCGCAGCTCAAGATGTTCGCGTGAGGCGCCACCCGCCCGCTCGTTGGATCGCTCTTCATGCCCAACCGTCCCACGCTCACGCTCGCCCATTCCGCCGACGCTGACGATGTGTTTATGTGGTGGCCGATCACCGGCAAGGTCGACCCGGCCGATCCCGCGCGGCGGATCGCGCCGCCCGCGATCGATACGGGCCGATTCCACTACCGCGCGCTGCCCGAAGACATCCAAGCGCTCAACACCCGCGCTTTGACAAAGGGCGATCTCGACATCACCGCGGTATCGATGGCTGCGTATCCGCACCTGCACGAGCGCTACGGCCTCACGGCATGGGGCTCATCGTTCGGCGAGGGCTACGGCCCCAAGCTCGTGGCACGCGTCGATCGCCCCGAGGTCACGCTCGCGTGGCTGGCCGGCGCGCAGCGCTCGATCGCGGTCCCCGGGCTCAATACCTCCGCGTACCTCGTGCTCTCGATCATGCTGGGCACGGGCGCGTTCCGCGCCGTGCCGATGCGCTTCGATGAGATCGAGCAGGCCGTCGCTTCGGGGCGCGTCGACGCGGGCGTGCTCATCCACGAGTCGCAGCTCACGTTCACCCGCGCTGGCCTGCACCTGCTCCAGGACCTTGGCCTGTGGTGGACGCAGCAGATGAAGCTGCCCATGCCGCTGGGCGGCAACGCGGTCCGTCGCGACCTCGATTCACGCTTCGGCCCCGGTGCGCTCGCAGACGTAGTACAAACCCTCAAACGCTCGATCGACCACGCGATCGCACACCGGCGCGAGTCGCTCGATTACGCGCGCACGTTCTCTCCGCTGAAGTCCGACGCGGAGCTTGAGCGCTACATCGATATGTATGTCTCGCCGCTCACGGTCGATGCGGGCGAAATCGGCCAGCGGGCCGTGAGCACGTTGCTGGCGCGGGCCGCGGCGCTGGGCCTGTGTCCCGACGTCGGCGACGTGGTGATGCTCCGGTCCGAGAATCCGAGCGGGCATTTGGCCTAGGCGAAGCTCCTGCTTCGTTCAGGTGCGCGGGCAAACAGCGCCCGATCGCGCATACTTCCAACTGGAACCAAGCGCAGAAATGGACGAATAAGTAGAAGCGGGATTCTCCGCGCCGTTCGGCTCTCGATGGGTGGGTTTTCGATCGTCTTCGGGGCCGCGGGCATGATGGGGCCCGTGGCGGAGAGGTATTTGAGCATGGCATCTGGCAAGAACAAAGCGCACTGGCTCGTCGGTGCGTGGCTCGGGGTACTCGTCGCTGGTTACGGCGCGGTGGTGGCGCAGACGCCCCGCGTGCCCACTCAGCCCGCCGATTTCTTTCTCTTCGGCACCCAACCCATCGCGCCCGGCCCCGCGTTCGATCAGCTCTACACGCCCAGCACCTGCGCGGGCTGCCACGGCGAGTTTGACAAGACCACGGCGCCGTACGAGCGCTGGCGCTATTCGATGATGGCCCACGCGACGCGCGATCCGATCTTCCTCGCGGCCCTGCAGGTCGCCAACAAAGACGCCGCCGGAGCGGGCGATCTCTGCCTGCGCTGCCACACGCCGGCGGGCTGGGTGCAGAAGCGCGCCCGCCAGACCGACGGCACCGGCCTGATCAACGCCGACCTCAACGGCATCTCGTGCGCTGTCTGCCATCGCATGGTCGACCCCGCGCCCAAGGCCCGCAGCGCCGCCTACGACCCCGCGCCGCGCCCCAACGACCCTGAGTACATCAACAACCCCGAAGGCGTGCCCGAGGTTGACCCGCTCATCCTCGATGCCCTCGGCTCCAACCGTCCGCCCAACTTCGCGGCCCAGGGTCAGCGCCCCGGCGGACCGCTCAACGCCAACGCCATCGTGGTCGATCCGCAGGATCGCCGCCGCGGACCCTTCCCGCTCGCCGGCACGTTCTCCAATCACGAGTGGCTTGAGTCGCCCTTCCATCGCGAGAGCGGGCTGTGCGCTTCTTGCCACGACGTTTCTAACCCGGTCTTCGAGCGCCAGTCCGACGGCACCTACGCGCCGGGAGCGCTCGGTCTGGAGCACTCGACGGGCAACAAGTACGACATGTTCCCGCTCGATCGCACCTACTCCGAGTGGCTCAAGAGCGCCTTTGCGCAGGGCCCGGTCACGCTCACGGTGCCGAATCCCAACGGCACCGGCCCCGCGGTCGGACGCTATGCGTTCGACGGCGTGACACGTGTTGACCCGCTGGATGCCAGCAGCGCCATCCGTATCTTCAACAGCGCGACGAGCTATTCCACGTGCCAGAACTGCCACATGCCGCGCACCAGCGGCGAGGCCTGCGAGGCCGCGTTCGGACCCGTCTATCGCGAGGACACCAACGGCGTGCCGGTGCACAACTTCTCCGGCGTCAACAACTGGGTGCTCAAGGCCGTGGCCGATCTGTATCCGGCGAACATCATCGGGCTGGTCGGGAGCGCCGAAAACCCCTTCAAGGCCGACATGTCTCTCGTCGACGAGGCGATCCAGCGGAACATGAAGCTGCGCGAAAAGGCGAGCGACATGGAGCTGCAGCGCATCGGCGCCCAGCTCAAGGTGCGTCTGATCAATCAGACGGGCCACAAGTTCCCGACTGGTTACACCGAGGGTCGTCGCGTTTGGATCAACGTCAAGTATTACGACGCGGGCAACAACCTCGTCGCCGAGCGCGGGGCCTATGAGCCGACCAACGCCGTGTTGAACGAGTCTGACACCAAGGTCTATCAGATCAAGATGGGTCTGGACTCAACGATGGCGACCGTCGCGGGCCTGCCCGAAGGGCCTTCGTTCCACCTCGACATCGCCAACAAGCGTTTCTTCGACAACCGCATCCCGCCGCGCGGATTTACCAACTCCGCGTTCGCGGCCATCCAGGCCGACCCGGTCGGATACAGCTACGAGGACGGCCAGTACTGGGACGACACGTTTTACACGCTGCCGCCGACGGCCACGCGCGCCGAGGTGCGTGTGTACGGGCAGATCACGTCCAAGCAATACGCCGAGTTCCTGCGCGATGAAGGCAACGTGATCCAGCCGACGGGCACCGCGATCACGATCCCGCAGCCCGGCACCACGACGTGGACCGCTCCCGCGGGCACGCCCCCCGCGCCGCTCACCGTGGGCCAGATCGCCTACGCCCAGTGGGTGAAGTGGGGCAAGAGTGCGCCGGTGCTGATGGACTCGATGTCGATCAACGTGCGCTACTGCCCGGCCGACGTCGCGACCGTTGGCGGTGCCATCGGCGCGGACAACCAGCTCACGGCCGACGACATCATCGTCTACCTCGCCGGGTTCTTTGCTGAGAACAAGGGCGTCGCGGACATCGCCACGCTCGGCGGCGGCCCGGGCCCGGATGGTCAGATCACCGCGGACGATCTGATCTTCTTCCTGCAGTCGTTCTTCAGCCAGTGCCCGTGATCGATCACGTCAGGCCTTGAGCTTGATCGCTCGCACGCACAAGAACAGCGGAATCTCGCGCCGCGCGCGGTTTTCTTCCGCCGCCCGAGGGCCCGAGGTGCTCTCGCGCTGACCGGCCCACTCTTCGAGCTGTTCAATCGCAAAGCCCGTCGCGTTCAGCACACGCACGTACGTCTGCAGCGGGCGATGGAATGTCCAGGTGTTGGTCGGCGCTGCGCCGCGAGCAGCCTTGCCCGGGTGCATCACGATCGCGTGCTGACCCGGTGAGAGGTATCCATCGACGCGCCGGTACTGCTTGGCTTTGGCGTTGTCCCAGCCCCACTCGGTCTGACCCGGCGCACGGAAGGCCGGATGCGAGATCACAAACGTGAACGCACCGCCCGGCTTGAGCAACGACGCGACGCCCGCCAGCACCGGCTCGAGCGGCTCGATGTTCGATAGCGCCATCACGCACGTCGCCTGATCGAAGTTCCCCTCGACCTTGAGCGACGCCAGCTCGCGCGCGTCGTGCGCGTGGTACTCCACGCGATCGCCGCCGTGACGCTTGCCGGCTTCGACGAGCTCCGACGCCAGATCAACGCCCACAACGCTCGCGCCCAGCTCGCTCATGGCACGCGAAATCACGCCCTGCCCGCAGGCAACATCGAGAATCCGCTGGCCCTTGCTCGGCCCAACCACGCGGATGGTGCCGGGGATGATCACGCGCGTGTAATGGTCGCTCTTTCCCTGGCCGATCATGTCGTCGTACCAACCCGCGACCTGGTTCCACGACGTATCACGCGGCGGCGTCACCGGCGCGGGCGCACCGTTCGGACCCGTCTCATCATCCACCGAGCCCTGCGGCACATCCATACCGACCAATCGATAAAACGGCGCAGGCGCGTGCGAGCGATAGCGCTCCTTCTGCCCGGTGCTCGGGTGCGTGAAGCCAAGCTCCGACGCGTGAAGCGCCAGCCGGCGCATCGGATCACTCTTGGCCCCGTGGCGCTCATCGCCCACCAGCGGGCACCCGCGCTCAGCCATGTGCACGCGAATCTGATTCTTGCGACCGGTCTCGAGTCTCACCTGCACCAGCGTGCGCCCCTGGCCTACGCCGATCACGCGATAGTGCGTGACAGCCAATCGCGCCGTCATCGGATCATCATCACCCGCCTGATCAAGCCGCCCGCGATAGGCGTCGGGCGCGATCGACTCGACGCGCCCATCGGGAAGTTCGCGCATGAACGATTGCATGGTGCCGCTCTCGCCGACGGCGCCGAGTTCACCCTCGACCAGCGCCAGATAGATGCGATGCACGCGCTTGGCCTTGAAGTCTTCCTTGAGCCACGTGAAGGCCTTGTCGGTCTTGGAAAAGACCACGAGGCCCGAGGCTTCTTTGTCGAGCCGATGCACCACGCCCACGCGCGTCTCGTTGACGTGATCGGTGTCGCGATCGTTGCGCGAGCGCCGAAACCCGCGCGGAAAAACGTGCCGCTTGACCAAGTCCATCAGCGTCACGCGCGTCTCGCCCATCATTCCCGCGGTCAGCAGGCCCGGTGGCTTATCGATCACGATGAGATCGGCGTCTTCGTGCACGATGCGCACGCCCGGGCCGAGCATGCCGGGCCGCGCTTCCATCAGGTCAAACTGCTTGCTCTGCTTCTGGCCCAGGTCGACGCGCCCGCCCCCGCGAGGAAGTCTCCCCGCCGGAGGACCGAACTTCTTGCCGCCACCGGGCCCAAACCCCGGCTTGCCCCGCGGCGGCGAAACGCGCGTGGGCTTGGGACGCTTGTCGGGACCATCGTGTGGAGCAGGGGGCATGAACAGAGGTTAGGTGATCGCCTCGGCCCTAGCGAGCACGATGTCGATGAGCGCCGCCGCGAAATCCTCTTTGCTCTGTTTGCCCTTGCTCACATAGATCGGACCGAGCCCGTCAAGAACACTCGCGCGGACGTCGCTCGCATCCATCGTCTCCAGCGGATTGGCGACGATCAGATCGAGCCCCTTGCGCACCAGCTTCGCCCGGGCTGATTCGAGCATCGTCTTACGCGGCTCCAGCGCAAAGCCCACCAGCAACTGATTCTCGCGCCGGCCCCGCGCGATCTCCGCCAGCAGGTCCGGCGTTGATTCAAGCTGGATCGTCATCCCACCTTTTTCGCGCTTGAGCTTGCCCTTGATCACCTTCGCCGGGCGATAGTCCGCCACGGCCGCGGCCATGATCAATACGTCAGACGTCCGAAAACGCCGGCGCAGCTCGCGCTGCAAATCCGCCGTCGTACGGAACCGCACGACATCGATCTGCGGATCGGAGAGTGTGGTTCCCGTCGGTCCGAGCAGTAACGTTACCCGTGCACCGGCTCGGGCCGCTTGGCGCGCAATCGCGATCCCCATGGACCCTGACGAGCGGTTGCCGATGAAGCGCACGTCGTCGATCGGCTCGTGCGTGGGCCCAGCGGTGATGAGCACGCGGAGCGCCTCGCTCGTACGCGGGAGTGTTTTTCGTGCGGTGCTCTTGGCCAAGCGCGGGCTCCGGTGCGGGGTCGATGGTACCGGCTTGGATGCATCCAAGTGGTTGAGCGCTTCGGCGTGTCAACACACCGTCAAGATCGCCCGCTTGCGCGATTTGCATCCGGGCGGCGCTTTGCCCATAATCCGCCCCCGACGGTCCACTGGGTCGCGCGGGCGGCTTATCCTGTTGTCCTCGTCTTTCCGGAGTGCGTCCAAAGCCCATGGCACGTTCGCGTAAGAAACTCGGTGAGATCCTCGTCGGCTGGGGCGTCGCGAGCAATGAGCAGATCGATGCCGCCTCCAACAAAGCCAAGGCCGCCGGCAAGCGCTTGGGTGATGTGCTCGTCGAGACCAACGTCGCCAGCGAAGAGCAAGTCGCCAAAGCCCTCGCCAACCAGTACAACCTTGAGTACGTTGACCTCAACACCAACGGCGTCGCCGCGCAGGTCAACCTCAAGCTCGTGCCCGATGACCTGATCAAGAAGCACCTGATCCTTCCTCTGGCCAAGGACAACGGTCGCCTCACGATCATCATCCACGATCCGAACAACCTCGATCTGCAGGACATGCTCCGCTTCCGCCTGAGCGTGAACAACATCGAGACGCGACTTGCCCCGCGCTCGCAGATCAAGAAGTTCCTCGAAGCCGGTCAGCAGAAAAAGCAAGAGTCGATCGATCCGTCCAAGGGTCTCGTCTCCGAGTCGATCGACAAATCCGTCGACCGCTCGGTCGACCGCTCCGTCGACAAGTCCATCGACATCACCGGCGAGGACGCGCCGATCGTCCGCCTGGTCAACCGCATCCTGACCGAGGCGTGCAAGATGCGCGCATCGGACATCCACATCGAACCCTTCGGCGATCGCGTGCGCCTGCGCTACCGCATCGACGGCGTGTGCATGGAGCGCGACAACCTGCCCAAGCGCATGCAGAACTCCGTGCTGAGCCGCTTCAAGCTCATGGCGGGCATGAACATCGCGGAAAAGCGTGTGCCGCAGGACGGGCGCATCAAGATTCAGGTTGATCCCGACACGATCGACTTCCGTGTCAGCGCGTGTCCGGTCTATCACGGCGAGTCGATCGTCTGCCGTATTTTGCGTCCCGATTCGGTCAAGATCGGTCTGGTCAACCTCGGCTTCGAGGAAGATTCGCTGGCGCAGTTCAACAAGATCATTCGTCGGCCCAACGGCATCTTCCTTGTCACCGGCCCCACTGGCTCGGGTAAAACGACGACGCTCTATTCGGCGCTCGACGTGCTCAATCGGCCCGACAAGAAGATCATCACGGCCGAGGACCCGATCGAATACAACTTCAAGGGCATCAACCAGTGCCAGACGCGCGAGAAGATCGGGCTGACCTTCTCCGTGATTCTCAAAACGATGCTCCGTCAGGCGCCCAACATCATCCTGGTCGGCGAAATCCGTGACCGCGAAGTCGCTGAGATCGCGATTCAGGCCGCGCTCACCGGTCACTTGGTGTTCTCAACGCTGCACACCAACGACGCGCCCAGCGCCATCACGCGTTTGATCGACATGGGCGTCAAGCCGTTCCTCGTCGCCAGCGCCATCCAGGCCATCATGGCCCAGCGCCTCATCCGAACGCTCTGCCCCAAGTGCAAGGTCATCGACGAAGACCCCGATCCGAAGCAGCTGCACCTGATCGGCATGAGCATGGAAGAGGCCAAGGGCAAGGTCATGCGTCCCGAGGGTTGCGAGAACTGCAACTCCACCGGCTATCGCGGGCGCAAGGGCATCTACGAAATGATGGCCATGACCAGCGAAATCCGCGAGCTGGCCTTCAAGCAAGAGCCCGTCTCCAAGATCCGCGCCGCGGCCGTCGCCAACGGCATGCGCCAGCTCGTCGAGGACGGCAAGATCAAGGTTCTCAAGGGCATCACCGATGCCGGCGAGATCGCGCGTTCGACCCAGGTCGAAGGATTGACCAAGCAGTAAACACCAACCGTCCGCGCCCCGCGCGGGCTCTCTGTCTGGAGTTGTCACCATGGCCGAAGCCACCACGATGCAGATGGACCGCTTGCTCGACACGGTCGTCAAGACCAGTGCGAGCGACCTGCACCTGACCGTCGGACGCAAGCCGACGGTTCGTCTGCACGGTCACCTCAAGGACCTCCAGACCAAAGTCCTCGACTCTGACGACATGGTCGCGCTCATGAAGTCCATCACCCCCGAAGCCAAGCAGCAGGAACTCGCTGAGGGCGGCGGCTGCGACTTCGGCTTCTCCTACGGCGACGTCGCGCGCTTCCGCGTGTCGATCTTCAAGCAGCGCGGCGATCTGGCGATCGTCTGCCGCTTGATCCCGTCGCGTCTGCTCACCTTCGAGCAGATCGGCTTGCCGGACATCTGCCGCGACCTCATCCGCCGCCCGCGTGGCATGTTCCTCGTCACCGGCCCGACCGGCTCGGGCAAGACGACCTCACTGGCGACGATGCTCGACTACATCAACACCAACTACGACCGCCACATCGTCTCGATGGAAGACCCCATCGAGTATTACCACAAGCACAAGAAGTCGATCTTCAACCAGCGCGAGGTCGGCACCGACGTCAAGACCTTCGCCGAAGCCCTCCGCCGCGTGCTCCGTTCGGACCCTGACTGCATCCTGGTCGGCGAAATGCGTGACCTCGAGACCATCGAGGCCGCCATCCGCGCCGCCGAGACCGGCCACTTGGTCTTCGCCACCCTGCACACCACCGGCGCCGCCAAGACCATCGACCGCGTGGTCGACGCCTTCCCGGTGACCCAGCAGAACCAGATCCGCGTCCAGCTCTCGACCGCCCTGATCGCGGTGCTGTCGCAGGCCCTGCTCGGCCGCATCGATCAGCCCGGCCTGGTGGCCGCTTACGAGTTCCTGGTCATCACCCCCGCCATCGCCAACCTCATCCGCGAAGGCAAGACCTACCGCATCGACTCGTGCATCCAGACCGGCAAGAAGTTCGGCATGCAGCTCCTCGACGACCACCTCTGGGCCCACTACATGTCGGGCAAGATCAGCGCCGAGGAGATGATCGACAAGAGCAAAAACCCCGGCGACCTGCGCGACAAGGTGCACCGCCTGGGCCGAACGATCGGCCGCGCCGATCTCGACACCGCCGACGTCGATGCCAAGGGTTGATTCGGTCCGTGTTTGGATATCCCGCATGACTCCACCCCGGCCAAGGTTTCGACCTTGGCCGGCTTCGCTTTGGGGCTCAGCACCTCCCGCTGGCCGCGCGAATCGATCGCCGCAGGGGCACGAAGCCGCGGGATACCCCGGGTGCGATGTTCGCAATCAATCCACGTGTCGCATCAAATTTCGCTGTGAATAGGCGTGGTTGGTGGAACCAAAGCCCGTGGTTTGGTTGATATTCTCTTGACCGGTTCTCGACCGCCGATTCGGGCCGTGGCCAGGCCCGTGTAAGTATTCGGCGTGCACCTGCCATCGGGCAGTTGCGGGGGCGAGGCTGTCAGGGGCAGACATGAGCGCAGAACTTCAGGAACTCAAGGGCAAAAAGCTCGGGCGCATCCTTGCCAAGCTGGGCAAGACCACCCGTGAGCGCGTGCACGAAGCGCTGGCCGTCCAAAAGACCCGCAAGGTCCCGATCGGCCAGTTGCTGGTCGAGCTCGGTTATTGCACCAAGCGCGACATCGAGGAGGGCCTCGCCGCTCAGGCCGGTTTCGCCTACATCGACCTGCCCGTCGGCGAATTGCCGCCCGAGGTCAAGGACTCTCTTCCCGCCGAGTCCGTTCAAACCTATCAGGTTGTGCCTATCGAGTACACGCCCAAGGGCAAGAAGCTCCGCATCGCGATGAAGAGCGTGGACAACTTCCGCGCCGTCGACGACCTGCGTCAGTTGATGGGCTTCAACGTCGAGGCCGTCATCGCCGACCCCGCGCAGGTCGACGCGATGATCAAGAAGCACTACTCCAAGACCGAGTCGGTCACGGACGTGGTGAGCAAGCTGGCCACCGACGAGAAGTTCGCCAAGCTCGCCGATCGCGGCGCCAGCGTGGACCTCGACACCATCATGGAGATGGCCGACGACAATCAGGTCATCAAGCTGCTCAACCTCGTCTTGCTCCAGGCGATCAAGGACCGCGCGTCGGACATTCACTTCGAGCCGTTCGAGGACGAGTTCAAGATGCGCTACCGCATCGACGGCGTGCTCTACGAGATGGTCCCGCCCCCCAAGCAACTCGGGCCCGCGATCACCTCTCGCGTGAAGGTCATGGCCAAGATGGACATCGCCGAGCGGCGTTTGCCGCAGGACGGTCGCATCGAGCTGACCGTGGGCGGCGCGCCGGTCGACCTGCGTGTGAGCGTGCTCCCGACCATGCACGGCGAGTCGGTCGTCATGCGTGTGCTCGATCGCTCCAACGTCAAGCTCTCGCTCGATCGCATCGGCATGCGCGAGGACGACCTCGAGACTTTCCGTCGGTTGATCAACAAGCCCAACGGCATCGTCGTCGTCACCGGCCCGACCGGCTCGGGCAAGACCACCACGCTCTACGCCGCGCTGCAGGAGCTCAACGACATCGAGACCAAGATCCTCACCGCGGAGGACCCGGTCGAGTACGACATCGATGGTCTGTGCCAGGTGCAGGTGAACAACGAAGTCGAGCTCACCTTCGCCAAGGCGCTGCGTTCGTTCTTGCGTCAGGACCCCGACGTGATCCTCGTCGGCGAAATCCGCGACCTGGAGACGGCCGAGATCGCGATCCAGGCCTCGCTCACCGGCCACTTGGTGCTCACCACGCTGCACACCAACGACGCGCCGAGCTCGGTCATTCGTCTTGTGGACCTGGGCGTTGAGCCGTTCTTGCTCACCGCGACGATGGAGGGCATCGTCGCCCAGCGCCTGACGCGCACCATCTGCCCCAAGTGCAAGGAGCAGTACACGCCCAAGGAAGAAGAGCTCATGGAGCTCTCGCTCAAGCCCGAGGACGTGGTGGGCAAGCAGTTCTCGCGCGGCAAGGGGTGCTCGCACTGCTTCGGCTCCGGTTATCGCGGGCGCATGGCGCTGTTCGAAATCATGGCCGTTGACGACGCGATGCGCGATGCGATCATGAAGAAGGCCAGCACCAACATCCTGCGTCAGATGGCCAAGCGCAACGGCATGCGTTCGCTCCGCGAGTGCGGCCTGCTGGCGATCTACGAAGGCCTGACCACCATCGACGAGGTCGTTCGCGAGACCATGAGCGAGGAGTAAGCCTCGCGCCGGCCCCGCGCCGCGTCCGCCCGTTCGCACCGTTCGGTTTTTCAAGCACAGTCTCGGTTTCAATCGCAAACCACTCTCCGCGTTCGTGGCGGAGCTCAGGAGTCTGAAGATGGCGACCTTTACCTACGAAGCGCTCAACGCCGCAGGCAAGCCGCAAAAGGGCACGATCGAGGCCGGCTCGTCCGAAGAGGCGATCCAGCGGATCAAGCAGCAGGGCTTCTTCCCGACCCAGGTGCGCGAGCAAAAGGGCGCGAAGAAGAACGACCCCGCAGCCGCAGCGCCGAAGAAAAAGAAAAAAGGCGGCGGCATCGCCATCGGCGGCGTCTCGACCAAGCACCTGACGCTCTTCACCCGCCAGCTCTCGACGCTGCAGGACGCAGGTCTGCCGCTGCTGCGCTCGCTGCAGATTCTCGAAGAGCAGCAAAAGCCCGGCAAGCTCAAGGGCATCTTGCAGGACGTGTGCGAAGACGTCGAGGGCGGCACCGCGCTGTCCGAGGCCTTTGCCAAGCACCCCGGCGCGTTCGATCGCTTGTACACCAAGATGGTCGCGGCCGGTGAGATCGGCGGCGTGCTGGACATCATCCTCCAGCGCCTCGCGGACTTCATGGAAAAAGCCCAGCGCCTCAAGCGCAAGGTCGTCGGCGCGATGGTTTACCCCGTCGTCGTCATCGTCGTGGCCGTCGGCATCGTCATGTTCATCATGATCAAGATCATCCCGGAGTTCCAAAAGATCTTCGGCGAGTTCAACGTCAAGATGCCCGAGCTGACCAAGTTCCTCATCGAGTCCAGCGCGTTCCTCGCCGGCACCAAGCCGGGCCAGGCGATCCCCGGCGCCGTGTACGTGCTGGGCATCCCGGTGCTGGTGGTGGTGCTCTGGAAGATCGCGCGAAAGACCGTGCCGGGCAAGGCCTTCACCGACCAGCTCGTGCTCTGGACTCCGGGCATCGGCGGCCTGGTGCGCAAGACCACCGTCGCGCGTTTCACCCGCACGCTCGGCACGCTCGTCAACGCCGGCGTGCCCATCCTCGAGGCCATCAGCATCACCCGCGACACCTGCGGCAATTACGTCTTCGAAAAGGCCCTGCAGAAAGTGCACGACTCCATCCGCGAGGGCGAGACCTTCGCCGTGCCGCTGCGCGAGAGCAAGGTCTGCGACTCGATCGTGGTCAACATGATCGACGTCGGTGAAGAGACGGGCGACCTGGACGCGATGCTCATGAAGATCGCCGACAACTACGACGAAGAAGTGGACGTCGCGGTCAACGCGCTGGTCAAGCTCATCGAGCCTTTGCTGGTGCTCTTCCTGGGCGGCGTCGTCGGCACGATCGTCGTCGCCATGTTCATGCCCCTGGTCGCCATCATCGAATCCCTCCAGGGAGGCAAGCTTTGAACCGCCACGCTCCACGCCGCGCCGGCTTCACGCTCATCGAGATCCTCGTCGCGGTCTCGCTCATCACGATCCTGACGAGCCTCCTGTTCGTCGCGGTCGGGCGGATCGTGCGCTCATCGCGCGAGACGGCGGAGAAGCAGTTCATGCGTTCGATCGCGCTGCAGATCGACACGTTCGAAAAGCAGTTCGGCTTCCTGCCGCCCTTGGTTAACGACGACGATCCGATCGCCGCGGCGTCAACGCGCGGCGACGGTACCGAAGTCCCGATCCATCCGCGCCTGCGCGGCGAAGCGTTCCCGAGCGTCGCCGACGACACCGGGCCCAGCAAGTATCTGCGGTACGAGACCGACGCCGCGTCGCCGCGCTACAGCACGCTGAGCCTGAGCTATTACATGCTCGGGACGATGGCCAAGCCGATCGATGGCGTCGACGGCGCGGGCTTCACGGCGCCAAACGCCGACGGCACCTTCAGCCTCTCGGGCAAGAGCTACGACCCGATGTTCGACCTCGGTGCCAACTCCGAGCGTCTGCAGCGCGAGATCAACGGCAACGGCGCTGCGCAGGGCTATCGCACGGTGATCAACGATCGCTGGGGCACACCGATCCGCTTCTATCGCTGGACGCCCATCAAGCACGAGCTGGGCGCGGGCAAGACCTGCCTGTACCGCGGGTGGGATTCCAATGGCGGGTTCAACGCCGCCGTCGAGGCCAACGTGCCGTCGCGCAAGGGTGAGATCCGCTCGTACAACACGCCGCTGGTGGTGGGCAACCCGTACGTCGAGACGTCTCTGCGCGGGGCGCGCTGGGCGATTGTCAGCGCCGGCGTGGATAAGACCATCGACGACGGCGAGCCGACCGACTCTGAGAACAAAGACAACATCATCCTCTGGGAAGGTGGCCAATGAACGCACGCAAGCTCCAGCTCGCGCGCCGCGGCTTCTCGCTGGTCGAGATGCTCGTGGTCATCGTCATCGTGATCTCGCTCATCCTTATCGCGCTGCCGGCGTTCAACTCCACGCTCAACTCGCAGGAGCGCACCAGCTCCGCCAGCCTGCTGCAGCAGGGCATCAGCGCCGCGCGCGACTTTGCCGTGCGCAGCGCCCAGGGTGAGGACGCCGCGGCGGTCTTCAGCTTTGAGCCCGGCGGGCCGATGACCATCTCGACCTACACCAAGGTCGGCGAGTTCGACGACGTGCTGGCCGCCGACGCGACGGTCGGTCGGACCAACGATCGCGTGGTGCGCCGCGAGGTCTTCGCGCCGGTGAACATCATCGATCCGATCACGCTGCCGCGCAAGTGGAGCGTGCGCGGTTACGCGCTGGGGAGCCAGTTCAACTCCGAGTGGTACGAGTTTGATGCGCGCACCGTTGCCAGCGACTCCAACCGCTACCCCCAGCCCAACACCAGCGAGAAACTGAACTACTGGGTCTTTCCGGAGACCGGCTTCTACGACCACAACCTCGCCAACGACGGCGCCAAGCGTCAGACGTTCATGGTCCGCTTCGCCGGCGGCTCGGGCAAGGTCGTGCCCGACGCCACCGAGCCCGCGCTGGTGGTGATGGTGCGTCCCAGCGACTCTGAACGCAACTACCCGCGCGAGCTCCGCGCCGACCTGGCGACGGACATCAAGCGCTGGGCCCAGCGCGTGATGCAGACCAAGCAGCTCGACACCCGCGCGACCTACGCGCCCGGCCTGACCGGCCGCCCGTGGGACAACGCCAACGACAACACCCGGCGCAACCTCATCGGCTCCGGCTCGGGCTCCACCGGCCCGTCGAGCGATGTCGCCACGGCGCGCTCGGTGACGTTCCTGGCGCTGTACGACGAAGAACGCCTCGCCTCGGCGCTGGGTGCGCGCGTCGACCGTCAGTCGCGCACGCTCTACCGCGTCGATGAGAGCGAGGTCAATCAAGGCCTCAAGATCGATCGCATCCGCATGGTGCAGGTGACGGGCCAGCAGTGGGGCGGTTCGCCCGACCTTGCGACGGCCATCAACCGTTGGATAGAAGGGTACAAGCCCGAGGTCCTGTTCAGCACCCAGCCCGACGCCAACTTGCGGGCCGGCGCGCTCAACCAGTGGCGGGCCGGCAGCGCCGACGCGCGGATCTTCGGCATCGATCGCTTCACCGGCGCGCTCCGCCCGGTCCGCATCCCCGGCGAAACGACGGAGAATCTCCAGTGAATAACCGCTCTCGCCATTCCCGCGGCTTCTCGCTCATCGAGGTCATGATGGCCGTGCTCATCCTGGGCATCGGCATGCTCGGGCTGGGCGCGATCCTTCCGGTGGTCGTGCGTCAGCAGCAGTCCAGCGCCGACGTGACCTTCGGCACGCTCGCGGCGCAGAACGCCGAGCTCTACCTGCGCTCCAACAACAAACTCTCGAACGCCTTCTGGCAGCGCTGGGCGTCTTATCGCCCCGACCCGCGCGTGGTGACCAACCCCAATCAGCCGCAGCTGCCGGGGGACATTCCCAACGACGGCGGCTGGCTCATCCCCGCGATCGATGAATCGCTCGGCGGCATGGTGGTGCTCGAGCGCGCGTACGCCGGGTACACCCTGCCCAACGGCGGCGGCACCGTCGACCCGGTCGATCGTCGCGTGCGCATCTCGCTGGCCGATCGGTTGTTCCCCTCTGACGCCGCCGACGGTTCTGAGCCGCAGTTCGTGTGGGACATGGCCGTGCGGCGCGTGCAGGCGCGCGGCCCGATCTCCGTGATCGGTTCGCCCGCACCGGCACCCCTGGTGCTGCCGTGGGGCGACTCGCTCATCGGCGATCAGCCCGACTCCACGACGCTGCAAGTCGCGATCTTCGTGCGTCGCATCGATGGGCGCATCCGCCTGGGCAACAACGAATCGCTCCCCGAGGTGCTGACCAAGTGGAGCGCCCCGGCCAACCAGCGCCGTTGGCCCGCCAGCGTGCTGGCGCAAACCGGCGAGCCCACGTACGACGGGCGCGTCGATACGTCGGGCACGGGCACGCGCTACTCCACGCCGATCTCGCAGAACGTGACCGTCGCGGCCCTCACGGGCACGCCCGAGGTCGCCACGCGGCTCGATCTGCTGCAAGTCGGCGCGTCGATCCCCTCGCTCACCGCGCTGAGCTCGCTGTGCAACGGCACCAACCCCATCACGATGACCCCGGCCCTGGCGACCAACTACATGGGCGCGCCCGGGCAGCAGATCGTCGACAACAACGGCAACATCCACGAAGTCGTCGGGACCGAGACTGTCGCGGGCGTGACGTACGTCAAGCTCGCCAAGGCGATCCGCATCGAGGACGCTCAGCGCCTCGTGCAGGCGATCTTCACGCCCCAGGTGCCCGCGACGGTCGTTCTTTTCAAGGTGACGCGATGAACACGCACACGAACACTCCGATCCGTCTGGCCGACGAGCGCGCTTTCACGCTCATCGAGATGCTAGTGGCCATCGCCGCGGTGGGCCTGCTGGCCGTGGGCATCGCCCAGGTCTTCAGCGCCACGGGCAAGACCGTCAGCGCCGGGCGCAAGCTGAGCAACCTCAACACCGCCGCGGCCTTGATCGAGCGTCAGATGCGCTCGGACTTCGACGCCATGACGCGCGAGGGTTTCCTCATCATGCGTCATCAGTACGCCAACAACCGCAACTTCGCGCCGGGCAACCAGCTCTCCTCGCTCGAGCCCACGGACCTCTACCCCGAGGACGAGAACCCGCGTCCGCGCCGCGTCGACGAGATCCAGTTCGCCGTGCGCGGCAAGTTCGCCACCGAGCGCGACCCGCGCCACCCTGATCGCAAGGCCGAGTCGTCCGCGGCGCTCGTCTATTACGGTCACGGCCAGCGCCGCGACCCGCTCAACCGCGAGCGCCCGTCGATCCCGCAGGACCTGCAGTACGACGCACCGGTGCGTGTCGATGACGACAACGCCCTGGCTGGCCCGCTGGGTTTCCGTTACGCCGACATCAACGCCAACTCCGGCACCAACGCCAACCGTTACGCCTCGGAGTGGACCCTTGCCCGCTCGGTCACCTTGCTATCGCCCCCCGAGCAGGTCGCGCGCACGGTGCGCGACTTTACTAACGCCAACCTCCCCGCGATCGATGAGCTCTCGGCGGTCCCCACCGGCTACGGCGGGCGAACCCCGCTCGATTCGCCCTTCCAGGTCGCGTGGCAACCGGCCCAGCCCGAGTTCCGTCTCGATGGGCGATCGTTCCTCCAGCCCGGGTACATCAGCACGTTCCCGACGACGCTCCGCGCGCCGGCTTCGCCGCCGCGCCGCGCTTCGGGTGTGGTGGACATCATCGCGCAGGACCTGACGACCATCCGCCAATCGGTGCTGGGCGATTCGACGGGCTCACCCGGCGCGGGCGGTTCGTACAGCCAGTTCGCCACCGGTTTCCGCGCTCCCAAGAACTGGGACGAAGCGGTGCTTGAGACCGTGCGCCAGCAGAGCAACATGATCTACTCGCTCCCCGGCGCGTCAGACCTGGGCCAGCGCATGCGCGTCGAGCCCTCGGCGCCCAACCTGCTGGGCGTCGGCACCGGCTGGAACGTGGGTGATCTTGCGAACGTCTTCGGTCGCGCCGCGGCCCTGACGGATCAGCAGATGCTCGCCAACCACTCATTCATGCCGCGCTGCTCGGAGTTCATCGTCGAGTGGTCCTTCGGCGATATCGACGTGCTTAACCCCGGCGATCCGTACTCGTTCGGGCGCATGAAGTGGTTCGGGCTCGACCGTCGCGTGAAGCTCAACGCTTCGACGGCCACCCCCGCGGAGATCGTCGTCCGTCCTTATCTGGGCGCGCCGATCGATCCGCACTTCCAGGTCTACAAGCGGCGCGATGGCTCCAGCATCGGCTTTATCGTGCCTCCCCAGCTGGTCGGCGTCGCCAACGCTCAGCCCGGTGGCATCACCGGCACGTACTCGACGTTCGGGTTCATCAATACGTTCTACAGCCCGCTGCCCGGCATCGAGGGCACCGCCACGGAGTTCACGCTCGCCAATCGTCAGGCTTCGCTCCTGTCGGGCGACGGGCGAAATCCTCGCCAGCTCAACGCGATGCTCTGGGACACCAATCTCGATCAGCCCTTCTACGACCGGGCCAACAACCTCTTCGTCTACGCCCTGCCCACGCTGGTGCGCGACGTGCCCACCGTTCCCTCCGGCGGCGGCGCGGCCGTGCCCAACAACCGCTATGACCCCGAGGCCGGCGATGAGCTGCTCGATCCCGACACCATCCCCTGGCCCTGGCCCAAGCTCATCCGCGTGACCATCGGGCTGGTCGATAGCAACGACCCCAAGCTCGAACGCACGTTCCAGTTCATCTTCCGCGTCCCTGGCGCTCAGGGCGCCGAGCGCGATTGACGCGCCGGGTCTGTCCGCCGGGTCGCTGAGCTTCTCACGGTTTGCCTTTGCGCTCGCGCACGCGCGGGCGCACGTTCCGGATCACGAATTCCGTCTCGATCGTCCAGCAAGGAAAACGCCATGGACCGCCCGATCAACTTCGACAACCCCGGCACCTGCACCCGTCAGCTCGTCTCGCGTGCCGGCGCTCTGCCCCTGCGCGTGCGCCACCGGCGCGGCTCGGTGCTCGTGCTCGTCGTCGGCGTGCTCGCTTTGCTCGCCATCGTCGTGCTGGTGTATTCGTCGATCGGCCAGTCGGACAAGCGCACGGCCGTGAGCGTGCGCGACAAGGCCCTGCTGAACGGCTACTCCGAGCAGATCGGCAGCTACATCGCCCAGCAGATCGCCGACGGCGCGACGTCCGTCAGCTACGACCAACCGCTCTGGCGCAACGCGGCCATCAACAACAAGACCTCGCGCCCGGTGCGCAAGGGCTCCACGTACCCCAGCACGGATATCGAGGCCCGCTCCGTCCCGCTCGATCCCGCGCAGCCTCCGACCAGCACCGACGGTGTCGCGGCCAGCGGCAACGAGCGCCGCCGCGTCGATCCGTCGTCGTTCAGCCATTTCCGTTTCCGCCCCAGCGGCACAGTCACCAACGACTGGTACGCCAGCGGCAACTTGCTCGTCACGAACATGGCCGACCAGCGCCGCGCTGCTGATCCGTACCTCTCGGTCGATCAGCCCACGTTCCTCAACGTCGCCGGCGGCACCGCGGCCAATTGGGGCCGCCCCGAGATCCTGACCGACTTCAAGCTCCTGCCGCGCTACAAGCGCGACCTGGCGCACATCTCCAACCTCGCGCCCGATGGTCGATTCGTCAACCTCGCCAACTTGCGCGGCAACTTCAACGCCGCCTCGGGCGTGGGCATCGACCCCGTCACGGGACGCCCGCGCACGACCTACGGGCTCACGCTCCTCAACGGGCGCAACCCCAATCAGTACACGCTCACGATGGCGGATATCGATTCGAACGTGCCGCCCTCGACCCCGGCGGTCGGCACGGCCCAGTACCTTTGGAACGGCGCCGTCGCTGACCTCAACGTCCCCTGGCACTGGTCGACCAATCAGCACGGCGTGGCGCGCCCCGTCGGCGATTCGCCCCGCGGCACCATCGGCGGCGGCAACTTCGCCTTCGGCGAGTACGGGCACCTCTCCAACCAATGGGCCGACACCGACGGCGACGGCATCTACGACGCGCGCTGGTTCGAGCTCGTCGATCTCTCCTTCGGCGTCTCGCGCCTGCTGGGCGACACGGGCAACCTTCGCCTGTTCATCGCGGCCAAGGTCATCGACCTCTCGGGCAAGGCGAACGTCAACGTCGGCACCGACCTCAACGAGCCCGCGCTGACCAACAAGCCGCTGCCGATCATGGGCCTCACGCCGTCGGACTACGACCTTGAGCGTCTGCTCACGGGCCAGTGGGGGCGCGACTATTACGCCACCGGCCCCGAGGCCTACGCCCAGCCCCTGGGCACCAACGCCACGCTCGCGGGCAACTACACCAACTTCGGGCTGAGCAACAACTGGATCCAGATCGGCAAGGCCGGTTACGCCGGGCTTATCGCCAGCCGCATCGAGGGCAAGTTGGTGCAACGCGAGTACACCTGGACCGACTCGGACCTCTCGCAGTACACGTACCTGCAGCGCCCCGCCAAGGGACCGATCGGCGCCAGCGCCATCGTCTCGCGCAGCACCGGCACCAACTCCAGCGCCATCTTCCCGCAGACCGGCCCGATGGACTCGCAATCGCGCGAGCTGCTCTACCGCTTCGCCTCGCGCGAGAGCTCGGGTGCCAACCTGCGCAACACGCTCCCCAGCGCCACGGAGAAGTACCAGCTCACCTTCGCATCGCCCTTCACCAAGCCCGACGAGCTTGAGCTGCGCACGTATGGCTTCGTCAACGACCCCAACACGACCTCGCGGCTCGAGGCCGCCATTGACGGTCGTTACGACACCTTTGAGAACTTCGGCCCGCTGCGTTCCAATCGGCCCATCGACGCCGAGCGCGATCGTCGCGACGGCACGACCAATCCCGCGCCGTTCACCGCCGAGGAGCAGCAGTTCCGCTCGCAATTGGTCGCCACGCGCATGGCCTTGACGGGCCTGCGCCAGTCGCTCACGACTTACAACGGTTCGCGTCCGCTGCGCTCGGGTGACCTCAGCATCAACAACCCGCGCGGCTGGCTCACCGGGTCGATCTCGCTCTCGTCGCTCTCAAGCGGCGACGTGCAGCCCGATATCGAGCAATTGCTCACCCAGGGCGCGCTGTTCAAGCCGACGCCGCCCAACCCCGCGAGCGCCAGCGCCGACCTCGACAACGACGCGCTCTCGCAGCGCCTGCGAAAGGACGCGCTCAAGCAGATCTTCGCCGGCGTCGCCAACGCGCTGCTGCCGTACTCCGACCTCAACAACCCGACCAACGCCGCCTCCACCGATCGCTGGACGTGGAAGTACGACTTCACCCCCGCGACCGCCATCGACGCTGAGCACCATCGCCGGCGCGCGCTGGTCTACGCCGGTCTGCGCGGCGACATCGGCAACACCTCCAACCCCACGCCCGCGGCCCCCGAGTTCGCCGGCATGGCGAACGACCTGGCCATCCGCGCCAGCGCCCACTGGACGGCCAACTTGATCGCCGATCAGGACACCGCGCCGACCACCGGCTACCGCGGCGAGGTCTACGGCTTCACGATGCTGCTCAAGGACGACAACACCACGCGCACCGCGCTCAACAACGGCACCCTGCTCCGCTCCGGCGCCGCGCCCGGCCGCACCGTCAACGGAAATTCGATGTTCCCGTACTGGCTCATCGACGGCGACGTGCGTGGCGTCAACGCCGGTGCCAGCAAGACCACCGCGGCGGGCTTCGGCGATGCCATCCGCGACGCTTCGGGTCTGCGCCTGGCCGGCCGGCTCGATCTGGGCCGGACCACCGGCGACGACGCGGCCCCCACCGATCCCGTGCTCGGCGCCCTGCCCACCAAGCGCCTCGACGACGGCGCCGGCTCGCCCACCCGTCGCAATTACACCGTGACGACCACCACCGACGCCACGCTCAACGCCGGCACCACGCCCTGGCAAGGTCAGGACGCGCTGGCGACCAACGTCTTTGCCATGGGCCCCCAACCCTTCCTCACCAATGTCGCCGTGCTGCTCATGTACCAGGACGCCGACTCCGGCGGCGTGAACGACGGCGACGGCGACGGCATCGAATGGACCCGCGACCCGGCCGATCCGACCATCTGGATCCCCAATCAGCCGACGATCAACACCGCGTTCGACAAGGCCAACACCGACTTCGTTTTCGAGGTCGTGGCCTTCGAGCTGAGCAATCCGTACAACGTCCCGATCAACCTCACGCCCACGCCGACGGCCGCCGGTGCCTCGCTCACGCCCAAGGACTTCTACTACTACATCGAGTTCGGCGGTCAGTTCTACAAGGTCGCGGCCTTTGACTACGAGGCCGATGCCACCGGTGTGAACGCCGTCGCCCCGACCAACGGCCTGGTCAAGCCAGTCGTTCTGCAGCCCGGTTCATCCGCGGTCTTCTTCGCGTCCGTCGACAAGCTCAGCACCATCGAGCAGCGCATGGCCCGCGCTGATGCCAGCGTGACGCCGGGCAGCAACGTCGCGCGCGATCTCCTGCGCTCGCAGCTCACGCCCACCGGAACGCGCTTCGTCGGGCCCGACGGTCCCAACGACCCGCCCAAGCAGCCCTATCGCGTCATGCCCTTCTCCCCCGAGACGGGCCTGGTGCTCGACAACGCCGTGGTCGGCACCTGGACCGGCCCGGTTTGGCCGCAAGACGGCAACCCCACGACCAACGGCGGGCTCTCGGGCGCTTCGCCGCTCCGCGCTGCGCCCAGCACGCTCGCGACGCCGGCGCAGAAGTCGCACTTCTACAACGGTCAGGCCCGCCTGTGGCGCATGGTCGTCGCGCCGCCGACGCAGAACGCCAGCACCGCCAACGTCAACGCCGGCTCGGACTCCGCAGTCCTCACGCCCAACGAGTCCATCACCGGTTCGACGCTGCGCAACGACATCGCCAACGACGTGCTGGTCGATCGCATGCGCGACCCGGCCCGCTCCAACGTCACGCCCACGCTCGATCGGCGCCCGCCCTCAGGCGTGCAGCCCATCGCCGGCGCGCAGGGTGGCCTGAACCCGGGCGACATGGGCCTGGGGCTTCAGAACCCCGCGGTCAATGACAACGCCGGCTTCGCGATCATCCTGGGCGGTTCGTTCCGTCGCCCCGCGGCTACGGGCACGACCAACTCCGGCCAGCTCCCGTCGTACTGCGTGGAGGCCAAGAGCTCGCTCGCCCCGGGCGAGATCGCTAACGACGATCTCTACGTCCGCACCAACACCGGCCGCGGAACCGTTTCGTACAACATCGTCGAAGCCTTTGTCTTCAACGGCTTCCGTTACGCCATGGCCAACAGCGGCCAGGGCGGCCCCGGCGACGACTTCGTCGCGGGCGGCACGATCAACGGCGGCACCTCGGGCTTCTCGGGCTCCGCGCCGTCGCTGATCTCCAACGCCAAGATCGACGGCCGCCACGCCGTGCGCTCGCTCGCCACGCCCGCGGTCTCGCGCGGCGACGTGATGCCCAACAACCAGAGCAACATCCCCTACAACAGGATCGCGCCCTCGATCAACCTCCTCAGCGCCTGGCAGGCGCCGGTGCGCACGCCGATGCGCCCGGGCGATCTGCTCATGCCCATGGCCGTCGGCGCGTACCAGAATCCCTACGCCTTCCTCAAGACGACTTCGAGCCTGGACGATCCGCGCAACTTGGACGTCCAGTGGCTCACGCAATCCGAGGCCTTGGGCCTGGCGCTCGATTACGACCGTCCCGCCGATCCGCGCAACAACGAGTACAACTGGGGCCGGGCCGACATCGCCCCGACCGCCACGACGCTCGCGCGCCCGGTGGCCGCGTTCGATCGTGGGCACCTGCGCCTCGATGCCTTCGTTCCCTTCGACGACATCGGCGACGCCACCACGCTCAACCCCGATCGCGCCGACGGCATCTTCCAGCCCGCGGTGCTCGTCGGCGGCGAGGTCGTGCCGCAAGATCGCCCGCTCGGTCGCGGCATCCCCGCGGCGCTAAACCTCGTCGACATCTTCCGCACCGGCTCCTGGGGCGGCATCTCGACCTTGGCGCAGGGCAAGATCAACATCAACAGCGCCACGCCCGAGGTGCTCGCCTCGCTCGGCCTGCTCGCGCCGTGGGCTCAGCGCGACTGGGTCACGGGCGGCTCAAGCACGTTCAACAACGACGCCAAGGGCGCCTTCCGCAACACCGACGATCCGTTCGACCTCGTTTCAACGATCGTTGCCTATCGCGACAAGCAGTTCATGTGGTCGCGCCCGTCGGGATCGAAGACCAACGCGGGCTTCACCCTCAACCCCAACGACCCGCGCGTGCCCCTGCCCTTCCACGACGGCTGGACGCCCGCCGCACGCCTCGGCTCGGTCGCCAGCGGCACCGGCGTGATGGTTCAGAATCCGTACCTCGCCAACTCGCGGCGTGAAGTCACGGGCATCCCCGCACTGCGCGAGCAGCGCGGCTTTGGCTCGCTGGGCGAGCTTCTCGCGGTGCGCTTCGGCCCGCACCACGGCACGTACGGCTACAGCTCCACGCTCCCCAGCCAGGCCATCGTCAACAAGGACCAGGCCGTCGACGCCAGCATCGATCGACTGGGTCGGCGCTTCGAGCCCAACCTCAACGGCCCGACCAAGCAACCGCTCGATCTGACCTTCGGCAGCGCCACCACGTCGCTGGGTTGGTCGAGCCAGATCCACGCTGAGGCCACCGGCGGCCCCGCCCGCCCCGCGCTGGCGGAGGATTCCTTCGAGCACAAGCTGGCGATCGCCAACTCCGTGCTGCCGTCGGTCTCGGTCCGCTCGGACGTCTTCGCCGTGACCTTCGTGGTTCACGGATACACGCCCGACGACGTCGACGGGCTGAAGATCTGGTCCTCGCCCGCGGACACCAACGACCCGGCGGTCACCGCGCCGATGAACCCGACGGTCAAGAAGCGCTTCGTGATGGTCGTCGATCGCTCGAACGTCACCGCCCAGGGCCAGAAGCCGCGCGTGCTGATGCTCGAGGAAGTCCCGTACAACTAATCCCGCGCCGATGAAGCAACCCCATCGAACCTCGGCCCGCGCCGGGGGTCGATTTCGTTTTGCCCCACCGACTTGCTACCCTCGCTCGTCATGAGCAAATTGCTGATCACCGGCGGCACCGTCATCGACCCCGCGTCCCGCACCAACAAGGCCGCCGACGTCGCGATCGTCGACGGCGTCGTCGCGGAGATCGGCAAGAAGCTCACGCGCACGCCCCTCGGCCCCGACGATCGCGTCATCGACGCCACAGGGTGCATCGTCTCGCCCGGTCTCATCGATCCGCACGTGCACCTGCGCGAGCCCGGCGGCGAGCGGGCTGAGACCATCGCTTCGGGCACCGGCGCGGGCGTAGCGGGGGGGTTCACCACGCTCTGCTGCATGCCCAACACCACGCCCGCGATCGACAACGACGTGCTGGTGCACTTCGTGCTCTCTCGCGCGAGAGAGACCGGCGCTTGCCGCGTGTTTCCGGTCGCGGCCGTCTCCAAGGGCCGTCGCGGTGAAGAGCTCGCTGAGCTCGGCCTCATGGCCCGCGCCGGCGCGGTTGGTTTTTCCGACGACGGCGATTGCATCGCCAGTGCCGCGCTCATGAACCGCGCCCTGGCCTCGGTCAAGGCCACGGGGCGCGTGCTCATGCAGCACTGCCAGGAGCCAACGCTCGCGCGCCCCGGCCCGGGCGGCGCCGTCATGCACGCGGGCGAAGTGTCGACGCGACTCGAGCTGTCGGGCTGGCCCCGCAGCGCGGAAGAGCTCATCATCGAGCGCGACGTGCGGCTCAACCGCGCTCACGGGTGCGCGTACCACGCGCAGCACATCTCCTCGGGCGGCTCGATCGAGATCATCCGCCGCGCTCGCAAGGAAGGCCAGCCCGTCACGGGCGAGGCCTCGCCGCACCATTTGCTGCTCACGTGCGATCTCATCGAAACCAGCGGGTACGACACGCGCTACAAGATGAACCCGCCGCTGCGCGAAAAGTCCGACATCAAGCTCATCAAAGAGGGCATCGCCGACGGCACGATCACGATCCTCGCCACCGACCACGCCCCACACCCCGCCGAGACGAAAGAAACGCCCTTCGACACCGCCAGCTTCGGCATCGTGGGCCTCGAAACCGCGCTCGCGCTCTACGCGCAAGCACTGATCGACGACGGCGTGCTCACCTGGCCGCAGATGCTCGCGATGCTCACGATCAACCCCGCCAAGCTCTGCGGGCTCGATAAATCCCTCGGCCTCGGCTCGCTCCGCAAGGGCGGCCCCGCGGATGTCACCATCATCGACCCCAACGAAAAGTGGACGATCACGTCGTCGACATTCGTGGGCCAGAGCAAAAACTCGCCATTTATCGGTCGAAACGTCAAGTCGCGCGTCGTGGCGACCATCGTTGCGGGCCAGGTGAAGTTCGCGCGGCGCTGAGCCTCCCGGCCCACGCGACCATCAGACCTTTTCATCTCCAGACATGGCGACCGTTTGTCTCGCACCGGGTGAGGGCGATCATCCGCTGGCGATCATCGATCGTCACTACAATGCCCCGTTGCGCCTGCACCTCGGGCCAACGCGGATACTCGGCGTGATTCTCTTTCCCATCGTGGCCGTGATCGTCTGGGTCTTCACCTATCGCTATCGGCGACGGGTGATGGGGTTTGTCATTCCGGTCGTCGCGGCCTTGGGCGTGCTGGCGATCGTGCCGATCCTGCGATACCTCGACGCGCGATCGGGCGGCACGCTCTCGCCGCTTCCGCTCACGGTGTTGTTGCTGGCCGAGGCCGGCGCGATCCTGAGCGTGGGGCTCTTCATCGCGTGCGCACCGCGTCGCCAGCTCGCCGGGCACTGCGCCTATTGCCATTACGATCTCTCCGGCCTGCAAGGCGAGCTCGAACCCGGGTTCGTCTGCCCCGAGTGCGGCACGCCCGCGTCCGGATACGCACGCCCGCGCTTACCCGCGCCACAAACGCCACGCCACACCCGCCAGCAGGATCAGCGCGGGCACGATGAGCATCAGGCTCCAGCCAAGCCATGAACGCTGCGTCTGGCTCAGCTCGGGGATGACCGGCGCCGTCTGGCTCGTGGTGCCGCGCGCGATCTGATCGTCCTGATGCGCCAGCCAAGAAACGCTCGCGAGGAAGAGCTCCTCGTTGCCCGGCGTGGCGAAGAGGGCCTTGCCGTCAACGATTGTCTGCTGCTGCGCCACGCGATCGAGGAACCAGAGATTGGAGCCCACGACCACGAGGCGCTGGCCCTTGGGCGCCTGATCGTGCTTGCGTTCGATGGCCGCGGCCAGGGTCCAGCCGTTGTCCGGCGTTGGCGTGCGCAGGTCGCGCGTCCCTCCGGGCGCAGGCGGGTCGGGGATCTGCGCTCGCTGCGCTTCGGGGACCGCGCGGAACTGCTGCCAGTCCGCCTCGGCCCACAAACTCGGACGCGACGGCGTCGCGGCGATCCGTGTCACCGTCACATCCTTGACCGCTTTGATCTCCAGCGGCACCGGCCAGAAGAACCGCGTGCTCACGCCCGTGATCGCCCGCGCGATCGGATGCTCGCTCATCGGGTCGCGCACGATCTGATCGCTCGTGATCGCTCTCGCGCCGCCCTCACGCCGCTCCTCGAGCAGCACACGCGAGGAATCCGCCACAACGCCCAACGGCGGCAGGAACTCGACCATCGGATCGCTCGTGCCGTTGACCGCGAGCGGCGACGGATTCACGCTCACCAGCACCGGCTTACCCGCGGCGATGAGCGCCCGGCACGCCTCCGCGAGCTTGCCCATCGCCAGCGCACTTTCGCTGGTGCGCACCTCGTCAGAAAGCGTGACGAAGATCACCGGGCGATCGCCGGCTTTGGCCAGGCTCGCGGGCGGCTCGCGATCGAGCGCCACAGCCCACTCGACCATCTCCATCCCGCGCAGCTGCAAGCGATCGACGAGGCGTGCAAACGCGGCAAAGTCCGGCCCGATGCGCCGCGCCGCCGGGTGCGTGAGCACCACGATCGGCTTGGGCGCGGGGCTCAGCGCGGTGATCGCCCCCGCGAGCAATTCCTCAGCCCGGAAGCGCAGGTCCAGCGGCGCACCGGCCACAACTTCAGGGAGCATCCCTTCAAAGTCAATCGCCGTGACGCCGCGCGTGCCCGCTGCGCTCGCGCCGCTGAGATCGATCAGCAGCGCCGCCTGAGTCCGCTGGATCGCCCGCGCGATCAGCAGCATCCGCACCTGACCAAGCCCCTCAATGTCCGCGAGCACGCGATTGGTGCGATCACGCAGCAGGGGCAAGTCCTTGCCCAGCGCGCGAGCGAGCGCGCGCACCTGCTCGGGGTTGGCGACATCCTCGCGCAGACGCTGCAGCGCTTCATCGAGCCGGCGCGTCATGCTCGCGGCGTCGGAGAGCGGCTTTTTCAGGGCCGATTGCGCCTGATCCACCGGTGGGATCGGGATCGGCGGCTGGGCCGTGGTGAGCATCGGCTTGGCCTGCTCGGCGCCGTCGCGCAGATTACGAGCAACGGCCCGCATCTCCGCGGCTTGCGCATCCCAGAGCTGGCGCACCTGCGCCTCGGCCTTGGCCTGCTGTTTGGCCATCGCGTCGCGGATTTCTCCAAGTTGACCCGCGAGGGCTTCGATGCTCGCCGCGATCTGCTCGCATGAGTTGGCTGCGGCCGTCGTCGTCTCGACGTGCTTGCGAACTTCCGGCGCATCTTGCTGAGCCAGATCGAGCAGAAGCTTGTCGTACTGCGCCAGCCCCGATTGCGAGCCGGTGTTGATCAGCTGCGAGCGAAAGCGCGGGCTGCCGCGTTCGAATTTGTTGATCACGTCCAGCGTTCGCTGCAGGCGCGAGGGCGCGACCTGCGCCCCGTCATACGCCAGCACCAAAAGCATGTCGCGATCGAGCGACTTGACCACCTCGCGCGAGCGCGGCGAAAGCTCATGCTCGCGCGTGCTCGTCAGGTCATGGCGCGTGCCCCATTTGTGCGCCAGGATCAGCACGAGCAGAGCGATCGCGGTGATCGCCATGCCCAGCACGATCGCCTGGGCAACGTACTTCCATCGCGGCTGGACGCGGACTTGGTCGGTGCGAGTACTCATCGCCACCTCCGCGCCCGCAGCACGATCGCAGTCAGGCCCAGGAACCACAGCGCCACGACGATGAAGACCGCCACGTGCGAAGTGTCGATGACGCCCTTGGCGAATTCCGCCATGCGTGCTGCTGCCGAGAGCGACGTGAGCAAGGAAATGAGCCGCTCGTTGTCGGTGAACATCGCCAGCCGGGCCGAGCCAAACTCCACCACGCCGATCAGAAAGAGCGTACCCAAGAAGGCCAGCGTCTGGTTGTTGGTCAGGCTCGAGACCAGTTCGCCCGTGGCGATGTACGTCGCGCCCAGCAGCATGATGCCCACGTACCCGCACACGATCGGGCCCAGATCCACCCGCGGCGAGAGCGCGACGAGGATCACCGGGAACACCAGCGTCGGAATCAGGCACGCGCCCAAGAACGCCCACGCGCCCAGGAACTTGCCCAGCACGATCGACCACTCACTCGCCGGCCCGGCCATGAGCGGCTCGATCGTCCCCGAGCGATGCTCCTCGCTCAAAAGCCGCATCGAAATCGCCGGGGCGATGACGATCAACGTCAGCACGCAGAGCGTGAAAAACTCGCGCAGCGACGCCGGCTCGCCCGGCATCATCGTGCGGCGCGTGAATGTCAGCGCGCACAGAAAGAAAAACAGCGCCGCGATGATCCACCCCGCGGGCACCCGCAGGAACGATCCGTACTCGCGCGACGCGATGGCCAGCACGCGACCCATCACGCAGCACTCCCATGGTTGACCGGCGCGTCGTCGCGTTCCTCGATGACCGACAAGAACACCTGCTCCAGCGTGGGCGCGACGCGGTGCAACTCGCTCACCAACAGCCCCGCGTTCTCGCACGCCCGCGCGATGGGCTGACGCAGATCCGGCGCGCCCGCGTGCGGCACAATCGAAAACCGCGCGATCGTCGCGCTGTCGCGCGCGTCGGCGCTGCGCTGAACCGTCACGCTCGCCACGCCGAGCACCTGTTCGAGCACGCTCTTGGCGCTGGGCACAAACGCCGCGTCGGGGCGCGGGGCGTTGACTTCGACAATGTACGGCGCCGAGCGGCGAAGCCCCGCCAGCAGCTCATCGGGCGTGCCGTCGGCCCTCAGCTTGCCACGTGCGATGATCAACACCCGATCGCACGTTTGCTCAACTTCAGGCAAGATGTGCGAGCTGAGCAGCACCACCGTGTCCTTGGCGATCTCACGGATCAGCCCGCGCGTCTCGCGGATCTGGCTCGGGTCCAGGCCCGTCGTCGGCTCATCGAGGATCACCACGCGCGGCGAATGCAGAATCGCCGACGCCAAACCCACGCGCTGGCGATAGCCCTTGCTCAGCGCGCCGATCCGGCGCGTGCTCATCTCCTTGAGCCAGCAGCGTTCAATCGCCCGCTCGACCGCCACTTTGCGCGCCGCCCGCGCCATCGAGAAGAGCCGCGCCCGGTAGTTCAGGTAATCACGTACCTGCATCTCGGGATACAACGGGGCCGATTCCGGCAGATACCCCACGCAAGCCCGTGCCTTGCCCGACTCAATGACCGTGTCGTGCCCGCAAACCTTGACCTGCCCGGATGTTGGCGTCAGAATCGAGCAGATCATGCGGATCAGCGTGCTCTTGCCCGCGCCGTTGGGCCCGAGCAAGCCCGTCACCTGTCCGGGCTGAACGGTCACGCTCACATCACGCACCGCGTGGATGTGCCGGGAGTACGACTTGCTAACGCGATCGGCCTCAATCATGGGCGGTCGGAGGATAGTCTCGCTGGGGATGGACGCGTCGATGATCCGATAATCACACCACGGGCGGTTGTCGGTTGCACTCATCCCCGATCCGCAACTTCCCGTGTGCCGGATGCGAACAGACGGTAAACTACCCCCGCGAGTATCTGCGCAGATGAATGGTCTTGTCCCACCCCAGTTGAGCATGGCATTTCCGGGCGTCATGGCCGAAGGTCGACCCAAGCTCCTAGTGCTCCGCGGCTCGTACGTGCAGGCCGGCGAGATTTCTGCTGCGCTGGGGCCAACGTGGGAGCTCGTCGTCGCCTCGCCCGAGCAAGCGCGCGAGATCATGCGCCAAACGCCCGTGCAGGCCATCCTCGCGGAAGCTTCGGACTTTGCTGCGCTCGATCGCAACCTCGCCGGTCAGCAGGGTCACGCGCTGCTCAACGCACTCGGCGAGGGCGTCTGCCTCGCGGACCTCGACGGCAACATCCTCTGGGCCAACCAACGCTTCAACCAATACGACCCGCAGACGCGCACACGCATCACCGCGGCCTGTCGCCAGGGCGTGCGCGAGTTTGAGCGGATTGAGTCCCAACGCCGCGACACCACGCCGACGATGGGGGGCAAACGCTACGAGGTCGCGACGCCCGATGAGCAGCACTGGTACGAGGTCCTCGTCTCGCCGGTGCTCGACGAAGAAAACAAAAAGCTCAAGCATGTAGCCGCGGTCGTCTGGGACGTCACCGCGGCTCGTCGTTTCCAGGGCAAGCTCGAGTCGATCGATCGCGCCGGGCAGGAGCTGCTGCGCATCGACGCCGAGGCCGTGCGAAAGATGCACACCGGCGAACGCCTGCGCGTGCTCGAGCAAAAGATCGTCAAGTACGCCCACGATCTGCTCAACTTCGATCAGTTCACCATCCGCGTGATCGACGAGCGCAACGGCAAGCTCGAGCTGGTCATGAGCAAGGGCCTGCCGCAGGCCGCGATGGAAATCCCGCTCTTTGCCAAGCGCGAGGGCAACGGCATCTCGGGCTACGTCGCCGCCACCGGCTTTGCGTACGTCTGCCCCGACACAAGCCAGGACCCGCGCTACGTGATGGGCATCGACAGCGCCCGCTCATCGCTCACGGTGCCGCTCAAGATCGCCGACAAGGTCATCGGCGTCTTCAACGTCGAGTCGACCAAGCTCGGGGCCTTCTCGCAAGAGGACCTGGAGTTTGCCGAGAAGTTCTCGCGCCCTGTCACGCTCGCGCTGCACCTGCTCAACTTGCTGGTCGTCCAGCGCGTCGAGGCCGGGCAGGACGTCGGGCACACGATGGAAGAAGAAATCTCCGCGCCGCTCGCCGAGCTGGCCGCCGACGTCGCTCGGCTCAAGACCGCCCTCGGCGGCGCCGACCCCGCGCTCCAGCGCGCCATCGAGCGCGTGATGGGCGAGGTCGAGACCGTCAAGAAACGCGTCAAAGACGTCACCAGCGGCCCGCAGACTGTGCTGGGCTCTGAGAAAGTCCTCGCTGACGCGAGTGTTGATCCGGTCATCGCCGGCAAGCGCGTGCTGGTCGCCGACGATGAGCCACGCATGCGCCAGATCATCGGCGACGTCCTCCGCGCCCGCGGCGCGTCGGTCGTCATCTGCGAGAACGGCACCAGCGCCATTGAGATCCTCACCGGCCAGCTCCCCGGCGGCTCCGGCTCGGGCGAGCACCACGGCCCCGGCTCTGAGCGCATGATGCCCACCACCAACGAGCGCCCCACCGACGCTCGCGGGTTCGACCTGCTCATTTCGGATATCAAGATGCCCGACAAAACCGGGTACGAAATCTTCGCCGCCGCCCGCGTGGTCAACGCGAATCTGCCCGTCATCCTCATGACCGGCTTCGGCTACGACCCGCACCACTCGATCGTCCGCGCCAGCCAAGAGGGCCTGAGCTGCGTGCTCTTCAAGCCGTTCCAGGCCGAGCGGCTCATTGAAGAAGTGCACAAGGCGCTGAGCAAAAAGCCCGCCTGATTCTCTCAGCGTCCGCGCTTCGCCCAGCTTGCGCCGCACTCGGGGCATGTCGTGGTTCCGCGCTCATCGCGAGCGATCTGCGCGAGGTTGTACCCGCACGCCGGGCAACGCGAGCGCGACAGATACGCCCGCGCCGTGTGACGCGGCTCAGCCATGTTTGAATAGCGATAGATCAGCCACGCAATCAGGCCCGTCACCAGCAGCGCCAAGGTGCTGTAAACGAACCGCGCGACACCCGTGCTCGGAAACATCGAGTGCACAAAGATCGGCATCCACACCACTATGGGCACGGCCGCCACCACAAGCGACCATCGACCTTTGACCGTGCCCTCGCCAAGAAGCCCCTCTCGGCGTCTGTTCGCCAATGTCAACATCAGCGCCCGCCGGCGCACACTCGTCATGGTCTGTGGGTCGAGGTGATTGCTCGAAAGCTGGCTTTGCGAAGCCGGGTCGAGCAGCTCGCGCCACGCCCCGCTCGCATCGCGCACGCGCCGCGTTTCACCCCACAAGATGCTCTGCACCCATCCCATCGCGATGGTTCTCCGCCATCACACCAGCCCCGCGCTCTCATCCACGCCCAGCATCACGTTGGCGTTCTGCACCGCCTGCCCGCTCGCGCCTTTCACGAGATTGTCGATCGCCGCCACCACCACCACGCGCCCACCCACGACGCGCGCGTTGATGTGCACCTGGTTGGTCCTTTGCACATCGCGCAGCGTCGGCGCCTGTTCGCGCACCTGCACGAATCGCTCGCCCGCGTACGCGTGGCTCAAGACCTCCATCACCCGCGCCGTATCGACGTGCTTGCTCGCGGGTGTTGCGTAGATCGTCTCGAGAATCCCGCGCTCGATGGGGAGCAAGTGGGGGACGAAGAGCACGCCGCCAGTTGATGAGCCCGCCCCCTCGCTCACGCTTCGGGCTCTGCTGCCCACGTGCAGCGTCTGATCGATCTCCGGCTGATGCCGATGCACACCGATGCCATAAGCGCTGTAGTTTTCACCCGCCTCGACGAGGTGCAAGTTGGGCTTGGGGTCGCGCCCCGCGCCGCTCACGCCGCTGGCGGCGTTGATGATGATGCTCGCCGGATCGATCACGCCCGCGCGCAAGAGCGGCAACAAAGACAAGCTCGCCGCGGTCGGATAGCACCCCGGATTCGCCACCAGCCTCGCCGACTTCACCTGCGCGCGGTTGACCTCCGTGAGCCCATACACCGCGTGCTCAAGGTTTCCCGCGTCGGTGTGATGGTGCCCATACGCCTTCTCGTATATCTGTGGATCACGCAGGCGATACGCCGCCGAGAGATCGACGCAGCGCACGCCGCGTGCAAGCAACTTGGGCACGTGCGCCATCGCCGCCTCGTGCGGCAAGCACAGAAACGCAAGCTCGCACTCGCGCCCAATCGCCTCGTGATCGATCGCCTTGCACTGCGGATCGACCTCGCCCAGCCGCCCGACCAAACGCGGAAACTCCGCATCAATCCGCGGCGGGTTATCGCGATGCGAGCCAAGCCAACCGATCCGCATCGACGGATGCCGCAGCAGAATCTCGATCAGCTCCAGCCCCGTGTAACCCGTCGGCCCCAAAATGGCAACAGCGTGCTTCGACATGGCCCAACAGTATCAGTGCGCACAGATCAGTGCCCGGCCCATCAGAGCCCGCAGCGTAAGCAAGGGTGCCTCGCACTCATCGTGTCTCTACGAGCCCGAAGCGCCAGCGAGGGAGTCTCTCGACTCGAGACTCACACCTTCACAACCTCTTCGCGTCGAACCTCACTCGCCGACGTACTCATCACCCCGCTCAGATCGCGCACCACCTCGACGATCAACGTGTCATCCGCCGGCGGCCCAAACCTGAACCCCGACACGCCCGTCAACAGCGCCTCCGCCCACGGCACGCCCGAGCGAGGATTATGCGTCGCCAGCATCCGCTCGATCCCTTCGCATCCGAGCATGCGCCCGTGCGCGTTGCGCGTCTCCATCGCGCCGTCGGTGTAGGCGATCAGCACATCACCCGGTCCAAACCTTCGATGCACCGTCTCGGTCTCGTACTCGCCATGCGGGCAGACGCCCAGCACCATGGCCGTCGAATCGAGCGATTCGATTTTGCCGTCGACGCTCCGCAAAAGCGCCGGCGGGTGCCCCGCGTTGCAGTACTCCATCGTCCCTTGCTTGGAGCAAATCCGCGCCGCCAGCGCCGTCACAAACACCGAGTGATTCGCCAGCGTCAGGTGCACGTACTTATTCAGCGCCGCCAGCACCTGCGCGGGGCGGATGTTCGGATTTTCAGCAAACAGCCGCTCAACTTCGCCATAAAGCCGATTGACCGTCAGCGCCGCCGGCACGCCGTGGCCCGTAACGTCGAGCAGCAGAAAGTTCAGCGCCGGATTCGGGTCACCCGGCTCGTGCGATTCGAACCGCGCGTGCAGGTAATCGCCGCCGATGAGCCTGAACGGCTCATACCGATAGTCAAACCGCAGCGCCCCGCACGTCGTCGGCTTGGGAAAGAGCGATTCATGGATCGCCCGCGCGTTGGTCAGCTCGCGTTTCATCTGCGAGTAGCTGCCCGACAAGCGATCGAGCAAGAACTTCTCGCGGAAGCGCGAGTTGCGCCACCAGCTCACGCCCAGCCCCGGCAGAGCGAGCGATGGGAAAATCACGAGCCAGAACGCTACCACCCACCCCGAAACGCTCCCGCCCGGCACCAGCCACGCCGCCCGCGAACAGATCGCGGCAAAGAGCGCCGCGAGCGAGAACGCCGCCCAGATCGGCAGCACCGGCCGCGTCGCCTCGCGCGGCGTCCACGGCAGGAACAGGCACGCCACAAAGTGCGTCACGCACAAACCGAAGAACATGCCTCCCGCGTAACTCCAGAACCAATACTGCTGCATCAGCTCCTTGACGCGGTTGATCTTGGGCATGTCCTCCACCGCCAAAAGTGAAGAAGCAAACCCGATGACCACCGACAGCACGCCCGTGATCACCAGCAGCGCGAACGCGCGATGGAGCAATCGCGCCCGCGGCTCGGGCCGCTTGTGCACCTGCAAGTACGCGCGGGAATACAGAAAGATGCCGATCAAAAGCGACATCGCACCCAGCACCGTCGCCCACGGGCTCGGGCCCGCGTAGACCTTCCGGCCGTCGGACGTGGAGGCCGTGAAGTCCACCGCCAGCGGCAGCACCACCGTCGCCAGCACCATGACGGCGCGGAAGATCACCATCGATCCGGTGTACCACAAGAACCGCCGGCGCAGCCAGTTCGTCTGCTCCTGCTCATACTCGTGGCGAAAATCCGTCGTCAGCACCGAGCTCATGGCTTCCTCGATCCGCGTTCAATCATCGTTCGATCCACACCAACCATCGCACGCTCGCCGTCTTCGTGCTCAATCCTTGGGCCGATTCGCCCCCGGCACCCAAAGCACATCCCCCGCGCCGTCGTCGTTGGCCACGCGCGACAGCACAAACAGCAAATCGCTCAACCGGTTCAGATACCGAATCGTCTCGGTATTCACGTGCTTGGCGTCCTCGCCCAAAAGCGTGACCACCAAACGCTCCGCCCGGCGCACGACTGTCCGCGCCACGTGCATGCTCGCTGCCAGCGAGCTGCCGCCCGGCAGCACGAATGAATTCAGCGGCTTGAGCTTGTCGTTGTACAGATCGATCGCCTTCTCCAGCCGCTCGGTCTGCGCCGCCGTCACGCGGAGCTTCTCGCCCGGCTTCTCACCATCTTTCTGCGGGCAGCACAGATCGGCCCCGACATCGAACAGGTCGTGCTGGATGCTCCGCAAAAGATCACCCACCCGGGCCTCCGCCGTCCCCGGCTTGGCCTGCGCGCAGATGGTCACGCACACGCCCACGCACGCGTTGGCCTCGTCCACGGTGCCGTATGCTTCGACACGCAGATCGTCCTTGCGGACGCGGCTGCCGTCGCCAAGACCGGTCGAACCGGCGTCGCCGGTCTTGGTATAGATGCGATTCAATTTGACCACGGATGGCTCCGGTTCGGTAAGCAAGGGAACAAACGTGCGCACGGACGGGCAACCAGCACAAACAGTGTACGGGCAAATGGCCCGCGCCGTTGAGGCCGGAACCGACTTCTCGCCCATGTTCCCCGTCCGCGGCTGGAACAAGCGCTGGGTCCTCGCCGCGGGCGTCGACGCCGACACCTCGCGCCCACTCGCCCAGCGCATCCTCGCCGCCCGCGGGTACGCCGATGCCGACGCCGCGCAGGCCTTCCTCGACCCCAAGCTCACGCACCTGCACGACCCTTCGCTCATCCCCGACCTCGATCGCGCCGCGGTGCGCATCCTCGACGCCATCAAATCGCGTCAGCCCATCGTCATCTACGGCGATTACGACGTCGACGGCATCACCGCCACCACCATCCTCTTTCACACCATCCGCGCCATCGACCCCGGCGCGCTCGTCACCACGTACGTCCCGCACCGACTCGACGAGGGTTACGGCCTCAATGTCGAAGCCATCAAGTCACTCGCGGCGGGCGGCGCGAAAGTCATCATCTCCGTCGATTGCGGCGTCACGGCCGTCAACCCCGCCGCCGCCGCCGCGAGCGCGGGCGTCGACCTCATCATCACCGATCACCACAACCCGCCTTCGCGCATCGAAGACCTGCCGCGCGCTTACGCCGTGGTGCACCCGCGAAGGCCCGATTCGCCGTATCCGTTCGATCACCTCTCCGGCGCGGGCGTCGCGTACAAACTCGCGTGGCGACTCGGCACGCTCGATTTTGGCGGCGGCAAAGCCTCGCCCGCCATGCGCTCGTTGCTCGTCGACCTGCTCGCCTTCGCCGCCCTCGGCTCCATCGCCGACGTCGTCCCGCTCATCGGCGAAAACCGCGTCATCGCCAAGTTCGGGCTCACGCGCATCCAGTCCTCGCCCATCCGCGGCCTCCGCGCACTCGTCGATGCCTCCGGCCTCGGCGGCGAGAAAGTCAGCGCCTGGGACGTCGGCTTCCGCCTCGGCCCGCGCCTCAACGCCTCAGGCCGCATGGCCCACGCGTGCGAGGCCGTCGAGCTCTTTACGACCGCCGACGACGATCGCGCCAAGCAAATCGCCTCTGACCTCGAAGCCCGCAACCAGCAACGCCGGACCGTCGAGGCCCAAATCCTCGAACACGCGGCCCGCCTCGTCGAAGAACGCGGCATGCACCGCGACGACAAACGCGCGATCGTGCTGAGCGACCCCGCGTGGCACAAAGGCGTCGTCGGCATCGTCTGCTCGCGATTGGTCGAGAAGTTCTGCCGCCCCGCGATCCTCATGCAGACCGAGCACGGCCATTGCCACGGCTCGGGGCGCTCGATCGACGGGTACAACCTGCACGGCGGGCTCGAATCGTGCGCACACCTGCTGACCAAGTTTGGCGGGCACGACATGGCCGCGGGCCTCGCGCTCGATGAATCCAAACTCCCCGAGTTCGTCGAGGCCTTCACCGCGCACGCCAACGCGCACATCAAGCCCGAGCAACTCATCCACGACCTGCGCATCGATGCGCTGTCAACGCTCGGCGAGCTCTCGCCGAGCAGTGTGCAGGCACTCGAATCCCTCGCGCCCTTCGGCAGGTCCAACCCCGGTGTGCACGTCCATCTCGCCGACCTCGCGATCCACTCCGCAACGCCGATGGGCAAGGGGGGCGATCACCTCGCGATCCTCGCACGGCAGGGGCAGCACGTCACGCGATTCATCGCCTGGCGCTGGGGCGAGCACCGCCCGCGCCTGCTCCCGGGCGTGCGCTTCGACGCGGTGGTCCGCCCGCAGATCAACACTTTCTCAGGTCGAGCGAGCGTCGAGCCCGAACTGCTCGATCTGCGAACGACGTGACTCGCCCGCTCGACAACCGCTTCTCATTCTCTGCCTCTCTGCCTCTCTGCCTCTCTGCCTCGATGCCTCGATGCCTCGGTGCCTTCCGCTTACTGCACCCAATAAAACTTCCAGTCCGTCCCCTCCAGCGCGACCCACAGCTGCGTGAAGCGCCACTCGCGCGGGATGCGACCCGTCAGACGCAACCGATACACGTTCTTCTCCATCCGCTCAAACGCGATGCTCGGCGTGCGCTCGCCCGCTGGCATGCGTCCCATCAACTCCAAAATGTCCTGCTTGTTCTCTTTGATGAACGCCAGCGCATCGCTCTCGTTCTTGCCCTCGGTGCGAAAGTGCAGCTTCGTCCCCTGCGCCAGCACGTGATCGCGCATGACCGCGTCGTACTCCTTGTCCAAGCACTCATAGAACACCACCATCATGTCGCGAATGCTCGGCGTCCGCACCGCCACCGTGCCGTCGGGCTTGCGCTCGACCAACTCATCGGCCGTGCGCAGCACCGGCTGCGCCGCGGCGCTCGCGTCGACTTTCGCGGGCACGCCCGTCTTGGCATCGGGGATCCCCGACAAAAGCGAGTTGGTCGAGATGATCCGCTCCTCGCGCTCGCAACCACCCAAAACAGAGCCCGAAGCGTAAGCGAGGGAAAGAGCGCCCAAAGCAAACCACGCGCGAATACCACCGCGACGATCCATCAATCGAACCACGCTCTTCATCACACCCATCGCTCACTCACTTGCGCACCAGCGCATCACCGGTCACGATCCCACGAGTCGTCGGCACATCACCCCCGCCGCGCCGCCACAAGTCGTGCACGAGCAACTCATCGCGCGCCCCGGGGAAGTCGCTCCGCCAGTGACACCCGCGGCTCTCGGTGCGCCACGCCGCCGAGCGCGTGACGAGCCACGCCGCCAGCAGCAGGTTCTGAATCTGCCACCCTCGAACATCATCAAAGATCTTGTCCAGCGTGTAGCGCCCCCAGAACTCCACCATGTGCTCCGCGTCGCGAAGCTTCGCGCCGGAGCGCTCGATGCCGACGTTCCGCCACATCGCTGAGCGAAGCGAGCTCTCGACATCCGCCAGATCCAACTCGCCCAGATCGCTCGGCCGAATATCCGACACGATACTCATCGGCATGGGCCGCGGTGCCAGCTCCCACCCCGCCGGCTTGTGATGACCGTTGCCGTTGCTTGTGCCGCCGGTGCCCGCGGCAAACTGCGTCCGCTCGCGCGCCGTGCGCCCGGCAATTTCGCCGAACACCAATCCCTCCAGCAACGAGTTACTCGCCAGCCGATTCGCGCCGTGCAGCCCCGAGCAGCTCACCTCACCCGCGACATAAAGCCCCGGCACATCCGAGCGCCCGTGATCATCGCACATCACGCCGCCGATGGTGTAATGCGCCGCGGGGTGTACCGGGATGAGGTCCTTCTTCGGGTCCAGTTCATACTTGCTCAGCAGCTGCGCAATGCCCGGGAACTTCTCATCGAAGCGCTCGATGTGCCGCACGTCGAGAAACACGTGCGTCCCGCCGCGGGCTGCCAATCGCTTGATGATCCCGCGCGTCACCACATCGCGCGGCGCCAGCTCCGCCTGCGGGTGCTCATCGAGCATGAAGCGGTAACCGTCGCCGTCAACGAGATGTCCGCCCTCGCCGCGCACCGCCTCAGTGATCAAGCTCCGCGCCGCGCCGGCGAGATACAAACACGTCGGATGAAACTGCACGAACGCCATGTCGGCGATGCTCGCGCCGGCGCGGTACGCCATCGCGATTCCGTCGGCCGTCGCGGTCTTGGGGTTCGTCGTCTCGCGATAGACCATCCCCGCGCCGCCGCTGGCGAGGATCACGGCCTTGGCCCAGATCACTTGCAATCCGTACTTCGCGTGCCACGTGATCGCACCCATGCACGGCGCGCCCGGCTCGCTCGAAGGCGTGAGCAGGTCGAGCGAAAAACAGTTCTTGAACACGCGCACGCCCGGCGTCGCGATCGTCTTGTCCCACAGGCAGCGCAGGAGCTCGCGCCCCGTCGCGTCGCCGTCGGCGTGCAAAATGCGATGGAGCGAATGCCCGCCCTCGCGCCCTTGCTTGTACGCGCCACTCGCGTCGCGATCGAAGTGAATGCCCCACTCAAGCAACTCACGGATGCGCTCGGGCCCGTGCTCGATCACCAGCTTCACGATCGGCTCATCGCACAGCCCCGCGCCGGCCACCAGCGTGTCATGCTCGTGACTCTCGAACGTGTCCTGCTTGGTCGTAACGGCCGCGATTCCGCCCTGCGCCCAGGCGGTGTTCGATTGCTGCGGATCGTCCTTGCACAGCACGATGACCTCGCCGTGCGCACTGGCCGCGATGGCGGCGCGCAAACCCGCCACGCCCGAACCAATCACCAGTGTTTCGCAAAAAATCTGCGGCAACAGGCTGCTGCGGAACGGAATCAGGTATCGACGCTGATCAAAGATCGAGTGCACGCCCAAGGGTAGGTGATCGATCAATCGCGGGCTTGCCCGGTCGCGATCACCCGCTGGCGCGCGCACGAAACCGGGCATGCGCCACGATGGCCCAGGTTGCGTTCTGGGCGTTCGCGAGGGTCTCGGGTGCGGCCCTGTTGGCGAGGCTCAGCGAGCGCGTAATGCGATTTGGAGCGACGACCGAGATAGTGGGCGAGCATCTGGGTGATCGAGATCAATTCACTTGGCGAGAAAGGTGTAATCGGGCGTCGTGTTGACCACGCCGACGGGCACGCGAAAGAGCCCGCCCACGTGCATGTCGCCAAAGAGCAAGTTCGCGTTGACATCGCTCTTGCCGAACCACCGATGCCCGCGATCGCCGTTGGCCTGATAGTTGTAGATCGTGTGCGTGCCGAGCACCCAAGTTTTCGTCGGCGTCGCTAGCACGGGCATGCGACCACCGGCGGGGGGGATCAGCGTCCAGTCCGCCTCGCCGACGAGTGTGTGATCGTTGAGCGTGTAGCTCGCGCCCAACAGGTTGTACATGCTCGTGACAAACCCGACACCCGGCGGATTGCCGCCGCTGTCGCCGGGCGAGCGATAGATCTCGAGTTCGACGTTCTCACCCGAGTCATCGGGCGGAAACTCCGGCAGGGCGAGGTACTTGTTGAGCGGGCGGCGTTCGGCGCCGTATTGATTGATGCCGTAAGCGGGGAGGGAGCCCTTCTTGCCGCCGAAGAGCGCGCCGATATTCGTCGTGGTCGGGCCGATCGGCACGCGCACCTGCGGCAAGGCATCGCGCGATTCATTGAGATAGAGCGTCAGCGCAACGCCAAGCTGTTGCAAATTGCCCGAGCATCGGATCGACTTGGCGCTGTTCCGCGCACCGGCCAGCGCCGGCAGCAGAATGCCGACGAGCAGCGCGATGATCGCGATGACCACCAGCAGCTCGATGAGCGTGAACGCACGATCGCCTTTGTTCATCCCTTCGTTCATCGCGGCTCTTTCGACGAGTTCCCTTGTGCGAGCTTGCGCTCGTACTGATGAGCGTAGTGGCTCAACCCCAGCGACGCGAAATGCTCGGCGGCCGCTTTCCAAAGTGTTCGCGCCTCAGCGGCGCGCCCGCGCGAATCCGCGATGTCGCCGAGGTTGGCCATGCGTCCGGCGGCGAGCTCGATGTCGCCCAGCTCTTGCGCCGTCGCCAGTGCGCGGCGGTTGAGTTGCTCGGCTTCAGCCAGATCGCCGATGTGCTCGAAGTAGTTGGCGAGATTGCCGATGTCGCGAGCCAGCGCACGCGGGTCGCTACGGGATTCATCGATGGAAACGGCACGCTCAAGAAAAACGCGCGACTCCTGGGCGCGATTGGCGACGAGCAGCAGTGTGCCCAAGTTGGTGCACGCGCGGGCGATCTGCTCCTGATCCTGGCGCTGCTCGGCGAGTGCCAGTCGCGTTCGCACGAGCAGCTCAGCCCGTTCAAGCTCGCCGGTGCGAAAGAAGAACTGAAAGCCTGTGAAGAGCACCGCCAGATCATCGCTCGCGCCGATCGCCGCCTCCAGCTCGATCTTGGCTTGAGCGAGCTGGCCACGATTGGCCAGATGTGATGCGCTGAGCGCACGATCGATCGCGGCCCCGTCTGCACCGGCGGCGGCGCGGGCCTTGGCCAGCAGCTCCAGCGTCGAGCCGGAGATGAGATGCGCGTTGACCTCGCCCATGGCATCGATGTTATGCGATCAAGCAATCGAGCTTACGATTGTCACGATGAACGCACGAGCTCTGAATTGTCCGTGTTGTGGCGCAGCGGTTACCGAGGATGCAACCAACTGCGCGTTTTGCACGGCGCGGCTGCAGACGGTCGCCTGCTCGCGCTGCCACGGGATGATATGGCGCAATGAGAATTTCTGCCCGAGCTGCGGCGCGGTTGGCGCGCCCATCGCCGTGGGCAAGGCGAGTCAGAACCGGTGCCCGCGCTGCCGAGTTCAGCTCACGGTCATCGCGTTCTCGCGCGCGGGCGCTGAGCAATGCACGACATGCTCGGGCTTGTGGTTTGTGCCTGAGGACTTTGAGCGTTTGTGCGCCGAAGCTGATGAGCGCGCAGTAGATGGCGGCGTGCGCCCGCAGGCACCCAAGCTCGCGCCCGAGCCGGGCGAGATGTACCCGCCGTGCGCTCAGTGCAATCAGCGCATGACGCGGCAGAACTTCGCGCCCAACTCCGGCGTCATCCTCAACCGTTGTCGCCCGCACGGCGTGTGGCTCGATAAGGGCGAGCTCCGGCAGGTGGTTGATTTCATCCTCGCGGGCGGACTCATCCGCGGGAGAAAGGCAGAGCGGGCCAAGCTCGATGAAGCGCGGCGCCGACTCGAGGATGAGAAACGCACCTCCATGCTCAACGACCCGCCGCCGGGGCGACGCTTGCTCGAGGGCTTCTTCGGCCCGGACATCTGAGCCGCCGTCTACGCTGGCGACATGCACTCACCCCGATACCTCGCCGCGGTCGCGCTCGTTGTGCCCGATTACGACGAAGCCATCGCGTACTTCACGCGGGTCTTCGGCTTTGAACTGCTCGAGGATCGGCCCATGTCGCCCGGCAAACGGTGGGTGACCGTTGGGCATCGAGGTCAGCCGACTTCCATCGTGCTCGCCCGAGCGGCCAACGACGAGCAGCGCTCGCGGATCGGCAACCAGACTGGCGGGCGCGTGTTCCTGTTTCTGCACACCGATGACTTTGAACGCGATTACCAGCGCATGCATTCGATGGGCGTGAAGTTCCACGAGGCCCCGCGTGATGAGGCGTATGGGCGCGTCGTGGTGCTTGAGGATTGCTTTGGCAACAAGTGGGACCTCATCGAGCCCAAACGCTGATCGACTTCACGGCCAAAGAAAATGCCCCCGTTCCCGTTGGGGAGACGAGGGCTCGAAGGGGATTTGGTTTGTCACTCCGGCGGATCAGTTGCAGCCGGTGAAGAACGCACCGAGGAAGGCCACGATGTCGTCGGCCGTGAGCTGGCCGTCTTGGCCGAGCGCACCGCCGAGTTGGGCCACGTCGGCGACGCTCGTGTTGCCGGCGAAGTACGCCGCGATGAAGACCACCACGTCATCGGCCGTGAGCTGGCCGTCGGCGCCCGCGGTGCCGCCCAAGCCGGCGACGTCAGCGATGGTGCACGGGAAGGGATTGGCCGAGGTGAAGAAGTCGATGCGCAGCTGGTTCCAGACGTTGTCGGTGCTGCTGGCGTCAGTGCCTTCGTAGAGATTGGCGGCCCAGGTGAGCGAGTAGCCGGACTCATTCGGCGAAGTCGAGAGCACACGCGAGAGCGTGCCGAACGGATCGTTGCTGGCGATCGGCATCTCGATGTTCACATAGCCGGTGCTGGGCAGGCCCGCGGGCATGGCGATGAACTTCTCGACGGTGCTGGTGAGCGGCGAGGGGTCGTTGGGCGACGCGAGCACGCTCTCGTTACGCGTCAGGCGGATCTTGGCGTCGGAGGTGGGGTGGAAGTTGGAGGCGTTGGTCGTCGATGAGAGCGTCGTGGTGATGAAGCCCGAGATGCGCATGTACCGGATGCGGTTGCCGCCGGTCGCGGGCGGGACGTTGAGCGGGCTGATGTACCCGCCGGTGAACGAGCCGCTGCCCAGCGTGTCGTCGGATTTGACGTTGTACTTCATCGTCGTGCCGACCTGTCCGATGATCGAGCTGCTCTGCGGCAAGACGGCCTCGGCGTCATCGAACTCGACTTTGAAATTCTCCCAGATCGCGTCGGGCGTGATGGCGCTGCCGTTGGTGGGCGAGGGGCCGGAGTCGTCGTAATTCTCGAAGAACTCGAACGTCCAGGTGCCGGGGGTCGCCAGCGAGGCGTAGGCGGCGTCACCCACGTTCGCGCCGGCGGAGCTAGGCGAGATCGCCGTGGGAATCGCGAAGAAGTTGTCGGGGATCGTCGCGATGAAGTCCGAGCCGACGGCGCGGAAGGTCGTGCCCTGGGCGAAGGGCTGAACGACAAAGTCGTGCGTCATGAGCGAGAGGCCCTGCGAGATGTTGATCAAGCGGCGAACGCGGATGCACGCCTCGTTGGGGCGCGTCGCGGCGTTGACGCGCTTGAGCTGGCCCGAGATCTTCAGACGCTTGGCGGTCGCGTTTACGGTACCGCTGACGTACACCGCGGTCTGATTCACGCTCGAGCCGTCAAGGTCGCGGCTGGGCAGGCTGGTCGGCCAAGTCGCCGAAGAAACGACGCCGGCGTTAGCGCTGGCGGCGAGCATCAGGGCGGCGGTGGTGAGAACGGCGGGGCGGGTGAAGCGTTGCATGGCAAACTCCAATCGATGAGGGTGTGTTTGGGTGGACAAACCAATCACGCGGAGTCGGCGTGCCGACCTTGGCCGTGCGCGAATTTGCTCGCCCAAAGCACCCGGCGTGCGTGAAACCGCAAGCGTCCGATTCGGAATATGCTTGGGCCAGACGCGGGCGGGGCGTGCCCCGCTCGACTTTGCCTGAGATTTCCACCTCCAGAGGAGTTGTTCATGTTCAGCATCGCTCGCTCGGCTCGTTTGTCCCTGGCTGCATCGGCGATCGTTCTCTCGGCGGGCACGCTCGCCCGGGCCGACGACAAGACCATCGCTTGGATCGAGCTCGACGGCCATCTGCACGAGCGTCAGCTCACGGCCAATCCCTTCGGCGGGAAGAAGGGTCAGCTGCTCATGCGCGACCTGATCGCCGGCATCGACAAGGCCGCGGGCGATCCGAACATCGCCGGCCTGCTGATCCAGCTCAAGGACGCCGAGCTCAAGGGCGCCCAGATCGAAGAAGTGGGGCGAGCGCTCAACCGCTTCCGCGCCGCCGGCAAGCGCGTGCACGTCTTCGCTGAGAACTACGGCACGCACGACTTGCACCTGGGGTCGTACGCCGACGAGGTGATCCTGCAGCAAGGCGGCGAGGTCTCGCTCCCCGGCATCTACATGGAAGAGATGTTCCTGGCCGACACGTTCAAGTGGGTCGGCATCACCCCCGACTTCGTGCAGATCGGCGATTACAAGGGTGCGAGCGAGCAGATGGCCAACTCCAAGCCCTCCAAGGCCTGGGATGAGAACATCAACGGCCTGCTCGACTCGATGTACGGCCAGATGCGCGCCGAGCTCAAGCGCGGCCGCAAGCTCACCGACGCGCAGCTCGACAAGGCGATGGAGAACGTGTGGATGGCCGACGGCAACGAGGCAAAGAAGTCCGGCCTCATCGACGCGAGCATCGACCTGCCCGAGCTCAAGAACCACCTCAAGCAGGTCTACTCCGCGACCGACATCACCTGGGATACCGACATCCTTCCGACGCACGGCGAGGAACTGAAGCTCGATCAGTCCAACCCGTTTGCGATGATGGGCCAGCTTGGCAAGATGTTCGCCAAGCCCGAGCATGAGCCCAAGCGCGAGACGATCGCCGTGCTCCACATCGACGGCGCGATCGTCGACGGCGACTCCGGCGGCGGCGGGCTGATGGGCGGTGGCAACTCCGTCGGCGCTCGCACGATCCGCCGCGCGCTCAAGGAGATCGAGAAGAACGATCTCATCAAGGGCCTGGTGGTGCGCATCGATTCGCCCGGCGGCTCCGCGATCGCCAGCGAAGTGATCTGGCAAGGCCTCAAGCGCGTGAGCGCCGCGGGCAAGCCGGTGTACGCATCGGTCGGTTCGATGGCCGCCTCCGGTGGTTACTACATCGCCGTCGGCTCGGACAAGATCTACGTCAATCCTTCGAGCATTGTGGGCTCGATCGGCGTGGTGGGCGGCAAGATGGCGCTCGGCGGCGCGTATGAGAAGTTGAAGATCAACGTCGTGCCGCGCTCGCGCGGCCCGCGCGGCTCGATGATGGCCAGCGCCACGCCCTGGTCGGATGCGGACAAGAAACTCGTGCGCGACAAGATGACGCAGACCTACAACCTCTTTACCTCGCGCGTCACGGCGGGTCGCAAGAACATCGATCTCTCCAAGACGGCTGAGGGGCGCCTCTTCCTGGGCGACAACGCCGTCAAGCTCTCCATGGCCGACTCCATCGGCGGGCTCGAGGACGCCGCCAAGGACATGGCCAAGTCGCTCAATCTCGCCAGCGGCTCCTACGACCTCATGGACTATCCCGCTCCCAAGGGCTTCGACGAAGTGCTTGAGGACCTCTTCGGCAAGTTCGGCGGCGCGGGCGCTCGCTCGCCGCTGCAGGGCTCGCTCATCGCCGACGTGAGCCAGATCGCGCAGGGCATCGTCGGCCCGCGCAACTGGGACAACTTCAGCGCCTCGTTCACGGGCATGATGCAGTTGCAGCGTGAGCCGGTGCTGCTGGTCACGCCGAGTGTTTTGCTGGTCAAGTGATTCACGCTAAACCGCCAACGCATGGAATGACGCAAGGCCCGCTCCATCAGGAGCGGGCTTTTTTCGTCTGGCCAACGCTTTGGTCGGTGTTGGTTTGTCTCCGGGTACGCGTTCGGAGTATGGAGAACCGCGATTGGGTCAAAATTCTTCAACTCCTCTGAGAATCCCTAGCTTCGGCTTCCATTGGAGACGCTTTTCGGACATACTCATGGTGTCGATCGCCCACACCTTGTCGGGTGGGCCAACGCCTTACCGGGGGAATTTCATATGCCAAAGTTTGCATGGAAGAGTCGAGTGATTGCTGCCCTCACGGCCATGGTTGCAGGTGCCTCTGCATGGGCGCAGCCGCCGGTGACTCAGGACTACGGGTTCATTCCCGTCGAGGGCTCGCCCACGACGCGCACCTTTGCTCTCCCGCTCAGCACCACTGTGCTGTGGGGCAAGATCACGATTCAGAACATCAACGCTCTGGACGGTTCGTACCTGGATATCCACAACGGCACGGACCCCGTAGCGCCCGTTCTCTTTGACTCCGAGATCGCGATTTTCAATTCTGGGGGTACGCTGATTGCCGCGAGCGATGACGAAGGCGGCGGACGGCGAAGCCTGCTTTCGTTCGGCGACACCCGGCCCCGGCCCGCACTGCCCTCTGGCGGCATCCCCGCCGGTCAGAATGGCGCGAGTCTCGCGAGCGGTGTCTATTACGTCGCTGTCACTGGGTACAACAAGATCTTTGCCAACGGCTTCTCCGTCACTAATGGCACCCCGAATTCGCAGTCGGGCAACATCGCTCTGACGGTCGTTGCGAATCGGTTGGCCCCCGTCTCGGCTCCGCCTGCGACTGACCTCGGTTTCGTACTCACCAACCGGCTGCCGATCACGTTCGGCCCCGTGAGCGTGGCGGGGCCCACCTTCTACTGGACGAAGTTCACGCTCGAGTCCGGCACGAGCGCCGCGGCGAATTACGTGGACATCCACACCAACGGCTCATCCATCACCAACAACGGCTTCGCGGTCAACGATACCGAGATCGCTGTTTACGACGCGATGGGCGCGAATATCGCCAGCAGCGATGACTACACAAGCACCGATGCCAATTCCAATGCGCTGAGCGGCCTGTCCTTCGGTCGCACCTCCGGTCCGCGCACGTATGGAAACCTCCTCAACTTCGCCGGCCAGGACGGCCAACTCACTCCCGGCACATACTACGTAGCCGTCGGCGCATACAACCTGAATCCCGGTGCGGGATTCGCGGTCCAGCAAGGCAACCCCAGCACCATCGGCGCTGGGTTGGTCAGGCTGAACATCGAGACCAACATCGCGAAGGCTATCGACTACGACCTTGGCCCGGTGCTTCAGTTCACTAGCGCCGCAAGCTCTCCTTCCCTGCCGATTGCCGCCGGTCAGGTCCGCTGGGTGAAATTCCGCTCGCTGGCGGCGACCGATGCGGCCAATATCTTCCTCGACATTCACACCTTCGGGTCTGCGCTGCCTAACAATGACACCGAGATTGGTCTGTACACGGCCAACGGCACGCTGTTCCGTGAAAGTGACGATTGGGCGGGCAGCCCCAACAACGAGAGCGGACTCAGCTTCGGCCGAACGACCGGGCCTCGCACGTACGGGACGATGGCACCGTTCAGCGGACAGAGCGGCGCAGTGCTGATCCCGGGCGAGTACTACATTGCGATCACGACATACGACTCAAGTTTCGCCGGTGGCTTTGTGGTCAACCCGGGCCCGCTGGCCGGCACGGTCAAAGTGAGCGTCAACACCAACGCAGGCGCGGCGCTCTCGTACAACTTCGGCGAGGTTTCCAAGCGCGCTGGGACCCACGTGTCCTCGCCGATCCCGCTCCCGCTCAATACCGTTCGCTGGTTCAAGTTCACCACCGCGGAGGCAACGAGCGCGACGAGCAAGTTCGTGAACTTGCACACCGACGGTTCGTCGCTGTCCAGCGCGTCGATCACGGTCCGCGTGGACGACACGGTCCTTGAGCTTTACGACCGGTTTGGCAATCCGATCGCTGGCAATGACGACTGGGGTTCACAGATCAACACCGGCGGCACCGTTGCCAATGACTACCGCAGCGGTCTCTCGTTCGGCAGCACGACGCCGCGGAGCTATGGACCCGTGACCGGCATGGCCGGTCAGACGGCAGCGGTCCTGCCGGCGGGCGAGTATTACGTGGCCGTCTCGGGCTATGTTGCGGGCTGGAACGTGGCCGCGCCGTTCACGCTCAATTCCAACTCCACCTTCCAGGGCGCGGTGCGGCTCAACATCATCACCGACGTCAACGCGACACCCTGCAACCCCGCCGACGTTGCGGGCCAGGGCGGCACGCCGGGTGCGGATGGCATTCTCACCGTTGACGATGTCATTGTCTACCTCAGTGCGTTCCTCAACGGCAACCTCTCGGTGGCGGACATCGCCCAACTCGGCGGCATCGCCGGCGCTGACGGGCAGCTCACGGCCGACGACCTGATCTTCTTCCTTCAGCGCTACTTCGCCGGTTGCTTGGTCTTCTGATTCGACGTTTTCGAAGTTTCATGGTCATCGCCTAAACAGAGCCCCGGGACGCGGCGTCCCGGGGCTTTTTCGTTGGCTCGCTGTCACCCGCTCGTCAACGAGCGATTTGAACCATGGCCAACGGCGCTCGATCAGCTCATCGTCACGGCCTGATTTCGGCGCCCTTGCGGTTGCGAACATCGTCCGGATCTTGGCCATCATGCAAAAGAGCGTGAAGAAATTAGAGTCGGGGCTTTCATTTGATCCGCTCATCGTTCATACTGAAGCATCGATAAGCTCGTCCGTTGTCGGGCGAGCACGTCACCGGGGGATGCTCAGATGTTGAAGTTTGACTGGAAGCGTCGAGTCATTTCGGTTCTGGCCGCAATCGTTGCGAGCGCCTCCGCCTGGGCCCAGCCGCCGGTGTCGTACGACTACGGGTACATTCCCGTCGACGGCACAGCCGCCGCGCGAACGTTTTCGTTTCCGTTCCCGTCACTGATCTTGTGGGGCAAGATCACGATCCAGGCGATCAGCGCCGAGGACCGTTCGTACTTGGATATCCACACCGGCAGCGATCCCGCCGGTGCCGTCTTCACCAACAGCGAGCTGGCGTTGTACGACTCGACTGGCGTGCTCATCGCAACAAGCGACGATGAAGGGGGCAACCTCCGAAGCCTGCTTTCGTTCGGCGATTCGGTGCCGCGGCCGGCGATTCCGTCGGGCGGCATTCCCGCTGGTCAAACCGGACCGAGCCTCAGCGCCGGCACCTACTACATCGCCGTGGCCGTGTTCAACGCGTCCTTCTCGAACGGGTTCACCGCGATCTCAAACAACTCGGGGTTCGGTAGCGGCAACATCGCTGTGACCGTCGTCAGCGATCGCCTGCCGCGCACTTCACCGCCAATGGTCGCGGCCGACCTCGGGGTCCTGGCCAGCAGCCGGTCGCCGATCGAGTTCGGACCGATCGCGGTGAACGGGCCCACGTTCTACTGGACAAAGTTCAGCCTCGAATCCGCCACCGACGCGAACAACTACGTCGACCTCCACACCCTGGGCACCTCCATCACTACCGGCCCGTTCAGTTTGCTGGTCAACGACACGGAGCTCATCATCTACAACGACTCGGGCAACGTCGTCGCCAGCAATGACGACTTCGGTGGCTTTGAATTTGGCATCAGCGCATTGAGCGGACTTTCCTTCGGCCGCCCGAGCGGGTCGCGCAATTACGGCAACTTCCTCCCGTTCGCTGGACAGAACGGTCAGCTCACACCGGGGACCTACTACGTCGCCGTCGGCGCGGCCGAGCTCATCCCCAACTCTGGTTTCGCGGTTCGGCAGGTCGCGCGCGGAAACTCCGGCACCGGCACCTTGAAGCTCACGATCGCGACCAACATCCCCAAGGCGCTCGATTACGACCTCGGCGCAGTCACGCGGCTCAACAGCCCCGTCAGCTCTCCGGTCATGCCGCTGGCCGCCGGTCAAGTGCGCTGGGTGAAGTTCCGCACGACGGTTGCCACCGACGCCGCCGGTGTCTTCCTCGACATGCACACGCTCGGCTCGGCGCTGGCGTTCAACGACACCGAGATCGGCCTGTTCAGGGCCAATGGTTCGCTTGTGGATGCCAACGACGACTGGGCGATCTTCGGTAACGCGCCGGCCAACGAGAGCGGCTTGAGCTTCGGGCGCACGGCCGCACCGCGCTCCTACGGCCCGATGACCAACTTCGCCGGTCAGAACGGCGCAGTCCTCGCCGCGGGTGACTATTACGTCGCCATCGCCTCGTACAACTCGGTCTTCGTCGGCGGCTTGGTCGTAAGCCCGGGCAACTTGGGCGGCACCGTCAAACTCACCATCAACACGAACGGTGGATCAGAGGTCACGTACAACTTCGGCGAGGTCTCCAAGCGGCCGGGGCTGTACTCATCGCCGTCCGCCGCGCTGCCGCTCAATTCTGTTCGATGGTTCAGGTTCACCACGGCGCAGGCGACCAGCGCGTCCGGCCGATTCTTGAACATGCACACCGACGGCTCGTCGTTGTCGAGCGCTTCGATCACCGCTCGTGCCGATGACACCGTGCTCGGGCTTTTCGATCGGTTCGGCAACGCGATCGCGTCCAACGATGATTGGGGCACGCAGCTCAACACCGGCGGCATCGGCAACGCCTTCCGCAGTGCGCTGACATTCGGCAACACCACGCCGCGCAGCTATGGGCCTGTGCTCGGCATGGCCGGTCAGACGGCGGCGGTTCTTCCTGCTGGCGAGTACTACGTGGGCATCACCGGTTACGCCGTCGGCTGGAATGTGGCGGCACCGTTCACGGTCAACTCCGCCACGACGTTTCAAGGTTCGGTCATGCTGAACATCATCACCGACCTCAACGCCACGCCGTGCAATGCCGCGGATGTTGGAGGGCTGGGCGGCTCCGCCGGGGCCGATGGCATTCTGACGGCGGACGACATCGTCGTCTTCCTCGGTGCGTTCTTTGGCGGCAACGCGGCGATCGCCGACATCGCGCGGCTCGGCGGTGCCGCTGGAGCGGACGGCCTGCTCACGGCGGACGACCTCGTGTTCTTCCTTGGGCGATTCTTCGTCGGTTGCCCTTGAGCGAACACGCAAGCCGCGGACTCGGCGAACACTAGAAACAAAGAGAGCCCCGGGACGTGGCGTCCCGGGGCCTTTGGTTTGTGCGATGCGCTTTCGGAGCGGAACGCTCAGATCGTCTCGACTTCCTTGACCTTGGCGGCCGTCACCGTGTCGGCCTCGGTCTCGAACTTCTTGAGCAGGTTTTGGATCTCTTCTTTCAGCGTTTCGAGTTCGTCTTCGGGGAGCGTGGCTTTGAGGCCGTCGGCGTGCTTGTTGGCGTCGCGGCGGACGTTGCGCATGGCGACCTTGGCGTCGTCGCCGAGCTTCTTGCAGGTGGTGACCATCTGCTTGCGGCGATCGCCCGAGAGCGGCGGGATGTTGATGCGAAGCTGCTTGCCCTCGGGCATGGGGTTGAGGCCCAGCCCGGCGGCCTCGATGGCCTTCTTGATGTCCTGCACCGAGCCGGCGTCGAAGGGCTTGATGAGGATCTGCGAGGGCTCGGGGCAGGTGATGGAGGCGAGGGATTTCAGGTCCGATTGCGAGCCGTAGTACTCGACACGCACGTGCTCGACGAGCGCGGGGGACGCGCGGCCGGTGCGGATGCCGCGGAGTTCCTTTTTGAGGTGCTCAACGGCTTTTTGGAGGTGGTCTTCGGCTTCGAGGAGGATGGTGTCAGGGTCCATAGTGAGCAAATATAGCGGGGGAGAGGGCCGAGGTTTGAGGGCCGAGGGCCGAGTGGTCAGTTTGACGTGTCATGCTGACTGGCCGCACTCGGGGCAGGGGGTGGTCGGCTTGAGTCCTTGGCGCGAGTAGTGGCAGTGGGGGCAGTTGTTGACCAACGTGCTCTGGAACGCGACGAGATTTCGCTTCCAGGAAATCGCGGCGCACACGGCGAGGGTCGCAACTGCTGGCCACAGGGCGACTCGGTAGACCCGCATGTTTCCCAGAGCAAAGACCTGGCCGGTGAACTTATCGACTGCGGTTTGCGGAGAGGTTTCGATCACGATCGGTTGCCAGATCGTTTCTCGCAGCTCACGGAAAAGAAAAGCGGATTTATGCGACGTCGACGGAAGGTTGTCGGGCGGCGGCGGCACGTAACGAATGTCGACGCACCCGCGTGTTACGCAGAGCCAGTAATCGCCGATGACGATGCGTGAGCCGTGCTCAGTGGAGACGAGCCAAAGCGTTGCGACGACGGCGAGCGCGGCCGAGAGTGGCCAGCGGTATCTTCCCGGCTCTGGGATTGTGGGTTTGGGTTTGAGCGCGGGCGTTGTCATCGGTGTGCTTGGTGGCCGGTGGTGTTCGCGGGCAGGTGCGCGGGATGGCACGGTGATTTGGTCTACGACGCGGGCGAGGGCCGTTGTTCGTCTCTGATCATGGGATCGCTCGCGTGGGTCTGACTTGTATCTCTGGCTGGCGAAGCAACGAACCCACCCCTGCCCCTCCCTCGGGGAGGGGTTTCGTGCTTGCGTTGTGTTGGCGATTCACGGCAAAGCATCTTGGGCGTGTGCCCCGAGCACAACGAAAAACCCGCGTGCTTGTGCACGCGGGCTTTGGTTGGTTTCGGTGAGTTGGTCGTTGCTTACTGGCCGTGGCCTGCGGCGACGGCTTGCGTGCTGGAGGCGCTGACCGTGGGCGTGCCGGGGAATTGTTTGATGCCGTCTTGCTTGGGCTTGCGGCCCTTGCCGCGCTGGGCCGTCGGCGTGCGCTCGGGGATGACGAACTGGTCCGGCGGCGTTGCGTCGGAGAGCTTGATCGCCAAGTCGGCGACGGTGAGCATCGTGTCGTCGGCGTTTTCGTACAACGCGCGGAAGCTCTGCTTGATCTCGCATTCAGCGAGGTCGATGAAGTGCAACCCCGCGGCCTTGTCGCGCTGGAACTCCAGATCGCCCGCGCCGTTGCCGGCGTGCTTGCGCAGGTCGGCGTCGAGCTTGGCGAGCGTGCAGAGCATGCCGTGGAGCATGATCGCGCTGTCGGCGATGCGTGCCTGGACGCTCTGGCGCGTGAGCAGGCCGACGTCGTACTTCTTGCTCATGATCTTGAAGAGGTACGTGTGCTCGCGGACGAGGGCGCTGATGCGTTCGGCCTGCTCGCGCAGCTCAGGCAAGACCTTATCGATCTTGGGCGCGGGGCGGCGGACGCCGAAGTAGACCTCCATGCCCAGCGGGATGGCGATCTTCATGATCTTGGGCCGCAGCGAGTTCTTGAGGGCCTTGAAGATGAACGAGACGAAGCTCTCGCCCTGCTCTTGGAGCAGCGCGTTTTTCACGCCGAGCATTTGTTCGGCGAGCTGCTTGCCGCCGTAGCCGAAGATGTACGCCTGCATGACGTCGTTGGCGCCTTCGACGATCAAGTTGATGCGCGAGTCGCGGAAGACGCGCTCGACTTCGTTTTCGGTCATGTACGACTCGCCGCCCATGATTTGGACGCCGTCGTTGACCGCGCGCCAGCCCATCTCGGAGCAGAAGACTTTGCAGACAGCCGTCTCGACCTGGATGTCGTCGTCCTTGCGGTCGAGCATGCCGGTGGTCATGTAGAGCATGGCGTCGGAGGCGTAGCAGTACGCGGCCATGGAGGCGAGGCGCTTGCGCACGAGCTCTTTATCTGCCAGCGGCGCGGCGAACTGGAAGCGCGTGGTCGACCACTTGGTGGCCTGATCGCGCACGCGCTTGGCGCCGCCGACCATGCCGGCGCTGAGCGTGCAGCGGCCGTAGTTGAGGCACGAAAGGGCCATCTGCAACCCGCGGCCTTCTTGGCCGAGCAGGTGCGACTTGTGCACGCGGACATTGTGGAACTTGATGCGGGCCTGCCAGGTGCCGCGGATGCCGCACTTGGAGCGGTTCTTCTGGAAGATCTCGATGCCTTCCATCCAGGGGTGGCAGACGAGGGCGGAGATTTTGCCCTTGCCGTCGGGGCGGACTTCACGGCACATCACGGTGAAGAGGCCGGCGATCGCGCCCGAGGTGGCCCACTTTTTCTCGCCGTTGATGATGTAGTACTCGCCGTCCTCGGTCTTGGTGAAGTTGGTTTCCTGGCCGCCGGCGTCGCAACCGACGTTGGGCTCGGAGAGACAGAAGGCGCTCACCCAGTCCTTGGCGAGGTGGGGGAGCCACTTGGCTTTTTGCTCGGGGTTGCCAAAGAGCATGACTGCTTTACAGCCGATCGATTGGTGGGCGCTGACGAGCACGGCGGTGGAGCCGCAGTACATGCCGATGCGCTCGAGCACGCGGTTGTACGACGTGATGCCCATGCCGAGGCCGCCGTACTCCTTGGGGATGGTCATGCCCAAGACGCCGAGGGCGAAGAGCTTGTCGATGACCCAGCGCGGGATCTCTTGCTCTTGGTCGATGAGGATCGCGGGGTGCTCGGTGCGGAGGTATTCATCGAGGCGAGCGAGGAGTTGATCGCACTCGGCCTGCTCGCGCGCATCTTGCGTGGGGTAGGGGAAGTAGAACTCTTCCTTGACGTTACCCCAGAAAAGATTCTTCACCGGGCCCATCTTGGTGGGCTCGGCGCCGAGCCATTCCTCGGCCTCGGCCAGGAGCTTGCGATCGGCTTCGGAGATGCCCTTGAGATTCTTGAGGTCGGCCATGGGTGCGTCCCGTGCAAATGGATTGATCGAGGCGGGTGCGTCTTGGTAAGTCTACCGAATCCGAACGCTCGGGCCAACAGGGAAAGCGTGCGTCGGGGGTTTGGTGGGTGGCGGGCGATGAAATGAAGGGGTCGCCGGGGGGGAAAGTGCTTAGAGGTGATGCGGTGGGGTGCGGAGTGATCGGAGGTTGTGGGACGATTGAGCGCGAAATGAACCCACCCCTGCCCCTCCCTCGGGGAGGGGTCTTGTGCGCTCTTTCACTTCTTGGATTTGTTGAGGAACGCGGTGATGGCGGCTTTGCCCGCGGGGGCGGCGCGGAGGCGGTTGAGTTCTTCGCGTTCGACTTTGAGCGCGGAGATCCAGCCGTGCTCGAGCCCGGCGTGCACGGCGTGGAGCACGGCGCTGGCGGGGTCTTGCTTGGGGAGCTCGCTTTGGAGTTTGGTCAGCGCGCTGGTGACGGCGCTGCGTACATCGGGGCGGCCGATCCAGTGGAGAGGCTGCGCGTCGCGGCGTTTGGCGGCGATGGTGCGATGGTCCATGAGCCAGGCTTTGGCGGTGGCGCGGAGTGTGTCGTGGCTTGGCGCGGCGCGATCGATGAGGCCGCTGGTGATCGCGGCGTCGAGGAGCATCGGCTGGCCGAGCGCGGTGATGCGGATGGCGAGTTCGCGATCGCGCATGCGCGCGGGGAGCAAGTTGGTGCCGCCCCAGCCGGGGCAGATCATCAGACCGGCCTCGGGCAGGCCGATGGGATAGGGCTTGGGCGGTTGACCATCGCGCGGCGCGGCCGGGGCGGCGACGAGGCCGTCGCAGTGCATGGCGAGTTCGAGCCCGCCGCCGAGCGCGGCGCCGTTGATGGCGGCGACAGTGGGGCAGGGGAGATTGCAGAACATGCCGAAGACGCGCTGGCCAAACGCGAGGTACTTGCCGAGCTCATCGTGGCCCATGGCGTCGATGGACTTGAGATCGGCACCGGCGACAAAGACGCGATCGGAACCTGAGGCGAGGATGACGCCGGCGAGGTCGGAGGTGAGTGACTTGAGCGTGGCCTCGATGCGCTGGATGAGGGCGTGATCGAGGATGACCATCGGCCCTTGGTTGGGCTCAAGCGTAATGGTGGCGACTTTGTCGGAGTCGATCGCGATCGGAAGGGGGTTGCTCATGGACGCATCTTACCGCTGGGGCGGTGGAGCGTCAGGCTCCGAGCTTCTTGGTGAGCATGGCTTGCGAGAGCGGGGTGTTGAGCACGCTCGCGCTGAGGCTGGCGGCCTTGGCGATGATGGCGGCGTCGAGCGATCCGTCGAGCTCGTTGAGGAGTTTCTTGGTGGCGCGGAGCGCTTCGGGGGTGCCTTGGGCGAGGCGCTGGACGAGCTTTTCGCCTTCGATGGGGACGTCGGCGTCGGTGGGGACGAGCTGGGTGACGATGCCGAGTGCGTGGGCCTGCTGGCCGGAGATGAGGCCGCCGGAGAGGAGGACTTGGCGTGCTTTGCCGGGGCCGATCTTGCGAACGAGCCACGGCGCGACGACGGCGGGGCAGACGCCCATGTCGACTTCGGGGAAGCCCATTTTGTTTTCGGCGTGGGTGATGGCGAGGTCGCAGACGGTGACGAGGCCGCAGCCACCGCCGATGGCGGGGCCGTTGATGAGCCCGACGACGACCATGGGCAGGGCGCGGAGTTTGAGCGTGAGCTGGCCGAGGGATTGAAGGAGTTGTTCGGAGCGTGCGGGCGAGCCGAGGACTTGCTTGAGGTCCATGCCAGCGCAGAACGCGCGGCCCGCGCCGGTGAGCGCGAGCACGTGCGGCGTGCCGTCGGACGCGAGTTGATCCAGGCGCGCGTGCAGCGCGTCGAGCAAGTCGAGGGAGAGGGCGTTGCGCGAGTCGGGGCGATTGATGGTGAGCCGCGCGATGGGGCCGGTGATCGAGAGTTGGGCGAGGTCGGTCATGGTTTGTTCCAAAGGGCGCTGACGCGTTCGAGCTGCTCGCGCGAGCCGGCGACGGAGAGTGAGGCGGCGAGCGCGCGGTCGAAGGTGGCGTCGTCGAGTGAGCCGTCGATTTCGTTGAGCAGGTGCTTGGTCTGAGCCATCGCGTGCGCGGGCTTGGAGGCGAGGTCGCGCGCGATGCGCAAGGCGCGGGGGATCGTGTCCTCGCGGATGTCGGTGCAGATGTGGGCGAGGCCAATGCGATGGGCCTGTTCGCCGGAGATGAGCTCGGTGTCGAGCGTGCGCTCGCGGCAGCCGCCGTCGTTGATGAGCTGGCGCAGCGCGGGCGCGGTGACGGCGGGTGAGAGCCCGATGCGAAGCACGGGATAGCCGAGCTTGGCGTCGCGATGGGTGACGACGATGTCGGCCCCGCCGAGGAGCGCGCAGCCGCCGGCGACGGCGGCGCCGTGGGCGGCGAGGATGACGGGGACGGGCGCGCGGCGCAGCGTGCGGACGGCGTGCGAGAGGCCGGTGAGCAAACGCGGCAGGACGGTCGCGTCGGCGTGGACGAGCTTCATGTCGAAGCCGGAGCAGAAGACGTCGCCTTCGCCGGCCATCGCGATGGCTTGGATCGGGGTCAGAGGCGATTGGATGTTGAGCAGGGGCGACTTGGGTTGGTGAGTCGTTGCGTGAGTTGAACCCACCCCTTGCCCCTCCCTCGGGGAGGGGTTTAGGGCAGCGATCGCTTCGAGGAGCGCGTCGAGCATTTCCGGCGTCAGCGCGTTGCGCTTGTCGGGGCGGTTGAGGATGATGAGGCCGACGGAGTTTTCGCAGCGAACGTCAATCATGGGTTGGCGCTCGCGGTTGTGCGGGAGGCGGCGACGATCGAGCGTGCGAAATCGGCGGCCTGAGCGAGCGCGTCGAGGTTCACGCTCGTGCGATAGCCAGCGGCGTGGATGGTGCGCACGAGCAGCGCCGTGTCGATATTGCCCGGAGCGCGCTTGGTGGGCGTGCTGGCATAGGGGCAGCCGCCCAGGCCGGCGACAGATCCATCGAACGAGCGGATGCCAGCGTCGAGCGCGGCTTGCACGCACGAGGCGGCGCGGCCGAAGGTGTCGTGAAGATGAAGCGTGGTGCGGAAGTTTTCGCGCCAGTGCGAGCCTACGGCGTGATGGACGGCGTCGAGCGTGGCGCGGGTGGTCTCGGGCGTGCCGGCGCCGATGGTGTCGCCAAGGTCGAGCTCGTCGACGCCGAGGTTGACGAGTGCGGAGGCGACATCGGCGACTTTGGCGGGGGCGATGGGACCTTCGAACGGACAGGCGATGACGCAGGAGATGTACCCGCGGACTTGGAGATGCTGGGCTTTGGCGGCGGCGATGACGGGCTTGAAACGCTCGAGGGTTTGGGCGATGGAGGCGTTGGTGTTTTTGAGTGAGAAGGTTTCGGAGGCGGCGGTGAAGACCGAGGCCTTGGCGATGAGCGCGCGGCCCGCGAGCTTGTTAGCGTCGAGGAGTGATTGCATGCCCTTGTCGTTGGGCACGAGCGCCGAGAGCTGAGGCGTGAGTGAGGAGGGGGCCATCAGGCCGAGGAGTTCGGCGGCGTCGCCGAGCTGCGGGACCCACTTGGCGCTGACGAAGCTGGTGACTTCGATCTCATCGGGGCTGGCGTGGGCGAGGAGGTTGATGAGCTGGGCTTTGTCGCGCGTGCTGATCACGCCCGGCTCATTTTGCAGGCCATCGCGCGGCGAGACGTCGGTGATGCGGACCCGTTCGCTCATGCGGGCATGATACGGAGCGGGCGCGCCGGGCGGCGCGGGGTGAATACGCGCCGCGGACTATCCGATAGCAGGTCGATGCTCGCGGTTTTGGCGACGTTGATGATCCCGGTGGCGGCTTTTATCGGCCTGCTGCTGACGGTCGCGGGGTTGTATCCGCTGACGGCGGCCGTGCGCGGGCGGCGCGATGATGCGAAGCTGATTCTCGGACTGTTTCTGCTTGCGGCCGTGGGGACGGTGATGTGGGTGATCGCGAGTGCCGAGCCGGGAGTGCGGTAGAAGTTGCGAGCGACGAGAGAAAGGCGAGAGACGGAGAGAGGCAGTTAGGTGGTGTAGTCGGCGTTGATGGAGACATATTGGGCGCTGAGGTCGCAGCCGAGCATTCGGCCTTGGCCGGGGCCTGCGGCGAGGTCGAGCTTGGCGCGGACGCGTTTGGCGGCGAGTTCGGCTTTGAGGCGCGGGTCGGCGAGGGCTTCGATCACGGGCATGCCGTGTCGGTAGACGCAGACCTCGCCCAGCGTGAGCGAGGCGCGGTTGGGGTCGAAGGGGACGCCGGCGTTTCCCGCGGCCGTGACGATGCGGCCCCAGTTGGGGTCGCGCCCGTGGATCGCGCACTTGACGAGCGGGGAGTTGATGATCTCGCGAGCGATGCGGCGCGCGGCGTCGTCGGACGTTGTGCCGGTGACGAGGACTTCGAAGGTGCGGGTGGCGCCTTCGCCGTCGGTGACGATCTGCTCGCTCAGGTTCCAGCAGACGTGCTGGAGCATGAAGCGGAAGGAGTCGAAGGCTGGGGTGCGGGGCTTGATCGCGGGCATTTTGCTCGGGCCGGGGGCCTGGCCCGAAGCGAGGACCACGACGGTGTCGGAGCAGGACGCGTGGTTGTCGACGGAGATCGAGTCGAAGGTGACGGGCGTGACCGAGTCGAGCGCGGCTTGCAGCGTTGGAGAGTCGATGGCGGCGTCGGTGGTGATGAACGCGAGCATCGTGGCGCTGGGCGTTGCGGGGTGGGCGAGGGAGTCGAGCCGCGGGGCGATCATGCCCGAGCCCTTGGCGATCGCGCCGATGGTGACCTTGTGCGGGCCGATATCGAGTCGCTCGAGCGCGTGCTTGGGGACGAGGTCGGTGGTCATGATGCCGGCGCAGGCGGCGCGATCGGCTTCGGGCCCGTGGTTGAGCAGGGAGACAAGCGCTGGCAGCGCGGCGGTGATCTTGGCGACCGGGAGCGGACGCCCGATCACGCCGGTGGAACTGGGGACGACGAGCTCGGGGTCGATGTTGAGGAGCTTGCCGGCGACATCCATGCAGGCGCGAGCGTCGCGGAGGCCTTGCTCGCCAGTGGCGGCGTTGGAGTTGCCGGCGTTGATGAGGATGGCGCGGGGGATGCGGCCGCGCTGGGCGGCGGCGCGCTGCTCACGGCCGATGATGACGGGCGCGCCGACGACCGAGTTGCGCGTGAAGCTCATGGCGGCGCCGGTGACGAAGCCGGGCGCTTCGTCGCGAACGATGAGCGTGAGGTCGGGCTTGCCAGAGGGTTTGATGCCGGCGGTTGCTCCGGCGGCGCGGAAGCCGATGGGTTGCGTGACGCTCATGGGCCGGGCACCAGGTCGTTGGGCTTGGTGGGTTCGTAGAACTGTGCGTCGGCCTGCTCGCGGCCCAGGCGGCGGAGCTGCTCGCGGCGCGGATCGCGCCCGAGCGGCGTGATGACGGCGCCGAGGGAGACTTCGCTGGTGATGTTGGAGTAGCCGATCTTCATGCCCAGGATGAAGTCAGGGAACTCGCGGTTGACGCGGGCGCTGATGGTCTGGATCTCGCCTTTGTTGGTGTCGTAGGTTGCGACGGCTGAGACGGTGTAGAGGCTGGTGAGGCGGGCCTCGATGCCGCCGTCGACGTAGGTCACGGAGCGCGGGTTCAGGTAGCGGAGCTCGACGAACGACTTGAAGTCGCGCGTGTGATCGAGCAAGAGCCCCGCGGTCGTGCGCTGCGACTGGTGGTTTTCAAGGTCGAAGATGTTGGAGGCGGTGACGGCGAGCGCGTCGGTCGCTTGCCATGTGGCTTTGGTGTCGAAGAAGCGGCCCAGAGCGGAGTCTTCGGGGCGGTCCTCGAAGAATCGGCCGATGGGTGAACGCGCGTCGGTGTCGTCGGTGGACCAGACGAGATCGGTCGAGAGTTTGAGCACGTCGACGGAGCGCCAGCGGCCCGGGCCGCCGCGCTGGGTCTGCAGCGTTTGCGTCACGCCCGCACGAACGGCCGAGCCGGCGTTGATGGCTTCGACTGAATCGTCGTAGACGGGAAGCGTGCCCGAGTGACGCGTGGTGCCAGCGGACCAGAGGGTGACGCTTGGCTCGATGATGTGGCGCAGGCGGTGGATATCGAGCAGCGAGCTGTCGGCGTTGTCGTAGACGCGCGTGAGCGTGGTGCCTGCGCGGACGCCGCCGGAGTACCAGAAGCGGAGGTGATCGGTCTCGGTGGGCGATGATGAGCTGAACGAGTCGTCCCAATAGGTGACGCGGCCGGTGGCGAAGGGCGTGACACGCACGGGGCCGAGGTCGAAGGTGGAGGAGAGTTCGTGGCGCGTGTCGAGGCGATTGACGTACGCCTCGCGGAAGCCGGCGGCGCGGAGGCGGTCGGCGGGTGATTGCGTGATGGTGGGGACGCCGAAGGCATCGAGCGCGAGCGCGGGCGTGTTGAAGCCGAACTCGTTGGCGTTGGGCTTGGTGAAATCGAGGCCCATGCGCGTGAACTGATACGAGCTGTTCCACGTCAGCAGGCCGGGGGCGATCCAGGTGAGGAGGTCGTCATTGAGCCGCGTGTAGGTGATCTCGGGGAGCTTGTTGACGGTGTAGCCCTGGCTTTGGAGCAGGTAGTGGTTGGGCGTGAAGTCGTTGATCGCGCCTTTGACGTAGACGTTGAACCAGGAGTTTTCGTCGAGGCGGCGGAGCTGGAGTGAATTCTCGTACTCGCGGCGCGATTGTGCGCCGGCTTCGTTGTAGGTCTGCAAGAAGCGTTCGTCGGAGATGTACGAAAGCTGGGTGAAGGCGGTCCAGCGGTCGTCGATGGTCCAGCGGTGTTCAGCGAGGAACATGCCGCGGGTGTTGTTGCCGGCGTCGCGCTTGACGCCTGAGCTCAGGATGTCCTGCCCGCCGTCGGACGGGACGATGTAGCCCTGCACGGAGCCGGAGACTTCGCGGGTGTTCCAGGTGAGATTGGTGCCGATGCCAAAGCCGCGGCGGATCCAACCGTCGAGCAGGAGATCGGCGTTCCAGCCCGGGGGTGGGTCGATGCCGAAGAGGCCGAAGGCGTCCCACTTGGTCTTCACGCCGGCGCCGGTGGCGGAGGAGTTCTCGACGCTGACTTCCTGCAGCGGGTAACGGTCGAGGTCACCCGTGAAGCTCGGGAAATACGCGAGTGGCGTGTCGTTGACGCGCCCGGTGAGGCCGGTGGCTTCGATCTTGGTGCGCGTCGGTTCGCTTGGGCGCGTTTCGCGCGTGATGGTGACGGTCTGCGCGCCAACCGAGAGCTGCGGCGTGAAGAAGCTGGACGTGGAGATGCGGACGTCTTTGCCGGAGACTTGGTTGAGCTGGGTTTGGCGCAGGGCTTTGGCGCGGACGTACAGGGGCAGGCCGCGGCGCTGGTCGTAGGTCCAGAAGACGGCGTCGAGCATGAGCGCGTCGTTCTTCTGGATGTCGTAATAGACGTAGGGGCCGCGGAGGGTGTACTGGCCGTCGGTGGCGACGACATCGCCCTCGAGATAGATGCCGCGGACTTTTTCGGGGCTTTGGCGCAGGAGCTCGCGGAGCTCGCCGCCTTGGAGGAAGATGACGGCCCGCTGGGCGCTGAGCTGGAGCGAGCGTCCCGCGGCGACGTCGGAGTATTGCACGACGGCGCCGCCGGTGATGACGAGGATGTTCTCGTCGGGGCTGGTGATGAGCGTGGGCTCGCCGGCGCTGATGGTGACGACGCCGCGCTTGCGGAAGATCGGCGTGGAGCGATCGGCCGGGCCGAGCTGCGGCGGCGGCGTTGCGCCGGCGGCAAACGCGGCGCTTCGGCCCAGAGGCGAGTTAGGCTCAAAGGGTTGGCTCATGCCGGGGACGATGGGCGCGCCGGCGGGGCCGGAGACGCCGCCGGTGAGCGCGGGCTCGGCGGGGGCGTTGTTGTCGTTGATGCCTAGGAGCTCGCCGAGGAAGCGCGCGAGGCGGCGTTCGCCTTCGATCACCAGTGCGTCGTTGGGGCGGCCTGCGCGGAGGGAGTCGACGGAGAGGTTGGGCTCGCCATCGATGACGGCCGTCATGAGCAATCGATCGCCCGAGGGGATCGCGCCGGCTTCGCTCGTGGGGTCGCCGACGCGGTCGAAGTAGATGGCGACTTGGTTGATGAACTGGCCGGGCTTGGTGGGTGAGGGCTCGAGGCGCTCGATCCAGAGCACGGCGCGGGCGGAGGCGAGCTTGTAATTGCCGACGGAAATTCGAACGTCGCCCTGGAGCAGCAGGCGCGAGACGGTGCCGCCGACGGTGTTGCCCTGCGCGTCGATGGTGGCGGGCTCGTGCGTCCAGCTGGTGCCGCGCTGAGCGCGGAGGACGAGCGGGCCGGATTGCGAGGCGATGTTGAGGAGCAGGCCGCCGAAGTCGCGGCCCGAGAGGTCTTCAGCGACGATCTGAGGCTCGGGTGCGGCGGGGGGCGTGGGCTGCGCCAGGGCGCAGGGTGCGGCCAGGCCGCACGCGATCAGCAAGGAGACCACCATCGCCCGATGTTCACGCACGCGCAGCTCCACGAACGGGCGCATTGCCCGAGTGGGCGGATGCTAACGGTTCCGGCGCGTCGCTTCAAGCGCAACCGACGGAGTTGCGGCGTTGGTGCGTGGAGCTTCGCAAGTGGGGGAGGGGCTCGATTAAGAGACCTTTACCTTGGCGACGTCGATGCGGGGCTTGGGGAGCTTGGGGTTCATGTCGGCCAGGGTTTGGACCAAGAGTTGAGAGACGCAGAGGTTTCGGAACCACTTTTTGTTCGCGGGGATCACGTGCCAAGGGGCGTGGGACGTGGAGGTTTTCTCAAGCATGGCCTGATACGCGTCCATGTAGTCGTCCCAGAGCTCGCGCTCTTTCAGGTCGCCTTCTTCGAACTTCCAGTTCTTGGTCGGGTCGTTCAGGCGCTCTTGCAGGCGCTGTTTCTGTTCGTCCTTGGAGATGTGCAGGAAGCACTTGATGATGCGCGTGCCGGAGTCGGTGAGCATTTTTTCGAAGGCGTTGATGTGGTCGTAGCGCTGCGACCAGACGCCCTTGGGCACGAGGTTGTGAACGCGCACCACCAGAACGTCCTCGTAGTGCGAGCGGTTGAAGACGGTGATCTCGCCGCGGCGAGGGCAGAGCTTGTGGATGCGCCAGAGAAAGTCGTGGTCGAGCTCTTCCTCGGTCGGGCGCTTGAAGGTCTCGACTCGGCAGGCGGTGGGGTTGAGCCCGCGCATGACGTGGAAGACGGTGCCGTCTTTGCCGGCGGTATCCATGCCTTGCAGCACAAGGAGCACGGCGCGGGTGTTCTCGGCGTAGAGCTTGGTCTGGAGCTCGAGGCAGCGCGCGGTGTTCTCTTCGATGGTCTTGGCGGCGGCGTCTTTGTCCTTGAACTCGGCCGTGTCTTCAGGATCAAAGGACTTGATCTTGACGGTTGAGCCGGGCTTGATCGCGAAGAGTTTGGTCGGGTCCATGGCGTGAGGATACCACGTGCGCCGAAGCGCTCGAGCTTGGTGCACACTTGAGGAGCGACGGCGTTACTGACCCGTGGGCTTGGGGCTCTCGACTTCGCCAATCCACGTGAGCACGGCCTTGGGGAGGTTGCCGTCCCACTTGCCGCGGCCCATGGCGCGGAGGGAGTCCTCGAGCGAGGGGTGCGCGGTGAGGCCGTGGTCGGTGGAGGGAAGTTCGCGGTAGGTGCCGATGCGGCCCTGGTCTTTGACGAGTAAGGCAATGAGTTCGTGATCGAGCTGCGCGGCGACCCAGTCGTACTGGCCGTGAAGGGCGAGGACGTTGGTCGGCGCGTCGATCCACGCCTGCGCGAGATTGAGGTCCTGGAGTTGGTGGTAGAAGCTCATGTGACGCGAGAACATACGCGTGGGCTCGTACATCGGATCGTTTTGTTTGAGCTCGGGGTGGGCCGCCCAGACATCGCCAAGGGTTTTCTTTTCGATGAGCACGGGCGAGAGGCGGCGTGATTCGGCGAGGACGGCTTCGCTCGCTTCGGCTTCGCTCAGGCCAAAGAGCTTGGACTGGCGGCGCGTGTTTTCGAGTGAGTATTCGAGCCAGGTGCGGATGAGCGATCCGTAGATGATCGTGCCGCGCACGGGAACTTCCTTGGCCATGAAGGGCGCCATGACGCCGCCCATGGAGTGGCCGAAGACGTAGATGCGATCGGGGTCGACGTTATTCATCGCCTTGAGTTGCTTGAGCGCGGCGACGTAACCGGCGAGTTCGGTCTGGAAGTCGATGTCGCCGCAGATGGGGCCTTGCGAGTCGCCCAGGCCGGGCTTATCGACGCGCATGGTGACGTAACCGGCCTTGGCCATCGCGTGCACGAGCTGGGTGTCGGGCGCTTGGGGGATGGTGGGGCGATCGAGCGAGGCGCAGTAGATCCCTTGCACGAACATGAATGCTGGAGATTTGCCGTTGGAGTCCTTGGGTTCGGTGACGATCGTTCGGAGCTTGTAGCCTGCGGGGACGGTGACGGCGCCGTACGTGACGGTGTGGCCCTCGATGGTTTCGCTCGGCTGAGGATCGAGCGTGACGTCGATGGTCAGGGGCTTGCCGTCGCGCGTGATGGAGCACTTGGCGACGGCACCGGCGGCGAGCTTGCGGAAGATCTCGGTGCCTTGCGAGAGCTGGGTGGTCGGTTGGCCGTTGACGGCGGTGAGGATGTCGCCGACCTTGATGCCGGCGCGATCGATGGCGCCGCCGGGGCGGACGGAGTTGATGAGGAGTGATTGACCGTCGGTTCCGGGCTGGAAGCTGAAGCCGGCGACGCCGCGGCGGGCGAGGGGGGCGTCATCGGCGGCGCGAGCGCTGAGCGGGGTGAGCGAGAGCGCGAGGGCGAGGGCGGCGACGGTGGTTGAACGCGTGAACAGCATCGAGAACTCCACGAGTGTGGTGCGGTGGGGGGCTGGCGAACGGAGAGCCCGGGCCTGCACGAATGACGCGCAGAGTGGCCGATGGCTGTCAGCTTTGTAACAGAAATTGTGCGAGGGGCATCGCGCGTGATCGATTCGGGCGCGAAGTCAGCGGCGAGCCTATAGTTGGACGTTCCGCCAGTGACCCAAGTGTCTGTGTTCGGCGCTCGCCGATTTTTTCGGCTCCGCCCGTAGTCGTTCTGGGATTCATCTGGCCGCGTCCGAACTTTGTTGCCCGCTGCGATCAGTGTGCAACCCGGACGTGCTAGCCCAGTTCGGCTTCCTCCTGCTCACAAATTGCAGTCGGATGCCCGAAAGATCGGACCGATTCGGCCCGCGTGTGGTCATTGCACCATCGCGAGGCGCGTCGGCACGAAGGAGTTGTTTTCGCATGGATTTCGCTTCGATTCCCCTGTCCGCTGTTCTCCACCAGGCCCTTGCTGAAGAGGGTTACACCACGCCGACGCCGATCCAGGCCAAGGCGATCCCGCCGATCCTCGAAGGCCGCGACATGCTCGGCTGCGCCCAGACGGGCACGGGCAAGACGGCGGCGTTTGCATTGCCGATTCTGCACCGGCTCATGAACGCGACGGTCGACAAGACCAAGCGCGGGCCCAAGCTGCCGCGGGCGTTGGTGCTCTCGCCCACGCGCGAGCTGGCGACGCAGATCGCTGAGAGCTTCCAGACCTACGGCCGGTACACCAACATGACCGGCACGGTGGTCTTCGGCGGCGTGTCGCAGTTTCACCAGGTCAAGGCGCTGCAGCGCGGCATCGACATCCTCGTCGCCACGCCCGGTCGCCTCATGGACTTGATGGAGCAGGGGTATATCAACCTCAGCGCCATCGAGGTCTTTGTGCTCGACGAGGCCGATCGCATGCTGGACATGGGTTTCATCCAGCCCATCCGTCAGATTTCTAAGAGCCTCCCCGCCAAGAAGCAGACGCTGCTGTTCAGCGCGACGATGCCGAAGGAGATCGTGCATCTGGCTGAGAGCCTCTTGCGCGATCCGGTGCGCGTGAGCGTGACGCCGGTCGGTTCGACGGTGCAGTTGATTGAGCAATCGGTCTACATGGTGCCGCGGTTCAAGAAGCAGTCGCTGCTGCATCACCTCATCGGCGAGCACAAGATTCAGCGCGCCGTGGTCTTCACGCGCACCAAGCACGGGGCCGACAAGGTCGCCCAGAAGCTTTTGCGTGCCGGTATCACCGCTGAGGCGATCCACGGCAACAAGGCCCAAAACAAGCGTCAGCGCTCGCTCGACGCGTTCAAGAGCGGCCAGGCGCGGATTCTCGTCGCGACCGACGTGGCCGCCCGCGGCCTGGACGTCGACGGCATCACGCACGTGTTCAACTTTGATCTGCCCAACGAGCCTGAGGCGTACGTGCACCGCATCGGCCGCACGGGCCGCGCGGGGGCCAAGGGCATCGCGATGAGCTTTTGCGACAGCGACGAGCGCTTCTTCCTCAAGCAGATCGAGCGCCTCACGGGCAAGGCTCTGCCGCAGGTGACGAAGCTGCCAGAGCTGCAGGAGATCGTCGAGCCCAAGGCGATGTTCTTTGCTAATCCGCCGCACGGGCACGGTGATCACGAGGCGATCGACGGCGGCCGCCAGCGCGCCACGCGCACGGGGTACAAGCCCGACACCTATCGCGGCCAGGGCGGCTCACGCGGTGGCGCGGGGCACAACGGCGGCGGCGGGTACGTGAGCGGCCATTCGCACAACAACGGCGGCGGTGGCGGCAACAGCGCGCCGCGTCGCAATGAGTTCCTCACCTCCGGCGGCCCGACGGGCAACAACGGCGGCGGTGGCGGGGGGGCTCCGCGGCCGAGCGGCCCGGGGATCAAGCCGGGGATGTTCGCGCGAGGCGGCAAGGGTGCCCCGCGGCGTCCGGCGTTTTGAGTTGATGGCGCGAAGGCCGGAAGACGAGCACAGAGGACGCAGAGGTTGCACAGAGATCAAACGTGCCCCGACGCTCCGTCGCTTTGGACGGAGTGTCGGGGTTTTATTACGGAACCTCAAACACGCCGTTGCTCCCCTTGCTGCGGTCCTGTGCCGCGCGGATGGACTCCATCAGCGAGCGGATCGAATCGGCTTGCTGTTTGTCGGCGAGTCGTGAGGCCTGCAGAAGAATCTGCAGCCGCCAGATCGATGTGGATGCGTAGAGCGTGCGTGCTTTCTTGTCGGCTGCGCTCTGCATGAGCCCGGCGACGAGCGCGTCGGCCGACAGCAGAGCGTCGAGCATTTGCCCCGGCGGTCGCTCGGCCTTCTCTTGCTCAATGAGTTCATCGAACTTCTGAAGCTTCAGGGCGACAAAGTTCACCGTCCGGTGGCCGAGCTTGAATGAGCCGGCATCCTCCATGCCCAGTTGGCCGTCGGGCACGATCTCGTACCGACCTTCGCGCAGCGCCGCGCGGTCGGCCTTTGCGAGTGTTGATAGACCAAGGGGACCGTTGCCATCAAGTGCGACGAGAAGCCATGTCCACGACGAGTCGCGTACTCGCGCCCGCGTCTCGGCCGCCTGTTCCGATGCGGACTTGGGTACGCCTTTCCAGACCAGCGCGCGCTCGAACCACGCCGGCTGCTGGCTTTGGTGCCAGATGAAGCGGTCGTCCTTATCCCACGTTCCGCGCGCTGATTTCCAGTTGTTGTAGACTGCCGTGTAGACCCAGCCGTCGGCGAAGGTGAACTGTGCCCAGACCAAGTCGTAGGTCTCGGCCCCGGGCGTCCAGCCAGGGTCGGGCGCTTTCCAGCTCGCACCGTCCGGGCAGACGCGGTACTCCCACGAGACGCACGCGCCGATTTCCTTGTCGAAGACATTGGTTAAGTCCGTAACGAGCTTCCGCCCTCGGATGCTTTCGAGTGCTTTCTCAACGTCTCCGTCATCGCCCAGAAAACCAGGAACGACGCGAGCAAACTGCTCGGTGAAGGCGTTGGCATTGACGCTGCGGCTGGCGCGTGCGACCTCTTCAAAGTGCCTTGCCTTCTTCTGTTCCGCCTTGCTCGGCTGCGACGCGTACCACCCCGCGGCGTAGCCGAGGGCCAGCCCGGCCGAGAGCATGATGAGTGCGATGGCGTACCGCATAATGGCAGGATAACCGAAGTGGGGGGCTTTGTGCTGTTCTTGCGCTTCGATCACTTCCTTGCAGTCGCGCGCGTTTGCAGTTCGTCATTCCCCTGGCCTGTGGCGCGGCAAACTTTGCATGGGGAACGACGGACCTTGCATGCGGCGCGACGGAATCTGCAAGCTGAGCCTTGGACTTTGCATCCTGCGCGACGGAACCTGCATTCTGCGCGACAAAATCTGCATGCGGAGCGACGGACTTTGCATGGGGAATCGTTCCGCATGCAGGGGGAATGATTCTTTTTTAACGCGGCGGATCGCGATTCTGCGTTTCTCGCTCAATAACGCGGCATGACCTGAGCATTTTCCGAACGGCCATGAGCGCGGCGGTCAAAGTCGTCGCTGCCGGTGCCGATAAGCACGCGGGCAGCGATGGTCGGTGACCATCGGTATTCATCTGGCTCCGGACTTCGCTCGCCTTCGCCCCTTCGCGTTCGGCCTTGCGGATCTGAGCTTGGTCGCCCAAGAGCGCACGAGCGCTTGGGCTGGCCGCGCCGACGGACGGACTTATGCGCCCAGCTCAAGCTCCCCCGTCGCGATCATGCTGGTGATCGCTTCGATGTCGCCGGTGAGCGGGCGGTCTTCGGTGAGCGTCTTGACGTGCTTGCGGATGAGCTTGATCGCGTGCTCGACGTTGCGACCTGAGCGCAGCGGGCGGTGGCACTCGATCCCCTGCGCGGCGCAGAGCAGTTCGATCGCGACGACGTGACGCGCCAGTTCCAGCGCGCGTCGCGCTTTGGCGGCGCTGCGCGGGCCGAAGGAGTTGTAGTCTTCCATGCCGGCGCAGGTCGTGACGTTGGCGACGCTGGCGGGCATGCTGAGCGTGACGATTTCGTTGACGCACGCCGCGGCGGTGTACTGCGCGATCATCAGGCCCGATTGCAGACCGGGGCGCGGTGCGAGGAACGGCTTGAGGTGACTCTCGGGCTCGAACGCGCCGGTCATGAGGTACGTGCGGCGCTCAGAGATCCCCGCGATCTGCGCGATGGCGATGGCGAGGTAATCGAGCGGCAGCGCCAGCGGCATGCCGTGAAAATTTGCGCCCGAGACGATGGGGGGAGCGCGGCATGCGACGAGTGGGGGGCTCGTCCCCCCTGCTTGCTTTCGCTGGCGAAAACGAGCGGATTGTCGGTGACGGCCCCGAGCTCATCGCGGATGGATCGCGCGATGGCGGCGACAGCGTCGGCCGCGGCGCCGAGGACCGTGGGCCCGGCGCGGAGTGAATACGGATCCTGCACGCGCGGGTCGTTGTCGATGTGGCTGGTGACGATCTGCGAGCCGTCGAGGTGTTGACGGAGCAGCGAGGCTTCCATCATGGGGCCGTGCTGCTGGCGGGCGCGGTAGAGACGTGCGTCGAGGAATGAGTGCGACGCGCGGCAGGCATCGATGGACATCGCCAGCGCGAGGCTCGCGGCACCGATGAGCATCTGCGTGTCTTCGATGAGCAAGGCACCTTCGGCGGCCATGAGGTGCGTGCCATTGATGAGTGCGAGGCCTTCTTTGGCTTCGAGCGTGAGCGGTTTGATGCGGGCACGCTTAAGCGCGTCCTTGGCGGACATGGCGCGACCGTTGAAGACCGCGCGGCCTTCACCGATCGCGCACAGCGCGACGCTGGCCAGCGGAGCAAGGTCGCCCGACGCGCCGACCGAGCCGAGCGACGGCACAACGGGCGTGACGCCGGCGTTGAGCATCGCCAGCAGGGTTTGAACGACGACGGGACGCACGCCCGAATGACCGCGAGCGAGCGACGCCGCCAGGAGGAACATCATCGCGCGGACAAGCTCTTCACGCAACGGATCGCCCACGCCCGCGGTGTGTGAACGGATGAGGTTGCGCTGGAGCGTGTGCAGATCGTCGCGGTTGATGCGCTGCTTGGCGAGTGAGCCAAAGCCGGTGTTGATGCCGTAGTGCGGCTGGCCGTCGTGGAGTTGATCTTCGACGCAGGCGCGTGAGCGTTTGATGGCCGCCAGCGCGTCGGGTGCGAGCTTGACGCACGCGTGAAACCGCGCGACATCGAGCACGTCGTGGGTGGAGACGGGGCCGACGCGGAGGGTGACGGGGCAAGGGGCTTTGGTCATGAGTGGACGAGGGTACACGGGTGGCGATGGCGTGACTCCCCCGCTGTCGGCCGGCCGCCGATAATCGCGGTTATGTTAAACAGGACGCGAGGGAGGCCAGTTTGGGGACGAGGATCGTCGGTGTTGGCCCTTGCGGGAACTTGGCCAATTTGGTAGCGTGATTGGCCATATGCGACCCTGGCTGCGATATCCCTTGTGCTTACTTCTCATCGGCATCAGCGTGGCTGCGTGGTATGGCGGCGGCGGGATGCGCGTCTCTGTGTGGCCAGCGGCGATCGGCATTGTGCTGCTCATGTTCGGCGGGCCGAGCCAGTCGGAAAAGAGAGGCTATCGGTTTTGATCTGACTCCGATCAGAGTTTCAGTTCAAACCAGAGCGTGTCGGTCATGGGGTCGTCGTTGTAGCGTTCGCATGGGACGAAGCCGAGCGAGCGATAGAGCGCGATGGCGGCGTGCATTGAGCTGCTGGTATCGAGCCTCATGACGCGGTAGCCGATGGCGCGGGCTTCGGCGATGATTTGCTGGGCGAGTTCGCGGGCGAGACCGCGGTTGCGGAAGAGCGGCCGCACGTACATCCGCTTGAGCTCGCAGATATCCCGGCCGAGCGCGGGCAAAGGGCGCAGCGCGATGCACCCCGCCGGTTGGTTGTCGATCGTGGCGATGTACATTCGGCCACGCGGCGGCGCGTACAGACCGGGCAGGCTTGCGAGCTCGGCGTCGAAGCGCTGGTGCTGGAGCGAGCACGCAGCGACATTGGCGATCGAATCCGCGTACTCGGCGAAGAGTTCGGCGGCGATCGCGAGGTGCGGCGCTCGATCAGCGGCGATGATCATGTGTCACCCGGCGTTGACGACTTCAACGCATTTGTTGATGACCTCTCCCATCGGCACGTTCGAGCCCTTGTCCTTCGCCTTGCGGAGCTTGAACTCCACGGCCCCCTCAGCCAGAGCCTTATCGCCGATCGTTAGGCGGATGGGGACGCCGATGAGGTCGGCGTCTTTGAACTTGACGCCGGGGCGTTCGTCGCGGTCGTCGATGAGCACGTCGAGATTCTTCGACGCGAGCTCGCTGGCAAGCTTGTGCGCGACCGCGAGGTGCTCGGCGTTGTCGGGCTTCATGAGCGTGATGACAACGTGGTACGGCGCGATCCCGACGGGCCAGACGATGCCGTCGGCGTCGTGGTTTTGCTCGATGCTGCTGGCCATGGTGCGCGAGACGCCAATGCCGTAGCACCCCATGATGACCGGGTTCTTCGCCTGGTTGGCGTCGAGGATCGAGAAGTTCATGGCGTCGGAGTATTTGGTGCCGAGCTTGAAGATGTGGCCCACTTCGATGCCACGCCCGGTGACGAGTTTGGCCCCCTCAGCGCGGGGCGAGGGGTCGCCGGCCATGGCGTTGCGGACGTCCACGACCTTTACATAACTGGGGTCGTCGAGTTTCGCGCCGACTTCACGCCGCCAGTTGAAATGTTTGACGTGATGGTCGGACTTGTCAGCGCCGCTGGCCCAGAAGCCGCCGTGCGAGACGTCGGGGTCGATGAGCAGCATCGTGTGCGCCACGGTGTTGACCGTCTTGGGCGAGACGTACCCGATCGCGAAACCCGCGGCGCGGGCGGCCTTTTCCTCTGCGAGCGAAACCTTCTTCGCGCCCACGGCGCTCTTGACCTTGCCTTCGTTCACATCGTGATCGCCACGCACGACGGCGACGATCCACTTGAGGCCCGCGGGCGTGTTCGCGCCGGGCTCGTCGACCTGGAAGACGATGCTCTTGAGCATCCGGTCGGGCTTGACCTTCATGAACTTGCCAACTTCATCGATGCCCGGCAGGTTGGGCGTGTGGACTTCGGTGAGTTCGCCCGACGGAGCTTCGGTCAGCGTGCCGCGGGGGCGCGTTCCGATCTCGCACTTTTCCACGTTGGCGGCATAACCCGACACCGGGCACTTGAGGATCGTGTCCTCGCCCGACTCGGCGTTGACCATGAACTCGTGCGAGGCGGAGCCGCCGATGGGGCCGGACTCAGCTTCGACGACGGTGAAGTCGAGGCCGCAACGCTTGAAGACGTTGCAGTAGGCTTGGTACATCTTGTCGTAGGTTTCGTTGAGCCCCCCTGCTCCTTCGAGGTTGAGGTGGAAGGAGTACGCGTCTTTCATGATGAACTCGCGGCAGCGCAGCAGGCCCGAGCGCGGACGCGCCTCGTCGCGGAACTTGGTCTGGATCTGATAGAGATTGAGCGGCAGCTGCTTGTACGAAGTCACGGAGCCTTTGACGAGTTCCGTGATGGGCTCTTCGTGCGTGGGGCCGAGGGCAGCAACGGCACCTTTGCGATCGGTGACTTTGAAGAGCAGATCGCCGTAGTCGATGTGGCGCTTGGTGCCCTCGTAGAGCTCGATGGGGAGCAGAACGGGGAGACAGAGCTCAGAGCCCCCTGCTGCGTCCATCTCCTGGCGGACGATCTCAGAAATCTTGCGCAGCACGCGCCAGCCGAGCGGCAGGTAGTCGTAGATCCCCGCGCCCAGCTTGCGGACGAATCCGGCACGCAAAAGCAAGATGTGCGACGGGCTCTCGGCCTCGGCGCTGGCCTCGCGCAGAGTCGGGATGAGCGTGCGCGTCCAGTGGTGGACGGTGCCGGCGGTGCGAGCGAGTGAGTGCGCGGAGTGGTGGCTGGACATAGGGGGCGATGGTAGGAGCCTGAGCGGGAGAATCGGCGGGGTGGCGAAGGGCATGGCGGTGCCCGATCCCCCGCTGTTGCTGGGGCACCGCGTGGTGACTTGTGAGCCCGCGCGGCGTGCTCTACGCTCGCAAGTCCATTCGTGCCCGATCCGCGACTTTCAAAGGACCCCACCATGCACCCCGTCTCCCCCGAAACCCTCGTCAAGCAGCTCAACTGGCGCTACGCGGTCAAGAAGTTTGACGCGACGCGCAAGATCTCGCCCGCGGATTGGTCGGTGCTGGAAAAGTCGATGGTGCTCGCGCCGAGCAGCTACGGCCTGCAGCCCTGGAAGTTTGTGGTCGTCAATGACCCGGCGGTGCGCGCCAAGCTCAAGCCGGTCTCGTGGAACCAGTCGCAGATCGTCGATGCCTCGCACCTGGTGGTGATGGCGCGGCGCTCGACGATGACCAGCGCCGACGTTCAGCGGTACGTTGATCGCATCGTCGCGGTGCGCAAAGTGCCGGCGGCGAGCATCGAGGATTACAAGAACATGATGCTCGGCTCGATCAACGCCCCCAACGCCGATCACGCCAACTGGGCGGCCAAGCAGGTGTACATCGCGATGGGTTTCCTCCTCTCGGCCGCCGCGATGCTCGGCATCGACGCGTGCCCGATGGAGGGCATCGTCCCTGCGCAGTACGACGAGATCCTGGGCCTGCCCAAGCAGGGTTACAACACGTGCATGGTGACGACGCTCGGGTATCGCGCCAGCGACGACTGGCTCGCGAACCTGCCCAAGGTGCGCTTCGCGGACAACGAGGTCATCCAGCACGTCTGAGCTGGTGCCGCGGGATCAAACATCCGATGTTCACTCGAGCCCCGTGCGCAAGCGCGGGGCTTTTTTCTCAGATCACACGCGACACACCGGAACGCGACGCCCAACGGCTACAGTGCGCGGTGGGACCGCCGGTTCACACCGGCTCAACATCGGAAGGAACATCCATGGCCATCCCGACGCGCAACGATCTCTCGGCTTCGATCCGAGGCAAGTCCATAGACCTGCTCTCGCAGGCGCTGGCGGACCTGATCGACCTGTCTGCCCAGGCGAAGGTGGCGCACTGGAACGTCAAAGGCCCCCACTTCATCGCGTATCACGAGCTGTTCGATGAAACCCACGAAGCAATCGATGAGCACGTGGACACGGTGGCTGAGCGCATCGCCGCGCTGGGGGGCGAGGTCGATGGCGATGTGCGCACGGTGGCGAAGCGCTCGCGCCTGGCGGGCTTTCCGCGCAAGCTGGATGCGGGCCTTGAGTATGTCGACGCGCTGAGCGAGGCGGTGGCGCTCGTCACCAAGCACGCACGCAAGGCGATCGACCTGGCCGATGATGCGGGGGACAAAGTCACCGCGGACTTGTTCACCGAGGTCGCGCGCGATCTCGATCAACGCCTCTGGTTCCTCGAGGCGCACCTGCGGTCCAAGGCCTAAGCGTTCAAGCAGGATTTTCAAGGGATGATGCGATGAATCACGGAACAAACGTGCTTCCCACGCCGCTCACGCCGAGCGATGCCGAACGGTTTGCCACTCTTTGGTACAGCGCCTGGAACGCACGCGACATCGACGCGATCATGGCCTGCTATCACGACTCAATCGAGCATTCCTCGCCGTTCATCAAGCGCTACAACGGCACCGACGAGCTGAGCCTCAAGGGCAAGCCGGCGGTGCGGGATTACTTCGCCCGCGCGCTCGAGCGCAATCCGACGCTCCAGTTCCATCCGATGCACATCACCACGGGACTGACGAGCGTGCTGCTGGTCTATCGACGGATGACCGGCGACCTGGCGGGCGAGGTCTTTTTCCTCGACGCGGCCACGGGCCTCATCGTGCGCTCGGTCTCGCACTATGGCTGATCTCGCGCCGAATACTGGCTCGAACGGCCAGATGTCTCTGGCGTGGGGCCGGCTCGCGCGGTAGACTCGCCCGCGATGAAGATGGCGCTGCACTGGAAGATCGTGCTCGGGCTGGTCCTTGGCGTTGCGCTGGGCGTGGCGCTTAACCGCTGGGGCGCGGACGTCCGCGCGTGGATGGGCGATGGCACCGCCGATTTTCTGGTCAATCTCAACCGCGTCGTGGGCGAACTTTTCAAGCGATCGCTGCAGTTCATCGCGGTGCCCATCATCCTGTTCGCGATGATTCTGGCGGTCGGTTCGCTCGGGGACATCCGAAGTCTGGGCCGCATCGGGGCCAAGACCGTCGGCATCTTTCTGGCGACCGCCACGGCGAGCGTGATCGTCGGGTTGGTGCTGGTCAACGTGATCCGCCCGGGCGGAGACGCGTTCTTTTCCGCTGACGCACGCGAGCGATTGACCAGCTCGCTCGACGCGAGCTCCGCGACGAAGCTGACAACCTCGGCCAAGAGTCTCTCGCCGTGGGACCTCGTGCGCGACATCGTGCCGACCAATCCGTTCGATGCCCTGGCGCGCGGTGACATGCTGCAGGTCGTGGTGCTGGCGCTCTTGCTGGGCATCGCGCTGGCGATGATCCCGCGTGACGTGAGCGCGCCGGTGCTCGCGGTCTTTCGCGGCCTGAGCGAGGCGTTCACCACCATCGTCCGCGGGATCATGCACGTCGCGCCGATCGGGGTGTTCTGCCTGATCGTCCCCACCGTCGCGACGCTCGGGCTCGGAGCGCTCTCGGCGCTGGGTGCCTATTGCGTGACGGTGCTGGCAGGGCTCGCGGTGATCCAATTGATCATCTACCCGTGCGTGGTGAAGGTCTTCACGCGCATGCCGCTCTGGGGCAAGGGCGGGTTTTTCTCCGGGCTCACGCAGGTGCAGGTGGTCGCGTTCAGCAGCTCAAGCTCCGCTGCGACCTTGCCCGTGACGATCGCGGCCGTGCGCGACAAGCTGGGCGTGCCGGCGGATATCACCGGCTTTGTCTGCGCGATGGGCGCGAAGATCAACATGGACGGCACCGCGCTCATGCAGGCGATCGCGACCGTCTTCCTCGCACAGTTCTACGGCCAAGAACTCACGCTCACGCAGCAGGCGTCGATCGTGATCACCGCTGTGGTCGCCGCCATCGGCTCGCCCGGCATTCCGTCGGGCGGGATGATCATGCTGGTTATCGTGCTGCAGACGTATGGGATCAACCCCGCAGGGATCGCGATGATTCTGGCGGTCGATCGCGTGCTGGATATGTGCCGCACGATTGTGAACGTCACGGGCGACGCCGCCGTGGCCGTGGCGGTTGCGGGGAGCGAAGGGCGGCTGGGCGCCGTGACTCAGCCCGAGAGCAAGGCGTGAACCGTTAGAGTCCGCGCTTGATCTCAGCCATGATGCTCGCCGACTTGGCCTCGTCGCCGAACACCCCGACGCGGATGCCGATCTCCGTCGAGTCCGTCCCGTCTTGCTTGAGGTCGATCTTGACGTCGGTGCCATCGGACGTCCGTGCGTTCACGTGCCCGTTGAACGCATCCATGCCCGAGTCGGTCTTGGTGAAGCCGAGGTTGGTAACGGCCTTCTCTGAAGCGCGGAAGGCCTTGGGCAGCGGAGCGCTCACGCTCTGCACCAGTCGGCCGTTGACGTACTTGTACGCGCCGATGCCCGCCGCGGCACCCACCGCCGCGACGGCTGCCACGAAGCACCCGGAGGTGATCAGCATCGGGCAGACGAGAAGCGCAGCCAGAACGTTCTTGGTGACGCGGTTCATGCAGGGGGCTCCGTGAAGAGGACTCCCCAGAGTCTATCGCATCATCGCAAGCTCTGCACGCACCGGCTCGATATCAAGCCCGCGTGCCGGCGAGCTTGGGCTCGGTGATGGTCGAGCTGGTGGCGGGCTTGGCGGGCTCACCCAGGCCGAAGGCCGCGTGGACGCAGCGCACCGCCTGCTCGCCGAGGTTTTCCGCAACGACACAGGAGATGCGAATCTCCGAGGTCGTGATGTTCTGCACCAGAATCGATTCGTCAGCCAGCGCCTTGAACATCACGCCCGCGACACCGGGGCTCGTGCGCATGCCATCGCCCACCGCCGAGACGGTCGCCAGGTCGGTGTCGATGCGAACCGATTGAGCCTTGATCATCGGCGCCAGTGTCTGCACGATCGCGTTGACCTGCGGCAAGTCTTTGCGATCGAGCGTGAAAGTCAGGTTGATCGTGCCGGGGCCGTCGTCCTCCTGGATGATGTCGTCGACGGTGATGCGGGCCTTGCCGATGGGGCCGAAGACTTCGCTCTGAATGCCGGGACGGTTGACGAGCCCGCGGATAGAGACGCGGCCGATCCCGCGCTTGAGAACAACACTCGAAACAACGCGGCTTTCCATGGCGTGATTCTCCAAGACGATCAGGGTGCCGCGTGCGCCGGAGGTTTCGGCGCTGAGCTGAGAGTGCAGAACGCGGAGGGGAACGTTGTACTTGCGAGCCAGTTCAACAGCACGCGGATGAATGACCTGCGAGCCGAGCGAGGCGGCTTCGAGCATCTCGTCGTAGCTCACGTGCGAGCGAAGCTGGGCATCGGGCACAATGCGCGGGTCGGCGGTGAAGACGCCGTCGACATCCTTGTATATCTCGCACGTGCCGCCAAACCGGGCCGCCAGCGCGACAGCCGTGGTATCCGACCCGCCGCGCCCGAGCGTGGCGACGTCGCCGTAGCTGTTGATGCCCTGGAACCCCGCGACGACGGGAATAACGCCAGCCTCGAGGAGACCTTCGATGCGGTTGCCATCGATGCGCACGATGCTGGCGCGCCCGTGGATTTCGTCCACAAGGATCCCCGCCTGCTCACCGGTGAGGCTGACGGCCGGAACGCCGAGCGAGCGGAGCGTGAGGGCCATCATCGAGATCGCGACCTGCTCGCCGGTGGCGAGCAACTGGTCCATCTCGCGTTTGTCGTGGCCGAGCACGGCGCGGTCGGCATGGACCGGCACGGACTCAGCGAGGTCGAGCAGTTCGTCGGTGGAGTGGCCCATGGCGCTGACGACGAGGATGACCTGGTCGCCGCGCTTTTTGGCCGCCAGCGCGTGCTGGGCGGAGAGCCTGAGCTTTTCCGCGTCCGCGACTGACGTGCCCCCGAACTTTTGAACAACCAGTGCCACGCTCGACTCCTGCAGGTCAAACACAACGCCCAACCGACCCAGAAAACAAACAACCGCAAGCCCGTGCGGGAAGCGGCGTGTGAACCATCACCTGAACCGCGCGGCCAGAGCCGGGCGGTAGGGCGAGGGTTCAACGCTGCTTTTTGCACATGCTTGCGGTCATGATGAATGCTCGAACACGAAGCCCACGATGATAACACTCCCCATTGGTCAGGCAAGAAGCCCGGTGCGATCTGCGGTCAAACCCTGAGCTTCCGTCGAGTGCAGGCCCGCCTCCAGCATCGCCTGGCTCCAGCGCAGGCACGACGGACACGCCCCGCACCCCCCACTGGTGCCCAGCGCGCCCGGCGTCGCGACCGGTTGATCGCACCACCACGCGAGGTTGATCGGCGCGTCCATGTCGGCAGCCAGGTCCATCAGCTGGGCGTCGCGGAAGTCGATGTAGGGCGTCTCGATCACCAGCCCGCGCGGGCCGGCGTCGATTGCCATGAGCCGCGACGTGAGCAGTGCGCGATCGAACGCGTCCGCGACTTGGTCGAGCTCGTCGGTGTTGATCTTGTTGGTCGGGACGTTTGCTCCGCCGAGCTGGACGGGCCAGATGACACGGTGAATATCGCGGCGCAGCGCCTCGATGCACGCCGACATCAGCAGTTCGCTCGCGCTCAGCCCCGCTTGGAGCTTTCGCGGCAATTCGCCGTGGACGCGCGGTGCAGGCTTGGTTTCGATGAGCCCGGAGAGCTGGCAGGTCTCAACGAAGCGCGAGGCCGCGGCGTGGGCGGGCTCAGAAATCCCCGGCACGCACCAGGCGACCGTGCCCGTCGAAAGAGCCGCAGCCACCAAACGTGAGGCGGCTTCACCGGCTCGATCAGCGCCCGTTGAGGCGGGCGAGATGCTCCCGGCTGTGGACGGTCGGCAGACGCCTTCGGTCCAGCAGGCGAGCAGACTGGCGAGGCCGCCGTCGACGATCACCAACGTTGAGTCCGTGGTGGTGCTCATGCAGGGCAGAATCGGCCTGTCGGCCCGGTTTTCTGCATGAATGGGAGCAAAAAGAACACAGGCGGCCCGGCGGAAATCCCGCCGACCGCCCGAACTGACCCACCCGCGAGGGCAGGCCGAAGAACCGATCTCTTGCGGCCCACGAAGGTTATGGGCTGCGACAGAATGCCGAGGGGCGGACTCGAACCGCCGACCTGAGCGTTATGAATGCTCCGCTCTAACCAGCTGAGCTACCTCGGCGTAGCGGCGTGAGTTTAGGGCGGCTGGCGTCGATCGTCCAACGACCGGTGCACAACAGACGCCGGCGCGTTGCCATTGTGCGCAAGTGGCGTATCATCCTCTTCACGACCGGGGTGTAGCGCAGCTTGGTAGCGCGTTTGACTGGGGGTCAAAAGGTCGTGGGTTCAAATCCCGCCACCCCGATTGACGAAAAACCCCTGCAATTCTCGAACGGATTGCAGGGGTTGGGCAGACCGGATTTTGACCATCAAAAACCGTTTCGCACCAACTTCGCACCTTTAGACGTGAAGATCAACAATTACCCGCCCAATTGCTACCTGCGCGCCGACGGTCGCGTAGTGGCCAAAATCGCCGGTAAAACCGTCACCATCGGCGCGGAGTTCACGCCCGCCCACGTGCTCGCCGAGCGCCATCAAACGCTGCTCGAGCTCGCCCGCGCCCACGGTGGCCGTCTCCCCGACAAACGCCACCGATCGGTCAATGAGATCGGCGAGGACTACCTGGCTCACGCCGTCGAGTATTACACCAAGCGCGGGAAGCCCACCAGCAGCTATCACCTCGCCGCCCGCGTGCTCGACATGCTCCGCCAGTCCGGCCACGGCGACGAGCACCCCGACACGTTCGGGCCCCTGCAGCTCGCGAACTTTCGCGGCTGGCTTTGCGCCCGCAAGCGCGACGACGGCGAGCCCTACACCCGCGCCACGATCACCAGCTACATGAAGGTCATGCTGGCGATGTTCCGCTGGGCCGAATCGCAAGAGTTCGTCCCAGCGGGCCGCTGGGAGACACTGAAGACGATCCCTCCACTGCGCCGCAACCGTCCGCCCGCGCCGGGCCTGCCGCCCCTGAGAGAGTCACCAAAGCGCAAGCCGGTGCCCGAAGCTGACTATCAGGCCGCTCGCGCGCAGATGCACCCCGTGGTCGCCGCCATGGTCGAAACCCAGGTTTACGCGGCCATGCGCCCCGAGGAAGTCTGCCTCATGCGCTGCGGCGATCTCTCCCCCGTTGAGATCCCCATGGGGCGCGGCAAAAAACCCCTGCGTGTCGTGGCTTACCGCGTGCGCCCGGACGCCAACAAACTCGACTATCGAGACATCGATCGCGTGGTGTTCCTCGGTCCACGCGCCATGCAAGCCGTTCGCCCATGGCTCACAGACGATCCCGACGCATTTGTGTTTTCTCCCGCCAAGGCCATGGAGCTCCATCAGCAGGATCGACGAGCCAAGCGCAAGACGCCGCTCTACCCGAGCCATCTCAAAGCCCAGGCCAAGAAAAAGCGCAAGGCCACCCGACAGCCGAAGGGTTCGTATTACACGACGGCCGCCTACACCCGAGCCGTCGCGCGTGCGTGCGAGCGCGCGGGCCTGACCGGGTCAAGGGCGTGGACCACCGGCCGCCTGCGCCACACCGGCGCATCGGTGATCGCCAACGCCGAGAGCCTTGAGGTTGCCCAGCTCATCCTGGGTCACTCGGACATCAAGACCACGCTGCGCTATGTCACCGTCAACGACCACCGCGCCGCCCTCGCCGCGCTCCGCCGCGGCTAGACCTTGCACAACGGCACAAACTGCACCGCCTGGCCCGTGCGCACCTCGAGCCACGCCACCGTCGCCCCGCCCGCCAGCGTCACGCTGCACACGTTCACGCCCGGCCGCCCGGTGACCGGTTCCATCGTCGGCGCCACCGACCCCGCGATCGATACCGGCGTGCCCGACTCCAGATCGGCGATCGTCAGCCCGACCGCCTCGAGCGACGCCTTGACCGCGTCGATGCCCAGCGCAATGCCATCGGCCTTGAGCTGCGCGTTGGCCGTGTTTTTCTGAGTGTTCGTCAGCGCCATGCCTATCCCCTTCTCTCGATGCCTCGATGCCTTACTGCCTCAGTGCCTTCTATCGCTCAGTGCGTCGCCACAGCCGCCACGCTCGCGAGCGCCGGGCGATACGGCGCGGCACCGCGTCGCATCGTCACCCGCACCTGGTACTTCCTCATTGCCCGCTCAACGCTCCCAAACAGCGCCAGCGGTTCCCACGCCCCCCAGCTCGAGCCGTCGTGCGTGCGCACCTCGACGATCCACGCCTGGCGATTGTCGGGGTACGGTGGCATCAGCATACCCACCACCGCCGGCCCCGTGCTCACCACGCCCCACTGGTCGGCCTCGATCGACGGGATCGCAAACGTAACCGAGCTCACGACGGGATCCTGCGCGTCGTTGATGCACACCAGACGCACGCACAATTCCGCCAGCGTCGCCGCCCCGGTATCGACTTCGGGCGAAAGCCAAACCGCGTCGGCCGTCGGGTCGGTCATCCGCAAGCGCGACGCCGTCCACGTGCAGTTTGTCCGCGTGCCATCGGTCGAAAGATCCCAGCTCGTCGAGTTCTTCACGCTCTTGCCCGCCGGCAGCGCCGCGCTCGCGACGTTCACCGTCGACGCCGTAAAGCTCAGCCGCCCGTCGGCCGTGACCGAGCGCACCCAAAACCGATGCGCCAGCCCCGGCGCGAGCTCCAGGCCCCCCAACGTCGTGCCGCTCACGCGCGCCACCACCGCGGCGTTTTGGGCCCCGGCGTTCGGCGCGGAATCGCTGACCGCGCACCCGAGCACCTGGTACTCGCTCACCCCCGCCACCGCCGCCCAGCTCAGCGCGTAGGTATTGCCCACGTTCGCCGCCGCCAGGCTCGCCGGCGGATCCGGCGGGATCGCCGCCAGGCCATACGCGATCGCCACGCGCGGGTGCCGAACGTCGTACGGTGACAGCTGCGCCCCCGTCGCCGTGCGCGCCACCATGATGATCTCGTACGCCACCGTCCAGTCAGAAATATCGACCACCGCCGAGCGCCGCCCCGCCACCGCCTGCGGCACCAGCACCCACGACTCACCACCCGCAAGCCGGCGGTAAACCCGGAACCCATCGGTGATCGCCGCGTCGGCCGGCGTCTGCGCGCACGCCAGCTCGATCGATCGCCGTCCCGCCACCGTGCGTTCGCTCGCCGCCACGCTGACCACCGGCCCGGGTGGGCTGGCGCTGGTCATCAGCGTGCCGATGCTCACCGGCACAAAGTCGTGGGTCGAATCGTCATAGGCCCGCTCGTCGTACTCCACGCCCTCGATCTGAAATCGCATCTCTTCGGTATCGGTGCAGCTGACGCGCGTGCAAACAAACGCCTTGGCGCTCGCCCCGGTGGGCCCGAGCATGTATTCACTGTCGCGCGCCGGCGCGGCGCTCAACGCCGAACCCAAGAAGATCGGCGAGCCCGCAGGCCAGTACCCCGAAGCGCTGACCACCGGCGCACGCTGGTGGGTGCCATCGGCCGCCACCACCACGATTTCGTAAGACGTGCCCGACGCCAGCGAGACGTCTTGATCGAGGATCACGAACGCGTCGCCCGATCCTGCGGCAAGCCGCCCGCTCACCGTTCCCCACCCCAGCAGCTCGCACGCGACGTCGAACCGGTCGCCTGGTTGCACCGCCGGCGGCATCAGGTCGATCGGCGTGAGCTTGATGGTGCGCTCTCGAGTGCGCAGCGACTTCATCCGATACTTCACCTCGGCGAACGCCTGCTCAGGATCTCGCACGCCCTCGAGACGCACACTCTGTTCGTTCACCGGTTCATTCAACGGCGCACCAAGCCACTCTTCACCATATTGCGGCCAAACGATCTGATTCGCTCGCCCGTTGTTGGTGTCGTCTTCGATCTGCGCCGTGTACCGGTTCGGCCGAGTCAGCCCGCCCCTCGAAGGCTCGCGCGTGACCTCGATCATCGGGTGGCCTTCATCGTCGACGGCGATCGATCCATTGCCGAAGATCTCAACGGGCTCACTCTGCGCTTTGTCCACCGCGAAACCGACGCGCGACCCACTCACCACCGCGCGACAGCGGCCAACCTGGGCGATCAGGTTGAGCCAATCGGCCGCCTTGCGCTTCTCCCCCAGCACCAAATCACAGCGCAGATACGGGCGCTGCCCGCCCACGCTCGGCACGCGATCGACCAGCTGCGCGCAGTGCTCGCGCCACGCCAGCAGCTGATCCCAATTGATCTTCGCCCCGCCGAGCACCGCACCCGCGCCCCACGTGGTGTTCGTCGCCACCTCGAGCCACAGATCCGCGGGATTGGCGCTCCACCCGGTATCGAAGATCGGCTCGCCGTCGCCGTCGACGCCGGTGATCAGCCGCAGATTGTTCAGCCCCTTGACCCGCGCCCCGATCCGCGGCTTGCTCGTCAACTGCTCGCTCGCCACCAGGTCGACGGCCAGCAGCGCGATGCCGGCGTAGTTTTCGTTTGCTTCGCGCACTTCGAGCACGCTGTCAAACGTCATCTCGTCGCTATCGGTCACGCCGCCCGGTGGCGGCTCGGCGCTGACACGCTCGGCCGTGATGCGCACGCGCTTGGGCGTACCCGTCACCACGTCCTGCAGCCGGAATGAGCTCACCCAATCGCTTTGATCGGCCCGCTCGACCGTCACCGCTTGCCAACTTGACGGCGTGAGCCATCCGCCCGCGCCGTCGTCCTGCTCCGTACGCACGCGATAACTCACGCGCCGAGGGTTCGTTTGCCCGCTGCTGGTCACCGTGTAGAGCCCGCGCTTGAAGCGCACGCGCACCACCGCGTGATTGATCGGATCAAGCGTGATGTAACTGAAAGCCTCGCCGCTCGGCGTACCCGACGATCGATCGGCTCCGCTGGTGTTGCGAAGCACCGCCCCGCCGACGCCGACGTCGCGGAGCACGCTGACGTCGGACCACCCGGGAATCGCCGCCTGGCTCTCCGTGCCCATGCGCACACTCACGCTGCACGCTGGGAAGTTGCCGATCGGTTGGTCGTTGATGTCAATATCGAGCCCGCCAGCGCCCGCGCTCACGCCTGTGCTATCGCTCGTCAAGCCGCCGATCGACTCAACCGGACCGTGCCCCATCGAGATCAGCACCGACAATCGCGCGTCGCCATCGGGCCCCTCACCCGGACGCAGCCCGATCACCTTGCCGCCATAGCGAGCCACCTCACCGAGCACCACGCCGATCGGATCGCCCGCGATCGCATCGCTCGAGAATCGGCCAAACCCATACCGCCGCTCTTCGCTGACGTTCGATCCCGCTTCGGGCGATCGCGCCAAAAAACTCCCGAGCACGGCCGAAAGCCCCGCCGACGCCACGCCCAGGATCAGGGCAACGGCGATCGACCCGAGCTCCAGCCCTTTGGGCCTCGGGCTCACGCGCACAACGTCACCCTCGGCCAGCGGCGTGACCTTCGCCCGCTCAGTGTTCAGCGGCACGCCGTTGACCACCACCATCACCGACTCTTGCGCCAGGGGTGAACCATCGGCGCGCAGCTTGGCCATCACCGCATCGAGAACACTGGTCCCCTTGACCGCCTCGAGCCCGCCCTTGATCGGCTCGCGCTCACCTGGTGCCAAAGGATTCGCCACATACCTCCAGATCGCTCGCACCGTGCTCATGCCCGTTCCCCCTCCAGCGCCCGCGGACGCACGCGATCAGTGAAACGATGCCGCCAGTTATGCAACGGGCAAACCATCACCCCGCGCTCGCGCACCGCTTGGATGAACCGACCGCCACCGATCACCACGCCGACGTGCAGTTCGCCTTCGTCGCCCGTCGGCCACACAACCACGTCGCCCGCCTGATCCGGCTCGCTGCGCCCCAGCTTGCGGCCCACGCCGCCGTAATGACACATCAGCTCAATAGGGTTTTCGGGCAGCTCGACGCCGACGCGTGTCAGCACCAGCCGCGCCAGCCCCCAGCAATCTACGCCGCCGTTCCCGCCCTCGCCCACGGCGCGCGGATCGGTCCCGTGCTCGACGAACGCCAAGCCCAGCAAATCGGCCACCTCGATCACGCGATCATTCGTTGCCAACGCGCACCCCCCCACCGGGCAGCAGCTGCTTGAATCGCTTGCGGTCATAAACCTGCTGCGGCACCTCGATCAAGTCTGGCGGAGATCCGCACTCGATGCTGACGCGCCGACTGGAAATCGTCGCGCGCAGCATCCAAAGCGAAAAACTCGCTTGATCGTCGAGCTCGACGCTGTCAGCGTCCGCAGCCGTCTGCCGCGTCACATAGAAAGTGGCCATCTGCGCCAGCGGTGCCAGGTCCGACTCCATCCACGCGCCGGGCAACCGCGAGACATTCGACACCGTCACCGAGCCGATCCCCGAGATCGTCCCATCTTCATCGGGAAGCCGCACCGCCATATCGCATCGCTGCCACACCTGACCGCCGGCGGTCACGTTGCGCCCGCAGCGCGCCAGCCGCCACTCGCCGCCCCCCGGGATTGGCACGCGCACGAGCAGCACGATCGCGCGTTCGCTCTCGAGCAAGCGACGGGCCAGCTGCAGCGGATTGGATAACGTGCGTGCCATCAGCTCCCTCGCTTACGTTCGATACGCCAGCCACTCCACCGTGCACGCCGGGGCGAAAGCCGAGCCGTTGGCGTTGAGCACCGCCAGCGTGAAACCCAGGATGTTCGCCGGGGCCGTTGCCGTCCCATCGCGCGGCGTGACGTCGACCAGTTTCTTCGCGTACCCCGGCGGATCGTTCGTGTCGGCCAGCGCGATCACCTCGCGCGTCGCGACGTTGTTCGCCATCCCCCGGTAGAGCGTGACCGACTTGGGCCCGCCGGCGACTTTGATAAAGATCACCAGCCGCGCGGGCGTAAAGCCCAGCGTCACGTTGACCGCCGCGCCGCTATGCGTCACCGTCCCGCTCGCCGGTGCCGCGTCGTCGACGTCCTGTTTCCTCGCCGCGTGCCCAGCGGCCATCGGTGCACCGAGGTTCTCGATGCGCTGGCCGTTCCAATTGCACGCCGCGCCCATTGACGTGATCGCCTTGCCCGCCGCAAAGGTCATGTTCCCGGCCATCGCGTTCGCGCCGCTCAGCAACATCACCTGCCCGCACGTCGCGGCGTGACCGGCGCTTGTGCCATCGGCCAGGCCGGTGATCTTCTTCCCGCCCATCGGCAGATCCGCGGCCATCGCCACCGTTCCGCCGGCGTTGATCTGCGCGTAGCGCGGATCTGCAAAGAGCATCCAATCGGACCCATTGAAGAACTTCAGCGCGTCTCCAGCCCCGCCACCCCACGCGTAATCGCTCTGGCACCAGATCGCCCCCTGGAATACGCCGTCGGTGGGCGCTGCGGCCGCGTTCGATCGCTGGTGCCCGATCGCCGCCTGAAACCGCGTCTCGACGTCCGCCACCAAAATGGAAAGGTTGCCCGAAGTTCCGATGTTTGTGTACCGCATCGCGTCCCCCTTACCCGACGATCTCGCCGTCGACCGTCACCCGCCACTTGTTGCGCGCCAGCCACTCCAGCCGCGCCGGCCCTGTCGGCCGCACCAGCACCACCGCCGAGCCCGGCCCGTCGATCTCAACCGAGATCGCGTACCGCCCGCCCTTTTCCCCCACCTGCACCTGGTCGCGCAGCCAATCGCCGAGCGTCGCATACTCCGCGAGCGTCAGAGCACCCCAAACCAGCGACACCCGCGCCCCGCCGATCAGATCCATCGGCGTGGTCATTACCGTGCCCAGCGCCTCGGCCCGTCGCACCTTGCCGCTCAGCTCGACTCGCTCGAGCAGCTGCGGCGCGATCGGTGCCACACCGGCCGAGGCCACATCCCCCACCGGCACCAGCGCGCGCAGCCCGTCGACGCCGTCGGCCGCTTCGACGCTCTGCGCCGCGCGTGCCAGTGATCCAAGTTTGACCGCGGCGAACCGGCTCACGACGTAAACCCTTTCATCCGCTGCCGCAGGTCCGGCGAGCGCTCGAGCTCTTGCATCAGCTGGCTGGCGATCGCTTTGCCCACGCGCTCGCCCTCGCCCTTGGCGACGCTACCGCTATGGCTCACGTTGACCGTGATCGCCACCGGCGCAGCGCTCGCCCGCGGGGCCAGGTAGGCGCTTCCCGCAGCGGCCACGCCGATCGAAGCCGCCGCCAGGGTGCGCTTGCCAAAGTTCCCGCCGAGCACGCCGGAAAAGTCCGCCGACGTCCCGCCCGAGTTGAACAGATCCGTCGACACGCCCTCGGGCGCACCGCCACCCGAGACCGCCCCGATAATGCTCATCACCGCGCGCAGCGCCAGAAAACGGAAAATCATCTCGCTGATCTGCCGCAGCACGCTCTGCGCCATCGACGCAAACGCGCGGCCAAAGCTCTGCGTCCCGCTGATCGCATCGGTCAGCGCCGTGCCGATCCCCGAGCTCAGACTTTCGCCGATGTCGAGCACAAGCCCCTTGGTGAATTGGCGAACGTCGTCGGCCTTGTCCTTCAATTCCTGCAGCGCCGCCAGCACACCCTTGAACGCATTGCCCGTATCGGCCGCGTCCTCCGCCCGCCGCAGCGAAGCGCCCAGGTTGTTGATCTTCTCGACGGTGTCCTCGAGCTGGCGGCGCGCCGTCTCATCGAAGGGATTCACGTCCACGATCGCGCGATACTGCCCGCGCACGTCTTTGAGCTTGTCGATGTAGTCGCGCAGGGCGTTGACCTGGTTCGCGCGCGCTAGGCCCGTGTTCAGCAGGCCCACGCTCTGCTCAGTTTCGATCTGCCGAAGCTGATCGTTGTACGCCGCCTCGGCGCGCTGGCCGGTTTCCGTCAGCGCTTTCAGTCGCTCCATCACGTCAAAGCGTGCCAGCTCCGCCGCGTGCAACGCTCGGATGCGCTGCGTCGCCGCGCTCGCCGCCCCGCCGTATTCCTTCATCGTCTCCGCGAGCTCTGTTTGTTGCTTGCCCAGCAGCTCCAGCCGCGAGCCTTCACTATCGCGGCCCTGGGCCCGCAGCTCTCGCACGCGCCACCCCAAGTCGATCGCCTGCAGCTTCGCGGCCACGGTGCGGATCACCTCGGGGATCTTGAGCCACCCGGTCGTGATGGCCTGCACGTTGCGCTGCACCACCGCCGCGTAACCCATGACGGCCTCGGTCGAAGTTCTCCGCGCCTCTTCCTGCTTGTTGCGATATTCCAACAGCTCGGGATCGATCTTCGGGCCAACAAAGTCGGCGGCGCTTTCCCGCAGCGCCCGGGCTTTGACGACGTACGCATCCACCAGCACACCAAGTTCTTGCAGCGCCGAACGCACATCAGCAAACTGTTGCTTGGATAGCTCCGAAACAGTCATTGCACCTTCGGCGATACCAGACCACAAGTCTCTAATGCGTTGTGCGTCCTGATTTGCAACCGCGCTCGAAGTATCAATGACATCTTTCATCAGCGTCGCCCAATCGCGACCGTTGATCTTTTTCTTCATTTCATCCAGCCGACGGTCGATTTCTTGAATCTCATCGACCATTTTGTACGCGCGTGGCGCATCAGCATCGTCGAGAATCAAATTGCCCGTCAGCTTTGGAATGCGGTCAAGCGACCTCTGCAGTTCGCTTCTACGTGCTTGCAGCCCTTGCGCTTCTCGCGCTTGCTGTTCATAAGCATCGAGAGCTTCGCGAGCCTTTTCCGCATCTTCTTTAATAAGTTTGAATGGGGTAATGTTAACAAATGGAATCTGATTGAGATAGACAAACAACGTTTCGTTGAGCAGTTTCTTAACCAAATCCGAAACGCTCGGCATAATCAATTGAAACCCACGATACATGGTTTCAATGACAGTGCCGCCGATGACTTTGCCCAAAGCGATCGCGCTCGTCGTTAGCACGTTTACGGCTTGCGTTCCGATATTCGCTAGGCGTTCGCGCGATCCATTCACTTCGCTGATTGACCCGACGCCCGAAGTCGCTACGCGCAGATCCGCGACGAGCCCGCGCACCAAGTCGGGCAGCTTCGCCATCTGTTGACTGATCGCGTCTAACGCCATCGTGATCGGATCGGCTACGACTTCGACGAACGATCGTTTGAGCCCGGCCCACGCCCCCGAGATTCGATCGATCGCATCGGCCGCCCGCTGTGCCGCTTCCACCTGCGATTGCGTAATCACCGCGCCGTACTTTCGCGCCTCAGCCGCCGCCTGTTCGAACAGCCCGTTCTGCGTGAGCCGTTCAATAGATTTTCCAGTCCGCCCAAAGAAATCCTGATACAGCGCTTGCCGAGCCTCTTGATTCCACTCGCGCGTTCCGGCCGCGATCACCGGCAAAAGCTCCGAGATCCCGCGCACGCGCCCGGTGGTGTCGCGCAGCGAGATCCCCAGCCGCTCGACGAGCACCGAAGCCGGTCCGCCGCCCGTGGCTTCAAACTCGCCCAGATTCTCCGTGGCCTTGATAAACGCCCGATTCATGTCCTCGGCGCTCACCTGCACCTTTTTGCCCGCATACTCCCACAGGCTCAATTGCTCAGCGCTCATGCCGACGGCCCGGCTGCGCTCCGCGAACTCGTCGAGATCGTCGATCGTCCCCTTGATCCAACCGAACGCCGTCTGCGCCACGCGCACGACGATGAAGCCGGCCAAGATGCTCTGCACGCTCAGCAGTCCGTCGACGATCCGCTTGATGCCCGAGGTGACCGAGGACACCAGCGACGTGACCGGGGCCGTAATCCGACTCACCAGCCCGCTGACTTGCGCGCCCAGCTGCTGAAAGCGACCGGTTGACACCGCTTTGATTTGGTCGATCCGCTCGTTCAGCTTCATCAGCGCACCGATCGGCGCGTTGAGCGGGCCGGTGATGCGGTCGATGAACTCACCCACCACGCTCAGTTGCTTCGTCGCCATGGCTACTCCCTTCGCGGCTTGCTGGCCGCCTCGCGCTCACGTTCCATCCGCTCTTCTTCGCACCGGTCATACTCGGCGTCGAAGATCGCCAGGCCCTGCTCGAACCACGGGTCAAAGACCCGCACATTCATCAGCCGCATGGCCCCGGTGACCTTGTACCTTCGGATCATCGCCCATGCCCGAAGAAAATCGCCATACCGCGCGGTCAGTTCGGCTTTTAGCCGACGCTTGGGGGCGCGGACGATCCGCTTTCCGCCGCATCGCTCGCACGGTCCTGACCCGTCGCCGCACCGGCCGTCGGCGCACTGGTCACAGGGTTTGAACTGGGGTCCGCGCTCTTGATGCTGCCCGTGGACCCAGCGGGCGAGCTTGCGGAGTTTTTTGCGTCAGCCTTAGAGAGGTTCGCGCCGATCTCGATGATCGCCAGAGCGCGCTCGTCTTCGGTGAGCGCATTCAACACCTGGCGATCGGCGATCTTGCCCACACCCGGCTGGTTGACAAACTGGACCTCGAGGGGCTTTTCGCCCTTGACCTCGCCAAACTGACCGTAAACGGGGACCATGATCCCTTCGGTGCTCAGCAGCCCGGCGCGCAGCATCAGGTCCGACACCAGCACGTCAGAAACCACGTCGCGCGTCTCCGTCGGGCGAGTGGCCGCCGCCACAATGTCGTGCATCTGCGCGGGTTGAAGCCGCTTGACCCACAACCGCCGCCCCTCGCCAAGCTCAACCGCGAAGCCACGCCCCGCAACCGGAAAACTGCCTTCACTCAGCTTCATCGCTCACCCCGTTACCTGAAAAGAGTTTCAACCGAACACCCATCGACGCCAACCGGCGCGCCGCCCGTACTTCGGCGCGCCGGGTCAAAGGAAAACGCCCGACGTTTACGGCGTCGGATCGAACAAGTGCGCCGCAATCAACTCGTCGTCAGCGCTTCCCGTGCAGATCCCATTGAGATCGAACGTAAGCAAGTTGTTGCGCTCGCCCGGGCTTGCATCACCCGTCAGCTGCACCGCCGGCATCACAAAGACGATCGCGCCGTTCGCATCGCCGACGCCGCCGGCTTGGGCGTACATCGGTTGCGTAGTTCCGTTCATCACCTCGGCCATGAAGTCCTTGATCGCCACGGCCGGCTGCTCGGGATCGGTCTGCACGCGAATAGCGCGGCCGGTGATGCGCGGGGGAAAATAGCCCGCGTCGGTCACAGCGCCCACACCAACGCCCAGTGTCTCACGCTGCGCGATCGTGTTGTTGAGATTGACCTCGAGCTTGGTAGCCACCGGCGCGAAAGTACCGAGCGTCACCGGATATCCCTTAGCCACCTTGGGCGCGACCGTCAGCGCCGGCACACCCGTGAGCGGACCAGCCCGGCGGAAACGCCAGTTACCGTTTCCATCGATCTCACCAAGCCCAAGGCCCTCGCCGTCGAACTTGATTGTGATCGGCTTGCCGTGCTCGATCATGAACGCTGCGTTGCCGCGCACGCCCACAACCGTCTGCCGCTGACCGTTGGTACGAGCCTCGAACGTGACCGAGTCGGGCGTCACAAGCGTGGTGCCGTCGTCAATCTCCGTCTGTGGCATCCACGTGCGTCCGGCCTCGTCGGCGTTGGCCGTCGGCGTAAGCGTGACCGCGCCACCCGTGCGATAAAGCGTGATGGTGTCGGTCGACGCAAAGGCCGAGCCCTTGAGCATCCGGCACCAAAAACGCTTGACGCCCGCCTTGACGTCGGCGTAGACGACGATGCCGATCTTGGTCGCCGAGCCCTGCGTGGCGTTATCGCCCACGAGCTCGCCGGGCGTCGGTGACGATGAGCCGGTGAACTTGACGCGCCACGCCTTGTCACCCTTCATGCCCGCCGCCGCCAGCACGCGATTCCAAACCGCGTCGGTCGTTGCCGTGCCGCCCGCCGCCTCGCACATGAACGAGACGCCGAAATACTGGCACCCTTTGAGCACGCCCAGCGGCGTAAGCGTGGGGCGGTTGAAAGGTCGTTCATGCTCTTTTGCCTTGCCCGTGACCTGCACATCCCACACGTTCACGGCGCAATCCGCTGCCAGGATCGCATTCTCGGTACCTTCCGTCACCTCGATTTTCAGACCTGCCTGCACGCTTCGCTTGAGAGCCATTGCTTTGCCCCTTGATTGGTTTGCCTGTTTCCGCCCGTTCGCCTACACCCGCTCGAGCTCGCACTCGATCGACGCCACAACTCCACCCCGCGCCCGCGTGACCGTCGGCCCCTTGGTGAACCGATACCGCGGCGAGCTCGCCACGTCCCCCGCCGCGTCGTCGGGCGCTCGCCACCCGGTCCCCAGCGCGCCGCGCTTGCTCTTGGCGTACGCCGCGAGCACCGCCCCCGCCGCCACTCCGTCGGCTCCGTCGACGCGCACCGTGTAGCGCGGCCGCACCCGCGGGTGCAGACGCCGTGCCGAACGCTGCGCTAGACCGTCGTCGGCGATCACGTTGACGCGATCGACGCGCACCAAGCCCGACGGCCGCAGCGCCGGCGTGCCGTCGGTGTTCAAAAGCGGGTTGTTCGCGTCGAGCGCCATGCCTTGCCTATGCCCTTGGTCAAACCGCCTTGCCGTAGTCACCCATCGCCGTGCGATACATGATGCGAACACCGCTCACCGTCGAAACAGTGTTTGTCTGCGCGTCGTAATAGACGATTCCGCCGCCCGTGCACCCGCTTTGCTGCGCGAGACTTTCGCCTGCGCCGTTCTCCCTAAACGTCTCTTCGCCCGTGTAGGTTCCCTGAATCGCGGCGTGAACCAGCGTTGCCGCCAGTGCGTACAGCCCTTCGCCGCCAACCTCGACGCCCCAGAGCGGGGGCGCTTCGGGGATCTGCACAGCCACGTCGATGTCGAAGCTCCACGAATCGCACGACATGCCGCGCGACAACGCGTCTTCGCCCTCGCGTTCGTCGTTGCCCACCTCGATCAGCGCGGCGTACTTGTTGTCGCGCATCGCCTGGGCGATCATCGACGCCGCGAGCTCGGCCGGCGTCGCCGGCTCGATCACCACGACGTCGTCGTACGCGTTGAGCCGGCGAAGAAACTCCGCGACGATCCGCGCTTTGATCGGCTTGGTCAGCACGGGCGTGGTCATACCTTCGCCCCCGTTTCCGGCTCGCTCTGCTGCTTCGCCTTGGCTACGGCCGCGTCGATCTCCGCCCGCAGCTGCGCCAGGCTCCGCGCCTTGCGTCGACCTTTGCCGAGCACAAAGCGCACGTTTGCGTCTTTGCCGACCGCGTTGATCTGCTCGTCAAGCCGCCGCCGGCCAGCCTCGCTGATCGCCATCTCGATCGACCGCTCCAGCTTGGCCTGGTGCCGCGGCAACACCGATTCCCATTGGGCACGAAACCCCAGCTGCGGGCGCTCGCTGCGCGCGCGGGCGATAATGCCGAGAACCTTGGTCGCCGCCGTCAGTCCGTTCGGGCGATAGATCGCCAGCGTCGGCCGGCCCGGGCGCGGCACAAAGTCCAGCACACCCTGCAGCGCGTAGTTATGGAGCTGGGCCATTTGGTTGCGGCTCAACCACGGGAAGGGGATGATCATCGGCTTCTTTGACTTGATCCGCCCGCCGTACTCCAGCTGCACGAACCGGTTCGGCCCGAACGTCTCGCCGCTCTGCGCCGCCAAAAAAGCCTCAGCGACTACGGCGCGCGGGTCCGAACCCACGCCAGTGCGCTGCAGCATCCGCGAGTATCGATGGAAGCGCGACGCGATGTAGCGCCGACCCTCATCCTTGCGCCGCAGCTTGTGATGCTTGAGCACGCTGCGCCGATGGTGATCCATCAGGTCGAACATCCGCACTTTCATCACGTGGTTGAGAATCGGCGCAACGTCTTCGAGCACGTCGGCCATCACGTCGGCGTTGCTGCTCAGCCGCAGCGTCCCCTGCAAATTGGTCGTGAACTGGCTCATCCCTGCGCCACCTCACAATCCCAACCGGATTCGTGCCGCTCGAGCACGCGCCCCACCACCAGCGATACCGGTTCATCCCCCGCTAAGCCCAGCTGGCTCGCGCGGATCGTCAGCCGGTCATTCTGGCTCAGCTGCACGACGCCCCCGTCCCACACACCGCTCACAGCACCGCTGGAATCACTCCCCGCGGGCACGCCCGGGATCGTGAAAACCCACACCAGCGCGTATTGCTGGGTGCCGCGCCCGGTGCTCGAGCCCATGCCGGAGCTCATGGCCGCCGGCGGCCGCCGCTCACCCACGTGCACGGTGATCAGCTGCTCGCCCCCCGGGCTCACGCTCGCCGGGCGATAGAGCGCCGGGGTCGGATGCCGCGCCACCTGCGCGCGATACTGCGCCGCCACAACGGCGTCAAACGGGTTCAGCGTGCTGGCAGGAAGAGTCGCCATAGACGTGCACCGAACAAACAAACCGAGAAAACCGGCCCGCACGTGTGTCCGTGCGAGCCAGCGTGGTGTCGGGCCAAGGGGCCCTGGGTGTGAGCGTCGTTAGACAATCATCTCGACCGTGACCTGGTCAGCGACGTTGACCGCCGCAAACGCCACGGTCGCCACTGCGACGCCGCCGGTGAGCGCCCAGCTCTCGCTGGTCGGACGCGTCACCGCGCCGTTGCTGGCACGCTTGGTAAAGAGCGTCGAGATCGGCAGCGTGGTGGCCGTAGTGGTCAGCGTCACCGTGCCAGCCACCGCCTCACCGTTGGTCGGGTTGCGGCTGAACACCATCTTCCGCGGCTGGGCGTTCAGCTCGATCTCGACCGTTGCATCGCTGTCGCCCGGGGCGACCGTGATAATGCCCACGGGCTCGCCCTGGGGCGTCACCGAAATGACTCGGTTCGTCGTGTCGTAGTAGGCCACGGCGTTGACCGGCAGCGCCGCGCCGGTGCCGACGCCCGTCGACTTGGGCAGCTTGAAGCGCCCGCGGTACAGGACCGCTCCGGTCGCGCTGGCGGCGATATCCACCTGCGCCACGCCCCACATCGGGCCAACACGGACCAGCGCGCCCGACTTGATCGCCGCGCCGGTGGAGTTGATGAAAGCGATGCTGATCGAGTCTTCAAAGGGTTGAACGTGATTCTTCGACATGGCCGAGTCCTTGTGATGCGCCGCGCCGTTGGCCCGGCTTGGTTTTCCGTCCAAAGGCCCGCCGACGCTCTCGCGCCGGCGTGGCCCTGCTAAGGCTTGAGTTTGTCCGGCTTACTGGCCGGGGTTCATCGCGGTGTATTCGGGATCGACCGCGCCGATGCCGACGCCCAGGTGCGTGACCTGGTAACTCATGTTCAACGGATCGCCGTCGTTGTCCTGCGTCACCACCGGGGTGCGCTGACCGTCGAGGAAGTACATGATGAACACCGGACGGACGGCCGGATCGGCGAACCAGTACCGCTTGGTGCCGCTCAGCCGCGGCGTGCTCAGCGCCGTGAACCGGCCGCGCAGCGTGTTCGTCTGATTCTGCTGGCCCGCGGTGCCGGGTGCGTACTCCTGCGTGGCGATGTCCATCGCCGTGTTCTTCAGATCGGTCGGCACCAGCAGGAACCGCGGCGCGACCGCGATCGGCTCGGCGGCGTCGCCGAACCCCTTCTGCTTCTCGAACTCCTGCGTGTCGAGACGCGCCGCGTCGTAGCTCAGCGCAGAACCGGTTCGCAGGTTGCCGCGGCCGGCCAGATACAGCGCCTGGCCATCGGCCATCGTCGGACCCGCGCCGCTGTTCTGCTGCAGCGCCTTGATGAAGATCGTCTCGGGCAGACGCGCGTTCATGTCGGCGACGGTGGTCAGCACGCGGTTGAACGCGCCGGTATCGTCGTCGCGAATCATCCGGTAGGTCAGCGCCCAGCGACGGCCGAAGCTGCGCACGCGGGCCGACTCCGAGCGTTCATTCCACGACATAAACGACGGCCGCATCGTCTCGGGGATCTCTTCCATATCACCAGCGCCGGACAGGCTCACCATCGTGATGTCCTTGTAATCGCCGGTCTGGTCGGTCCCGCAGATCTTGTCCCAAACCGTATCCTGCGCCATCATCACCGCCTGCAGCCGCTTGTTCGCGACGTTGGCGAGCAGGATCGGGAAGTCGCTGGCGCTCAGCGCGGCCATGAACTTGTTCGGCACACTGAACGCCGAATACAGATCGTCGCCGCTCATCAGGCCCTTGGCCTCGAGCGCGGCGAAGCACAGATCCCGGAGCGTGCGCGAGCGCATGCCCGACGCGTTGAACTGCGCCACCGCCGCGCGTGCCGCGGCCGCGTCACTAAAGCCCAGCGCCTGCGCCATGGTGCCCGCTCGATCGCTCGAGCCCGCGGCGATCTGCAGGTCGTTGCCGGCGATGCGCGCCAGCAGCGCCATGCTCAGCCCATCGCGCCGACGGTCCGCGCCAACCTTGATGTCGGCGCTTCCGCCGCCCGGCACGTGCGACGTCGGCTTCATCGCCTCGCCCACGGCGTCGAGCGCCTTCTCCGCGAACGTGGACGCGCTCCACCCATCCTTGATCGCCTGGGTGGCGAGCGCCTGCACCGCGGGGTTCTTGGCGAACGTCGCCGCCTTGACGGTGATCGCCAGGATGCGCGAGCGTTCCTTCTCGGCACCCGTCGCCTCGGCGGCCAGCACCTGGCCATCCGAGATCTTGGCCAGCACCTCGCCGCCAGCTTGGGCACCGTCGGCCTTGCCGCCGGGAGCCGGCCCGGCCGCCGCCGCCGTGCCCGCACCGCCGCCGCCGCCCTCGCTCTCGGGCTTGAGGTGAGCCGCCGCCATCGCCAAGCCCGCCGCCACAGTCATCATGCGCAGATTCATAGAAGTCCCTTCCTGAGTTGTGCCGGCGGCACTCGCGCCAGCGTTGCCGTCGTTGCCTTGCGCCGTCGCCGCCACAGCGGCCACGGCCTTGCTCTGTCCCTTCATCCCTCTGACCCTGGGCGCTTTCGCGCTCGCCGCCTCGGCGATCACCTCGGCGATCGAGTAGCGAACACCATCGACCAGGCCCGCGTCGACGGCGCTCTGGCCGACGTAGCCGCGGGCGTTCACCCATTGCTCAACCTGATCCGCACTCACGCCGCGACCACGCGCCACGCGGGCTTTGAACATCGCCGCGTACTGGTTCACCTCGGCCTGCAGCATCGCGCGGTCTTTTTCGCTCATCGGGCGATAACGCGACCCGACGTCTTTGCTCTCAGTGCTCTTGATCGTGTTCACCGTGATGCCCTCGCGATCGAGCGCGCGAGAGAACTCCGCCGTGAGCATGATCGTGCCGATCGACCCGTTCCACGCTCCGGGCCCGGTGTAGAGTGTGCCCAACTGCGTGCCCAGCCCCAGCGCCGCCGAAGCCATCAGCTGCACGTTGATCCCGAACGTCGGTTTGACCGCCGTCAGCTTCGCCAGCGCCATCGCCGCGGGCTCGATGGTCATGGCATTACCGCCCGGCGAATCGATCACCACCACCGCCGCCGATACGCTCGAGTCGGCCAAAGCCGCCTCGGCGAACGCGATCACTTCGTCGTACCCCGTGCCCCAGCGTTCGCTTTTCCAAGTCACATCGGCGACGCTCGTATCGAGCACGCCAGCGAGCGCGAAGACCGCGACAGACCCAACCTGCACGTACGGCTTATCGGTGCTCTTGACGCCGCCGGAGATCTCCAGCGGCAGCACGGTGCGCAGCGCACTGACCGGCCGGACGCCGGCGTGCAAGCTCGCGACCGCTTCGGCGAAGTCTTCGCGAAGATCCCAAGCAAAGCTCGGCGCGCACGTCAAACCGCCAGCAATCGCCGCCAGTTCCGCCGGTTTGTTTGTCTTCGCGTCCATGCGTTTCGCCTCGCTGCCTCACATCTCAAACCGCCAGCCGCGCTTTCTGCGGCGTATCGCCACCGCTCGAGCCGTCGCCCTGGCTCTGATCGCCACCATCGCCGCCATTGCCCGCCGCGCCCGCCGCCGCCATTCCCAGCTGCACGTCGCGCGCTAGGCGAATGTCCTCCGCGGTCAAACCCATCTCGGCCATCTTCTTTTTGAAGTAATCCGCGAACTTGCACGTCTCGTCGATCACCGACTTGAAATTGCGCCCGCGTTCTGCGCACGCCTCAACCGGGCTTTTGATCCCCGCGGCGATCGCCGTCGCGTCGGCGTTGGCTTCCTGCGCCGGGTTGACGTATTCAAAGCCCGGATAGCTCGCCGTCGCCTCATAGATCCGCTCACGATCCTCGAGCAGCAACGCGATAACCTTTGAGCTCAGCGTGATCTTGCCCGTCAAGATCGCATGATCAATCACCCGACGCCGGTACGGCTCGACCAGGTGCGCCATCACAAAACGTTGCATGACGCGGAATCCGCGCCGATCGACCAACTCATCGCCGCGCATGGACGCGAAGTTGCTCCGCGAACTGTCACGCGAAAATCGGTGATAGCTCAGGCCCAAGCCGGCACCAATCCGTCGGTGCAGCGTCGCCTGCGTCGGCTCGAACATCGGCCCGGGCAGGTTCGGCGCAACGACCTTCGCGTTTGTCCCCTTGGGAACAAACGTCGTCGATCCGCTCGAGATCTCCATCGCAGGCCGCCCGTCCGCACCGACGGCCAGCGGCCTCTTGCCATCCTTGCTCGCCTTGAAAAGCTCGCTGGCGATGTTGCCTTCCACCTCGAGAACTACGCCGAACGCCGAGGCCGTGCGCCCCAAGTTCATCGAGTCACGCAAAAAGTTGCGGTCACTGCGCACCGTGCGCACCGTGCACACCATCCGCGGCACGCCGCGGACCTGCTCGATGCGCCGTGAGAAGAAACACCACTCCATGTCCTCGGCCGAGATCCGATCCATCTCCGCCGTGACCGCGCCCAGTTGGTTATCGCGCGGGTGCTCGCGCAGCACGTGATACGCCACCACCAGCCCCCGCGCGTCGTACTCGACGCCCGAACGCACGGTGTTCCCTTGGCCCACATTGTTCAGCTGGCCGTACGCGCCGATACCGACGCCGCTCGAGGCCCACACCGCCAGCCGCTCGGCCGCGATCAGCTCGATCCGCGGGCACAGTTGGCCATCGGGCCCAGGTGCCATCACGTGATGGATCCCGCACTCACCCACGGCGAAGAGCTCGCGCACAAACAGGTGCTGCAGCTCCATTTGGTTCATCGCACCTTCGTAGTCCGAACGCCGGCACGCGCGACGCCAGGCCCGATCGATCTCCGCGTTCAGCTCTTCATCGCCGGTGTCGGGCTCAAACTCAGTGATGCCCGTGCCGACCACCGCTTCGCACATCGCGTACCCAGCGCCGTCCATCAGCTCGTGGCTGTCCATCAGCTCGCGCGTGATCTTTTGGAGCTCCTCGAGCCCTTCGATCCCCGCTTCGTTCTCAGCGTTCGGCCCGCGGCCCTTTGGTCGAGGGCCGGCGTCCATCCGTGACGGCCGCGCGGCTTCAAAGCTCAGCACCCGGCCGAGCAACCCGCGCACTTTGTCCATCCAGCTGGCCATCGTTCATCGCCTCAGTCGTCCGAGCTGATCACGCGCACCGGCATGCTCACCACGCCTCCGGAGCTGGCCGCCAGCTGTTCATCCGCGAGCTGGTTGCGAAGCGCCCGCAATTCACCGAGATCCGCCTGCGTCACCTCTTGCCCGTTGCGAAACCGGTACTTCTGGCCCGCCACCATCACCGCGCGGATCGCGTCGTCAACTTCCTGCAATGTCAGCGGGCCCGTCGCCATATACGTTGATTATGTTCGATCGCGCGACATTGTCACGCGCCCGAATCGCCGAATGTTGTAAATAGTTCCCCACTCCACCGCAAACTAATAAAAATCGCCGAACTTCGCCGAACATCGCCGACAACGCCGAAGATCGCCACAACTTACATTCCGCCAACGGCTCAGCCTAGCCACTCTTCGGTTTTCTTCCCCGGGCGCACGATCGTTTTGAAAACGCCGTTGCACTTGGAGCACCGCCGATACCGCACGAATCCCTTGACGTTCCTGTCCTGCCCGATCCGCGGGCACGACGTGCACCCGCAGCGGTGGCACGCAATGACCCTGCCCGGGGCGGCAGTCGGTTGAACGGTCATCGGCTTGGCCTTGGGTGCTTCCGCTGCCGCGCTCGGCAGCAGCGGCGCGCCGTTGCCCTGGCTCTTGGGATCTGACTTTTCCGCCGCCTGGTTCTTGCCTTGCTCAGTCGTCATAGTTACTACCTCCGCCCAACCTGGGCACCACGATGCTCGAAGACTCTCCGTACGCCTCGGCCAGCTCGCCAATCGAGTCAGCCCGATACCGGATCACCGCAAGCGCAACCGCATAGACGATCGCCATCAGCCAGTCGTCGCGCCGGTCTTTGGCCCGGGCCCACTCGAACCGCTCAGACTCGTAACCGTGCTGGGTTTTCAGCGGCGAGAGCACCTGGCTCGTCAGGTGCGCTTTGATCTCTTCGCGCGTGGGCCGCCCGTCGTTCCCATCGCACACGGCAGTGATGATCACGCGCCCCTCCTGGATCATGCGGATCACGCGATCGACCCACGAGTGACGGTGCAGGTCATACATCGGGATCGCGCCCATCTCAGGGCGCAGCGGGTCGATGCGCTTGGCGTCGGACCTCATCACAAACGGCGTATCGGCGTTAAGCACTTTGTCAGCGCGAAAGCGCACGGGCACCAGCTCGATCCCCGCACCGCTCACCGCCGACGGTACATAGAGCCGGCAAAAGTTCTTGACCACGCCCGGCGGCCAGCCGTCGTCGATCCCGACGCCGCGCACGCCCATCGGCCGTTCGTGCTCGCGCACCGGCACCACCGCGTGCGAAACGTAGTTCGCCAGCGCCGCGAACCCCGAAACCTTGACCAGCGACGGGATATACACGTTCCCATCGGCCGCAAGCGCCGCCAGGGCCGTGTAAAGCGTCGGGTTGATCTCGGGGGCCTGCACGTCGATGCCCGCCGTGATGAACTTCACTCCCGTGCGGTGCCCGGGCAGCGCGGGCATTTTGCCCGCGTGCTCGATCGCCCGGTCAATGTTTTCGTTAGAAACGATCCCAGCTCGCTGCTCATTGGGCGTTTCGCCAAACGTGACGTTGAGCACCGCGGCCCGCGCTTCGGGCGTGACAGCCTCGAAAAGATCGGCCGCCAGCTTGGAGCTCGACCAGTTCGGGTTCATCAGGCCATTGATGCCAAAGCCCAAGAATCGCCGCGTCGCCGCGATCTCGTCCGCGAGCGGGGTCCATAGGTATGCTGCGCCGCCGCTGCGGTGGCGAGCTTCCCATACGCGCGTCTGCCGCCACCGATCCTCGATCGGCGCATGGCAGCACGGGCACTCGACCCGGTGCCTCGAGGTTGCCGGCTTGCCCTCATCGTCGTAATCGAGATAGACGATCGACTCGCTCGTCAGATCGCACGGCCCCTTGCACTCGGGGCACTCGAACACCCAACGGTGGCGCGTGCTGATCGAATTGAAGAGCGCCATGATCCCCTGCTTCGCCTTCGTCGGGTGCGAGTAAATCCACAGGGTGCCGCCGCTCTTGACGGCCTGGAATCGCCCGCGCGCGAATTGCATGACCGAGCCGAAGTTCTTGCTCGGAAAATTGCGCTCGCACTGGTCGAACTCGTCGAGGTGCCCTTCCTTGAAAGTCGTTGAGCTCAGCCCCGAAGGCGAGCCCGCGTTCACAAACGTGATCTTCCCGCCGGCGAAAGGGTAATTGGTGATGTTGCTGCTGCGCCGATCATCATCGTCCCGCGCGTCCAGCCTGGCCGCCACCGCGGGCAGCTTGGTGAGCCCGCTCATGCGATCGCCGGCGATCGTTTCGGCGTCTTCCTCGCGCCCGATCGTGTAGAAGACGTTCCCCGTGCCCTTGGCAATGTGCTGGGCGCACGCCACCAGCCGCGGCAGTGTCAGCCCCGCCTGCGCGAACTTGGGCGCGATGAACCCGAGATACCGCGGCTTGTCAAAGGCCAGATCGGCCCACATCACTTGCCACGGATAGAAACACGGGTCATAGCGCCCCGTGACCTCAGCCCCCATCTCGGCCGTGAGCCAGACGTTTTTGCGTGCCCACTCGCTCGGGCGCTCGGGCACCTCTGGGATCAGCGCGCGCGCGATCTCACGGACCATCGCCCGGTCGTGCGCGTCGAGTTGAGAAGTATCGAGCACCATCGATCGCTCATCCAAACAAACCGCGTTCACCCCGCGCCGGCACGCAATGCGGACTAAACCACACCCGCTCGCGCTCTCGGTTCTCGTTCTTGGTACCGCTCTGGTTCCCGTATCCGCCGTTGCTCTTCCACTCCAGCACGTCCCACCCCGCGGCCTCGAGCTCGGGATACTCCCCATCGAGCCCGCATAGCGCAACGCGCACTTGCTTCTCGACGCCCCACTTCAGGCACCACGCCTGCACCTCATCGCACAGCGCGTTCACGTCCTGGTGTTTGTCGTTGGCGTAGATATGCCGCGCCCGGTTTTGCTTCCCGCACGCCAGTGAAACGCGATACGGCGGATCGAGAAAAACGCCCGTCGTGCCCAGCCCGGTCAGCGTCGACGGCGAATCACAAACGCGCGACCAGTGCCCGCAGCAGACGCGCACCGGCCGCAGCCGATCGGCCAGCTTCATCATCCACGCCGTGACCCACGCGCGCCGATCGTCGCACACCGACGCGCCAGAATATCCGAACGCTTCGCCGTTGACGCCGCGGCCAAACTCGGAACCGTCCGCCGATATCATCGGCCGTTTTTCGTGCAGCCCGTACGCTCCACTAGACGTGATGCCACGCCCGTGCGCGCCGGCGTCTCCGCCCAGCAGCGGAAGCTGCTCGCTCACGTCGACCGTTTCGTAGGTTCCCCCATCGGCGTGCACACCGCAGCCAACGCCGTTGCCCGTGAGCTTCACCCGCCTTCCCGGCTTTTCGTCTCCGGACCGGCCCGTGATTTTTTGCCCCTCAATATCAATCCGCTGCTCGATCGACGAGTTTCGGTGCGTCTCATCGCACCACCCAGCCCCGATCCAGCAACACGCGCCCCAGCACCACCAGCCGGCGATCTTCGCATCAAACGCGTCGGGATCTTCGCGCACCAGCTCGAGTCGCGCTTTCGCTTCATCGCTATTGACCAGCCACCGGTGCCGCGCGTGCAGGTCAACTTCGTTCACCGGCCAATCGGCGTGCGCCGCCACTGCCTCGGGATCTCGCGCCACCGCCCGCCAAAAGTTGCTCACGAAAGCGTTGCGATCGTTGATCGTCTCCAGCTTGCCTGCGCCACCAGGCCGGCGCAAAAGCACCGCCGCCGAGAACGCAAACGGCTCGACGTAATTGCGAACGTCCGGCCCCAGCCGCGCCCACACCGCCGCGGCGATGCGCGACTTGCCCCCAAACGCCGGGAACGGCGCTTTGATCGGCTCGACTTGTGCCACACCCTCACCCATCACTCACGCCGCTTTCCTTTCCTCACCCAGCTCGTCCAGCGTCGCCTCGAGCTTCTCGGCCGTCTCTTGCAGCGCCTTGCTCACCGCCGCGCGCACCGCCTGGCCGAGCACGCGCGTGTACGTCTCTTGGTCGCTCGCATCAATCCCCGCATCGAGCACCGCCAGCCGCACCGTCTCGGGCATCACGTGGTACCACGTCTCGCACTGCTGGCGAAAAAACGCCGCCAGCTGGATCATCATGCTCTTGGCCTTGTCGCGCTTGATCAGCTCGCCGGCCTGCAGCTCGCGCGCTCGCTCGTGCTCTTCTTCCTGGCGGATCTCTTGGCGCAGCTTGCCGATCGCCTGCGCCAGCTGCTGCGCCTGCGCCGTGCTCTGATCGCCCACGCCGAGCTTCCGCTCCATCGCGTAGCACGTCGCCCGCAGCTGCTCGCGCCGCTGGGCGGGGGTCAGCGTCGCAAACGCCGCCCGCAGCCCAGCGTCCCCCATCTCGAGGTCGGCGAACAGATCTTCGCCATCGCCGCCCGCGCCCTGGTCATCGGCGCGGGCGCTGGCCTTGCCCCTGCTCGTCGCCTCGGTGCTCTTGCGCCCCGCGGCCTTGTCTTCCGTCGCGCTGCCAGCCTTCACGTACCCCAAGCCCATCCGCTCGGACCACGCCAGCACCTCGCCCAAGTTCAGCAAAAACCATCCCTTGTCCGTCTTTGAATGCGGGCACGCCTCTGGGTACTTCGCGAGCTTCCGGCACCACTGCTGAACGGCGCGCGAAGTCGGCCGCGGCTCGAGCAGCGCCGCCACCGCCGACGGTGAAAGCGTGCGCGCGGCCACGGTTGCGTCGACCTGCGAAGCAACCGCACCGCTCTGGCTTTCCACCCCGCGCTCACTCACACCACACCTCGATCAACTGCCGACGCGCTGCAGCTCGCCTTGGGCGTTATTGCCCAGCATCACCATCGCGCCGACGAACTGCAAAATGCCGCCGGCGGTCACGCAATCGATGCCCGCGCCGTCGTCGCCGGTAGTAATGTCCGAACTGCCCAGCAGCGTCCCCTTGACGTACGCACCCGCCGTCAGCGTGAACTTGGAGACGTACAGACGAGATCCGCCCACGCCGGCCACAACCGTGCCCAGCGTCTGCGTCGTCACCGTGTAGGCCCGCACCGCCAGCACGCGACCATCACCCAGCGGCTCAAGGAACCAGACCGTGCCCCGCGGGGAACTGCCCGCGACGCCGGCCAGCCGCAGCTTGATCCGCGAACGCGGTTCGAGCGTCGCCGCCGCCCAGTCGATCACGCCGCCACCGTTCGCCGTCGCCCACTTCTTCGCCTCCTCCAGGCTGGCAAAGACCCGAGCGTTGTCCGCCGGCGACGTCTCGGTGCCCGCGGCCGAAGCCGTGATGTTCAAAGTCTCGCGCTGCATAAATCCCGCCCTTTCGTTGGTGTCAACCGACCCGCGCCGCTTTACATCTCACCCCACGACGACGAACCACCACCGCCACTCACCGTGACCGTCACCGTCGTAAGGTCACTCAGCGCCACGCCGGCGTCTTTGTCGACGAACGTCGAGCCCGGTTCGACGACGCTGGTCCACGTCGCCTTCGTCGTCGCGCCGGTGATGCCCGAGATGGTGCCGGCCACGTTGACATACGTGCTCCCTGCCAGCTTGAGCACCGATCCCACGAAGTTCGCCGCCGCGCCCGAAAGCCCCGTCGCCAGGTGCCGCGTGCCGGTGAGAGCGGGCTTGTTCGTCCCCAGCACCGCCGGGATCGTCTGATCAAGCGCGAACTTCATGCCGCTGACGTCGAGCGAGAAGTTCCCATCGCTGACGCCCGTCGCGCTGGTCCAGCCAAAGACGCCGGTGTCGTGCGTCGGCACGTTGCGCGGATCGATGCGCACGCCGTTATCGAGCAGCACCGCGTAACCGGTCCCGCGCAGGATGATCTCGTTCCGATCCGCCGCGGGCCCGGTGACCGCCGAACCGATCAGCCGCAGCGGGTGATTGTCGCGCACCCCCGCCGTGTCGGCCGTCAGCTTCAGGTTGTTGATCAGCGCCCGGAATCGCACCGTACTGGCGTTGGTGCCGATCGGCTCCAGCTCGATCACCGCGTCCAACGGCGCTGCCGAGCCTCCATTGGCTACCGTCCGCCGCTGAACCTCGCGCCCAAAGCGCGAAGCGTCGACCGTCAGCCCGTCGAAGCTCACGCGATAGTCGCCGTTCGCCCCGCCGCTCCACAGATACCCCGGGATCACCTTCCCGACGCCCGTCACCTTCCAGTTCTTCGTGGCGATCGGGTACGTGCTGGCCGTGAGCCGATCGCTCTCCGCCGGGCAATTCGCCGCCTGCACCAGGTAGATCTTGTCGGGCCCGGCACCCTCGCCGCCGATCACCTCGGTATCGGTCACCGTGCAGCCCGTGACCGTGCACCCGCTGGCGTAGCTGGCAAACGTGATCAGGTCCGCCTGCGAGTTGGTGCCGATCGGCGTGCCGTCGAGCTTGACGGGCATCGCCATCAGGAACCGATTCCGCTCCATCGTGACGTTGCTCAGCGTCGTGCCCGTGCCCGAGCCCATGTCGAAGATCACCGACTGGATGCCGTTGCTCGAGCCACCGATGCCGAAGAACGTGCAACCGCGCACCACGCAATTGCTCACATTGAGCGTCAGCGCGTTGCTCAGCGTCAGCGCGTGGTTGCCAGCAAACCCGAGACGACAATCGGTAGCCACGAGCTGCTTGCCGTCGAACAGTCCAAACGGACGCCCGCCATACGCCGCGTTGGTCGAGTAGAAGTGCGAAGCGCCGATACCTCGAAGCTCGATGTAGTCTGCCCCGGCGATCTGGAACGCCCCCTCACCCGAGTGAATCCACGTCAGCTCGTAGCCGGTGGGCAGTCCGATGATGTTCACATACAACTTGTTGTCCGCCGTGCAGAACGCCGCGCGGCCCTTCTGCACCTGCGGGTTGTTCTGATCGCTCGTCGTCGTCGGGGCCGTGGCCACCACGTCGACGGGCAGAAAGAGCCCGCCCGGCTGATACGCGCCGCCCAGGTAGGCGTTGCCGTCCTGCTTGCGCTGGCTCACCACCACAAACGCCGGCACGCGCACCGTCTCGCCCGCCGAGTAGATCGCCTGCGATTCACCGATGAACGTGTCGCCGGTGTTGCCGTCGATGTCATAGGGCGAGAGCGCCAGCGTCATCGGGGAGCCGCCCGATCCGCCGTTGGCGATGCCGTAGAAGTGTGCCGGGTAGTACGCCGTCGGCCAGGTGCCCATCGTCGGGTACTCAGGATCGGTACCGCCCGCCGACGCCGGAACCCAATCCCGGATGATGATCCGCTTGGTGGTCTTGCCCGTGAACGTCAGGGGCACCGGCCCAGGCCGCGCCGTGGTCTTGAACAGGTACTGCGGCCCGCCCACCACCAGCTCCCAATCGGCATCGCTCTGCGCGTCAAAGCCCACCGTGGCCTGAGTCTTCCACTGCCAAGCCGAGCGATACGGATTCGAAGCCGTCCCGAGCGTGCCGGTCGACGACGTCGAAAGCGAATGAATATAAACCGTTTGCGTCGGCATCGCTTACCCCTTGCTGACCGTTCCGCTATTGAGCGCCGAGCTCGACCACCACAGCGCACGCATACCCCAGCCCACCTGCTCGAGCATCGCCCCGTCGTCGACCTGCGCCCACACTACCGACGACGCCGCGCCGGCCGTGCGGCACAGTTCGTACACCGCCGACCAGTCGCTGACGCGCAGCCCCTTGCCGCTCATCGGCGAAGCCGAGTCGTGCACGGGCATGACGATCGGCACCACCATGCGCCGCGACGCCTGCGCCACGCGCCGCACCTCATCCGCCAGCGGGCGCCGCGACTCGAGAAACCAGTCGAGCCGATCGGTCCACAGGTAGAAGTGCGGCGCCAGCACGTCGAGCCGCGCCCACAGCCACGCCAGCCGATCGTGCGCCGCCATCAGCGCCGCGCGCTTTGCCGGATCGGTCCAAGCGTTCGAAACGCCGGCGAACGGCGCGCCGTACAACGTCACCCGCGCCCGCGGATAGCGCGACCGGATCACCTTGATCAGCTCTTCCCAAAACGCCCGGGCCACCTGCTCGTACGGCACCGAGATCCCCGACTTGATCCACAGGTCAACGTGCGGCAGCCAGTCGCGCAGCGACGCGTCGAAAAACGGCAGCACCGTTTCGATGTCAATGATCAACAGACCATCGAACGCCGCGTCAGCGCCCAGCCGCGGAGCAATCTCGTTTTGGATAAACGCCGACGGCCCACCAGGGTACCGGTAAATCGAGACCAGCCCATCACGCCGGATGCCGCGAGCGCCCCACGAATCCCACCACGCCGGATCGCCTTGATCGACGCCGTTGACAATTCGCCGCTGATACAGCTCGCCCGTGTCGGCGCTGGTGCACCCCATCCACGCTTCATACAGCATCAGCACGCGAGAAGGCACCCAATCGATGCCATCGCGCCGCACCAGCTCGCCGAGCTTGCCCAGGATGGAGTCGTGCACCTTCATTCGCGTTCGGCCTTCCTCTGCGATGCGATCAGCAGCTCGAGCCGTTCGGCGTTGGCCCGACTGTCATTGGCCGCGTCGCGTGCTTCCTTGGCCGCTTCCTTGCACACGTCCGCCGTTCCCTTCGCCGCGTTATTGGCGTCGCGCATGGCATCGGCCGTGATCTTGATCTTGTCGACGATCGGGAAGATCGCATAGCGACAGATCGAGATCACCACCGCGCCGAAGATCACCAGCATCGCGCCGCCAGCGCCCGCCACTGAAAGCGCCGAAGAAAGCGCGCTAGCGGTTTGTGTCGGATCGTTCACGCCCATGCCCCTCTACCCGCACCGCGGGAAAAAAACGCCGCACGCCATCACTGGCGCACAGCGTGCGGATCATCCAACCTTCTGCGCAAACTTGATCTCGTCGATCACGTCGTCGTCTTCACGTCCGACCGCCTTACGGATCAAGGGCTTGATCTGATTCTGAACGTCATCGGGTGCCGTGCCGATCACCTTGACCAGCTTCTCGAGCGTGGCCACCTTGCGATCGTGCTCGGCCTGCAGCGCGTCGAACTCAGCCTGCGCCGCGTCGACTTTGGACTGCGCCTCGGCGCGGATGCGATCCGCCTGGGCCTTGGTATCTTCGATCAGCTTCCCATCGCCAGGCTTGCGCACAAACAGGCCCGCGATCGCACCGATGCCCATCGACAGAATCGAGCCGCCAGGCAAACCCGCGACGCCCGCCTGCCCAGCAGCGCTGCCGATGTTCACCACCGAACTAATCGCCGAAGCCTTATCCTCTGCGCGCGCTTCGGCACGTTCGAGCGCCTTGCTGCCTCGCTCCGCGATCGCTTTGTTCGCCGCCAGCTGCGCCTCGATCTCGACGATCCCCCGGCGCGCCGACGCCGTCGCGTCCGCGATGCGTTTGCGAGCGCCCTCGCCGAGCGCTTCGACCTCCTGCTCAGCCGCACGGTTGAGCGCTTCGATGTCCGCCTCGAGCTTGCGTTTGCGCGTCGACAGTTTGGCGTCCGTCTCGGCGCGTTCGTTCTCAACCTCAGCCGCCGCCGCGGCCGCCTTGTCTTCGCGTTCCTTGTTCAGCCGCCGCTCTTCCTCGGCCACCTTGAGCGCAAAGCGTTCGCGCAGCTCGGGCATTTCGTTTAGCGACGCACGCGCCGGCGCATCGGGTAGCACCTTGCGCACCTCAGCCGGCACCGGCTCGGTGACCCAATCGCGCACAGAGCACCCGACGATGAACAAAGACACCGCCACCACAAAGGCGAGAATCGCGATGATTCGTGCAGACACGCGCGCACCCATCCGGCCAAGGCATCACGCGAGCCCGAAAAGCGGGCCCGCCGCAATCCTCGACCCGTGCCGGGTGGTCAAGCCGGCAGGAAAGGGAAGAAACTCCGCGCGTAGCACCATAAATGTACCCCCTCTCGCGTGGCCGTCAAACGCACACGAGCACCCTAACAAACACGCCCAAAAACCCCAGCGAAACCGCGAAACTCCAACTTCAAACACCTAACACGAGCCATCTTCGTGGCCTCGCGTCTTCATTTCGCACCGGTCACCTTCGGTAGTACCTTTCCCTAACCCACCCGCCCCCCCCCTGGGTTCGGGGTGCGATCGGTGCGCCCCACCGTCGCCGTCCGCCCTGCACAGGTGCACAGGCTCGCCATGTTTGGGCTGGGATCAAAGCTCATCTCGGATAATCGTTGATCATCTTGCATCGGCCCGCGCCAATGGACACACCTACAGCCCTTGTGCAGCTTGTGCAAACGGTTGCGCTCTTGGTGGTGGGGACCGGGGCGGAGTCGACGCGATCAGTCCAGGTGCCGACTCATGCCGCCGTCGTGGCCGTCGTGCTCGAGCCGCGGCTTGTATTTGATCTCGTCGGGCAGGTCAGTACGCATCTCGCATCCCCTGACCCACCATTCACGCCGCGCCGTTTTATACGGATTCTTCGGCCCAACCGGGATGCCCGTGTTATCGACGCTGATCTGAATCCGCTTGTACCCAGGTACGTGCAGCTTGATCTCTTCACCAAAGCGAGGCTTATGGTCCGGCGCGAAGCCCTCGTGCTCGCACCAGCGAGCGTACAGGTCATAGAGGCTCTGGAAGCTCATCATCGCATCGGACCGCTTGAGCAAACACTCACCGCTGAAAGTCTCATACGACGCGCTCACACGCGCAAATGAGCGCTGCATGTCCACGCCGTCGGCGCACATCGGGATCGCCTTCGAGCCGAGGCGCATGAGCTTGATCATTCCAATCGCACACCACAGCCCGATCGCCTCGGCCTGCTGAATCATGCCATGCTTGAACTCTGGCCGCTCGCGATCGAAGAACGTCCGCGTAAATGGGATGAAGTGCAGGCGCGACGCAAACGCGCCCGAACGATCGCGCAGCTCGGTCGGTGGTGAGTTGGCCGCCATCCACAGCCGCGCCGTCATTTGCACCGACAGCCCTTCTTTGTGCAGGTTGCGCACCTGGAACTCGCCGTTGCCCGACCAAGTTTTTAGCGTGCCGACGATTGATCGCGTATCGGCGTACTTGCCCGGCTCGACCTCATCCATCAGCGCCGCACGCTTGCCCACCAGCGGCCACATCGCAAATCGATCCTCGAAGTTCTGCATCTGAAAAGCGCAGCAATTATCCTCGCCGACGGCGATCTTCATCACGCCGAACGCGGTGTTTTTCCCCGAACGCTTACGCCCGATCAGGAAGAAAATCACCTCGCGCGTCCGCTCACCACTCGCCGTGTCAGCGATCGCCATCTGCAGGCTTTCAACCTTCGCCCAATCTGGCTCGACTTCACTGCAGCCATCTTCGCTCGTCTCGGGATCGGGCGAGCACGAACTGGTCAACCACTCCCAGAAAAGCGGTCCGGCGCTGGCCACCAGCTCTCGCTCGTCCCCGCCATCGAGGTACGCCTGGAGCTCATCGACCCGCAGCCGGTATGGCAGCACGCTCGAGGAAAACAGCTGCGCATCGTGCGGCAGCATGACCACACGTCGCGCCTTGAGCGTGGCGCGACGATCCCAAACACCATTCGCATACGCCACCAGGCTTGCCGGATCTGGTCGATCACCGATCGCCGCGTTCTCAAAGATCCGAACCGAGCGGCCCCACAGTGGCCGGCCGTCGTCGCCGAGATCCGGCGCGAGCCAGAATGGCAACACACTGACACCATCGGCCTTGCGTACAAAGCACTCCGACTTCAACGACGTGAGCACCTGCGCGACCATATCGGGGGTCGCGAGCATATCGACGAGCACGGTGCGATTCTTCCGCTGCTTGACGGTGGCAAACCTCGCGAGCCAGACCTGCACCGCGCCGCCGAGCTCGACGGCGCTCAGACGCCGCCAGCAGTTGCCGCGATAGGACCACCACTCATCGGCCCAATACTTGAGGCCGAACACGCGCTGCCCGTCAAGCCGGCACTGATCCCATAGATACTCGCGCGCAACGTCGAGCGGCAGCCACGCCATCGCCGGCCGCCCGTCGCCGTCACTGTTCCAGTCGACCTTTGAGGTCCACCCATCGCCACCCCGACCACCGCCCCCCGCTCCCCCCCGCGGAGATCCACGGTTGCTACTTGTGCCCCCATGCGGAACATCACCAGCGGCGCGCTCGGAGACACGAGCACGTGAAAAATCGACGCCCTGCACGATCGATTCGCCGACGCTCTCGAGGCTCGTCCCTTTGGGGATATCACCCAGCGTCCGCAGGTACACCAGCGGCAGTTCGTGTTTCTCGGCCAGCCGATCGACCGCTGCCTGCAGGTTCTCTTCGTCTCCGAGCTTGCCCAGCACGACAACGGCGCGCACTTGGTGGGGTTGATCGCCAAACGATCCGGGGCCCTCACAGCCCAGCCGCACGCCGGCCCAAGGTTCCTTGGGCTTGCCGCTGACCCACGCCCAGGCCGGAAGCCCCGTCGCCAAGCTCGCCAGGGCCGCCAGCTCCAGCGACGCCGTGACGATCAGCACGCCCGCGGCGTCGTCAGGTCCATAACGGCCCACCTGAGCCCACCCCTTGACCGTCCGCGGCTCAGCGCCCGTGAGCTTGGCCCGTCCGTCGAGCCAGCTCACCGCGAGCCCGGCAAAGTCCAGCCGCCCCGCCAGGTCGACACCCAGCACACGCCCGACGATCGCCTCGGCCCGCGTGCGCGACTTGCCGCCCTCGGCCGTGTCGGCCCAGCCGTCGACCATGTCGGGCACAAATCGAACGCCCTCGAGCTTGTGCCAGCCCGGGATCTCGTCGTGCAACTCATCGGCGAGCGATTCAAACCGATCCCGCACCCACCTACGCACCCGCTCGCCGCCGGCTTTTTGCGCCGACGCCGCAGCGCTCCAGATCTTTCGCACGAATGCTCGCGACGTCTCGGCGCTCGCCTTCGGCGTGGCCACCTTCATCTCGGCGGCCGCCGGTCCAGCGGGCCGCGGCGCTTGGGCCGCATGATCAGTCGGCGCGACCGCCCAGGGATGCGTCGGTTCATTGTTCACGCCGCGCACGCCCTTTCGATCTCGGCCAGCACCCGCTCGGATTCCACCGCCCGCGCCCAGCTCGCCACCGACCTCAGCTCACGCTCGATCGTCGACCACCGCGCCCCCGCGGCCGCCTGGGCGCTCGCCCAGGCCAGCGCGTCGGCCATCGCCCCACGCACCGGCTCGCCGGCACCCATCGCCTCGAGCACCGCCGGCACGCCCCCCTCAAGCCATAGCGCCAGCTCGTCGCGCACCCGCTCGTCGCTGAAACGCTGCCAAGTCGTCAGTTCGATCGCCGTCGACCAGCACCGCGGGCACGGCCGAGCGATCTCAAACGGTTGCCCCGCGGCCGCCGCCCGCACCAAAGCCACGCACAACCCGCCGCCGGCCCGCTCGACGTCGCCACGGCGCAGGCCCATGCGCCCCGTGAGCTCGACGGCCAGGCTCGGCCACCGCCAGCACGCCACGGCCAGCGCCATGCCTCCATACGTTCGCAGATCGATTCCGCGCACGCACCGGCCAAAGCGTGCGCGCCCAGCTCGAGCACGCCGGCCACAAACGCCGCACGCAAACCACCCCAGCGACTCGGCCGCCGCCGGCCAAGTCCACAGCAACGCCGCCAGCTCATCGCTGACGATCTCGCGCCGCTCGGTTGGTTGTGGGTTGTCGCGTTCCATGCGTCTGCACCGATGAAAACTCGAAACGATCCTCACGCGCATCGTTTTTGTTCACGCTTTGCCTAACTCACCGAGCTCTTTCCACACCCGACCACTTGGGCGATCGCCTCCCCGTTGATCCCCGCAGCACTCAGCTCCGCCATGACCACCCGCCACTTGCGCCGCACGGCGATCGGGCCCGTCGCCGAGAACACGGCCGCCTCGGCCAGTCCCTGTTTGCGCATCGCCGAGGCCAGCTTTCGACGCACGTACGCCTTCGCCGCGGCCCTTCGCTCGAGGGTCCGCGCCGTATGCTCGCGCTCCACCAGAGCCAAAAACTCGCTCTTCGGTTTCGTCTCTTCCTCGAGCGCTTTCAGAGCCAACTGCGTGAAGATCTCCCGCCGCCCCTCGGCCATCAGCGCCGCCACGTTCTCGCGCCGCTTCACTTCCCATCGCGCGTACAGCTGCTCGAGCTGCTCGATGCGAACCAGCGGCCCGTCGTAGGTGCTCGGCCCGTCCCATCCTGATTCGGGTCCGGGGCTCATTCGCTCTCACCCTCCCGCGCCACCACCAGCACCAGGTGCGAACGCTTCCACATCCCCACCGGCGGCACGGTGACCAGCGGCTCGCATTGCTCCATCGGCTCGGGGTGATAGTGCAACGCCGTGTAGATCGCCGCGATCAGCCGATCGTCGCAGTTGCATTGATGCCTTTTGGTGCCGTCGCCGTTGTCGATCGGCGGCGCGCTGCGGACCATCTCGTTCGCCGTGATCATCTCCGACAGGCTCACACCCTTGAGTTTGTTCCCCAGCCGCTCGCGCATCTCTTCGATCGAGCTCAGCCCCATCGTGTAGAAGTGCAGCCACCCCATCGCCCCGACAATCTCGCGAGCCCGCTCGATCGTCATCGCCGCTTTGTTGACTTGCTCGCTCAAGCTGCGACCCTCCCTTGCTTCACAAGAAAAACTTCGGCCTTGGCCTTGTTGTTTTGATCGCGACCTTCGGCTTTATGCCAAGTCCAGACCGACGCGGGATAAAGCTCGCGAACCAGCGGGTGATCACCGAAGCGCATCACCACGGCGTGCGGCAGGGCAGCGAGCTGCTTGGCGAGCGATTGCTGCTGCGCCTCGGTGAACCGATGCAGATAGCCATCGCCGTCGTCCGGCCAGGGTGGATCGCAGTAAATCCCGATCGGCTTCTTGGGGTTGTGCGGCTTCTCCGCCAGCCGCGCAATGACCGTGAAGGCATCCTCGCGCGAGAACGCGCACCGGCGCAGCGCTCGGTGCCATGCGTCCAGGCTGGCGACGGCCGACCGATACCGCGTGACGGGATCGCCCCCGCCTGCGTCGTACCTCAGCGCCAGCGACACGCGCTCATCGCCGCGCGTGCCCGCGACGGCTGATCGGCCCATCCAAGAGATAACAAAGTACGCCTCAGCGATCTCGAGAGAGTTCGGCGACGATTCAGTCTGGCCCGGATCGGGCAAGGCGTTGAACAAGCCACCATCACCGCGACGGCGGGCGCGGCGCAGCACGCTCTGCGCTTCTTCGAGCACTTGCGGGTGAAAGAGCTTGGCGTCGAGCCGCTCGGCGAGCTCGGCCTTGAGGTGACGATCAGCAACCACGCCAGCCAAAGCGATCAGCTCATCGTGAAGATCGCTCACCATGAGCTGCACCGACTCGCCAAAGTGCGGAATCTCGCACATGGAGCCCGCGAACGGGATGTAGACCCACGGGCAACCGGCCAGCAGTTTGGCGGGCACGTGCGCGTTATCGCCGTTGGCACCGAACCAAGAGACGAGCCGCGTGATAAGCATGGGGGAAGTGCTCACGCCACTGCCCTCCCCTCGCGCCGCCCGCCAGGCAGCACCGCGCGGACCAGCGCCTCGGCCATCGGTGGAGCCACGGCGTTGCCGATCAGGCGCACCGCGTCACGCTTGACCGCGGGCAGCTGGTACTCGGGCGCGAAGCCCATCGCGCTGGCCAGCTCGCGCGGCTGGAGCATGCGGAAGAGGATGTCCACCATCACGAACTCGGCCCCGTCGATCACCACGCAGACCAGCCCGTGCCGGTCGATCGTCGTCACCGTGCCCAGCGGATCGCGCACGCCGTGCCCGCCGCGCTCCTGCCCGTAAAACTTCACCAGCAGCGCCCCGACCAGCGCCGCGTGCGTGCCGCCGGCCATGACGGTGCGCAGCGGCTCGCGTGCGTCGCCGGTTTGCTTGCCCCCGTGATTGAGATACGCCATGACCGGGGCGACGAGCGCCCGATGATCGCGAGGGAGCACCGTGCCCAGCGGCTCAGAGCCCGGGACCGCTCGGCACTCGGGCCCGCCCGCCGACATGAACAAGGGCGATACCAGCGCTTGCTTCACGCCACCGGCCACGCTGGTGCCCAGCAGCTCGCTGACGCGATGCACCCGCGCCGCCTGGCCCACGCGCTCGCCGTACCCGCTCTGGGTAAGGATCGGCGTCGCAATCCCCAGCGCGTGCCCACCGGCCGTGATCGTCGGCAGCGGTTCGCCCGCCGACTTACCCATCACCTCGCCTCGGTGCAACTGCACCACCGGCGTGCAGACCGCCAGGTCCTGCCGCGTCGTCTGCGTCGGCAGCGGCTCGTCGATCCCGTGCACCTTCCACCCGCGTCCCTCGCCATGCGTCACGCGCAGCACGAACGGCGCGGGATCGTTGAGCACATACCGCCGCACGCCCTCGGCGATGCGCTTCAGCGTCTTTTCTTTGAGGGGGCGCGACCGCTCGAAGATGCTGGTTCCGAGGTCGGACCAGTCGATGATTTCGGCGGCTGCTCGATGCTCTCGAAGTTGCCGATCTTGGTCGCGTACGACAAGTCCCCGACGAGCTGCTTGAGCATCAGAGCTTTCTGCCGAAGCAAACCCTTGAGGGGCGGGCTTTTGATCTTGCTCGCGATCTGCAAAATCTCGACCCTTGCGCTTGCGATGCGGCTGACCTCGCGATCCAGCTGCATCCTCTGAAACTGCCCTTCGGTTCGGTAGTCCATGCGTTTTCTCCGGCCAGACGATCGGCTGGCCATCGCGGCGAGCAATCACAAACAGACGCTTCCGGCGGCTCGCCGCGCCGAAGTCTGCCGCGTCACAGACGCGATGATCCACCACGTAACCGGCACGCTCGAGCATCCGACGCCAGCGCCGGAACGTCTCGCCCACGCGCTTGGGGTTCGGCACCATGAGCGCCCGCCCCTGCGCGTCGCGCTCGATGCGTCCCCGCCCGTCGCGCTTGAAGCTCACCGGTCCCCAGGTCAGAAACTCCGCCACGTTCTCGATGATGATCACGCGCGGCGCGGCCTGCGACTGCGCCCATTTGACCGCCACCCAGGCCAGATCGCGCACCCGGCGCGACACCGGCGCAGCGCCGCGAGCTCGCGAGAAGTGCCGGCAATCAGGCGACGCCCACAGCAGCCCGACCGGCCGCCCCTCGCTCACGCGCTCGGGCTTGGCCTTCCAGACGTCGCCCTTGTAGTGCCGCGTCTCGGGGAAGTTGCGCTCATGCCAGGCGATCGCCAGCGGCGAGTGATTGACGCACGCGAAGACGTCGAGCCCAGCGGCCTTGACGCCAGCCGAAGCCCCACCGCCCCCGCAGAAAAGATCGACGACGATCTCGTCAGGCGCGAGCGAATCGATCAAGCGGGGATCCTGTTTCACGTTCTCACGAGCCACGTCGAACCCTCCAAAGCCCAGCGCACAACCACCAGCGCGCAGCGCAACGCCACACGCCGAACACCGTTCAAAGATCAACCGCTTGAAAAAGCCCGAGCGCCACCGCCGCAGCGCCGGGCCGTGTGCTTACTTCCTATCGCCGTCGGGCTTGCCGACGAACACCTTCACGCACGGGTACTTCGCGAACGCCTGCACCAGCTGCCCGCGCACCATGTCGTCGGCCTGCTGCTGCGCTTCCTCGATCTCGCCCGCCTTGGGCACCAGCGAGAACTTGCGATTCTCCAGGTTGATCACGATCGCGCAGTTCACCGCGAACTCGCGCAGCTTCCCCGCGACGTCGCGCACGTTGTCATACACCGGCACATAGACCAGCAGATCGTCGGGGATCTGGCTCGCGCCGGTGACCTCTTTTTGGATGTTGATGCCGAGCCTCGACGCGCCGCTGCTCACGCTCGTTTCGCCGTTCGTTGAGTCGCTGAACTTGATGCTGCGCAGCTTGTCGATGATCCCCGCCTCGCCGTACCGCGCGTTGAGCTCATTGCGCAGATAGTTGATGAAATCGCGCTGCTCAAACTCGCGCCGCGACATCACAAGATCCTCGAGGGCCTGCCACTTGCGCCCGTACGTCATCTCAAACCGCACCGTCTGCTCGCGCCGCCCGTCATCGTCGAGCACCGCGACGACTTCGCCCTCACCGACCCACACCCGGATGCCAGCCTTGGCATCCTCGCCGCGGGCCTGGGCGTGATCGCTCACGATGTCGTCAACCGCCGCCAGGCTCAGCGCTTTGTGCCGGCGCGGCTCGATCCGCTTTTCGCGCGTGCCCAGGATCTTGCCATCGACCACGTCGTGAACCTTGTTCGGATCGGCCTTGCACACCTCCTGCCGAAACTGGTTGCGCGAATTGTTCGCCTCGCCCTGCCCGATCAGATACTTCATCGCCGCTTCGTCCAGACTCGCGTTCATCGCTAACCCCTTGCTTTGCCCACCATCCACCGCCGAGCCACGCGCCCGGCACCGTCAATGCCCCAGCGCCGCGTCGCGACGCCGGGGCCGTGTGTGTTAGTCCGATCCACCGGGCAACCGTGCAGCCCTCTCGGGCGGGCGCGTCTTACCCCGGCAACGACGCGCCCCGGCATGACTGGAATCACGGCACCTCGGGCCGCCGCGGACCTTGGTGTATCCCATCACCCGTGGCCATCGGCCGCATCGAGCGACTTACCCAGCTCGTCAAGCGTGCGCTGGTTCGGATTGTCCGGCGATGCTTCGTTGAACTTCAGATCGCCGTCGACGTCGGCGTGCAGGCGATACTGCCGGCTCGTCCGCGCCGGCACTTTGCTGGAGATCTGCACCGTCAGATCAACCTCGGTGCACTGCCCGCCGTGCGTCACCGGCTTGATCTCCATGTCAATGCTCACCGATCGGGCTTTGCCCTCGGTGGGGTTCTCGACACAGTCGAGCGAAGCGCGCTGCAGCTGCTGCTGCACGGCCTTGTCGATTTCGCCGTAGTCCATTTTGAGAAGATCGCCAACCTTGAACCGCTTCAGTGCCATTGTGCCCGCCTTTCTTATGTTCACTGACTTGATGCCTTCACGCCCCGATCTACACCAACTCAATCCGCCCCGCACGCACCCGGTCCGTAATCCTCGCGAGAAACGATCCCCGCCCGCCTGGCGATGTCACCGCTCAGGCCCCCGTGCGAAACGATCACCGCCCCGATCACCAACAGCAGGACCAGCGTCAGCACGCCGCTGATCACCACGCCCACCACGATCACCCACCAAGGCATATCGATCAGCATCCGCGCGATCAGCAGCGACAAGCCGACGATCAGCGCCACCAACCCCACACTCACCCACCGCCGATCGTCGCGCCGATCGCGCGCCACCAGCCGCCCAACTGCCCGCGCGGTCGCCGCCGCATTGACTTCGGCCGCATCGACCCGAGCACGCCCCGAGATCTGCACCACGTCGCGCCCGTCGCCGCCGCCGACCACCTTGGGTTCCTGACTGAAGTTCATCGCATCAGCTCCTGCAAAGACGATTCAAATCCGCGAGTGGCCTGCGCAGCTCGCGAAAGACATCAAGCCTCCGGCACAAAGCGCGGCTCTTTCCCCTCCACCTGCCGCCGCAGCTCTTCGATCCTGGCGGACTGCGCATCGTGCCGCTCAACCACCGGCAAACACTCGCCCAGCATCCGCCGCGCCTCTTTCAGCTCGGTGAGCATGGCCTCATGAAAACGGCGCTGTCCGTTGACGATCGTCCGGTAGTCGTCGGCGTTTTGGTCCGAGTTCCACCGCAGCTCGGCCGCCTTGATCCGCGCGGCTTGCTTGTCCAGCTGCTCTTTCAACATCAGCGCGTCCATACGTTGCCCCGTTCGCTAGTGCCCCGATCGCCAACCCCGACCAATCCCCGGCGCACGCTCGCACGTGCGCCGGGTTCGTTCGCCGCATGCCCACGGCGCAGAGAGATCACCCAGCCGCCGCAGTAGCGGGCTGTTCTTCGACGCGCGTCTCTTCCAGCCACATCGAGTTCGGGCGATTGTCCGGCCCGACCTGGGCCTCAACCCTTACACCAGGTGGCGCATCCAAATACTCACACCGCGCCGTCACGCGACCGACGAAGCCCGTCACGCGATCCCGCACGTACTGCCCGATCTTGATCTTGCCGTCCATGTCTAACCTCATTTCTATTACACCGCCACCCGTTGCACGTGCACGCGCACGCACTTCGTAACTTCCGGCAAACGCTCTCGCGTCTGCCGGATTGATCAAACTCTGGGCGGCCACTCGGCCCACATGCCGACCGCCTCGCCCGCGTGGCTCGTCTGATACGGCCAGCGGTTCACCACCTCCGAGCGCTCGCCCGCGTTCAGCGCGTCATACAGCGGCACCGACGTGAACGTGTTGCCGCTCGCACGCCCTCGGAACCAGCCCAGCACCGCGGCGTCCTGGCCGCCGTCGACCGAGACATTCAGCGCGACCACGTGCCCGTCGTTCTCGACCAACTCGCCGCCCTGGGTGAGAATCGGCTCGCGCGGGATCTCGCGCACCACCGTGGCCGGCCGCGGACCGTCCCACATCGCCGGGCAGTGCAGGTGCACCACGCGCCCCACCGTCGCCGGCACTCGACTCGTCTTCAAACGCTCGATCGGCGCGGGCGTGTCGCTCTGCACCGCCGCCTCATCCTTGCGATCGACCTCGCTCACACCCGTACCGCCATTCTCATTCGTCTCGCCGTTCATAACACGCTCCTAAGAATCACCGATACCACTGCACACACCGAGCACGCGCTCGGCGCTTGTTACTGCGACAAGGCCAGGGGCCGGCGGCGTTGACCAAACGCCGCCGGCGCTACGCGTCCCTGCGCCTTCTCAACACCCGAACCACCGCTGCCCGGATCGACGCCGAGCACCGTTTTCAGATAACCCCGCCGCCCGCGTGCCGGCTTGTTCGCCGAGCTCGCCGCCGGCGCGGCGGGTTTGTTCGTGATCGCTTTGCGTCCGTTTTTCTGCTCAAACCAGCGCGAATACTCGCGCTCGATGTCCGCCTGGAACTTGATCAGGTCGGTCAGCATCACGTAAATGCCCGCGGCGTCGTGACCCGAGCGAAGAAACACCCGCCGCCCGCTCTTGCCAATCGCCACGCCTTCATTGATCTTCCGCATCACCGCGCGATAGCTCGCCCCGCGTCCGCCCCGCGCCAGTCGCCGGCCCACTTCAATGACCGAAAGCCGAGCACCCAGGCCCGCGTCCGTCGGGCTTTCATTCGCCGATTTGACCGCTTGCGCCTTGGCCATTTTCAAATCCCTCCCCGCAGCCGATCGGCCACCTGCTCGAGCACGTCGAGCGCCCGCCGACGCGCCGCCAGCAGCGGCGCGGGATCACCTTCGATGTTCGCGTAGCTCGCGCACGAGCCGAGATCGAGCATCACCGCGTGCAGCTGCTGCCGGGCGAGCTCGGTCCGGCAGATCAGCCGTTCGGCTTGCTCGCGTTTGATCGCCGCGACGCGCAGGCCATCGTCTTCGCCACCGCTCGCAACCGCTGGCACCGTGGGGGGAAGATCGTTCACGCCTCGGCCCTGCTTTCCTCGAGCACGCCCTCGGCGAAATCGATCACGCGCCGCGCCTGCTCGACCGTCAGCGCGCGCCCCTTGACGCGTGCGATCAGCTGCCCCAGCCGCGCCTCGACGTCGATGTAGAGCTGGTCCATCGTGAGCTGCACCGGCTTGACGGCACCCGTCACGTTCACCGCGTGCGAGAACTTCCCGGGCAAGTTGACGACGATCGGCATCCCCGCGATCAGCTGCTCGCGCATCGTCGGCCGCTCGCCCTGGCTTGCTTGCGTTGCGCCCGCTTGATCCGCAGCGACTTGCTCGCCGCCAGCTTCGTCTCGCGCTCGATCTCCGCCGAGATCTCCAGCGCCCTGATCTTCATCCGCATCCGCATCGCTCTCCCCTCCCTGCGCGGCCGCCTCACCGCGCCACGGCCGCGTCCCCGGCACCATCACCCACCGATAGGCGTCCTCATTCCATGACCACCCCGGCTCGCTCGGGTGAGCTTCGCCATCGATCGTGACATCGGGCACGCCCACCGCCGCCACGCGCTGCCGCACGTCCGCCGGCGCGTCGTCCCCCGGCCAGGTCGGGCCCGGCTCAGGCAAATCCGAACCACGGTTCGGATTTGATCCCGAACGCACCCCGGCCCGAATCTCCGCCTGCCGCAGCGTCGACGCCGACGCTACCGGCGCGCCGCCGCGCTGGGCCCGCGCCAGCTTCATCGCGTTCTCGGCCGTCTTTTCGTGCACGCCGTGCGTGCTCAAAAACGTGTACCACCCACCGTGCGGCACCACTTCGCGAGCGCCCAGCAGCCAGTGCCCGAGCTCGATGCGCGCCGCCAGCGTGGCCCGCGCCGACGCCTGCACGCGAGCTTGCCGCTCGGCCACCTCGCGCCCCAGCTCTGCCAGCGACGCAAACAGATACGGCCGCCCGTCGACCTGCACGCTCACCGTCGCCAGCACCACCGCCGCGGGAGTGTTCAAAGCGCACCCCCCGCCTGCACGCGAGCCGGCACCCGCGCGCTCACTTCCTTCTGTGCCTCACGTTCGCCGCTGCCCTCATACAGATGCCCAAATCGCATCGCCACGCTTTGACGCTGCGTCTCGATGGTGAACCGCATCCCGCGATACACCATCACGCGCTCGGCGCACGCTGACCGCTCGGCCTCTTGCTCCGCACCGATAAGGTGCTCGTTGAGCAAGCCGAAGACCGATCGATACTCTTCGCCAATTTCGTGCCGCACCTTGTCGCTGTTGCGCAGGTGCTTGAGGTAGATCTCGGCGATCAGAGTTTGCTCTTTGACCAGCTTCGCCAAACGTGCCGCCTCTTGGGCCCACTCGAGTTTCAGCGCCTCGAGCGACTTGGCGTGCTCGATCGCGGCCTTCGCCGCCTCAGCCTTGACCTTCTCGAGCTCGGCCAGGTGCTCCGCTCGCGCAGCGTTCAGCAGCTGATCACGCGACTTGAGCGCGTCCGCCTCCAGCTGCTCGATCTTCGCGCGGTAGTGCTTTGTGGTCCGCGCCTCAGCCTCTTGCGCAGCGTCCGTGCTCCAAAAATCCCGCGTGATCTGACGCACGCGCTCGAAGCGCTTCGCCCAAAACGCAGCCTCATCGTAATTGCCGAACGCTTCGTCAAGGCCCGGGCCAGTCAACCGCCAACGCTCGGCGAATGTCGCCCGCTCATTGTGGCTGATCCCATAGGAACCGAAGACCATCCGGCGTTTACGTTCGCTATTGCTCACAGCGCACTCCCCGCCCGGTGCTCGGCGTTCAGCTCGGCGCACTTGGTTTCGGCCTCGCGCCTCGCTTCGTCAGTGTTCCCGATCGAGCGCTGCCTGCACAGGCCACGCGTGCCGCCCTGGTGCCGATCAATCACGTCGAAGACCACGCCGTACACCGGGTGCTTTTCGGGCCGAACAAAGTACCGATCAACGCCGGCCCGATTGGCGACAGCCTGAGACGTGTTCTGCTGGTGCGTGTTCGTGCTCACCGCGCACCCCCTCGGGCAAAGGCGATCGCGTCCATGGCACCGATGCCGCCGCTTTGGTCCATGACCTGCGCGATCCGCTGGGCGAGTTCAGTTCCCGCCGCCCTGAGATCAACGTCGAGCATCGACGACAGGTCGCGTTCAGCATCGAGCACGACGTGGGTGCGGCTCGATTCATCAACGATTTCGACCCGAAGGCGCAGGCACCGTTTCGCAACCTCCCAGCAACCCTTCGGCATGGAATGGCCATCAGGTCGAAGCCCTCTTTGGCTGTTGGCCGTGTCGGTGTTCACTTCTCACCCCCGAACGGCACCGAGCCGGGAGCGACCTTGGCCATCAGCTGACCAAGCTCGCGAATGGCCGCGCGATTCAACCCCGCGAGGTCGATCAACTGATCAAGCGACGCTTCGTCGATCTTCCGCACAAGGCCCAGCGACTCAATCAACCTCATCGCCGCCATCGAGCTCATCCCCACGTCGTCCGAGCTGGGGGATTTGCCAACGAGATTTTCGATGGCGAGCAGGTGCCGGACGCCCATGTCGGCCCTAACCGCCAATTCCGCAGCGCTCAGATTCCGCGCGACGCGGAGCTGCCGGACAAGCCGCCCAAAGTCTTTCCAATTCGGCGCGTTGCCAGATTTGCTGTCGGTGCTGTCGTTGCTCACGGATCACCTCGACTGCTACGAGCCCCCGACCTCCACTCCCACGTGGGAGTCGCTGGGCTCTGGTTGTGAAGCCAGGCAGGCACTTGTGGGAGTCCTGCCAAGCTGTCGCGTCGCGAAGGGGCATGAAGCCCGCTCCGTTCTGCCGCTGGACCGGCCCGCCGTGAGTCGCGCTGGCCCAACCGGTTTGGGGCCCTACGCTTTCCCAGCTTGCCGATCCACCCCACCCTGCCCAGTTATGGGCCGTTCGTGAGTGGTCAAAGACTACCACTCGCTACTAAAAGCGTCAAGTCAACTAGTAAAATTGTACTGATTGTGGATAAGTCAGTAGATGCTACGAGCTCCACCCCCCACACTCGGGCATGCCCTCGTTTGGCGAATTGCTCAAAGCTCAGCGCGACCGCCGTGGCTTGACGCAGACGCGGCTTGCCGATCTCGCGGGTGTCTCACCTGCAACGATCCAGCGCGTGGAGCAGCGCGGTTCATGCGATTGGAAGCCGACAACACTGACCGATGTTCTTGAGGCTTTGCATCGTGTCGCACCACTCACCGCCGGCGAATACGAGCAACTGGCGACAAGCGCCGGGATCGATCTCGCACCGATTCGGGCCATCCTTGCCGCAGCCTCCAAGCCCGCGATGAGCGTGCACGCCGGGCCACTTTCCGTTGGCGTCGACGTTCGCGATCACGCCCGCGAAAACCAAGAAAACTACGAAGCCGCGATGGACTTTGCCCGCTACCTTCACGACAACATCGGTTCCAAGCTTTTTCTTCGCAGTTTGACGGCGATCGCGAATCTGCACGAGCTTGAGCCTTATCAGGGCCGCACCAAACTCCCCGAGCTGCGCGCCGTTATCTTCAACGTCGAAGACGGCACCTGGTCTGCTCGCATTCACGTCCCGACTGATCCGCCCAGAAAGGACGTTCGCGCTTCCAAGATCGAGCACAAGCCATGAGCGCTGAGCCAACACCGCCCGCCGTGTCTTCCGAGCTGAGAGTTCTTGAAACTCTCGACCGCATTGACAGTCGCCTGGCTTCGCGCCCGACGTTCAATGAGTTTGTTGCCGTTGCCGCGGGTGTTTGCGTCGGAATCTGGCTCTTCGTGATCACTTTCGCCGTCGTCTGGACCATCGCGGGCGCGGCGATCATCGCGGCCATCCTCAACGCTGGGCCACCGCGAGCGCAAACCAACGCTGGCATGCCCCTGACTTCACCATACACCTTGCCTGCCCCGTCGACGCCACGCGCGCCCGTTCAGACCCTCGGTACATCAGCGCGAAGTTCGGCATCAAGCGCAGTCGAAGACGACATGACAGCAAGAATCGAACCTGATCGATCGTCCGCAACAAACCAGTATTCTCGATCTGCCATCGCGCCCACTCAGCTGCACCGCCGAACCCAGTTATCGACGATGCTTGTGTACGGTGCCACCACCTCTCATCGTCATCCTTATGCCCGCAAAGAACTGGCATCGCTGAGCGTTTCTGACGCCACAAGCGCGATGCGCGACACGATGATCGGCGTGACCGAGGATCCTTCGGTGGCCGGCTGGTCCAGCTCAGCAGAATACCTGCGCGCACTTCAGTCGATCGCTCTGTCGGACACGTCAATTGATCAGCCGAAAACGGAACGGCTTCAACGCGGCGAGATTCAGGCCGGAGACACGCGCCGCGATGTCGAACTCGCTTGGGGTCCGACGTTCGACGTTGAGGAAGTCATGACGGCCGATGGGCTGACCACTCGCTGCACATGGGGCGATGAGAACGCCCCCAGCCGGGAAGCGGTCTTTGCGACTGAGCGAGGACTTTTCGGCGAAAGCAAGTTGCTTCGTTGGCGAATCGACGCGAGCCGGGACGCCTCATTCTGGTTGAATCAGAGTCCGGCGATCCCTGTCGCCGAATCGCGCCGCTGAGCTCACTTTCTAAAATTGAACCCACGACACTTTTGACCGTTGCGCCCCAATTTCGCACCAAAACCAAACAGCAACCTAGCCGATTTTCAGCCAAATACGCCGATTTCCGCCGACATCGCCTATGCCTAATTTCAGCCATCCAAATCGCAAAAGACACCGAGATTTACCGAGGTATTTTGAACGCCTACCCAGCTTCCTGAACCGCTCTGGGGGTCAAAAGGTCGTGGGTTCAAATCCCGCCACCCCGATTCCGATCGTTGAAACGCCCGCGAGTTCAGACTCGCGGGCGTTTTTCGCTGCTATCGTGACGTGGAACCCCGCGTTGTGCGGCCTCGGAAGGGAGGATCGTCCTCTTAGTACGGGCATTCGAAAGCTGTTTCAAATACACAGACCTCGACGGTGCGCAGATCAAGCGTGCTGATGTGTACCAGCAAGAGCGTACAACCGGCCCAGAGCGGATCGCTCTGGGCCCAGCCGGTTCGTGCCAGCCGCTCGTTCGCCAACTCATCGCGACCTTGACCGAACCGGTTTTTCTGCTCTTCGTTCTGACCGTTTCACGCCGCGGCCGAGAGCTTGGACGGTACCAGAGCAAACTGATGACCACGAACGAGGCAGACGCATTCGTGGCGGAGTTTGGCGAGTTTCTGGATCGAGATGCAAGGCAACAGCTTTGGATCGGCACTCCCGACGGTTCCAGCATGATCGTTTGGGATCGTCACCAGATCGTATATGCATACGGACACCTTGATCAGGTCGAATCTGTTGCTCGGCGTCTCGGGTTCACGCTCGGACACGTGGGAATAATCGCGCCGCACTGCCATCAATATTATCCGCTATTCGATGACACAGAGGAAGAAATCCTGGACCGATTCGAATGGCGTTGGTCGGACCTGCGTGACGGCGACGACGAGTGATCGGTTGAGTGCGGTCTCGGCGCGATGCAAGTCTTGCGCCCGTGGAGGCGGTTTGGAAAAAGCTTTCGCACCAGGATTCCGCCTCTCGACGCTCGATGCCGTGATCCTGATCATCGGCAGCACAAGCGGAGCGGCGTGCCTGCAGGTCGATTTTCGATTGGCTATCGGCGTGTGGTTTGTCGTTGGCCATTTTCTCTTGTTTTGCAATGTGCTGCGAATGGTTCGATCACTTGAGTTGCTTTGGGCTGGGATTTTCGTATGCCTTGTCGTCGGTGCTGTGCAGCTTGAACTGTTTTCGTGGCTGGTGGCGCTTGGCGGCTCGCTTTTGACGACTGTGCTCTTCGCGACCATCGAAGTTCGAAGGCCCTCCTATCACGGCATCGGGTGGCGGAGGCTCAATCCCGGACTCCCTCAATGGTGGCGGACTCATCAAGCGTCCGGCGATTCCAGCTGACGGAATGTTTGTGCCGAACGTCGAGCGCTGGTCTCACAAAACGCCGTTCCAGAAGAGTTCTATTGGTGTCCCGCCACCCCGATTTGTATCAGAGCAAAGCCCTTCGATGAACGCATCGAAGGGCCTTTGCCGTCATGAGGCACGCATCGATGTCCGCTGGCAGACATCGGGCTGTCTGGATCACGTCCCCGAGCCCGCGAACACAAAAGAGATGCGTGGTATCCGCAACCCTCGAACAGATTCGTCGGCCCTACGCTCATCGCGCTATGAGCGAACTGCCCAAGTGCCCAAAGTGCGACGCCGATTACACCTATCAGGACGGCGTGCTGCTTGTCTGCCCTTCATGCGCACACGAGTGGAATCCCGCGTCAAAGAACGGCCCAGGCAAGGATCAGGAAGAGGATGCACCTGAGGCGGACGAGGCCATCCGCGACGCGAACGGAAACGTCCTCCAGTCTGGCGACAGCGTCACGGTCATCAAAGACCTGAAGGTGAAAGGCTCATCGCTCGTGGTGAAGTCGGGAACAAAGGTCAAGAACATCCGCTTGGTCGTCGGCGGCGTCGAGGGGCACAACATCGACTGCAAGATCGACGGTGTGGGTGCCATGACGCTCAAGTCCGAGTTCGTGAAAAAGGCATAAGCGGGTTCGGCCCCGGCGTCGTTCAGTGCTCGTTCTCCGCGTCACGGAACAATCGCGACTACTCCGCACCGTGCTTGGGCGCGACGATCGCACCAATCACCCGCGGACCATCCAGCGGCGTGATCTCACACATGGTGACTTCACCGGCGCGACGCGTGAAAATGCGCAGGCCCGTGGCGCTGTCGCGGGTCAACGCGGCCGGTGGTGTCGCCGGGCCGCTGGCGTCCATCGTCACGATCACGCGCTGTCCGTCGGCCTTGGCCAGCAGCACGCCGGTGTAGTTTGAGAACGTCCGGCTGGTGCTCCAGCCGACGAACTCGATGCCGGGCGTGCTGGGCGCGGGGCGCAGTTCGGTGCCGAGCGTCTGCTTGGTCCATGCTGCGAACGCCTCGGGCGTTGTGCAGATTTCGGCGGGCACAAACCCCTTGCGCTGCTCGCTGGCATACAGCGCGATCAGGTCGCTCTTCCACGCCGGCTCGCTCGGCTTCAGCGCCAGCCACGCACCGGCGCTGACCGCCAAAGCCGCGGCAATCCCCCCCACCCAGCGTGTCCACGCGTGCTGCCGCGTGATGCGACCGGCCGTCGGGGACCCTTGCTCCGGCACGGCGTAGTGCGCGCGCACCAGCGCGTCAACGCCGCGAAGTGACTCGACCTCACGGCGCAGCTGCTCGTTGGTGCTGAGCTCGCGTTCGAATTCCACCAGCGCCGCTCCGGCGAGCTCGCCGTCGAGGTAGAGATCGACGCGCGGATCGATGTGCATGTTGGGCTGATCACTCATTGGGTGCCTCCACGAGAAACCGTCAATTCCGGGCGGGCGAGCCACGCGGCCAGTTGGCGCCGGGCGCGATGCACGTGGCTCATGCACGTGCCCTCGGGTATGCCCAGCATCTGCGCGATGGCGTGGTACGGGGTCTGGCCCACCACGCGAAGCAGCAGGCAAGCGCGGGCTGTTTCATCGAGCCTGCCCATCGCCTCCGAGAGTTTTTCGTCGTGCTCGGGAAAACCGTTCATCGAAGTGCCCCCCTGTGCGGAACGTTCGCTGTGCCTGTCGAGCGCATTGCCCCGGCGAGTGCGGGCGCGACGCGCGTTGAGCGCCACGTTGCGCGTGATCTGGGCCATCCATGCGTCGAAGCTGGTGCCCTCGGCAAACTCCGCGAACTTGCGCATGCCCACCATCGCGGCCTCTTGAACGACGTCCTCCGCCTCGGAGCGATCGCCCAGCACCGCGGCCGCCACCAGCCAGAGGCGCGGACGTGAGGACTGGAACAGCGACGCAAACCGCGCCGCCCGGTCGCCCGAGGCGTGCGCACCCATGTCACCAGGCTGGAAAACCGTGTCCGTCGCGAAGACTCCTTGCCTGAAGGCCGCCAAAGCCCGTGCGGGGTCATGGCGGCCGGAAGAGATGAACCGTCATCGGCTTTCGCCGCGACAAGGGGGCAATCAAACCCGACGCCGACGCGAGGCAACGAGCGCGCCGCCCGAGAGCAGCAAGCCGGCGGAAGGCGCGGGCGTCACGGTCAGATTCAGTTGGTATGTCGAAGCGCTGCCCAACTGCTGGAGCCAGACCGAGTACGTCCCGGGCCCGAGTGCGCCGGTGAAGCCGATGGAGCCGGGGCCGGTGCCGATCGAGGCGAGGATGTTGCTGCCGACGTTGCCGACCGACGAACCAAAGTGCGTGTACCCCAGCAGCGGCCCGGGCGAGGGGCTGTTGGGATCAACCGTGACTTGCGCGCCCGACTGAAGTCCGATGAACATCCGCCCGTCGGCGCCGGAGTAGCTCACGGGCGTGATGGCGGTGAGCGTCTGGCCCGCGCCGATGGTGAACGTGAAGTAGTCGCGATCGCCGCCACCGGTGACGGCGAAGATCGCGTTGACACCGGGCGCGAGCGTGAGGGCCGAGGGCTCCGAACCAGCGTTCGAAAGATCGCCGACGCTGGATTCGTTCCATGCGGTGACATCCGCCAGGGCCGTGCCTGTCAGCGAGAGGGTCAATACGGACAAGAGCATTTTCCGAGCGAGCATAAGGCCTCCTTCAAGACGACACCCACGCGCCCGAGCTGACGCTTCGGGCCTCCATGAGTAAATGTCCGCTCGGGCCGACCTCATGCAGGCCACCGCGAAATTCAGGCTTCCATATCGAGATGGAGGCTGTGGAGCGTGCGCCGGGCGATGGGCGTGAGCAGCATGGCCGCCACGGTCAGGAAGATCAGACCGGCAAAGAGCGCGAAACCACTGGCAAAGAGCTTGCCCGACACCGATGCGGGCTTGTCGACGGGGCCCATGCCCGTCAGGATCATCGAGGCGTTGAGCAGCGCATCGAGCCAAGAGAGGTGCTCGAGCCAGTGGTAACCGCACGTGCCGATGAGCAGCGCGACCGCGATGACGCCGCTGGCGAGCAACAGACGTTTGGCGAGCCCGCGGATGAAGTGACGCACGGGCGGGAGTGGTCGCAAGCGTGAGTTGGCGTGGCTCATGGGCAAGCTTACCGGAACCGTCGGGCGCGCAGGCCAAGTGGTGGCGGGCCCGATACCATTGGGCCATTGCCGCTGTAGCTCAGTTGGTAGAGCAGCGCTTTTGTAAAGCGCGGGTCGCAGGTTCAACTCCTGTCAGCGGCTTTTGGGACCGATGTTTGCCGTTCACTTGGCATCCGGACGGATCGGGCGTATCCTCTTGACCCGTCACGCCGGTGGCGGGCTGACAACCGAACAAAGACCCTGGGAGCGTGCCGGAGTGGCCAATCGGGGCAGACTGTAAATCTGTTGACTAACGTCTACGGGGGTTCGAATCCCTCCGCTCCCACTTCAAAGAAAAACCGCCCGCGATGACATGCTCATCGCGGGCGGTTTTCGTTTTTGCTTGCTGCATCAGGCGGTGCCGAGCGGGGATTACTCGCCCTTGGGGCCCTGCATCTGCTGGCCGATGTTGATCTCGCCGTTGGCCTGCTCGAACTGATGGATGACCTGCGAGAGGCTCATGGCCAGGCGCTTGGCGCCGCGCCAGTTGAGCACGACGCGCGAGCCGACGTCGAAGGTGATCATGGGCGAGTTGTCCGGCGTCGGAGTCGGGAGGTTCATGCCGAAGTCGAGCACGACCTCGTCGGGCGTGACCGACGTGCGGATGGTATTGGCATAGGTGATCTTCATCCGCGACTCGTCGATGCGGAGCTGGACTTGCTGCTGCTTCTGCTCGGCCATGGGTCAACCTTTCTCAAGTGAATTGCGAACTGGATAGGGCGCAACGGTATCCCCGCCGGTGTGCAAAAACGAAAAAGCCCGCGGACATTCGCCCGCGGGCTTGTGAGCTTCACGCAATGCGATTACTTCTTGGGGGCTTCCTTCGGCGCCTCGGGAGCCTTGGGGGCTTCGGGGGCCTTGGGAGCCTCGGGCTTCTTCTCGTCCTTCTTCTCTTCCTTGCCGGCCTTCTCCGCCTCGGCGGCCTCCTTGGCGGCGTTCTCGAGCGCGCGGGCGGTGGCCTTGCTCAGCTCCGAGGTCGGGAGGATCTTGGGGAGTCGCCCGTACATCATGTCGGCCTGGTTGGAAGCGCCTTGCATCTCATCGCGGCTGGGAGCCTGCATGAGCGTGACGCCGACGAACTCGCCGCTCGCGGTGAAGACGGGCGAGCAGAGCGAGAAGACGAGACCGGCGGGCTGGATCAGGTTGCGCGGCTTCTTGAGCATCGCGCTGGCCTTGAGCTCGCCGATGTAGATCGAGCGGTCGTAGTAGTTGCCCATGCGGTCAAGGAACATGAGGCTGTCGCCCAGCTTGACGCTCGGCGAATCCTTCATGTTGACGCTGGGGTAGCCCTTGTCCGAGGGCTTGTCGATGCGGATCCAGGCGAGGTCGAGCTCGCTGTCGCGCGCGATGACCTTGGCCGGGACGCCCTCGGTGTCGTCGCCGATGAGGATCTTCATGTCGGTCGGAGCGATGGTGACGCCGGGGGGCAGGGTGCCTTGGTTCCCGCCAACGGTCTGGTTGGAACAGAGCACGAGGCCGTTGGCTTCGATCATGAGACCGGAGGCTTCGCGCTGGAGCTCCTGGTTTCCGCCCATGTCGGCGGGGGCGGAGATCTTGAGCAGGAACTTGAGACCGACCAGCGCGGGGCCCTTGTCGGTGGAGAGTTTGTCATAGGTCATGGGGTCGGCAGCGCGGGCCGAGAGGGCCGGGCCGGCGCTGAGCATGAGACCCGCACCGACCACGAGGGCACAAACCATCTTCGAGAAACCGGCCATGAGAAGGCTCCTTGGTTGAATTCGATCCGTGGTGAGAGAAATCAGAACGCGAGGGTAGCGCCGAGTGCTCCATCGAGCCATGCTCGATGAAGGGGTGTTTACTTGTCGTTCTTCTTGTCGCTGACGACCTTGGGCTTCCACTCGGGCTCGACAAACTTGAAGCTCGTGCGGATGCCGCGAAGTACGACGAACACGACGCGCTCGGGCTGATCCTTGGAGATCTGCTCCATGATCTTGCGGTAGCTCGCCAGGCCCTCGACGCTCTGGTCATTGATCCGCAAGATCAAATCGCCGCCGCTCAGGCCGGCCTGGCCGGCCCAGCCCGTGGGCTCGCAACCGTCGACCATCACGCCCTTTTGATCTTCGGGCCACTGGTTCTCGTCGAGGTCGAAGAACGTCAGCTCGCGGACGTTGACCTCGAAGTCCTTGTTCTCGTCCTTGCGGGCTTCGCTGGCGTCGATGCGCGTGCGTTCGAGCTTCACCCTCACCTCCGCGGGCTTGGCGCTGCGCATGACGGTGAGGGTTGCTTCTTCGTCGATGCTGAGCTTGCGGATCTCGCGCTCCAGCACCTTGGTGTCCTGGAGCGTGCGCGGGGCGAGCTTGGTGCCGTTGATGCCGGTGATGACATCGCCGACTTGCAGGCCCGAGCTCGCCGCGAGCGTGCGCGGGTAGACGCGCGTGACGCGGAAGCCCGTCGTCCCCTCCAGGCCGAGTTGCTTGGAGAGATCGCGCAGCACCGGCTGGGTTGCGACGCCGATCCACGGCTTGGGCACTTCGCGCGGCGGGTCCTGCGGCTTCTCCGGTCGGGGCTTGATCGTCGTCACAAAGTCCTTTCCGCGACGGTCAAACTGGATGAGCAGGAACTCGGGGATCGGATCGCTCTTCATGATCTCCTTGTACTGCTCGACGAACTCCTTGAGGTTCTTGACGCTCTTGCCCCCCACCGCCTTGATGACGTCGCCGTAACCGATCGCCGGTTCAGCGATGGCCGAGGGCGAGCCCGAGCGCGTGCCGGTGACCAGCACGCCGTCGCGCGAGGGCAGACGGAGCTCGCGGGCCGCGGCCTCGGTGATCTCCTCCACCGAGACGCCCCAGCCGCGCACGGCCGTCTGGTCGCCCTTGTCCTTGAGCATCTTCTCGGTGGTGACCTGAACGTTCATAGACTTGCCGTCGCGTTCGACTTCGAGCGTCACCGTCGAGCCAATCGGCGTGTCGGCGAACTTGCGGAGCAGCGCCGGGATCTCCTCGGCAAAGCGGGCCGTCACGGCCTCGCCGTTGAGCTTGGTGATCAGGTCGCCCGCCTTGATGCCGGCGCGGGCCGCGGGGCCCGGGGGCGTATCGGTGACGGAGTTGACCAGCACGCCGCGATCAAAGCCGGTCTTGTCGATGGTGCGCACCGAAATGCCCAGGCTCGAGCGCGGCACCTCGCCGAACTTGATGAGCTTGTCGGCGATGTCGCGTGCGTGGTTGGAGGGCGTGGCGAAGCCCATGCCCGAACCGCCGCGCGTGTTGACGCCGACGATCTGGCCCTTGAGGTTGACCAGCGGGCCGCCGGAGTTGCCGGGGTTGATCAGCGCGTCGTGCTGGATCCAGCGCGTGTAGGTGCCGGTGGGCACGCCGTCGGTTTCCATGTCCTCAGGCTCACCCGTGCGCGCGGTGAAGACGCGCTCGGTGTTGGAGACGATGCCCAGCGTGACCGAGCGCGACAATGAGAACGGCGAGCCCATGGCCATCACCGAGTCGCCGACAACGATCTCGTCAGAGTCGCCAAAGTTGGCGACGGTGAGCTTGGTGCCGGGCTTGAGCGCTTTGACGTTGATCTTGAGGATCGCCAGATCGGTGTACGGGTCCTCGCCGACGAGCTCGGCGTCGACTTCCTGCTTGTCGGCCAGCGTGAGCTTGAACTTCTTGCCGTCGTTGACCACGTGCTGATTGGTGAGCACGTGCCCTTCGCTGGAGATGATGGTGCCCGAGCCGGTCATGCCCGAGCGGTTCTCGCGGCCGCCGTAGTAGGTGCTGGTGTAGGTGCGGATGTTGACTAGCGCGGGGAAGACCTTGTCGCGGGCCTGGATGATCAGCTCGCGCATCTCGTCGCGGAGCGCCTCAGCGCGTACCGGCGGGGCGGAACGATCGTCGGTCGTGCCCGCTCCGACGGGCGTCGTGCATCCGGCGCACGCGATGATGGTCATCAGGGCCAGAGGGACGCTCACGCTGCGAATTGTCGACATGCTCGCCTTTCGTATGGAACAGACCAACGCCGGGCCCGATGCCCGATGTTGGGGGATGCTATCGGCCTTTACCGCAGTAGTGCTCGAACGTTGCGATCGACCGACGGTTACGGTCGGGCCCGTCAAGCCGAGCCCGCGCGGGCATGGCTTGGACGCTCAACTCCGGCGCAGAGTTCCGCGCCAAGTCAGAAATCGTGAAGAAGAAAAAGTGCCACAGGAGGGAGTCGAACCCACACGCCTTTAGGGGGCGACGGATTTTGAATCCGTTGCGTCTGCCAGTTCCGCCACTGTGGCTTTGGTTTTCAAGCGAGCAAGCGTAGACCGCGAAACGCAGGAGAAAAGCGCGGCGGACGGTGTCGAGCGCTCTTTGCTCTCCCCCACTCGCTGCAGAATCGTGCGACTCATTTCAGACATTTAACCACAGAGCACACAGAGAGCACAGAGGAAGGCCCGAAGAGTTCACCGCGGAGGACGCGGAGCACGCTGAGCAAGACCGAAAGTCAGAGGTTCAAGGCACTGTGGCGCGCAAGCATTCTGTCTTTCTCGGCGTTCTCCGCGTGCTCGGCGGTGCAATCGCCTTGGCTCGACCCTTCTCTGTGTTCTCTGTGCACTCTGTGGTTGAATGTCTTTTGCATCTTCACTCAAACCAACCCGCGCCCCCAGCCCAATGAACAAAGCCCCAGCACACGCCGGGGCTTTGTTCGATTCACTCAGCCGATCAATCGATCAAACTCAGAAGTTCCAGCCGATCGTCGCGAAGAAGTCGACGTCGTTCTTCTTGATCCCCGTGCCGGGGCGCGAGTTGTACCGGTCCTCGGCGCCGAGCTTGAGGTTCATGCCCGAGTTCTTGTCGAGCACAACCTCGATGCCGGCCTTGGCCAGGATGCGATAGTCGCTGAAGCGCTTGAGGGATGGGAGGAAGTCCGCGTTCGCGAACATGCTGACGTTCTCGTTGAACTTGTGCGTGAAGTCGAAGCCGAAGACCGCCTCAGGCTGGATCGCCTCGCGGTTGTTCTTGCCCAGCTCCTTGTACCCGCCGGCACCGGCGCGGAGGATGAGGCTCGTGGTCTCCGAGATGCTCGCGGCCTTTTCCTTGCCGATCAGGCGATAGCCAACACCGCCTTGCAGCGTGAGCCGCCAGTTCCACGCCTGGAACTCATCCCACTCGCTGCGCCCCAGGGCCCAGCCGAGCCACGGCGTGTTGCCGAAGTTGTAATCGCCGCGGATCGTCGTCTCCCAGCGGCTCTTGGACTTGTTGCCCGAGTTGTTGCCGTACTGCCAGAGCGTGGAGAAGCTGAGTTCCCAATCGGAGGTGGTCTTCTTCGCGGCGAGGCCAGCGCGGACGTTCAAGTTGCGCGAGTTGCCGTCGGAGCCGTTGAGCCCGCCGTCGATCGAACCCTTCCAACCGGAGAAGAACCCGGTGGAGGCGGGCGCGTCATCGGCGGCCGTCATGGCCTGGCCGATGCTCGGCACCAGCGAGCTGTTGAGCGTGGCGGCATCGTCGGCCAGGGCGACCGAGGCGGACGCGATCATCGCGCCGGCCGAAACAAGAGTGCGGAGCGTGTTCATAAACGAATGTCCTCGTGGTTGCATCATCCCGTCCGCGCGACACTCACAAGAGGGCCGAGCTGGGCGGTTCATCGGGGCCGAAGATAGTCCGCACTAACACGATTGATCTACCCCAGAATCACCCTAATTTCTTCGAGCACAACCGACAACCCCCACTCCCGCGAGACGTGTTATGCGTGGGCACGGCGGTGGGCTGAATCTGATGCGCTGCGAGCACCGGGCACCGGGTGGTGCGTGCGCGCGGCGGCGATGCGCACACGTTTTCTGACTACCGTGCGCGTTCGTGACGCAGAGAACTTCGCAAGCCGAGTTGTCGGTTGCACCCAAGCCCGGGGCGGCGGTGATCGCCACGCTCTTGGGCGCGTCGTCGCTCACGGTGATGGCCGGCGCGAGCATCGCGCCGTCGCTGCCCACCATGTCGGCGTACTACGCGCAGCACCCCGAGCTCGTCCCCGCCGGTTGGGACCCGGAGTTTCTCGCGCGGCTGGCACTCACGGGACCTGGGCTCTTCACGGCGCTGGGTGCGCTGCTGGTCGGGCCGCTGGTCGATCGCGTGGGGCGCTTGTGGCCCATGGTGATCGGGCTGATGCTCTACGTCGCGGCGGGCACTTCGGGGTTGTACGTTGAAAGCCTCGGGCAGTTGCTGGTGGGTCGAGCGCTGCTCGGCGCAGCGGTCGCCCTGGTGATGGTCTCGACGACGTCGCTGATCGGCGACATGTTCGTCGGCCCTGATCGCCAGCGCTTCGCCGGGCTGCAGGGCGCGTGCATGTCGTTTGGTGGCGTGCTCTTTCTGGTGTGCGCGGGGTTTCTGGCGGACGTCGGCTGGCGCTGGCCGTTTGCGATTTACTTCGCGGCCTTGCTGGTGCTGGCCGGCGCGAGCACGGCCTTAGCTCGCCGCGTGAAAACCAATCGCGCCGCGATGGGGCACATCCCGCCGCCCGCCGATGGGCACACGCACGTGGCGGTTCGATCGGTCCTGCTTGTCCTCGGGCTCGCGTTCGTGGGCATGGTGCTCTTCTACATGATCCCGACGCACCTGCCGTACCGGCTGCAGGAGATCGGCGTCACCGAGCGAAAGTTTGGCGGCATCGCCATCGCGGTCAACGGGCTCGTCGCGGGGATCGTCTCGATGAACTACAACCGCGTGAAAGCGAAGCTGCCGTTTGCGGGCGTCAGCGCGGTGCAGATGGGCGTGATGGGGCTCGGCTACCTGTCGCTCTCGCAAGCGACGAGTTATCCACTGGTCCTCGCGTCGTGTGCGCTCACGGGTCTCGGGCAGGGGTTGATGCTGCCGAACCTGACGAACTGGATTCAATCGATCGCGCCGATGCGCCTGCGCGGGCGACTGACGGGCGCGGTGATCTCCGCGGTCTTTTTCGGGCAGTTCTTTTCGCCGATCATCACCAAGCCGATCGGCGATCGGGTCGGGCTCGCCGGTGAGTTCATGATCGCGTCGGCGGTGATGGGCACGCTGTGCGTGTTCTTTGGCGTGCTCGCGGCGATGAGCCGTCGTGCCCGAGCCTGAGCGAGACTCCCTCGGGTAAAGCACCACGGGGCAATGCCGCGATCGGTGCTGCAGGTTTCTCCCGACAACCGACGGCCCCACGCGGGTTGGTAATTCTTCTATACTCAGGCTTCGTCCGGGGCTTCCACCGTGCCCGGCAAGGGGTCAAAGCATGCCGATCAGGACTGCCTATTCCGCCAAGATCGATTACCTCCAGATTCTCGACGAGAACGGGAATCTCGACACCGCGATCGCCAAGCCCGGCACGCCCGGCATTCTCACCGATGAGCAGGTGCTCTTCCTCTATGAGCGCATGGTCGAGTACCGCAAGCTCGACGAGATGGCCTTCACGCTGCAGCGCTCGGGCCGCATGTACACGTATCCGCAGAACAAGGGCCAGGAGGCCGCGGCGATTGGCTCGGGCTTCGCGATGAAAAAAGGGAATGACTACCTCATCCCCTGCTACCGCGAGAACGCGGCGCTGTTCCTTCACGGCCTGCCCATGACGAGCGTCTATCTGCACTGGATGGGCGACGAGCGCGGCAACATCATCCCCAAGGGCGTGAACATCACGCCGATCGCGATCCCCATCGGCACGCAGATGCTGCACGCCACGGGCATCGCCTGGGCGTACAAGATGCGCAAAGAGGCCGACCGGTGCGCCATCACGTACTTCGGCGACGGCGCGACGAGCGAGGGCGACTTCCACGAGGCGATGAACTTCGCGACGGTGTTTAACGTGCCGCTGATTTTCTTCTGCCAGAATAATCAGTGGGCGATCTCGGTGCCGCGTGAAAATCAGATGGCCTCCGAGACCGTCTGCCAGAAGGCGCTGGGGTACGGTGCGAACGCGATCCAGGTCGACGGCAACGACGTCTTCGCCGTGTACAAGGCGACGTTCGACGCGCGCGAGCGTGCCATCAAGGGTGGCGGCGTCACGATGATCGAGGCCTTCACCTATCGCCTAGGCGACCACACCACAGCCGACGACGCGCGTCGGTATCGCGATAGCGAAGAGGTCAATTCGTGGATCGCCAAGGACCCGATGATCCGCACCCGCAAGTACCTCGAGTCACGCGGCCTGTGGGACGACGCCAAACAAGCCGCCGCCGAAGAGCGGGCCAAGGCGATCGTGAACCAGGTCGTCAAGGACTCTGAGACGATCCCCGCGCCCAGCACGGACGAGATGTTCAACTACCTGTACGCGGAGATCCCCGAAGAGCTCCGCAAGCAGCGCGACACCCTCCGCACGCACTCGCTGGGTATGGACCCGAGCCAGGTGGGCTTGAACTCAGGCCATCAGCACGCCTGAACCCACCGTCGGCAGTAATCAATCAACAAGCATAAGACCACCGACCTCCGATTGGGAGTTCCCATGGCTCGGACCGAAAAGCAAATCAAAGAAGGCCTCACCCTTGTCGACGCCATCAACGAGTGCCTCGCGCAGGAAATGGAACGCGACTCGCGCGTCTGCTGCCTTGGTGAAGACGTCGGCCTCAACGGCGGCGTCTTTCGCGTCACCGACGGCCTGCAAAAACGCTTCGGTCCTGAGCGCGTGATCGATACGCCGCTGAGCGAGTCGGGCATCATGGGCACCAGCATCGGCCTGGCGATGAACGGCATGCGCCCCATCCCCGAGATTCAGTTCGAGGGGTTCATGGGCCCGGCGCACGATCAGCTCGTCAACCACGCGGCGCGCTTCCGCAATCGCACCCGCGGCAGCATCACCATCCCCCTCACCGTTCGCGTGCCCTGGGGTGGCGGCATCCACGCCCCCGAGTTCCACTCCGACTCGCCTGAAGCGATTTACATCCACAACCCCGGGATGAAGGTCGTCATCGCTAGCACGCCGTACGACGCCAAGGGCCTGCTGCTTTCAGCCATTCGCGACCCCGACCCGGTGATCTTCTTCGAGCCCAAGCGCGTCTATCGCTCGTTCCGCGAGCAGGTGCCCGAAGAGCAGTACACGATCCCGCTCGGCAAGGCCAAGATCGTGAGCGAGGGCTCGGATGTGACGGTCGTTTCTTGGGGCGCACAGGTCTTCCAGTGCCTCGAAGCGCTCGACAAACTCCCCGAGGATGTGAGCGTTGAGCTCATCGACTTGCGCACCGTCAACCCGCTCGATTGGGACACGGTGTGCGCGAGCGTCGAGAAGACCGGGCGCTGCGTGGTCGTTCAGGAGGCCGCCAAGACCTGCTCGCTCGCGAGCGAGATCGGCATGACCATCATGGAACGCTGCTTCCTTCACCTCAAGGCTCCGGTGCAGCGTGTCTGCGGCTTCGACACGATCATGCCCTACGCCAAGCTCGAGCTCGATTACATCCCCAACGCCGACAAGGTTGTGGAAGCAACGCAGCAGGTTCTCGCCTATTGATTGGCACAAAGCCTCTTCGCCGCGGAGATGCGCGGTTTTGCTCTGGTTTCGCTGTGTGAAAGTGTGTCTCTGCGGTTCACCAAGTCTTTGGATCTCACCATGTCCCACGCGAAGAAAGCCGGCTCCCCGAATGACTTCATCCTCCCCGACCTGGGCGAAGGTGTGCACGAGGCCGAACTGATCAAGTGGCGCGTCGCCGTCGGCCAGCACGTCGAGGAGCACGCGATCCTCGCGGACATGGAGACGGACAAGGCACTGGTCGAGGTCCCCTCGCCGCGCGCGGGCGTCATCTCCGTGCTGCACGGCGCCGAAGGTGAAATCCTCAAAGTCGGCAACCCGCTGGTGAGCTTTGCTGCGGAGGGTGCGAGCGTCGAGGCCAAGCCCGCCGCCAAGCCTGCTCCCGCTTCAGCCCCTGCGTGCGATACCGGTTCGCAGATCGCCAACCTCGTGCCCACCAACGGCACGCACAAGCCCGCGCCCAAGAGTGAAGAGCGCGAAGACGCCGGCACGGTCGTCGGTGCGGTCGGCGGTGCGCTCGGTGGCGTTTCGAGCGCCGATGGCAAAGCCCTTGCCGCTCCCGCCGTCCGCCGCTTGGCGCGCGAGCTCGGCGTCGACATCGACTCGATCAAAGGCTCCGGCATCGGCGGCCGCGTGACGGAAAAGGACGTCCGCTCGGCGGTGTCGAACCCCTCCCCGAGGGAGGGGCAAGGGGTGGGTTCGGCTCGCGCAGCAGCTTCACAACCCGCTGCGCCTTCGCGCCCAAGTGTGCCCGCCCCCGCTCCCGCCCGCCGCGGTGATGACGCCGCCATCATGGCCAGCGTCACCAAGCCCGCGCCGGCTTCGCCCAGTGCCCGCGCCGTCGCTGGCTTTCCCACGATGGAAGAGACCGTCCGCATCCCCTTCCGCGGCGTTCGTCGCACCATCGCCGATCGCTTGCGCCAGAGCGTGAGCAACGCAGTTCACTTCACGGTGATGGACGAGGCCGACGTCACGGCCCTCGATTCGCTCCGCAAGAAGCTCGCCGCGGCCTCGGGCGAGAAGATCAGCTTCCTGCCCTTCGTCGCCAGCGCCGTCTGCCGGTGCCTCGCGGGTGAGTTTGCGCAGTTCAACGCCACGACCGACGATGAAAAGTCCGAGATCGTCCGCCATCGCGCCGTGCATCTTGGCATCGCGACCGACACCGACAACGGCCTCATGGTCCCGGTGATCCGCGACTGCGACAAGCTCGGCGTGCTCGAAATCGGCCGGCACATCACGCACGTGGCTGAGAGCGCCCGCAACCGCAGCGCACCGCGCGACATGCTGATGGGCTCGACGTTCACGATCTCCAACGTCGGCTCGCACGCGGGCCGATTCGCGACGCCGATCATCAACTACCCCGAGTGCGGTATCCTGGCCGTCGGGCGCGCCCGCGACGGCGTGGTGGTGCGCCACGGCGCCATCGCGGTCGGCAAGGTCCTGCCGCTCAGCCTCGCGTGCGACCATCGCGTGGTGGACGGCGCCGCTGCCGCGCTGATGCTGGCGAAGGTGATCGAGCTGCTTCAGAACCCTGATGCGTTGCTGGGCCCGGCGCGGGGTTGATGCATGAGTTGGTCAGAAGCGATCTTCGATCGGTGGAGCGAGGCCGTCAAACTCCGCGTGATGGGCACCGCTTTCGCGCTGTTCATCGCCTCGACCATCGCCTCGTGCAACGAGGTGCGATACGCGGTCTTCGGGTCCAAGACCCAGGCCAAACTCGAGAGCGTCGAGACAGTGATTCGCCTCGACGCTTCAGGCGAGAACTCCAAGCAGCTCGAAGTGAGATACTCGTTCACCGACAAAGACGGCACGGCGCGTAAGGAAGAGGACTACGTACCCGCAACCTGGCCGAGGCCGAAAGGCCCCACGGTTGAGATTCAGTACCTATCAGGCTCGCCCGATCGCTCCCGCCTGGTAGGTCATAACCACTGGGCGCTGACGATCCCGTTCTTCGTCTGCGGCGCAGCGTTCATCGGCGCGACGATCGTCTGGTATCGCGGCTTCGTCGACCATCAGCGCCGGGTTGAGGCGTCGCGGAACTGATGCCAATTCCGACGCGCCGCACGCTCAGAACAGCAGATTCGCCTGCGGATGATCCGAGTTGGTCACCGTCGACATGTCGGTGTTGTTGCAATTGACGAACGGGCCGTAGGCGTTGGTGGCGCCGATGATCGATTGTCCGCCGGGTCCGGCGAATGAGAGCCGGTTGCGTGTGATCAGGTTGTAACCACCCTGCACCTCCAGGTTGCGCCAGTTGCTGATCATCAGGTTGTCGTCGATGACGTGACCGGAGTTGTTCGAGGGCGTCGTCGAAACCGCCACGCGGATGCCCGCCGCGGCCGTGGCGAATTGAGCCGTGCAGACGTTGCCGCGCACCAGCGCACCGGCCGTTGCGATAGAACTGCTGACCTCGCGCAGGACAATGCCACCCTGGCCGCAACCGCTCACGCGGTTACTCAGCACCTCCGCGCCGCCGCCCTGCACAAGGATCCCCGCCTGAGCAGCGTTTTCGACCACGCAGCGCTCGACGATGCCGCCGTTGCCCAGAACGATCCCGTTGGCCGTGCTGGACAAAGGGCTCGTGGTCGATCGCGGCGAGATGACGCAATCGCGCACGATCCCTGGCGCGGTCAACTCGATCGCATTGCCCACGTACCCCGTCACGCGGCAGCGCTCGACGATGAGCCGATTGGCGAAGGACTCAAAGCCCGCTGTCGGCACCTGCGCGATGGCCTTCTGGCGGCAGGACGTGAACAGGCAATCCGAAACGCGCCCCGACTGGGCCAGGAACTGCTCCACAGCGGCGCTCGAGCCGTCGAACGTGCACCGATCGGCCGTCACATCAATCCCCGCGACGAGGCCGGAGTTTGACGTGAACATGAAGAGGTTTTCCAGCATCAAGTACCGCGCCGTGCGGGTGTTGATCAGTGCGTTCGTCCCCGTCACGCCGACTGACTGGCCCAGGATGCGTCCGTTGCGCACGACGACGCTGAGCGCGCTGCCCGATGTGCCGATCGCGACGTTGCTCGCGCTCGCGTCGATGGTGTGCCCGTTGAGATCGATGATGCAATCGGCGTTGACGGTGATGGCCACGCCGCTGCTGGGCACGAGCGACCCCGTGAGGTAGTAGTGCCCGCGCAGATTGATTGTCAAACCGCCGCCGGGGTTAGCGGTGACATACGGCTCAGCGAGCGGCTTGAGCGCGAGCGTCTGATCGAGCCTGTCGAAAATCTCTTGGCTCGTCTTGCCGCTTCCCGCGACCGAGCCCGCGGGCGGATTGAGCGGCCCGGCGTGCGCGAGCTTGGCAAACGCCGCGGCTCCAACGAGTCCCGCACCGGCGAGGAGATGACGACGATCGAGGTTTTCCATAGTGGTCCCCTGTGCTTGCGCCCAGAAGATACCACACGACCTGCAAAGCGGCACCGAATCCGCCACCGCGCGGCCAAAGGTTGCTGCCAGCGCAGGGCGCAGTCGGGCCGGAGATTCGCCAGCTTGATGGGAATCTCTGACCTGAGCCGTTCAGTCCTTCATCGGCGGCAGCTTGCTCGACTTCTCGCGTCTTGCCGCCCGCAACTCGTGCAGTGCCTTGGGCGTCAAGTGGAACGTTGTCTCGCACTTGCCGACGCGCACCTCGCGACCGATGCCGCGCGTCGGGAGTTGCTGGAGCACCTCGATGTCGAGATCGAAGTTGAACTCGCCCCCCGCTTCGATCATCGCCTTGAGGTCCTGGCGCGGCGTGATGCGATAGATCGCCGGGCCGTAGCACGGGCGGAGGAACTTGTACTCCATGCGCTTGCAGACGCACGTGTAATCGGTGCCCACGCTGCCGTAGATATACATGCCCCCGGCGATCTCGGCGTTGGCCAGGAGCGACGCGCCCGCCATGGCGTTGTACCAGTTGCGATTGAACCTACGGAACGGCAGCACCGCGGAGAAAGTCTTGTCGTCAACCTGCTTGATCTTGATCCCGGAGCGGAACGCGTACGGCAGCCAGATCAGCGACGCCACGCGATGCCAGAACGTGCTTCGGCTGGTCAGGCGCGCGATGAACCCCTCGATGTGGTCCATCACCTTGCGCCGCGGTTTGCTGGGCTGCGGCGCGGGCGGACGCGGCGCGGGCGATGGCTCGCGCAGGTCACCGGCCGTGATGGGTGAGGCGGGGTTGCTCACAGGTCAGCCATTCTACGGCGGCGCCCAAGCGGGCGTTCACATCGGGGTCAGGTCGTACCAACCCTTTGCATTGGCCCGCACGCGACGCATCGGCTCGCCCGGTTCGTGGTCAAGGCAGAGCACCCAATCGCGTGCCGCGGCTTCGCGCAGGAGCCATGTGCGTGAGACCATGCTGGTGTAGGGCTCAACGTCGTACCCCAGCGAATAGGCCTGGCCAACGTGCCACGCCGTGGGAAGGACGTCGGGCGTGAAGACGATGTGCCGCCCTTGCGTGTCGACAAAGCGCGTCGCCTGCTGGCCCCAGGTGTGCCCAGAGACGAGGAAGACAAAGACGCCCGGCATGATTTCCGTCTCGCGCGCGTGCTGAGGCACGAGCGGCTCGTCGTTCTTGTCGGGCGTCGTGCCCAGCGGGAAGGCGCGGGGCGAATCGACGAGGCGAACGTGCTCGCGGAGCGGGAGCAGATGATCGGCAAAGTACGTGCGCGTCATGACTGAGCGATTGGCGATCGCGTCGTGCCACTCGCGCTGCTGGGCGAAGATCGGCGCGTCGCCGAGCGTGCGTTTGACGCTGATATCCGCGCGCGAGCCCGCGAAGCTCGAGGCCGGGCCCGTCCAGTCAGGCGTTTCGCCCGGACGGACCAGGCGCGTGAGCCCGCCGGCGTGGTCAAAGTGGAGGTGCGAGACGACGCAGGCGCCGATGTCGAGCGGCTTGCACTTGACCTCGTGCAGCGCTTTCTCAATATCGCGATTCTCCAGTGCGAAGATGTCGCGCGACTTGTCGTCGAGCTTGTCGCCCGTTCCCGCTTCGAGCAAGATCAGCTTGGGCGCGGGCAGGTGCCGACGCGACTCGGGCACCTCATCGGCGCGCTCCAGCAGCAGGCAATTGTGATTGAGCGTCACGCGACCGCGATCATCGGTCGTGCAGGATCGGCTCCAAACCACCTTCGGGATCAGCCCGAACATGCTCCCCGCGTCGAGCCGAAACTCCCCCGCACGCAAGAGCGTCCATCGATAGCGAATCTCACTCGTCATGCTCACAGCGTAGAACCCGCACCGCGACTCGGCAGCCAACGACGCACGATGCCGTCGAGCCCAGCCACCAACACCACCGCCAGCGCCTCGGTCAGCAAGTCGTACGGACTGAAGGTCTCACCGAAGATCCATCGCAGCACCACGTGCTGCCGCGAAAGCCATCCCGGCACCGGCGTGATCTGCGCCAGTTCCATACCCAGGCAGATCACGAGCGAAACCGCCAGCGCGAACGCCACGGGCCGCCGCGCTGCGAGAAAGACCACGATCGCGTACACGATCCAGCACCACAGCGCAACGCCCAGATACTTGTACCAGAGCCCGGGCACCACCCACGTGCGCACCGAGAGCCCGCCGACAAAGCCCGCGAGGCCGATCGCGATGGCCCACCATCGCACAGCCTTGATCGACGGCCGCGCTGGGGACGCGTCCATCGATCGCCCTGATACACCGGTACTGCCTTGATCCATGCCACCCCCAAAGAAAAAGCGCCCGCCACTGGGGCGGGCGCTGGTACGTGCATCGGCGCGTGCGAGTTTGAGAAAATCAACGTCCGCCGGGCATGCCGGGGAAGCCCGCGGGCATCTCGGGCATCTCACCCTCGGGGGCCTTGGGCTTGTCCTTGGCCTTGACCTTGGCCTGCTCTTCGGAGTCGATCTTCATCTTGACGATGCGCCCCGTGGTTTGGCGCTTGACGGAAATCTTGAAGTCTCCGCCGTCTTTCAGCGCGGCCTCGAGTTCGTCGACGTTCTTCACCGGCTTGTCGTTGACGCTGGTGATGATCTCGAACGGCTTGACGCCCGCGATGCTCGCCTTCTCGCCGCGCTCGGTCTTGGAGACGATCACGCCGGGGTCATCGTTCTTGAGCTGCAAGAAGCGGCGCACCTCGTAGGTCAGATTGCGCACCGTCATGCCCGCCGCCTCGGACTTGAAGCGCTTGGCCGAGCCGTAGTGATCAGGGCCTTGCGTGATCACCATGTCCTTCATCTCGGCCTTGCCGTTACGGAAGACCTCAAGCTTGAACTTCGTGCCAAAGCCGATGTCGGTCAGCGAGCGCATGAGCGGCGTCTCAGCGCTGCCAAAGGGCGAGGGCATCATGTCAAAGTACTCGCCCGGCATGCGGTCCATCATGGCGAAGAACTGATCGCCAAAGCCGCCGCCGTAACCGCCGTCGCCCTGCACATCCAGCGGCTTGGGCTGGCCTTCGACGTGCAAGCGCAGCAAGATGTCACCGACCTCGATCCCCGCCTTGGCCGCGGGAGACTCGGGGTAGACATACGTGACCAGGCCGCCGTTGCGCCCGCCGCCGGTGAGTTCGACGACGTTGTTGGCACGCGCGAGTTCGGGGTCGAGCGCCTGTAATTCGGCACCGAGCCACGCGACGCGGTTTTCCTCTTCCTGCGTGAGCGGGCGATTCTCAGGGTCGATCGACTTGGCGCGATCGCCCAATACCTCCGCGAGCTCCGCCACGGGGATCGAGCCGCCGCCCTGACCGGGCATGCGGTAGTACCCACCGAACCGATCGGACTCTGCCGCCACCTTTTCGCGCCGACCCAGCGGCATCACCGCCAGCTTGCCGTCGGTCGTGTAGATGAACGTGAGCTGGCCGCCGCCCTCGTCGCCGTAGGGGTTGTACGAGCGCCGGCGCGATTCGCTGATCGCCGGATAAATGCGGCCCTTGTACCCCTGATAGAAACTCTCGATGCGCTCGGGCATGAGATACGCCGTGCGCGTTTCGCCGCGCACCTGCACGTCGTTTTTCACCAGCAACGTGCCGCGCAGATCGGTCACAGGCCCCGACGCGAACTTGACCGGCGTTTCGATGGGCTTGTCGAGCGTGACGAGGAACCCGCCGTAGTCCTTGAGCGTGCCGGCGAACTTGCCGGTGATGGCCGTGCCATCAGCGGTGAACACGCGGATGCGTTCCAAACGCGCCGTGCGCCGCGGCTTGAAGTTGGCCATCACGATGGCGGTGTTTCGATCGACGACGACCGCCAGGCCGTTCCACTCGGTGCCGCCGCCGGCCTCGGAGTCTTCGCCGTACATCCCGCCGTATCCACCGAAGCGCCGCCCGTACCCGCCGCCCGAGCCGGCATCGCCCTGTCGCGGCGAGCGGAAGTTGACCGTCGTGCGAACCACGTTGCTCGATGCGTCCTTGTCGATCGAGGCGATCATGCGCTCCAGATCGCTCTGGCTCACACCCTGCCACTTGTCAGGCGAGCCCTTCCACGAATCATCCAGCGGCAACTCGGTGTTGCTCCACAGCGCCACCGGCGTGCCCGCCTTGTCGACGATCAGGATGTCATCGCCCACGCGCGAATACTTGCGACCGTCCGACGCGACCGCGACGCTCCCGCCCAGCCCGCCGACGCCCACAACCCATGCGCCCGAGCGATAGCCCTGACGCACCGACTGGTACGGCCCGCTCTTGGAGGCGTCGAACGCGAGCGGCTTGGCGCCGGTCAGGGGTGATGCGAGCTCCAGTACCACCATGTCCTGCGTGCGGAAGTACCCCGAGACCTTGGCGTCGACGAGCGTCTCGCCGGAGCGCACCTTGATGCTCTTGATAAAGCGCGGGTGCAGGCGAATGTCCGACGTGATCACTCGGTTGGGCGCCAGCACAAACGCCGGGCGCTCAACAGGGCGCTCTTCCTTGATGTAGCGCTCCCAGTCCGAGGCCGCAGCCTCGTCGTACGCGCCTTCGTTGCTCGCGCCGGCGAAGCTCCACGCCGAGGAGAACCAGTCCGACCCGGGCCCTTCGCCCTTGTCGTACTGCAGCGTGTACTCCACGCGCGCCAGCGATGGCATGATCGACTCGATCAGCTTGACCTGATCCGCGGGCTTCGGCGCGTCGGCATCGGGCTGGACGATCCTCGCCATAACACCGGCGGCCGAGACGGATGACGCCGGCAGCGCGCCGCCCGAGAGGGCAACAACGGTCAGCGGGGTCAGACAGAGAGAAAGCGTGCGCAGCATGTGGGTCACTCCTTGGAATAGTCACGCTGGAAATCGAGCACAACCTGGCGCATGGTGCCGCGGCGCAGCACCGTCACCACCGTCCGGTTCTTGGTCTCAACATTGGCCACGAGCTGTTCGTGCAGCTTCTGCACGTCGGCGATGGTCGTCACGTCCTTGCCGTCGATCTTGAGGATGATGTCCTGCGAGTAGAGCCCCGCGTTGGACGCGTTGCCCGGGTAGCGCGTGCCGTGGACGAACACGCCCTCCTTGCGATAGAAGAACAGGTCCGGGTTGTCGAACTGATTGATCGCCTTGATCGAGCAGTCCCAGCGCTTGAGCGCCAGCTCATCACCCTCGACCTTCCCCTTCTCGCGCGGCGTGAACTTCACGTTCACTTCCTTGCCCTCGCGCACCACGTCGAGCGATATCTCCTTATCCGGCGGCAGCAGGCCCAGCAGGCGCTGCACGCTCGGCAGGTCTTCGTTGGTCCCGACCGTCACGGGGGTGCCGTTAACGCGCACGATGCGGTCCTTGGGCTGAATCCCCGCGCGCCGCGCAGGAGATTCCGGATCCGTCTCCGACACGATCACGCCATCGGGCTCAGAAAAGAACGTGTCCTTGTTGAAATCGCGCAGCGGCTGGAGCTGAAGCCCCGTCCACGTCCAGTTGACTTTCCCGAACTTGCGCAAACGCGGGATGATGATGTTGATCGCCTCCGACGGGATCGAGAACCCAAGCCCCTCGGCAAAGCCCGAGGTGCCCCGGGCGTTGATGCCGATCACTTCGCCGTTGGTGTTGACCAGTGGGCCGCCGGAGTTGCCCGGGTTGATGGCCGCGTCTGTCTGGAGCCAGTGCACATACTCAGAGATGCCGTCGAGGTAGCGATTGACGCACGAGATAATGCCGATCGACACCGAGCGATTGAGCCCCCACGGCGCGCCCATCGCCATTACAAAGTCACCCTCGTGCAGCACCGTCGAGTCGCCCATTTTCGCCGACGGAATCTGCGTTCCCTTTTCCATCTGCAGTTGGATCAGCGCCAGGTCGGTGTCCTTGTCCGAGCCGATCACCTTGGCGTCGAAGTGGCGGCCGTCGGTCAGCAGGCAGCGCACAACCGTGGACTTGTCGACCACGTGCCAGTTGGTGAGCACCTCGCCGTCGCTGGAGATGATCACGCCCGAGCCGGAGATCGCCTGCGATTCGCGCTTGCCGCTGTCGGTCACCTCGCGGATCACGCGGATGTAGACCACCGCGGGAAAGACCTTTTCCTTCGCGTCCTGCACCACCTTGCGAAAGTCGGGATAGTCCGTCGCCGGTTTGGCGATCGTGGTGGTCGTGGCTTGTGCGAGGGCGGACGAAATCGGTGCGAGGAGCGCGGCCGATCCAACAAGTGCGCAGAGCAAACGCATATCAAAGCTCCGATGAGGTTCACGTAAACGAGCGCCGAGACTATCACATGCCTCCCGATCCCGCAAGCTTCAGAGACACACATACGTGGCAGCTCGAACCGATGTTTGCACCGCAACGATGACAACAAAGTTGCTCTCGCCCGCTGCGCACCACGCTAAACTGGCCTCGAATGACCAGCGAAAACCCTGCAACGCACTCCTCGCCCTCCGCGCTCTCCTGGGGCGCGTACCTCGGCATCAGTTGGACCTGGTGCATCGGGATGTTTCTGCCCGTGTTACTCGTGCGTGACATGGGGATCGCTGCGTGGGCGGTCTTCGCGTTGCCCAACGTGATCGGCGCCGCCGCCATGGGCTGGGTGCTGCGCGATGGAGCCGCTCAGCGTCTTCAACAGAAGCACGCGCACGCGATCGCCCTCTTCTCGATCGTCACCATCGCCTTTCAAGCCTTCTTCCTCGTCTGGGCTGCGTCGTGGCTTCCAATCTCGCGCGATGTCTTTCGCATCGGGGCCGTCGTCGGCATCGTGCTCACGCTCATCCCGCGCACGCTCCGTGATGATCGCTCATGGATCGCCAGCGCCTGGGTGCAGTGGGTTCTCTCGCTCGGCGCGTTGGCCTACGCCGCGTATCGGGGCGATCTGAGTCTGCCCGTTTCAACAACACCGCAGCTTCCTGCAACGCACCTCGCGCCGCTGGCCGCGGTCTGCGTGCTGGGCTTTGCGCTCTGCCCGTACCTTGACGCCACGTTCCTCCGCGCCCGCGCCAACCTCGACGCCCCGCGTGCCAAGCAAGCCTTCGGCTTCGGTTTCGGCGTTGTCTTCTTCACCATGATCATCGGCACGCTGCTCTACGCCAGCGTCTTCGCCAAGCTTCTGGCTGGGCCGATGGTTGTTTCGTGGGCCATCGTGGCGCTGTTGCTGATCCACATCGGTTTCCAGCTCACGTTCACGATCGGCGTGCACAGCGACCAACCCGTGCCCGCACCCGCGCGCTGGCCCATCCGCCTCGCGCCCGCGATCGGCGCGCTGCTCGCGCTGGGGCTCCTCGTGCTTGCGCCCGAGATCAAGTTCGCTGGGCTCTCGCTCACCGAAGTCATGTACCGCGCCTTCATGGCCTTCTATGGCCTCGTCTTCCCCGCCTACGCCTGGCTCTGCATGATCCCCACGCGCGACGGGAACGCAGGGCCGCGACGCGACAAACTCATCGTCTGCGCCATCACCATCGCGCTGGCGTCACCCTTCTACTGGCTTGGCTTCATCGAGCGCCAGACCTGGTGGCTCGCACCTGGCGTCGCCATCGTGCTGATCGCGCGCGTCGCGCTGCGCCGAGCCGCGTCAGGGGCCGGCGCGTGAACGCCGGCACGCTGGTCCACATCATCTTCGCCACGCGGCACTACACGCCCTTTGTCAGCGCGAAAGTCCGCGAACGTCTCTATCCCTATCTGATGGAACTCGCCCGCGACCTCGAGTGCTCCGTCCTGGCCGTCAATGGCGGCACCGATCACATCCATCTGCTTGTGCGCATGCACCCCGGCGTCACTGTCGCCCAGCTCATGGGCGTGCTCAAATCCAACTCATTCACGTTCCTGCGCGAGCACTTTCCTATGAGCGGCTTCTACTGGGAGAGCGGGTACACGCACGAGAACATCGCCGACGAACAGCGCGACGCCATCGCGGCCCTCATCGCCGATCAGAAGTCATTTCATCGCAAACAAACCGCACGTCAAGAGGTCGCAACCATGCGCGAAAGGCTCGGGCTACCGCCTGAGACTCCGTAGCGTGCGCACAGCTTCACACGCAAGCGGCCTCTCGTTTTCGCCTTGCACTTTTCGCTTTCGCGGCTCACCCCACGACATCCGTCCCGATGTCGGTGCGCATCTGCATGCCGTCAAAGTGAATGAGCTTGGCCGCCTGATACGCACGCGTGCGAGCCTCCTCGCGATCGCGACCGATCGCCGTCACGCCCAGCACGCGCCCGCCCGCGGTGATCACGCGTCCCTTCGCATCGAGCTTCGTCCCCGCGTGGAAGACCTGCACGCCCTCAACCTTGGCCGCAGCCTCAAGCCCCGTAATCACATCGCCCACCCGCGGCTTATCCGGATATCCCTTGCTCGCCAGCACCACGCACACACTCGCGCCCGCATGCGCACGAATATCCAGCGTGTCGAGCTTGCGTTGATGCGTCGCCAGCATGACCTCGATCAAGTCGCAATCGAGCTTCATCATGAGCGTCTGGCACTCGGGGTCGCCAAAGCGCACATTGAACTCCAGCACCTTGGGCCCGGCCGGCGTGAGCATGATCCCCGCGTACAGCACGCCGCGATAATCAATATTCTCGCGCCTCAGCGCATCGAGCATCGGCACCAGCACCTCACGTTCAACGCGCGCCAGCGCCCGATCATCGAGCGCCGGCGTCGGACACAGCGCGCCCATGCCGCCGGTGTTCGGGCCCGTCGCCTTATCGCCGATCCGTTTGTGATCCTGGCAGGCGTCGAGCACGTAGATCGATTTGCCGTCGATGAGCGCAAAGACCGAGACCTCGCGTCCCTTCATGCGCTCTTCGATGACCACCACTCGACCGGCCTCGCCAAACTCCTTCTTGACCATCACGCGCTCAAGGGCCGCGAGCGCCTCCGGCAGCGAGTCGGGCACAAACACGCCCTTGCCCTTGGCCAGGCCCGACGCCTTGATCACCTGCGCCGACTCGCGCGATTCGAGGTACGACTTGGCCGCTTCAAAGTCCGTGAAAGTCCGCGCGTCGGCCGTCGGCACCTGCGAGGCCCGCATCATCTCCTTCGAAAACGCCTTGTCCGCCTCCAGCATCGCGCCGGCCTTGCTCGGGCCAAAGACCGCGGGCATCTGATCTGCCGGCACGCCGCTCGATGCGCCCATCGACTCGATCGCATCGACCAGCCCCGCCGCTAGCGGCTCCTCCGGCCCGACCACGATCAACCCGATTTTCTTCTCTACGCAAAACCGCGCCAGCCCAAGCGTCGAACGCGGGTCGATCGTCAGCTCAACACTCTGTGCAATCGCGTTGAGCCCAGGGTTTTCCGAATTGGCCGCGTAGATCACGCCGCATCGCGGCGATTGCTTCAGCTTCCAAGCCAGCGCATGCTCGCGCCCGCCGGTGCCGATGATCAGAACATTGACGATGGATTTGGCCTGGGCGTCGGTCATGGGGGCGATGGTAGATGGATCACGCGCGCCAAGCCGCGCAAGCACGCTCTTGCGAGCTTTTCTGCGTTCCAAACGACGCACAAACTCTCTGCCGCGGGCCCGTCCAGCTTGACCAATCCCCCCGCGTGACTATGATGGCCCACAAGTCTGCGGGGTAGAGCAGCCTGGTAGCTCGTCGGGCTCATAACCCGGAGGTCAGTGGTTCAAATCCACTCCCCGCTATTGCAAGAAACCCCCGGGTCGCAAGACTCGGGGGTTGTCGCTTTTGCTTGGGAGGAAAAACACCGGGTGAGTTCAGTTCCGCCGCGCCGTTGCGGGTGATCCTGCGAGGATCCCGCCGTCGATGACAAACTCCGCGCCCGTCACATACGCGGATTCGTCGCTGGCGAGGTAGACCGCCAGGAGCGCGACATCTTCGGGCGTGCCCATCCGACCGAGCGGCACCTCCGCAGACAGCGCAGCGATCGCCGCGGCCCGTGACTCGGGCGTGTTGCCCAGCATCGGTTCCCACATCGGTGTCAGTATCGCGCCCGGATGGATCGAGTTGCAGCGAATCGAGTACCCCATTTCCGCGCAGTACAACGCGACAGACTTGCTGTGATTCCGAACGCCAGCCTTGCTCGACGCGTACGCCGCGGCACGACTGATGCCGACTTGCCCTGACCTCGAGGAGATGTTGACGATCGACCCGCCTCGCCCATGTGGCGGCTTCATGGCGGCGATCGCGTGCTTGCAACCAAGAAACACACCGTCGAGGTTGGTCTCATGAACGCAGCGCCAAGCCTCAAGTGATGCGTGCTCAGGATCGTGCGGCCCCATATCGGGCACAAACCCCGTAACGCCGGCGTTATTCACCAGGATATCGAAGCGGCCGTGCAACTTCACCACTTCGGCAAGGACGCGCTGCCAGTCGCTCTCCGACCGCACGTCGAGCTTCCTGCCGATCGCCTTCGGCCCGATGGCCGAGGCCGCCGCTTCCACGCCAGCGACATCGATATCCGTGGCGATCACCACGGCGCCCTCACGCGCGAACGCTCTCGAACACGAGAGGCCGATGCCGCGGGCAGCACCGGTGATCACGGCAACCTTGGAGGACATGCGAGGCATAAGAGTGATAATGATTTTACCCGGTTAGGTGAGCCAACTGGAGAGCGCGATTCATGGCCGCATGGGCCGCTTGCACGCACTTGGGCGTCACTCATCGTGCGAGACAGAACCAGCGCGTGAACAGCCCCGAAACAACCAACACGATCACCACCGCCGCAACCACGGATCGCTTGCGCTGGCGTAGCGGGAAACGGTCCCATGCTTCAAGATCGGCATACCACCGATCCTCGCCGCTGTTGACAAAGACGCCATCTCTCGCGAGCTTGGAGAACACCAACTCACTCAGTCTCCCGAGTTCCCCTCTCGGGATGGCTCGGTCAGGGCCGATCGCACCGAGGGACTTAAACCGTTACACCAAATCCCGCTGTGTTCGACGGATCTTTAAGCTGGGGATGATGGCCGAAGCAAAACCACCCACAACACCATTACACTCCGACAGGCTTGAGAACTCGTCCCCGCTCTAGAGAGCGGCGGCCTGACGGAGTGACGTTGTGCATCGGTTCGGAACACGACCTCCCGCTTAGGCGCTCCATAATCGCCAGAGGGAGCATGCCCGCTTGATTCCCCCTATGGAGCGCTCAAAGGCGGTCTCGGCAGGTCTCCGCGACGATCGGACGACCCTTCATGCCGCTAGGTTGAACTACCAGACACGTCGCGCAGCCGCCATGTCTATGTTGGTCTCGCTATCGCGTCGTGTTACCGCTACGCGGCCACTATTCGCATAACCCCCGGGTCGCAAGACTCGGGGGTTGTCGTTTTTGCCCGCGTTGTTCGAGGATCGGGGAGCGACCCCCTCGGTGTGTCCTTGACACGCTGCACCGGGTCATATATCTTGTAGCGATATGAGCGACCGCTTGCCGTTTCGCACGACCGACTACGCGCTTCTGGGCGTACTTGCCCAGGGAGGGGCGATGTCGGGCTATGACGCCAGGGCGTACATCGAGATGTCGATCTCGCAGTTTTGGAGCGAGAGTTTCGGGCAGATCTATCCGGCTCTCGAGAGGCTGCGACGTTCGCGGCTTGTTCGCTGCCGTACCGACGCGGAGTCGCCGCGTTCGCGCAAGGTGTACGAGATCACCGACGCTGGACGCAAGACGCTTGCGGAATGGCTCGCGATGCCGCCCGAGCCGGAAAGGCCGCGGAGTGAGGCGATCCTCAAGACGTTCCTCGGCGACCAGGCTGCACCTGGTGTTGCTGTCCGCCATCTTCGCGATCTGGCGGAGTCGATGGAGCGCCGTGCCGCGGCGCTCGAGCAAGTCGAAGTCTCAGTTCGAGCCAGCGACGCCGGCGCGCGTTCGCTGCCGTACTCGGTGGTATCCATCCGCGCCGGGATCCATCTTTCGCGTGCTCGGGCGGCGTGGGCCCGCGAGGCGATTGAACTCATTGAGACCCATGAAGGGAGGCACGCATGAGCGGGCAAAGCACCAGCAGTACACAGGCCGGCGAGGTCGTTCGATCGCCGCAGGCGGACGCAGTCTCGAACCAAGCACCCGACGCGGGCATGTTCGATCTGACGCGGGTGCAGCCGGTGCCGGCGGGATGGTTGTGGGCCATTCCGCCTGCGGCGGTTGCATGGATCGGCGGCGTGGCGTTCCTCGGGCAGTACCGCACGAATCAGATCGCCGCAGCGTTGGCCAACGTGGCACCGCTTCAGACGCTCTACTGGTCGTGCGTCACGCTCGGCGTCGCCGGAGTGGTGCTGATGGTCGTGCTGGGCCGGCGCGGACACGGCGTGCTGTGGGCCGGCGTCGCGGGCTATCTGCTCGGCCATGCGATCTTTGCGTGGCTGCCCGTTCACCATCTGATCGACTTCCGCATCCCGTTCACGTCGACAGCCGATGCTGTCGCCTTCGTGAAGCACAGGCTGGTGTACGGCGTGTGCGTGGCCTTGTCAGCAGGAGCGGCGCTGGCGCTTTCGGCATGGATGCTCGGAGCCTGGCCGCGATTCCACCTGGGGCTCGGATCGTGGAGCGTGCTCGGCCGCGACTTCACCCATCGCAGCAGGCCCGAGACATACCGCAAGGCGATGTTGGGCTTCGCCCTCTTCGCGGCGGTTCTCTGGGTGATCGGACAGATGGGCGTCGAGCTCGCGCCCCTGCGGAGCGGCCTTCTGTGGGCTCTCATTCCCGCGATCCTGCTCGCCGCGATCACCAACTCCCTGGTCGAGGAGGTCATCTACCGGGGCTTCATGCAACCCGCGTTTGTCCAAGCTGCGGGCATCGCGCGGGGACTGTGGATTCAGGGAGTGACGTTCGGCATGCTGCACTGGGGCATGAGCGTCGGCGTGGTCGCGGCGCTTCCCACGTCGCTCCTCATCGGGATCGGCTCGGTGTACTGGGGCAAGGCGGTACTCGACACGCGCGGGCTGTCGTGGGTCATTGTGGCGCATGCCATGGTCGATGTCGCGATCATGTGCGCGTACTTCGTGCCGCGGGGAAGCTGACGAGGCGTTGCCCGAAGTCCAAGGCGTCGGCAACGCGTCGCCAGCCCCGTGAGTAACTGCGCCGTGTCTCTGGGGCTCTGAGCATCACGTCGTCAGACCACCCCACGTCCCCTTTTGCCTCAAGGAGAAGGACTCGCGCCACCGCGAGTCCTTTTTCGTTGGTACCGGTGCCGCTCACATCGCTCGGACCGGACGCCCATTGCTCATGATGGGACCTCCCGCGGCCCACCTCGTCGGGCGTCTGACCAACCTCCTCATCCCGCAATCCATCGCCGCAACGGCATGATTCCGTGTGCGCCGAAGGCCTGCTCGGGATTCCACTAATCAAGGTATCTCAAATCTCCGATGCCAACTTTGGGGGCAGGACGTCCCGCTGGACACACCCTGGAGCCGCTCTATGTGTTCAGACTATCGATGGCAAGCACATTTCGGATCAACCTTGAGAGCCTCGCTCGCCGGGCTTTGCTGCGTCCTCGCGTGTCTACTGCTAGCTCTCAGCGCCAAGTCTCAGGAATCTTCGTCGGTCGCAAATCCTCCAACCGAGACATCGACATCGCCGACGCTGCAAGCTGGCTGCGGGTACAGCGCCGAGGGCTTGCCCGCCGACTCGCAGGCGACGAACCATCATGCCCCACACGGTGCCGGCCCATCCGAGACCGGTAACGCGTTCATCGATTTCTTCACCGCCGGCGGCAACTACATGCCGCGCGTGCATTGTCTCTCGACCGCCACCGGCGAGACCGATTGGCCGTGGGTCGTCACACTGCTCGTGCTGAGCGCCGGCGTCATCGTCGCCTATTTGCGCATCTTCGTCTTCTGGATGCAGTCCTATTTCGGCGAGAAGTCCGAGGACCGAAACCACAAGCTCTTTGATCTGGCCGCGATCTTCCTGCTCTGCGCTGTCTGCGGCTACGGCATGTCGATGGTCATGTTCGCTTGGCCCGGTTACCGCCTGCTGGCGTTCTTCCTTCTGCTGCTCAACGTTTTCTCATGGAAGTTCTGCGCGCAGCTCCGCCCATTCGGCAAGGTCTTCACCGCTGGTCGGCTCGAGCGTCAGCTCCGCGAGAGCGTCGAGAACCGCGCGCTGCAGCTCGAAAAGCTCGTCGCCATCCGCACGGCCGAGGCCAACCGCCTGGCGGAAATCGCCAAGCGCACCGCTAACGCCGTGGTCATTACCGACCCGCAGGGTCGGATCGAGTGGGTCAACGAAGGTTTCACGCGCATCACCGGATACACGCTCGATGAAGTCAGCGGACGCACGCCCGGCAGCGTGCTGCAGGGGCCCGCGACCGACTCGACTCAGGCCGAGCTGATGAAGGCCGCCATCGAACGCGGCGAACCGGTGACGGCGGAACTCGTCAACTATCACAAGAGCGGGCGACCCTACGTCATCCGCGTCGAGATCGCCCCGCTCCGCGACGAGCACAACACGCTCACCGGCTTCATGGCCATTGAGAGCGACGTGACCGAAGCGCGGACCATCGCCGAGAATCTGCGCACCGAGCGCGAGAAACTCGTCAGCCTCGTGCACAACCTGCCGGGCGTGGCGTTCCGTGTCGCGTGCGACGAGCACTGGACCAACCTCTTCGTCAGCGACGCCATCGAAGACCTCACCGGGTATCCCGCGTCTGACTTCATCAACAACGCCGTGCGCGACTGCGGCAGCATCACCCATCCCGACGACCGGGAGATAGTCGATCGCTGCGTGCAGCAAGCCATCACGACGCGCCAGCCCTATTCCATCGAATACCGGATCATCCACCGCAACGGCAGCATCCGCTGGGTCAACGAGCGCGGCCGAGCCGTCTTTGAAGGCGATATGCCCAAGTACCTCGACGGCGTGCAATTCGATATCACCGAACTGCACGAAGCCCGCGAGACCGCCAAGGTCGCCAACCAGACCAAGAGCCTCTTCCTCGCCAACATGAGCCACGAGATCCGCACGCCCCTTACCGCGATCCTGGGCTACGCGGACATCCTGCACGACGACGCCGCGACCAATCGCTCGTCGGATCAGCAGATCCAGGCGATCGAGACCATCCGCGCCGCGGGCTCGCACCTGATGGTGGTGATCAACGACATCCTCGACCTGTCCAAGATCGAAGCCGACAAAATGGTGATCGAGCGCGTCGAGACCTCGCTGTCGGGTGTGCTGCACGAGGTCATGTCCCTGATGCGCCCGCGCGCCGAGGAAAAGGGTCTGAAACTCACCGCAGAGCTCCGCTCATCGATGCCCGACCGGATCTTCTCCGACCCGACCCGTCTGCGCCAGATCCTCATGAACCTCGTGGGCAACGCCGTGAAGTTCACCGAGTCGGGCTCGGTCGTGCTTTCGCTCTGCACCACAGAAGAACCGCACGGCGCTCGCCTGCTCATCGACGTCCAGGACACCGGCCCGGGCATGACTTCCGAGCAGGCCGGCGTCCTTTTCAACGCCTTCGTCCAGGCCGACAACACCGTCACCCGCAAGTACGGCGGCACCGGCCTCGGACTCACCATCAGCCATCGCCTCGCGTGCATGATGGGCGGCGACGTGAAACTGCTCGCCACCGAACCAGGCAAGGGCACCACCTTCCGCTTTGTGCTGCCGCTGGAGTCCGTGCCGGGCACGCGCATGATCAACAGACTTCTCGACATCGATCCGATTGCGCACAAAGCGACAATGACCGCAGCCGTCGTGCTCAACGGACGCATCTTGCTGGCCGAGGACGGCGCAGATAACCAGCGGCTCATCGCGCACCACCTCCGCAAAGCCGGAGCGCACGTCGACATCGCCGACAACGGCCTGCTCGCGCTCGAGAAGCTCGACGCCGCCGCGGCCCGAGGCCAGCCCTACGACCTGCTCGTCACCGACATGCAAATGCCCAAGATGGACGGGTACACGCTGGCGCGCACCCTGCGCGAGCGAGGCAGCACCCTCGCCGTGGTCGCGCTGACCGCGCACGCGATGTCCGAGGACCGCGCCAAGTGCCTCGATGCAGGCTGCGATGATTACGCCAGCAAACCCATCGATCGCAAACAGCTGCTCTCCACGTGCGCCCAGTGGCTGGGCCGCCCGAGCACGTTCCGGTGGTCCAAAGCGTCAGCTGCTTAACCGCTCGGCGACCCCGCACGCCGAGTGGAAACTCGGTCGCTCGCTCGCATCGGAGCCCTGCGCTTCACGGGCCGTCCGCCTCTATCGCCTTGCCCTTCTCACGCAATTCCGCCGCGCGCTGGTCGTACCCCTTGTCAGGCTCGAGCTCATGGCGGCTCTTGAAAACACTCACCGCCCGCTTGAACGCTGAAATGTGGTACGAGTGCTTCTCGCGGTCCAATTGCGGGCCGGGCGTCGTCAGCTTGATGGCGTCGAGCGCGAGTTTCTCGGCTTGGTCCATCAAGGCGACACGCTCAGGCATTGATAGCTTATCGTCCTTCGCCGCCGCTTTGGCAAGGTCCTTGGCGAACCACGACTTCGGTCCGGCGGTCTGCCAGAGCTCGCTCGACTGCATCGAGTCAAGCTCACTCGCGTACGGCGCCATCTCCGCGAACATCCCGCGCTCGGCAAAGCACAGAGCAATCAAGCCGATCGCCTTGGCGAGTTCGCCGCTCCCCGGTTTCTCGATGAGCCTCGACTGCGCGAGGTACTTCGGCGCGAATGCCCGCGCCTCGTCGAGCCGACCCGTCTTGAAGTAGCACTGCAAAAGCGTCTCGCCCGCGAAGAGCAACGTGCCGTGCTTGCCCACGCCGCTCCATGCGCGCTCAAGCCGCGGGATCGCGTCCTCAAGCCGCTTGGCCGCGGCGTAGTTCACGCCGAGGTTCGCCGTTGTCAGCAGCGTCCTGGGATGATCTGGTCCGAAGCTATGCAAATACGCCGCGAGCAACTCCTCAAAGATCGGAATCGACTGATCGAGCTTGCGAAGGTTCCAGTACGCCGAGGCGAGGTTGTTGATCAAGGCCATGCGCTGCGGGTGCTCCGGTGGCATGGTCAATCTGAGAATGCGTTCCGCCTCCTCGAACTGCTTGATCGCGTCCTCACCTCTGTTGATCTGCTGGTAGATGAACCCAAGATTGGCAATGGCATTGGCGGTCTTCTCATGCTCGGGCCCCCAAAGTGCGCTGTTGGCCGCGATGCACTCCTTGCTCACCGCGATGGCCTCGTCGGTCTTGTTCTGGTCAAACAGCGACGAAGAGAGATGCCCCAAGGCTGTGACGGCTTCCTTTCCCGGCTTCCCGTCTTCAGTCCGCGAGAGACGGATCACCTCACGAGCCAGCTCCCCAGCACGCTCGAAGTTCCTCGTGTGATGCATCGACGCCGCGAGATTGTTCATCGACGCAAACGTGAGCGGATCGCTCTCGCCGAGCATTTTCTTCCGCGTCGCCAGCGCTCGCTCAAGCAGCACCACCGCCTTGGCGGGCTCGCCCAGATGCATCAACGCATTCCCGAAGTTGGTTTGAAGCTTGGCGACCGTGAGCGGATCGCCCGTCGCCTCACCCTGGAGCTTATCGATCGCGCTGTCCATGTCCTCGACCAACAGCGCCTGCAGCGGACGACCGGACTCAGCAATGCGTTGCGGATTCAAGTTTGAGAAGATCGAACCAAGAACCTCGTTGGCCGTCTCAACCTGACCGAGCCGCAGCTCAGCCTGCTGACGCGCTTTGGCCTCGCCCTCAGCACGCTCACGCTCGGCCGCGCGCGCCACGATCGCCTGTCGCATACCGACCGTGGTGCCGACCACGCCGATGATCAGCGCCACGCCAACCATCGACGCCGCCGCCACGGGCCAGCGATGGCGCTTGACAAACTTCTTGATCCTGTACCCCGCACTCGGCGGCGCGGCCATCACCGCCTCGCCGCTCAGGTAGCGCCGCACGTCCATCATCAATCCGTTGGCGGTCTCGTAGCGGCGCTGGCGGTCCTTCTCGAGCGCCTTCATCACGATCCAGTCCAGCTCGCCACGCACCAGCGCGCCCAAGCGCTTGGGCTCGGTGTGACGGCTGGCCGCGACGCTCGCCAGCGATTCGGTGTTGGCGCTGATGCGCGTGCTGGGCCGTGGCGGCTCGACCTCGCGGATGATCCGCTGGATCTCCGCGTACGCCGCCGAGCGCAGCTCCTTGCCGCTGAACGGCGTCGTGCCCGTGAGCAGCTCGTACAGCAGCACGCCGAGCGAGTACACATCGGTGCGCGTGTCGATGTCGAGGCTGCCTTCTGCCTGCTCGGGGCTCATGTACTCCGGCGTGCCGATCAGCGCACGATGCTCGGTGAACAGTGTCTTCTCGGTGAGCTTGCTCGCGGTCGCCTTGGCGATGCCGAAGTCGATGACCTTGGCGTGCGCGCGCCCGTCTTGCATGGAGACCAGCACGTTGCTGGGCTTGATGTCGCGATGGATCACGCCCTTGGTGTGCGCGTGCTGGACCGCTTGGCAGACCTGCGCGAACAGTTCGAGCCGATCGTGCACGCTCAGGTTGTGCTTATCGCAGTACTCGACGATCGCCTCGCCCTTGACCAGCTCCATGACAAAGTACGGCCGCCCCGTCTCGGTCGCGCCGGCGTCAAAGACCTTGGCGATATTGGGATGGTCCATCAGCGCCAGGGCCTGGCGCTCCTGCTCGAAGCGCGCGACCACTTGATGCGTGTCCATGCCCAGCTTGATGATCTTCAGCGCAACCTTGCGCACCACCGGCCGCTCTTGCTCAGCCATGAACACCGAGCCAAACCCACCCTCGCCGATCGCCTGCAACAACTTGTACGGCCCGATCCGCGTGCCGGGCCGCTCGCGGAGCGACGGAGTCCGAATCGTCGCCGCCGAAGCGAGGTCCGATGCCACCACGGTCGGCGCGTCCGGTCGCGTGGGCTCCGAGAGAAAGCGATCGTCATCAAGCGCCGCGAGCATGGATTCAATCCGCGCACGCAGCGCTGCATCCCCGCCGCACTCATGATCGAGCAGCGCACCGCGATCTTGCGGAGCCGCCGCGGCCACCAGATCGAACAAGCGACGGACTTTCTCGTGATCCGATTCTGGCATGTCGAGCTCCTGGCACCTTTTCACGCGCGCTCGCTCTCGATCGCCTCCTTCAGCCAGCCGCGGGCAAACGCCCACGTCCGCTTCACCGTCGGCTCCGAGACTCCGAGCGCGGCCGCGGTCTGTTCGATGCTCAGCCCGGCGAAGTACCGGAGCCTGACCACGGCCGCCGCGTCCTTGTCCACGCACTCCAAGCGGACGATCGCCTCGTGAAGGATCAGAAATCCCGCAGATTCTGCCTCGGATGAAGTATCGGGCAGCCCGGCGAGATCGAGCGCAGCTCGGCGCGCCTCCGGCCCGCCGCGGATGGCCGCGGCTTTGGCGCGAGCGCGATCGAGCAAAATTCTCCGCATCGCCTCCGAGGCGGCGGCGTAGAAGTGCGCCCGGCTCGCCCAAGGGAGCTGGCGCGGACCGGCAAGCTTCAAGTACGCCTCGTGCACCAGCGCCGTCGCCGAGAGCGTGTGGCCCTTGGATTCACCCATCATCTGAAGCTGAGCGGCCCCTCGAAGTTGCTCGTAAACAAGTGGCAAGAGCCGATCGGCCGCCGCGTGATCTCCCGCGGCGGCGGCGTTCATAAGGATGGTCGCATCGCTCTCGGCCATTCGAGTGGTCAAGATTCTAACCGACGCCGACGAGCAGCGAAAACTCCCGCCACGACGCAAACCCCGGCTGCGCCCGGCGCCGGAACGCCCGGTGGGACGGGGGCCGTCGCGAGCGTGGACGCGTACAGATCCCCGCGCACCCACGCTTGCTGGCCGTTGTACTGGAAGAACACCTCAAACCCAAACGCCGGTGCCGGCCCACCCCAACCGTTGTTACTCGTGTCCGATGAGAACGCGGAGCCGCCCGGGAACGGCGCGGGCAACGTCGTGCCTGAGCTCAGAAATCGCTGCGTGTCGAGGAACACCAGCGAGATCGAGACTTGCGTCAGCGCGTTGTTGACGCTGAGCTGAAGCCGATCGGTCAGCGCGCTGCGCGTGACCAGAACGTTCCCGTTGCCGGTCCCGCTCGAAGGGCCCGCCAGATACTCAACGGCCGTGAAGCCCAGGTTGATGGATATGTACTGCGGAAAGCCCGAGCTTGCGGCGAATTGCGTCGCGCCCGGGCCGGTCTGCGACGCGCCCCCGGTGACGTACGCAAAGCGCACCGGCAAGAACCCCGTTCCCACCAGCGATTGCACGTTCGTTGATGCGGACGTGAACGCACCTGAAAGCTGCATGGAGACGACATCCGCGCGGGCCTCACCGCCAGCGGCACACGCCAAAGCCACCCCGGCCGCGGCGCATACGAGGGCCGCCCGATCCGCAGAACCTGAGCTCATCAATGAACGCATCTTCCTTCTCCTCTTCCTGATTGGACCCGGCTTCCTCAACAACCAACGCCCAAGCTTTCACTCAAGCCTCCGCCACGCCGCGTCCAGCGCGGAGTGCCACGAGAGGCCAATGACACATTTACCAATTGGGCTTCTTCCTCTCCCAGCAATCTCTCGCCGCCGCCCCGGCGAAATCGCGGGAGCGGCTTAGTCAGATGGTAATCGATCCTGCCCAATCCAGCAAGAGCTTTCGTCGCGAGTCAGCTCACTCCTGGCCTCGGTTGCCGCCCCCCGTCGATCCAGCCCCGCGTCAATCCACCCAGATTCTCGGTCCGTCGTCCCGAGAAATCGTTGCAATACACTCCCCCCATCGTCGTTGTGCTCCTGTCCGGGTCTTGGTTGGTCCCGATCTGGGGTCTCGTCTGTGGGGTGAAGGTTGTCCATGCAGCCGCAGCTGACCTCGGATTCGGACCTCTCGCGCATCATCGCAGCGGCGAGCCGCGGCGACGACACCGCTTGGCGCGAGCTGATCGGTCTCTACGGGCGACGGGTCTTCGCGCTGGTCCGCAGCCGAGTCCACAAGCCCGATCTGGCAGAAGAACTCACCCAGTCGGTGTTCGCGACGGTCGCGGGCAAGCTGGGCACAACCGGTTACACGGAGCAAGGCAAGTTCGAGGCGTGGCTCTTTCGCATCGCGGTCAACCGCATCCGCGACGAGGTCCGACGGCTCAAACGACACGCCACCCCCTCAGACCCCGTCACCTTCGACGGCGTCTCCTCAGCGGCCCCGGCGCAGCGCGTGAGCGAAACGGAACTGGCCGCCCTGCGAAAAGCCATGGGCACACTAAGCGACGCCGATCGTGAGATTGTCGAGCTTCGCCACCACGCAGGCCTCCCCTTCGCCACCATCGCCGAGATGCTGGACGAACCGATCGGAACCCTCCTCGCCCGTCACCATCGGGCGCTGAAAAAGCTCAAGGAGTTGCTCGCCGGGACCGACGCCGACAACGACCCAAACCAGCGGAGTGGAATCTCCGCGGAGCACGCACGATGAACACCACCGACCTCAACCAAATTCCCGATGAGCTTCGCGTAATCGACGCGCGCCTGGCCGCCCTTGGCCAGGCCGATCGCGATGCCGCCGACGGCCAGTTCGAAGATCGCCTGACCCGCGCCACCTCGGGCATGCTCTCGTCCGCGCCCGCCCTGCGCCTGGTCGGTGGCGAAAGCTCACCCCGCCGCGCCGCGTGGATGGGCTTCGCACGCTACGCCGCCGCTGCCGTCATCCTGCTCAGCTTCGGCTCTGCGATCTACCTCGCCAACACCGCCCCCATCAAGCGCGGCCCGATCGACGAGCTCACCGTCTCGCTCGACGACCTCATCAACTCAACGGTCGCCCTCGAATCGCTCGATGCCTCCGACCCGTTCACCACGCTGCTGAGCGATCTCGACACCATCGACCAGGCCCTTCGCACCCAGCCCTCGATCCCCGACACCAGCACCACCGGCTCGATGTGAGCCTTCGCCCCGTGGAGCGTTCTATGAACCGTCCGTCGATCATCAAGTTTGTGCTGGCCGCGGGACTCGCCTCGGGCTTTGCGTTCGCTTCGCTCGCGCAGGGCCCCGGCCCGGGCGATGCCTCGCCGCCCGGTGGTGGCGATCAGATGCGCCGCCCCATGCGCGACGGCGAAGGCCCGCGCAACCGCGCCCCCGTCACCGCCGACGCGCTGCGTAAGTGGCTCTCCAAACGACTCGATGCCTCGCGCGCCATGACCGCACGCCTCGAAGAAGCGCTCGGCAAACTCGACAAGGGCGAAGACCCCGGCGAAGTTCAGCGCAGCCTTGGCACCGCGCTCCGCGAGCACATGCAGGCCATGCGCGCCGAAATGCCCGGCGCCGGCAACGGCCCCAACGGTCCCAATGGGCCACGCCCCGGCGATGACATGGGCGGGCCAATGAACGATCGTCCCGATCGACCCGAAGGCCCCGGCATGGGCGGGCCCGAAGGCCGCCCCGGCGAAGGCCCCGGTGGCCCCGGCGGCCCCGGCGCAGGCCCGCGCGGCAAGATGTCCGCTGAGGAACGCCAAGCCCTGCGCGAGCTCGTCCGCGAGAATCGCCCGGAGCTCGCGAAGAAAATCGACGCCTTCGTCGGCAAAGAGCCGCGCGGCGCTGATCGCGTGATCGAAGGCGTCGGCAACAAGTTCCGCGACCTGCCCGAGCTCAGGCAGCGCGAGCCCGAGCTCTTCGCACTCCGTCTCGACGAACTCGACAACACCATCGAGATCATGCAGCGCACGCGCGTTTGGCGCGAGCTGCGCGAGGCCAAGGCCGATCAGCCCAAGCTCGACGCCGCCCGCGCTGAAGTCCGCAAAGCCATGAGCGACCAGTTCGAGCTCCACCTCAAGCTCCAGCAGCACCAGGTCGCCAAAGTCAAAGAGCGTGCCGCCAAGCTCGAAGCCGAGATCGCCAAGATGCGCGAGCTGCGCGAAAAGTCCCTCGACGAGCGCACCGACGCCGTGCTCAGAGGCCCCCGCCCCGGCCCCGGCGCACGCGGCCCCGGCGCCAAAGGCGACAAGCCCGATCATCCGGATAAACCCGGCGAGCGCTGAGCATGCGATGAAAAAAAAGGGGCCCGCGTGAATGATTCACGCGGGCCCTCGTTCTTTCCGTGCACGGACGCTCAGCTCACAATCGACCCCGGCGCGATGTCCGCATCAGGCCGCAGCAGAATCACCTTGCGCACCACGTTCGGATCATTCGCCGCCGCGTCCTTGGGCACGTCGCTCGCCGCCAGCAGCATACCGCGCGATTCCTCGCCGCGGATCACGCGCGGCGCCAGGTTCGCCACGATGATGATGAGCCGCCCCGCCATCTGCTCGGGCGTGTAATAGTCCTTCACGCCCGCGCACAATTGCCTCGGCGTGCCCGAGCCATCATCAACCTGCAACTTCAAAAGTCGATCCGCCTTCGGGTGTGCCTCGGCGCTGATCACCCGCGCCACGCGCAGGTCGAGCTTGGCGAACTCATCGAACGCGATGACGGGCTTGGGTGCGCCGGGCGCGGGGGCTGAAGCAGGTGCGGGAGCGGGCGTCGGGTCGGACATGGTCGAATCTCCGTGAAAATCAGGCCAGCGAGCGTAGCGCTCGCCCGCTCACGGCACCACCCACGCGCCGTTCCGCCAGCGCGTCGCCCGCGTGTCGACGCGCATCAATGCCCCCAGCGATGCCGGCTCAGGGTCGCGCAGCGGCGCCCCCGCGTCGGCCAGCGCCTGCGCGCTCCACGAGCGATGCGTGCCCGACAGCAGCGCCGACTCAACCCGCAGCTGCGCGATGTACTCCGAATCGTTCCAGTTCGGGCCCGGCACGCCCGCGCACGTCGGACAAAGCCGAACACGCGGCGCGCCCTTGCCCTCGACGCGCGAGACCGTCCGCTTGTTCCGGCAATCCGGGCACTGAGGCCAATCCGCCATCGCGCGCTCGATCCGCCCGACGCTCGAACCGCCCTCGTTCAGCGCCGCGTCGAGCGATTCAAACAGCTCGCGAGCCCCGGGGTTGCTCAGCGCCAGCGTGGCGCGACGCCCGTCGCCGGCTCGCGCGTAACCCAGTGCGCTGCAAACGTCCAAGATCGTCTGCTCGCTGGCGCGCTGTAAGAGCGTGCGCTTCACGCCCAGCATGGGCGTCGAAGTCCCCGGCGGCGCTTGCATCCGCGCCAGCGCCAAGAGCAACCGCTGCTCATCGGGCCGAACCGTGATCGAAGCCAGCGCCAGGCAAGCGCTGCTGCGCAGGCCCGTGCGTCCGCCCTGACGACGATCCAGCTCGTGCGCCAGCGTGAGCAGTTGCCGCGCAAGACCCCGCGCCTCGGCGTTCACCGGCGCTTCAGCCGCGACCAGCTCGCCCAGCAAAAAGTACCCCTCAGGGTCCGACTCATTCAGCGCCGCCAGCCGCTTGCCCAAGTCCGCCACGCCGATGCGATCGACGTCCATCGGCGGATTCTCAACCGCACGCGAGCCACCGAGCGCACTCAGCGCCAGCACGCCCATCGCCACCAGCAACACCCAACCCACTCGTGCGCTCATGGCAGATTCTCCCCAAACCGCAGCGCCCAAAGCCGAACCGAAGCGATCTCCGCGCTGCGAAGCTGATCCATGATCGAACTCGCCTTCTCGCGCTCGCTCGCCAGCGTGCTCATCACCTTGCTCACATCGCCAGCCGCCGCCGGTCGCTCGCCGCTCACGAGGTACGCCAGCGTCTCCACGCACGCCAGTTGCTCGACCGCGAAGAGCTGGATCGGGCCCGACGCCACCGTCCGCCGCGCCGCCCGTCGCGCGTCGATCTGATCGATCGAGAACGGCGCCCGCGCGTTGGGCACGTGAGGCTCGCACGCCGCACGCAGCTTGCGATAAAGCCGCTCCGCGCTGCCGCGCAGTTCGTCCGCCGGCGTCTCGCCCGTGCTCGTCGGCGCGGGGCTTTGCGTCTCGCCAATGCGGTACGCCTCACACATCAGCGCCACCGATTGCTCGCTCGACGCCGTAGGCGAGGCCCCCGCCAGCGCCTCCAGCAGCTTCTCTACCAGCGCCCGGCGCGCCGCGAGCATCCACCCATCCTGCGAGATCGGCCCCAATCGCGCCCCGGTCATCTGCTCGACAAACTGCCCGACCGTCACGTTCCTGGGCAAGCGAGGCAGTTGCTTGAGCAGCGCCGCCAGCGCCGGTGCGCCCGACGCATGCTTCAGCGCAACCTTCTGCGCCGCTGCGCGCAGTTCCACGTTCGCGCTGGTGCACGCGACTTCCAGCAGCACGTCCGCGTCAACCTGGCTGGCGATGCCCCCCGCCTCCAGCTCGCGAAGCCTCGCTAGGCGCTGCGCTACCGAGCGATCGACCGCCAGGTACTGCAGCGCCCATCGTCCGTCGCCGTCGCGTGCCGCCGCCAGCGATCCCGCCCCTGTCGATGTGCCCGTGAGCACCGTCGCGGCCGACGCACCCGGCGCACAGGCCGCGACGATCGATCGAGCCGCGTCACCCTGCCCGCCCCATCGCAAACTCGCCGCGGCACTCAATCGCGAAAGCGTCGCCGCGGAGCTTAGCGCGTGCAGGTCGCTCCCCACGCGTTCATCGATCATCGCGCTGGCCGCTCGGGTCCACTCCGAAGAAAGCTCCGCGCGAGCCCCCGCGCCCGAGAGCGACCACGCCTGGCTCAGCTTCTCCGCCAGCTCCGCGCGGCGCGAAGGCTCGGCGTTCGGCGCCAGCACCATCGAAAGGTCCACCCCGTCCGGCGCGGCCTTGGTCACCATCGACGCCGTCACGACGTTGAGCATCGACGCGCTGATCCGCTGATCGGTCAGCCACGCAACCAAGCGCTGACGCGCCACGTCGCCGGGCCGAAACTTCTGGCGCCCGATCGCCCCGCTCACGATCGCGAACGTCGCCTCGCTCTCCACCGGGTCCGGCGCGGAGCGCAGCAGCACCTCGATGGCATCGAGGACCATGGCCTGTGACGCGCGTTCCGCCGCGACAGGCTCCAAGTTGATCGCCCCGCCCGCGACGCACGCCTGCTCATAACGTTCAAACGCTCGCTCCAGATCGGCGACCATCGCTTTGCGATCCCCCGTCGCTGCCGTCGCGAGCGACGGGCTATTGAGCGCTGCGACAAACCGCGCGGGCGTGACGCGAAGCACCGTCGCCATCGCGCTATTGGCCGACGAGCTCGCGGGCGGGCGCTCGTTGCCGAAAGCCCGCTCGCTGGTCTCGCGCACGCGCATCAACGCCGCCGGCGGCAAGTTCCGCTCGCGCACCAGCCGCAAAAGCGTCGCACCCGAAAGCAGCTCCGGCCATAAGTTTTCCGCGACAATCGCCGGTGCCCGGTCGCCCGTTAAAGGCCCCTCAGGCAGCAGCTCATCGAGCGTCGAACCAGCGCGCGACGCGTCGTCGGCGACGCGATACAGATACTCACTGGCCGCGTCCTGCATCGCCTGGCGAAAGCTCGTGTCAAACCTGGGCCACCATCGCTTGTACGCGCGCCAACTGGAAACGAAGAGCGCCTGCGCCGCCGCCGGATCGTCGCGTGCCGTCTCACCCGCCTTGCGCAGATCGCGCAAAAGCTCCTGCACGTCCGGCGTCGCGCTCGCCAGCGTCGGCACCGGCTGACCAATCACCGGTGTTGACGGCACAACGGCCGCAGGCTCGATCATCGCGGGCGTCGGAGCCGCAGCCGCGTTCGTCGCCGGGCCGCTCGCCCCACTGTTACCGCTCGCGGGCTTGTTGCTCCCCGTCGTCGCGGGTCCGGCGCTCGGGCCGCCCAGCAGCAATAGCGCGAGCCCCGCCACGATCGCCAGCGCCCCAACCGCCCCCGCGATCAGCATCACCTTGCCAAGCCCACCCGCCGCGGGCATCGGCTCGGGCTCAGCGCTCGTCACACGCACCGCGCGCGTCTCACCCTGCGAGAGTCTCTCGATCGTCAGCGCTACCGCGTCGCTCGAAAGCCCGCGCTGCAGCGCCAGCTCGCTCAATCGCTCGATCACCTCGACATTCACGCGCCCATGACGCGCCAGCAGGAGCGCCGCGTCGTCCTCCAATCCCGTGGACACAACCTCGCGCGGCATCTCTCTCGCCGGCTCCGCCGCCGGTGGCTCGGGCGCCAGCATCTCAACAGGCCTGTCCACCACCGGCGCACGCGTCGGGCTCGCATAAAGCTGAACCATCTGCCCCGCCACCGAGCGCAGGACGCTCGCCAGTTCAAGCCCCGGAGCGCTCGCCCCTAGCGGATGTGCAGCGATCTGCGAGAGCCGCTCATTCAGCGCCGCCTCGATCACCTCCCGCTGCGTCGACGCCGGCGGCAACCCAAGCATCGTCTCCGGCCAATCCGGATCGAATCGCTCGCCCGCCTGCTCACCCAGAAATGTCGTTAGCAGCGATCGCGCTTGCGCCGGCGTCATGCCCCACCCCCGCCCTTATCGCCCGCGGGCAGTGGCGTCTCCGGCACGATCTGCTTGTGCATCTGCTCCAGCTTCTCTCCCCAGGGAGGCGGGCCGAACTTTGGATACAACAGCGCGTGCTGGCGCAGCGCGATCTCCGCCGCGCGCGGATCGGTGTTGATCAGCAGCCGGATGTTCTCATACCGCGCGCGGAACCAGGCATCACTCCCCGGCGTCAGCCCCGCCGAAAGTTGCCGCCAGCACTCGACCGCCAGCGTCACATCCCCCGCGCCCTCGCTCAGCTCGCCAAGCCGCGTGAGCGAATCGACATTCCCCGGCACCGAAGCCAGCAGTGCCTTATCCAATCTCATCGCCAAGTCACGCGCCTCAATCGACCCTTCACGCTTGAAGAGCTCAAACCCCGCGCGCGCGATGTTGCCATACGCCGACGCCACCGCCGGGTCGCTCAGCTGAGCCCGATCGAGCATCAATTGATCGATGACTCCGCCGCCGTGCTTGACGACCGCGCGCAAGGCCGCGAGCACGTCCGCATCATTCGCCTTGCTCGCCTGAGCACGCTGCCAGCGCAGCACCGCGCGCTGATAGAGCACGCGCGAGGCCGATACCGCAAAGCGCCGCGTCCCCTCACCCCCCGGTTGATTCGCCCGCGCACTCAGCCCCGCGCTCAGCGCCTCGGCACCCGCCTCGTCCTCACGCGCCAGCAGCAGCTGAAACCGCCGGAAATCCAGCTCATCCGCGTATGCCTTCAGATCGATCTTCCCCTGCTCGCTCACCTGCGTCAGCACTTCAAACACGCCCTGAGCCCGCGTGATATCCGCCCCCGGCACACTCAGCAGCGCATCGAGCATCTGCCGCGCGCCCGCCACCACGCGCTCGCCCGCCTCGCTCGCGGCGTTGCCCGAAAGCGTCAGCGCTGCGCGCCGGTCCGCGATCAAAAGCTCTTGCGCCAGGTTCAGGAACCGATTGGCCGCGAACGTCCGCTCATCGCCCGTCGCGCCGCGAAAGCGCTTGTACAACAAACGCGCGGCCTGCCGCCTCGACGAGTCGTACATCGCCGCGTCCTTCGGCACCGCCAGCAGCACCTTGATCGCGTCTTCGTCGCTCACCTTGCCCGCAGCGCTTAAGCGCACCGCCAGCTGTGCCGCGCGCTCCGTCCCCGGATAGAACCGCGCAAAGAGCCCCACCAACTCATCGAGCTTGTCGAGCACCACCGGCGGCGTCGCGCCCTCGCCCTTGCTCCGCGCGAGCCGGTCATACGAAACGATCGCAAGCCAGTGCGCCTCCTGCGCGTCGTTCTCACTCCGCGCCTGCCGCGCACGCTCACTGGCCGCAGCGAAGCGATCGCCCGCGTTCTTCAGCTCACCCGCGTAATACAGCGCCCGCCCCGCGAGCAACCCCGCCCGCGCTGCCTCCGCCTTGAATTGCTCCGCGTCGCTCTGGCCGACGCTCGAATCCAGCAGCTGCGCCACCTGCACGAACGCGTTGATGATCTCCGGGCGCGTCGAAGGCTCGTCGAGGTTCTCCCCCGCGCGCTTGCGAAGCTCCACGGCCGCGTCATACGCCTGCGCCCCGCGCACATACAGCACGATAAACCCCGAATCGCCCAGCAAAACCGTGCCGTACTTCCGCGTCAGATCGAGCACGTGCGCCAGCTGGCGCTGATTGACCAGGTCCTCCAGCGCGATCTGGCTCAGCTTGGTCAGGGACTCATCGCTCGCGCTGGTCCGCCCCGCTTCAAGGCTCACCACCGCGAGCAACCGCGCCGCGCCGACGGGCATGACGTTCGTCTTGCCACCGGGCCCAGTGCGGGCCGCGGAGACCGTGTGGTACAGATCCGCCCAGCGCTTAGCCTGCGCCAGGATCGCGATGCGCCTGGGCAAGATCTGATCGCGCACGCTCGCCGCTGTCTCCGGTGTCTTTTCCACCAGCTCCAGCCAAGACAGCGCCTGGTTATCGTCATTGCGCAGCGAATAGGCCATCGCCGTGCCGATCGCCGCCCGCGCCACCGCGTCGTGCTGGAGCGACTTGGCGTTGAACTTATCCTGCCTTGGCATCGCCCCGCGCATGCCCAGCACCTGCCCAAAGGCGCGCAACGCGTCGTTGGCCGTCGCGTCCGAGCCCGAAATCTGTCCGACGTAATACCCGCTCCACCCCGCGTAATAGAACGCCCGAAGCCGCGTGCGCCGCGTTTCATCGAGCACTTCCGCGAATTTGTCCGGATCGCTTGAGCGCTCCATCGTGTCGACCTTGCGCGACAGCTCACTGGCGATCTGGTCAAACTGCGTGCGCACCTGGCGCATCAGCTTCTCCGTCTCGGCCCGCTGGGCCTCATCGCACACGCGCAGGCGATGCTGCTCGCACACCTCCTCCGCCTTGACGTATACCTCCTTCGCCAGGTCAAGCCGAAGCTCCAGCGCACTGGCCTCGGGCACAAACGCCACCAGCTCGCGAGCCCGCCCATACCACGACTCGCGCTGCTCCGCGCTCTCACTGGCCGCGATCAATTCCAGGTAGAGCTTCGCCAGTCGTTCCGCAAGCTTCTCGCGCTCCCCGCCGTTTGTTTGCTTAATCCGCTGCGCCAGGTGCTCGGCCAGCAATGACTTCAACCCGCGCTGCTGCAGGTAATCCTCAATCGCCATCGGCGTGCGATCGTCGCCGCTCTGCGCCCGCACCAACGGCGCGGCGCCGCCGCTCAGCGCCAGCAGTGCCGCGATCATCCACGCGTGTTGTGCCGATACCGATCGCCTCACGCCCGTCGCCCCATGCTCGCGTTCACTTGCCCGCCACGTAACTCACCCGCGTAAACCCCGCGTCGCGGCACGCCTGCAGCGCCGACGCCGCATCCGCCACGCTCACATCGTCCATCGCCTTGACCACGATCCCCGGCTCCTTCGGCAGCCGCGCCAGCACCACGCCCGCCTCCGCCTTGTCCTTCATCGCGCGATCGCCAAGCCGAAACCGCACCTTCCCCTCCGCCCGCTCGACGAACAAAATCTGCGACTGCAAGTCCGTCCCTTTGCCCGCGCCTTTCTTATCCGCCGCGATCGCGCTCGCCAGCTCCGCATCCGCCGGCGCGAGCGTCCCCGCCGCCATGAAGTAGAGCAACATGAAAAAGATCACATCCAGCAGCGCGACCAAGGGCAACGCCAGCCCCGCTTCTTCCTTGCGTTTGCGTCGAATACTCAGCATCGCTCACGCACCCCCGCCCGCGGTCGCGAGCTTCCACGTGCGCATCCCCGCCTTGGCCAGCGCGCCCGCGAGATCATTCAGATACTTCGCCGGGGCGTTGCGATCCGCCCGCAGCACCAGTTCCACATCATCCATCGGCCCCTTGCCCGCAAACTTGCTCGCGCCTTGCACGTACTTCACGACCTCCTCGATGCTCGCCGGGCCCGCGCCCACCACATTCATCTTGCCCTGCGCATCAATCTCCACGATCACCGACGACGGCGCGTCCGCCGCGGTGAACCCCGGCTCCTTGGGCAGGTCCATCTCGCGCTGCTGCGTCTTGGCAAAGTGCGTGCTGAACATGAAAAAGATAATGATGAGCAGCACCACGTCCGTCAGCGCGGTGATGTTGAGCTCGATCGATCGTTCTTGTGCCCGGCGACGGATATTCACCCTTGATTCACTCCCGCCGGAGATGCGGGCCGAGCCGCGGGCGCTTGCCCCGGCGCCGCGGGACGCGCCGGCGCGGGCTTGCCCGCGCCACCTGCTGTCGTCCCACCAGCCAGGCTCGCCAAGCGTTCCGCCACATCGCCGACCTCGTTCACCAACTTATCCGTGTGCCGCCGGAAAAGCGCATGCGCCACCACGCACGGGATCGCCACGATCAACCCCAGCGCCGTATTCACCAAGGCCTCGGACATATGCCCCGCGAGCTTCGAGCTCTTAGCAGCCCCTTCGGCCGATCCGATGGCCGCGAACGCGCCGACGATCCCAATGACCGTGCCCAGCAAACCCAGCATCGGGCCCAAATCCGAGATCACCTTGAGCATGTGCGTTACGCGATCAAGCTTGTCCAGCTCGCGCGAGGCCGCCTCCTCGAGCGCCGGCTTCAGCTCCAGCATGCCAAATTGCGATCTGCTCGCCTTGCCCAGCGCGCCATCCATCACGCGCGACAGGAAGCAATCGTTCTCCGGCGCCCGTGCATACTGCACCGCCTGCTCAAGCTGACGCTCACGCATCAAGCGATCAAATCCCTCCACCACCCGCGGCGGCGCGAGGTAGTTCCGTCGCAGCATCACCAGATTGGTGATGATCAGTGCCACTGCGATGAACGACACGATGATCAGCAGATACGCGACGATTCCGCCCGCCTGGATGTACCCAAGCAGGCTCTTGTGCGCCACCTCCGCCACCGGCGAAGCGCCGGCCGCGTCCGTCGCTTGTGCGAGCAATCTCATCACGGGCATGCAACATCTCCCAAAGTTTCCGTCCCTGCACGAACCAAGGTCCATCCGTTGATCTTCACCGGGCCGCGATCGATGCGCATCGACATGAACCGCGAGGCCAGATCATCGCGAAGCCGATCCGCACCGTCGCGATCGCCCTGCGCTTCAAGCTCGTCCGCCGCCTCACCCAGCGCCAGCCCCGCCAACTGCGGCACCAAATCCCCAAACCGCGCCGGCAAGTTCAAAAGCTCCAGCACGCCAAGACGGCGCTGCGCCAGCTCGCCCTCGCGCAAGAGCGAACGCCCGAGCGCCAGGTGACACCACGCCTCGATCCAGCGCCGATCGCCCTCGCCCTGCTCGTCAGCCATCGCCGGGAGCGTCGCGTCCGCGTCAGTCGCGTTGGGCCGGGGCTCACCCGCGACTTTGTTCATCGCTTCGACGCGCTTGTTGAGTTTGGCGCGGGCCGCTTTGCGCTGCGCCTCATCGCCCACGCGCGACATCACCACCTCGCCCACGATCCCCGCGCTGGCCGCCGATTGTTCAAGTGCCGCGAGATCAGTTCCGTCTGGCAAACGCCCCAGCACCTCGTACCGCGCTGCCAGCAGATACCAAGCGCCTACGCCCGCTTCACCTTCGCCCCACTCTGGCGCATCGATGCTGGCCCGCAGCGCCTCGCCGTCGGACTTAGCCGAGAACACCGGCGGCAACTGCACGCAAAGCCCCGTCGCGCGATCGATGATCCCCGCGCCGCGAAACCGCGTGCTCGCGCCTTCGCCCTTGCTCTCGCTCAAGCGCAGCCACGCAAAGATCGCCCCTAGGCGATACCCGCGTGCCAAACGCGCACGCACCAGCCCCTCCGCGACCATCGCCGGCGTCGGTCCTTGGCGTACGTTCGCATCGCTCAACTGCTCGCTGAGCTTTTGCAGCTCCTGCTCGGCGCGGATGAAATCCCCACGCTCAAGCCGCGCCCGCGCCCGATACGCCGACTCGCTCAGGCCCACCCACTTCTCCGCACCGGTCGCGCCTTTGACCGTGCGGATGGCATCCCACCCGAGCCACGAGACGCGATCATCCTGCTTGAGCTTCACGCCCGACGCATCCATCGCGATCAGTTCACCCGAGACCGTCGCCACGCTGCCGCGAAACTCGACCGTCACCGCTTTCGAGCCCGGGCTCGCGGGCGCGTCCTGCGCACGAGCCGCTCCCAACAGAGCGCCCGCGCCCGCCAAGGTCGTCATCGCGATGATCCGTGTCCGCGTCATGGCTTGGGCGGCGCCTCCACGTGCCGGTACGTCCCGCCCGTGCGCTCCGCGAGCTTCTTCATGTGCGCCTCGCTGCTGCGATCCATGAACGTGATGCAATGGATCGGCATGTTCACTTTGCGATCGCCGCGGACGCTCAGCATCCCAAAGACCTCATCGACCACGCGCGGATCGAACAGGCCGTCAGTCATGAAGTACACCGCGTCGGGCTTGGGCCGCAGCGAATCACTCAGCACCACGCGAAACGCCGACATCGGCTCGGTCCCGCCGTTGGCCTGCAGCTCGTTGATCGCCTTGAACGTCTGACGCTTGTTCGCCTGCGTCACTTCCGTCCAGCGCTCGCGCCCCATCAGCGGCTGTTTATCGCTCGAGAACGCGATCACCACAAACTGCGCCCCATCGACCATCCCGTCGATCGCGTTGATCAATTGCTTCTTGAGATAGTCGATTTTCCCCTGCTCGCTCATCGACCCCGAGACGTCGACGACAAACGCAAACCGCATCCCCTGCGCCTCGACGCCGAAGAACTTCGTCGCGCCGCCGCCAGAGCCCCCCTGCCCCGGCCCGACGCCGATCCCCTTGCCATCGCCCGCGCCGCCCAGGCCCGTGCCGCTGGCGCCGAGCCCGTTGGCATCGGGCAGCGCGCTTCCGCCCGGCATGTCGATCATCGGCGTGATGGGCAGATCGGCGTTGTTTGTATTGCTCTGCTCAACCGCCGGCACCATCGAGTTCAGCTCAGCCTGATTGATCGACGCGAGCTCCGACGTCGTGACAATCGCCATCTCGATCGGCTGACCTTCGCCCGGCGAGCCAAGCTTGGCGCTTCCCGCGCCGCTGTCGACCATTACGACCAGCGCTACAGCGAGCAGGATCACGTGGATCACCAGCGATAGACCCATCCCCGCAAGGAGCGCAGGCGGGATCCATCGGCGCAGGCCCGTGGAGACCACGCCGTCGGCATACGGATCACGGGTTGTCGCGTCGTGCGCGTGGCTCATGGGGTGCGGGCTCCGCCCGTGGTCCGATCCGTCAACGCCGCCCATCCAAGCAGCACAGGGTATCGACCATCTTCGCCGGGCCCGTGCAAGGAACAGTACTCACACGCCCGACATCCGATGCGCGGGCGACCGCGCACCGTCACCCCCGGATAAAGCTCTGTTCGCACTCCACGCCCATCGGTTCCCTCACGCCCCACCCGCCGCGAGAAGCTCAAGCTCGCGGGCTGCGCTCTTGAGGATCATCGCGCTGAACCAGTCCGCGCGCCCCAGCATCACCTGGCAGTTGTTGTACAGCGTGTCGGCGTACATCTCCGCCTCCACGCCCAGCCCCGATTGGCTGGCGACGATGAAGACGTGCGCCGCCCACGGATGGTTGGTCGCGTTGTCGGGCTGAAGGTGCTCGATGCACCACGCGATCGCGCCCAGGCAACGCTCGCGCCAATCCTCGCGTCCGCGCAGGCGTGCCAGCGTCCACAACGCGTGGATGCACGACAGCTCGACCTCCGTGAAGACCTCAATCGTCCCCGCCTCCTCGACCGACGCGTAAACCACCGGCCCACGCGGGCCCGCACGCACGATCGCATCGACATCGATGGCACGATCGTGCACCGCCCGCCACAGCACCACGTCCGGCGCCGCTCTCTCGGCTTGCGCACGCTCCGCCCCATCAAGCCCGATGTCCCACACATGAGCCAGGAACGGCCCATCGACCGCCCGCCAATTCCCCGCGTTATCGCGAAACCCCCGTACGTCTTCTGGTTGTGCGATTTTGGTACAACCGACCAGCCCGCGCTGCGAAGCTGATCCAAATCGTCTCGCCCAGGTTGACAGAACTTCGCGATCCACCGGCGTTTGCGCCTCGCTATCGGGGGTCCGGTCAGAGTTATCCACTGGCACACGTTATGCAGCACGATTCAGGCCGCCCGGGTAAGTTTCCCTTGGCGGAGTTGAGAGACCTCTGGCTGAGGGAGCACGAAATGTCCCACGAGCACGGATCGCACGAATCTAAGCGTTACTGCGTCTGTTGCGGCTACGACGGCAAGCACGCGCAGGTCGGCCACGTCAAACACTCCTTCGCCTGCCCGTCGTGCAACGACGACTGGTACGCGCGCCCGCCCATGACGCTTGACGCGATGCGCGAGTCTGGCGTCACGCCCGACTTCGCCAGCGAAATGGCCCCGCGCCGCGTCACGCTTCCTGCACGCCGCGGAATCGTCGGCCTCGTCAGCCAAGTGCTGCAGCGCCGCCCGCAAGAGCCGAGCGCGGTTCACGTCGTGCGCACCGCTTGAGCGACCAACACAGACCACACACACAAACACCGCCTCTGGTAACCCGGAGGCGTGTGTTTTTTTTTTTTTGGCTTGCTCGTTTCAATCACGCATCGCGATCGCTTGACCGCGGGGCTCGTGGAGTCTCGGTTGGGGCGTGCAGATTTGTCGGAGTGCATCGCAGATGCGATGGGCGTGTTCGCGTGTTGAGTATGGTCCGAAGCTGAAGCGCGTAGCGCCTTGGCGGGAGGTGGCTTCGCGTGTGCCGAGGGCTTGGTGGATGAGCGGGGCGCAGTGCAGGCCGGAGCGCGTGAGCAGGCCAAAGCGTTCTTCGAGCACGCGGCCCATCTCCATCGGCGTGATCGATTCATGCACGACGCTGAACACGCCAACGCGCTGAGCAGCGATCGTCGGGCCCAGCAACTGCAGGCCGATCGGTGCGCGATCGCCGGCGAGCTCACTCAGCACGATCTCAATCAACTCAAGCTCATGCTGACGCACGCGCGGGCCCTGCTCGATGAGCCACGCGACCGCTTCGCTCAGGCCCACGATGCCGATCGCGTTGTGACTCCCGGGCTCGAAGCGATCGGGCATGTGCGTCGGCATCGCCTCAAGCTCCGACTTCAACCCCGTGCCGCCCTCGCGCAGCGTTTCCATGTGCGTTTCGACGCCGGGGCGGATGTAGAGGCCGCCGGTGCCTGTCGGGCCGAGCAGGCCTTTGTGCCCGGGGAAGGCGAGCAGATCAACGTGCATCTGTTGGACGTTCACGTCAACATGACCGAGCGACTGGGCGGCGTCGAGCAGATACGTCACGCCCATCTCGCGGCAGATCGCGCCGATTTCTTGCGCGGGCTGGATCGCGCCGGTCACGTTGCTCGCGTGATTGATCGCCACCAGCACCGTGTCGGGCGTGATCGCTCGGCGGAGATCATCGAGATCAATCACGTGCGTGCGCGGGTCGATCGGCAAGCGCGTCTGCGTGATGCGCCCCGGATGGCGCTCGCATAGCGCATTGAACGGACGCAGCGCCGAGTTGTGATCGAGCTCGGTGGTGATGAGGTGGATGAGCCGCGAGGTTTCGTGCAGGCGCTTGTGCACGATGCCCTTGATCGCGAGGTTCATCGCGTCGGTGGTGTTGAGCGTGAAGACGACGTGCGAGGGCGAGGTGCCGCCGATGAAGGTGTTGATCCGCTCGCGGCAGCGCTCGATGAGGGCTTGGGTTTCGCGGACCTCCGCGTATCCGCCGCGGCCGGGGACGCCGAGCCGGCGCGCGTAATCGACCATCGCTTCCATCACGCGGGGTGGCTTGGGGAAGCTGGTGGCGGCGTTGTCGAGGTAGATGCGATCGGGCACAGTCAAGTTTAGGGCTCGATCACCCAAAGATCGCGCACGAAATGGGCGATGCGCCACGATGGCTCCAGTTGCGTCCGCATCGCGTGGTCGCACCTTGGGTATGGCCCGTCGCGGCGTCGTTCAGCGGGTGCGTAATCCTGTTTGGGAAGATGTTCGCTTTAGTGCGCGATTGGCGGGACATGCGCGCAGCTCGAGACTCCCTCGCTCGCGCTTCGGGCTCGTAGATACGTTGCGTGTCGCTTCGCTCACGCCGGCTTCGGCGCTTTGTAGAACGGCAGCTTCACGACCTTGCCGTTGATCAGGCCCTTGCCGCCGCCGATGTCGATCTGGATGAGCGTTCCCTCGGCAGCGTGCTCCGTTTTCACATAGCCCATGGCAATCGGGTAACCGAGCGTGGGGCTCGGCGCGCCGCTGGTGACGGTGCCGGTGGGTTTGTCGCCGGCGAGGATGGTCATGCCTTGGCGCGCGGCACGCGGGCCTTCGAGTTGCATGCCGACGAGCTTGGTGGCGGGGCCGCCGGCGTCGCGCGTGCGCTTGAGCGCGTCGGAGCCGATGAAGACTTCGCCGCGTTCGTCTTTGTCTTTGTCGAGGGCGATGGCGAAATCGAGCCCGGTTGAGAGGGCGTTGGTTTCTTCGCCGAGCTCGTGGCCGTAGAGGGGCATGCCGGCTTCGAGGCGCAGCGTGTCGCGGGCGCCGAGGCCGCAGGGCTTGATGAGGGCGTTGGGGTCGTTGGGGTCAACGTCCTTGAGGATGAGCTTCATGGCCATGTCGACCATCATCGCGGGGAGGATGACTTCGACGCCGTCCTCGCCGGTGTACCCGGTGCGCGAGACGGTGAGCTTGACCACCAGCAGGTTTTTGATGGCGAAGGTGTAGCGCTTGAGCGTGGGGATCTCGCGCGAGAACTTGCCGATGAACTCGATGACCTTCGGCCCTTGCACAGCCATCATCGCGGTCTTCAGCGTCTGGTCATCGAGATTGACCTTGAGCGCGCCGGCCTCTCTGGTCGCGTTGAAGTGCTTCCAGAGTTTTTCGCGGTTGGATGCGTTGACGACGACGATGAAGTCGTCCTCTTCCATGCGATAGACGATGACGTCGTCCATGATGCCGCCCTGCGGGTTGCACACGAGCGAGTATCGGCACTGGGCGATTTTCATATCCCGGATGCGCCGCGTGCAGAGGCGCTCGAGCAAGCGAGCGGCATGAACGCCGTGCACGCGGAAGCGGCCCATGTGGGAGACGTCGAAGAGGCCGCCGGAGGAGCGGGTTTGTTTGTGCTCGCCGATGATGCCGCCCGAGCCGTCGGGGCGGTTGTAGGTCATGGGCATTTCCCAACCGGCGAAGTCGACGAACTTGGCGCCGTACTTGGCGTGGAAGTTGTAGAGCGGGGTGCGTTGCAAGCGTGCGTCCCTTGTGCGAGCGCCGGACGATTCCGGACGCGGGACGCATGATAGCTCGCGGCCTCACGCGGATTTCTTGGCAGGTGACAGCGAGGCCATCCAGGCGGAGAGCGCGGGGGAGGCGGGCTGCTGGGCGAGTTTGAAGCCAACGTGGTAGCGTCCGGCCTCGAGGTAGGAGACGTTGGCGACGCGGCCGAAGAGGACTTTGGGCGCGCCGCCCTTGCCGGGGATGACCATCGCGACGAGCTGCCCGGCGTAGAGGAGCTTTTTGGTGCGGACGCCAAAGCCGCCGGCGCTGATGTCCTCGCACTGGGCGCTGAGTGCGGGGCGGACGGCGTTGAACTCATCGAGTTCGTGGAGCGCGACTTCGAGGGTGATGGCGGTGCGCGCGTGCTGGCGGTGATAGGAGGCGTTGGGGTCGTTGGTCGAGAGCACGCGCGTCTCGGGGGCAGCGGCACCGGACTTACCCGCGCTGGCGGTCGATCGCGGAGATGGTGCTGGAGAACTCATGGCGGAGAACATCGGACTGGCCGCCATGAACATGAAGCTTAACGGGTGAATTTCTGTGGGTATTTGAGCCTGATCCGCACATTTGAGTCACATGACAAGTGATTTGCTCAAGTCTGGCTCCTTAGGGGAAGCAACTTCGTGCTTGATGGCCGCGGCGTGATCAATACGTCCACGCGTCGTTATCGATTAATCGGACTGAGCCGATGCGAGCGGCGATGAGCGCGCGGAGCGGCTCGCTGGCGTGCTCATGTGTGATCGGCAGGAGTGACTGGGCGCGGCGGATGACGGCGTAGTCGATGCGCAGGCCGGCGCTTTCGATGGTGGTGCGCATGTGCGACTCGGCGCGCGTGATGCGCTCGAGCAACGAGCCGGCGTGCTTCATCTGGTTGATCTCGCGCAGGGCGCGCGAGATCGAGAGGGCCGCGGCGCGCTCGTGGGGTTTGAGGAAGACGTTGCGGCTGGACATGGCCAGGCCGTCGGGCTCGCGGATGGTCGGGCCGGGGATGATGTGGATGTGCGGCGCGATGGCGCGCGTCATAGCGCTGAGGACTTGGAATTGCTGCCAGTCCTTTTCGCCGAAGAGGGCGGCGTGCGGTTGGACGAGTTCGAAGAGCCGCGCAACGACTTGGCAGACGCCCGCGAAGTGCCCGGGGCGAAAGCCGTCTTCCAAGTGCGGCTCCGTGGCGACGGGCGGAAGCGCGGGGACGGGGATCGCGTGATTGCTGGGGTAGATGACCTCGGGCGGCGGCGCGAAGACGGCGGTCGCTCCGGCGCGGGTGCAGAGGGCGACGTCGGCTTCGAGCGTTTTGGGATAGCGCGAGAAGTCGGCGGGGTCGTTGAACTGGGTGGGGTTGACGAAGACCGAGACGATCACGGGGCGGCGATCTCGGCGCGCGATCTCGGCGGCCATGGTGATGAGCGAGGCATGCCCGGGGTGGAGTGCGCCCATGGTGGGGACAAAGACGCCGCCGGCGTGGGGTGCGAGATCGGCGGCAGTGTGGAGCACGTGCATGAACGGTTCCTGGCGGAGTGATGCGGAAAGCAGGCGCGACGCCTGCCCCAGATCACAGATGCCACTAGAGTAGCAAACGATGCTGCCGGTTCATGTTGTGGCCATTACGCACACGGAGAAGCTGCTGGCGCGGACGCTGGCGGGTTTGGCGTTTTCGTCGGTGAGGCCGGCGAGCGTGACGGTGTCGTGCGATAACGACAAGCCGGAGATTGGCGTGGAGGTCGAGCGGTGTGCGCGTGAGTTGGGCCTGCGCGTGACGCTGGTGCAGCGGGCGTTCACGGGCTTGGCTCGGCCTGCGCAGACACGGAACAACGGCGTGCGGGCGCTGCTGGCGACTAAGCCCGATCCGGCGAGCGTGCTGGTGCTGATCGATGGCGATACGTGCCCGGCGCACCGGACGCTTGAGCGATACGCGGAGCTTGCGACGCGGCATGATGTGCTGATCGGCGGGCGGATTAACTTGGTCGAGGGGCAGAACGAGCGCTGGTCGGATGAGAAGCTGCGCGCGGGGCAATGGCCGATCGAGGCGAGTGATGAGCAGATGGCGGATGTGCGCTCGCGCCAGAAGCGCGGCGAGCGGCACCTGCTCTTGCGGCGGTTCGGCTTCGTCAAGGGACACAAGCCCAAGGTGATCTCTGGCAATCACGCGGTGCGGCTCGAGACGTACCTGAAGATCAACGGGTACAACGAGGAGTATCAGGGGTGGGGCGTGGAGGATGACGACCTGGCACGCCGTGCGTATGCGAGCGGCGCGCGGGCGTGCGTCGCGTGCGAGTCGTGCATCGCGTTCCACCAATGGCACCCGACGCGCGCCGGGCGCAAGTGGAGCGAGGCGGGGGGCGCGCCGACGTTTGCGCGCGGCGGGCCGATTCGCTGCGTCCACGGCGTGGAGAATCCGCTGGCGCAGGGGCCGGTGAGCGTGCGCGTGATCGGCTAGATCAGTGCTTGGCGGGTTGCTTGCTCGGGAAGGCGATCGAGAGCACCGTCGCCAGGCCCAGCGTGCCGAGCACGATGTAGAGCGAGACCATCGGATCGATCTTGATCGGCGTGCCGGGGGTCATGCCGATCAGGTTGAGATACGGCGGCACGCTGAGCAGCAGCAGCTTTACGCCGACGAAGGCGAGGATGAGGATGAGCGCGGGCTTGAGGAAGCGGAACTTGGCGATGAGGGCCGCGAGGCAGAAGTAGAGTGCGCGGAGGCCCAAGATTGCGAAGATGTTCGACGTGAACACAATGAACGGATCGGGCGTGATCGCGAAGATCGCGGGGATCGAGTCGACGGCGAAGACCAGGTCGGTGATCTCGACCAGGATCAGCGCGAGGAAGAGCGGCGTGATCGCCCACTTGGCGCTGAGCGAGCCGGCGGGGGCGGGGTCCATGACTTCCTTGCCCGCGGCGTCGCGCGAGTAGGTCGGCTTGAGGGTGCGCTTGGTGAAGAACTTCTGGCCGTCGTAGAAATCGACGGTGCGGAAGATCTTCTTGGCCCAGCGCACGGCGATGTTCTGGCTCGGGTCGTCGTTGCCCTTGATCAGGGCCATCTTGAGCGCGGTCAGCACGAGGAAGCCGCCGAAGATGATCAACACCCACTGATACTTCAAGATGAGCTCAGCGCCCAGGAAGATCATGCCGCCACGCATGATGAGCGCGCCGATGATGCCCCAGAAGAGCACGCGGTGCTGATACTTGGCGGGGATGGCGAAGAAGGTGAAGATCAGCGCGATGACAAAGATGTTGTCCATCGCGAGGGACTTTTCGACGACATAACCGGTCAGGTATTGCACCGCGGCGGTCTTGCCGTCGACCTCGCCGGAGGTGATGAGCGGGAGCTTGGGGTCGGCTTTGAGGGCCTCGGCCGGGGTGTACATCGGGGTGTTGAGCCCGAGGCCCAGCCAGTGCTTCTCGTACGCGAAGTAGACGGCCCCGGCGAAGATGAGGCCGCAGGTGACCCAGACGACCGACCACGTGGCGGCCTCTTTCATGGAGACCTCGTGGGCCTCACGATGGAAGACGCCCAGGTCGAGGGCGAGGAAGGCGATAACCAAGGCCAGAAAGCCGACATACGCCCAGACTTTGAGGTCGGTCGATTGGGCGAGGGTCACGAATGCGAGCACGTCCATGCGGAGAAGCACCTTGAGCCCGGGATTGGCGTGGCCGATTTGAACGAATGGGCACCCCGAGGCCGTGATGATAGGCGGGGCTGTGCCCTATTTCAGGGGCCCTGTTCAGAGGGGGGCTTTGGGGGCTTGCGGGCGGCTTTGAGGGTCTTGAAGGCCCAGTAGGCGACGGGGATGAACATGCCAAAGGAGGCGAGGCCGACGACGTTGCCGGTCTTGGGCCAGTCGAGCTTGTGCAGGCCCCACCAGGCGAGCCAGAAGGCGGCCCAGTAAAGGACGATCACGACGGGGACCATCCAGGGGTTAGCCTTCTCAGCGAGCTGATCGGCTTGGTTTTGCATCGCGACGGTTTTGTCGCGGAACTGCTTGAGCAGGCGCTGGGCCCAGACGAACTCGGTGGCGAGCAGGCCCAGGCCGGCGGCGACAACGGGGATGCCGCCGGGGCCGGGGAGCGGGCCGACGATGGCGACGCCGACGACGACGATGGTGGCTCCGGCGATGAGCACGCCGGCCTTGCGGATGTTGCGCCAGGTGGCGAGGGCGGCGAGTTCGTCGATGGGGCGCTCGTTGGTGGGCGTGATGGTGGTCTGTTGCGACGCGAGCAGGCGCGCGTAGGCGATGCTGGCGACGATGCCGATGCCCAGCACCAGCAGCAGCGCGCCGAGGAAGACGAGCGTCGGCACCCCCTGCTCGCGGAGCCAAAAACTCTTGGCGGCGACGAGCAGGAGCACGAAGACCATCGTGACCTTGAGGTAGCGGAAGCGGGCCAGGAGATCGACGAGGGCGAAGTACCACGAGCGCAAAGCCATGATGGCCATGGCGCTGGCGCTGAAGGCGATGAGCGGATCGCGCGTGATGGCGAACGCGGCGGGGATCGAGTCGGCGGCGAAGGAGACATCGGCGAACATCACGCACAGGGCGAGGGCCGCGACGGGCGTGAACATCCAGCGGCCGGTGCTGCGGGTGGTGAGGCGATGATCGTCGGGCGCTGGGGCGATGGGCAGAACGCGGCGCACGGCGCGGACGAGCCAGGTTGCGCCCATGTCGGTTTGGGCGCTGGGGAGCAAGAGCGTGCGGAGCATCGCCAGCACGAGCAACCCGGCGAAGACCCAGTGGACCCAGGAGAGTGAGCGCAGGAGTTCTGCGCCCGCGAGCACGAGGCCGAGTCGGACGACGAGTGAGCCCAGCACGCCCCAGAAGAGCGCGCGGGCGGCGAGGCTTCGGTTCACGCCGAAGTGGGCGATGAGCAGGCCGAAGACGAGGATGTTGTCGAGCGAGAGGACGAGCTCAGTGACGTAGGCTGCGGCGAACTGGACGAGGGCGCGCTGCCCGGAGAGGACTTGCGTGTCGATCGGATTGCCCAGCACTTGATGGGCTTGATCGACGAGCTCGGCAGGGTCGATCCCGACGAGCGGTGCAGGCGCTGATTGAGCCTGGTGCGCGAGGTAGTTGGATTGATACGCGAAGAAGATCGCGACGCCCGCGCCGGCGGCCAGAACGAACCACGCGGCGAAACGCACGAGCGACTCGGCGGCGTCGTTCTCGCGCGGGCGGCGCGAAAGGATGCCCAGCTCCAGTACAATCGCCAGGAGCAGCACAACCGCGATGGTGATCCAGAGTGCCAGGGTCATATTCGCCGACGAGGGTATCGCGCACCAAGGGTCACGACACGGACATGAGCTCGACAACTCCTATCACGATCATCATCCCGGCGCGTCTGGCGTCGACGCGCTTTCCTGAGAAGATGCTGGCGAGCAGGACGGGCAAGCCGCTGGTGCAGCACGTGGTGGAGGCGGCGTCGCGGGCCAAGTGCTCATCGCGCGTGATTGTGGCGGCGGATGATCAGCGGATTGTGCGAGCGGTGGAGGCGTTTGGCACGAAGGTGATTCTGACCCGGGTCGACCATCCGAATGGCACTTCGCGATTGAGCGAGGCGGCGACGCAGCTCGGCTTGCGCGATGATGAGATCGTCGTCAACGTGCAGGGCGATGAGCCGGAGTTGGATGCGCGGGTCATCGATGCGACGGCGAAGGCGCTGACGGGCTCGCCGTGGGCGAGCGTTTCGACAGCGGCCGCGGCGTTTGGCGCGGGAGAGGACCCGCGGAATCCGAACATCGTGAAGGTCGTGCGCGGGGTCGATGGGCGGGCGCTGTATTTTTCGCGAGCGATGATTCCGTTTGATCGAGACGGGCGGAATCTCGCGAGCGCGAGGCCCTTGCGGCACGTGGGGATCTACGCGTATCGCGTGGGGTTTTTGCACGCGTATGCCAAGATGGCGCCAACGCCCTTGGAGCAGAGCGAGCAATTGGAGCAGCTGCGCGTGTTGGAGCATGGGCATGCGATCGCGGTGGCGGTGGTGGATGCGAGCATGCTTGGCGCGGGAGGGATAGACACGCCGGAGCAGTACGAGGCTTTCGTCAAGCGATGCCTTTAAACCGCTCCCCGAGGGAGGGGCAAGGGGTGGGTTGATCGCTCGCGCCAGACGCTTAGTGCGCACAGAAAATCTCAGCTCGGCGTGGAGTTCGCGATTGCTGATCACTCCACGCCTGAGCGAATCCACTTCACCAAACGCGCCGGCGCGAGGTCTTGTGGGATGAGTTCGCTCGCGGGAAGGCCCAGCACCGCCGCGGCGGCGGCGTAACCGGAGCGGGCGGCGCCTTCCATCGTCGCGGGCCAGCCGGTGCGGGTGTAATCGCCCGCGAGAATGAGGCCTGAGGGGCCGAGCGTGGTGGGGCGCGAGGCTTCGAACGCGGGCGTGGCGGCGAAGGTGGCGCGTTTTTCTTTGACGGGGCGAACCGCGAGCGCCCGCGCGCCGCGGGCGGCGGGGATGTGCGATTTGATATCGCTCAGCACGCGCTGGGCGATTTCTTGCTCGCTCAGCGGCATCCAGTCGTCAGCGCCGGAGATCACGGCGTGGATGCTCGCGCCAGCATCGTCCTTGCGGAAGAGCCATTGCACGCCAGCGCTTACGAGCACCGCGTGCGGCGTGGAGAGCACGGGGCGATCGAAGCGCAGGTGCACGCCCAGGATCGGCGAGTGCTCGATGGCGCGCATCGCTGCGATGCGCGGATCGATCGCAGCGATGGATTCATCGATGACGTCCATGGCGCGCTCGCAGGGCAGGGCGCAGACGACGGTGGTGCCGAGCAGTTGCTGGCCGCTCGTGAGCGTCACCGAGGAGCGATCGAGGCGCTCGATACCCGAGCCGAGCATGACGGTGCCGCCGGCGGACTCGATGGCGGATTGGGCGCGGTCGTAGAGCTCGAGGAGGGGCACGCGTGAGACGCCGATCATGGCCGCATCGCGATGGGCGCAGAAGCCGTCTTGGAAGACGTGCAGCGCGCTGGTGGCGCAGACGCGCGAGCTTGGCAGGTTGCACGCGCTGACGACGACGGGCTCCCAGAACTTGGCGATGAGATCGGATGTCTGGCCGGCGCTGGCGAGGAAGTCGGCGAAGGTGCGGGTGCGCCAGTCGTCGCGATTGACGGCGAGGACTTGGGTCATGCCGCGGGCGAGGGTGAGTTTTTCGCCCAGCGACAGGAACTTGGCGTTCAGGACGGACGGACCAAAGTGCCCCGGTGCGGGCCAGAACGAGGGCTGGATGATGCTGGTGCGCCCGCCGGGCTCGATCCAGTATTGCTCGCGGGTCCACTCGAGTTTGTCGAGCGCGCCGAGGCGCGCGAGGAAGTCGAGGTAGCTCGTGCAGCAGCCCATGGCGACGTGCTGGCAATTGTCGAGGGTTTCGCCGGTGCGCACGTCGACGAAAGAGGTCGCGCGGCCGCCGAGTTTCTTGCGGGTTTCGATGAGCGTGACGGGCACGCCGCGCTCGCTCAGGCGGAGCGCGCAGGCGATGCCGGCGATGCCCCCGCCGGCGACGATGACGCGCTGCTTGTCGTAATCGCCGGACATCATGCGCGAGCGGCGCTCCAGCGTGATGAGGCGGTGGCGCGGAGGGCGATGAGACTCTTTTGCAGGCCGGAGAGGCGCACCCGATGGCGCACGATCTGCGACGGGTTCTTGGCGATCTTTTCGAGGATCGAGCGGTAGATTTCGGTCATGGCCCAAAGCGTTGGGCGGCAATCAGGCGCGATGAGGTCGTCGAGCCGAGCGGATTCGAGGTACCAGTCGCGGGCGCGTTGGATTTGGCCTTGGACGTAGCGCTCGCACCGGTCGGGCTTGGACCAGGCGCGGAGCTCTTGAGCGCTGAGGCCCATGCGATCGAACGACTCGCGCGAGAGATAGACGCGGCTTGGTTTGTCGTCGAAGTCTTCAGCGAAATCACGAAGGATGTTGGTGAGCTGGAATGCACGCCCGCGCGCGATCGCGAGTTCGCGCACGCCGGCGCGGTCGGCGTCGCTCAGGTTGCGACGCAGGCCCCAAACGCCGACGCACAGCAGGCCGACGGTGGAGGCGACGCGGTAGAGATATTCGTCAAGCTCGGCGTCGGTGGCGTACCCGCGATGGTCGAGGTCCTCGCGCAGGCCGGCGAGGGTGTCGGTGAGCAGCGCCGGGTCGAGGCGGTAGCTTCGCACGGTGGCGGCGAGGGCGGGCCAGGTGGGATCGCGCGTGAGCACATCGCGGTTTCCCTCGAGCATGAGGGCGGTTTCGTGGGCGAAGTGATCGAGCGCGGCGCGGCGCTGGTCGATGGAGCCGCCCTCGTCGGCGAGGTCGTCGGCTTGGCGCATCCAGGCGTAGATGGCGAAGACGCCGGAGCGTCGCGGCTCGGGCAGGAGCTTGAGCCCGTAGTAGAAGTTGCGGGCCCGCGCGCGGGTGATTTGTTTGCAGGCGTCGAAGGCGGAGGCGAGCGCGTCGGGGGTGAGGCCGTCGAGCGCGGGGATGACCTCGCCGGTGAAGGTCGGGGTGCGCGGATCGGGATGGACTTGGAGCGTGGTCATGGACGATTGAGCGGGACATTGTTGGCGCGAGAGCGGGCCATGACCCAGGCGCGGGCGACGAGCGCGACTTTGTGGAGCTTGCCCAGGCGCGGGCGCTGCCAGAGCGTGGTGCAGCCGATGTGCTCGACGGAATCGAGCACGGCGCGGCCGCCGGCGCCGAAGAGCCAGATCACTGGGCGCACACGCGGGTCGACGCGATCGGGGAGCGATGCGCCGAGGTCGAAGAGCTCGCGCGTGAAGGAGCAGAGCTTGCGGACTTGCGTGATGTAGGCGATGCGTGCGTCGGGGTCGTTGGGGGTGTCGATCCAGGTGCGGAGCATCTCTGGCGTGATGCCGGTGTCGCTTGGAAGGTAGACGCGGTCGCGCTCGAGCAGGTCGCGCCGCACGTCCTGCCAGAAGTTGGTGAGCTGGAGTGCGGTGCACGTGGCGTCGCTCATGGCAAAGAGCTCGGCGTTTTCGGGCACGTCGCGATGGCCGGCGAGCATGAGCACGAGGCGGCCGACGGGGTTGGCCGAGCCGCGGCAGTACTCGAGGAGCTGATCCCAGTTCTGGTAGCGCGTGCGGGTTTGATCGAGCTCGAAGGCGCCGATGAGATCGGCGAACGGCGCGATGGGCAGCTGGTGCTTGGCGATGGTCTGTGCGAGGGCGACGAAGACGACGTGGCGCGGCTGACCGGCGAAGCAAGCGGCGAGTTCAGCACGCCACCAGGTGAGCAGTTCGAGCGAGCGGGCTCGGGCGGCGTCGTCCTTGCCGGTCTCATCGCCCAGGTCGTCGGCCCATCGGCAGAAGGCGTAGACGCTGGCGAAGTCGTCGCGAAGATCGACCGGCACGAGCGAGCTGAGGACGGAGAAGTTCTCGTAGTGGCTCGTGGCCAGGTCGCGGCAATAGGCGATGGCTTGTTCGTAGCTCGCCGGCGCGGATTGATCGGTTGGGCCGAAGCGATCGAGCTGATCGGCGATGGGCTGGCGCGGGTTGGGGACGGTGGTGCTCACGGTTTGTTCGATGCTCTGCTGAATTCGACTCGCTTTGAATGTGCTGCGCGCGGGCGGGCACGTTAGCCCGCGTACCATAGCGACCTATGCGGATCATTCTCTCGAATCCTCGCGGCTTCTGCGCCGGTGTGCGCATGGCGGTCGACGTTGTCGATCAGCTGCTGGACCTCTGCCCTGAAGTTCCGATCTATGTGTACCACGAGATCGTGCACAACAAGCACGTGGTGCAGCGGTTTGTTGATCGGGGCGCCATCTTTGTCGAGGACCTGCGCGACGTACCGGAGGAGTCGATTGTCGTGTTCAGCGCTCACGGCGTTTCGCCCGCGACGCGCGACCTGGCCCGCGAACGCAAGCTCACCGCAGTTGACGCGACGTGCCCCCTGGTGACCAAGGTGCACTCCGAGGCGATCCGTTACGCGCGGCAGGGGTATCAGATTCTGCTGGTGGGGCACGAGGACCATCAGGAAGTCGTCGGCACGCGCGGCGAGGCGCCTGAGGTGACGCAAGTCGTCGAGAGCCCAGAGGACATTCCGAACCTGAACATCATCGACCCCAACAAGCTGGTGTACCTGACGCAGACGACGCTCAGCACCGACGACGCGGGGATCATCATCAACGCGCTCAAGAAGGCGTTCCCGAGTATCAAGGAGCCGCCGGGCTCGGATATCTGTTACGCGACAACGAACCGTCAGCAGGCGATCCGCGAGATCGCGCCGCAGTGCGACCTCGTGCTGGTCGTGGGTTCGCGCAACAGCTCCAACTCGGTGCGATTGACGGAGATTTCGCGGAACATCGGTCGGCCGGCGTATTTGCTGGACGACGTTTCGGAGCTGCGCGATGAGTGGTTCAACGGCACGCCGGGCGATGGGCGTGATGCAACGGTGATGATCACGGCCGGTGCCAGCGCGCCCGAAGACTTGGTGGCGCAGCTTTGCAAGACGCTCCTCACGCGCTTTGGCGGCAAGCTGGAGCAGGCGGATGTCTTTAGCGAGGACATCGAGTTTTCCATTCCCGCGACGCTCAAGCGGTTGATGCGCGAAAAAGGCATCGACCCTGAGAGCCGCAAGATCCGCGTGGGTAACTACGAGTTTTCTGAGGCGGAGTACGGCGGCGTGCCGCTGACGGTGAGCGCCAAGGCGATCGGACGCGCGTGAATCATCCTACCGATCACATCTTCGCCCACACGCCCGAGACGCTGAAAGCCTGGTGCGAGAAACGCTCCATGCCGGGCTTTCGCGCCAATCAGATTTTGGAGTGGGTGTATCAAAGGGGCGTCGCTGATCCCGCGCAGATGAGCAATCTCTCCAAGCGCGATCGCGACGTGCTGAGCGAGCAGATGACGTTTCTGTCGGGCAAGACGGTGGCCGAGTCAAGCGCGAGCGATGGCACGAAGAAGCTGCTGATTGAGTGGGATGAGATGCCGAAGGCATCGGGCGTTGGGCATTCGGCATCGGGCGAGTCATCTGAGGGGCGAACACTTTCGCTGCCGCTGGCGGATGCCGAGTCCCAGAAGCCGAACGCTTCGTCCTCGGCCAAACGCACCGAGTGCGTGCTGATACCCGCTGAAGATCGCAACACCGCGTGCATCAGTTCGCAAGTCGGCTGCCCCGTCGGGTGCAAGTTTTGTGCCTCGGGCATCGGCGGGCTTGAGGGCAACCTCTCCGGCGGGCGCATCGTCGAGCAGGCGTGGCGGCTCGGGCGACTGCCCGGTGTTGATCGCGTGAGCAACATCGTGTTCATGGGCATGGGCGAGCCTTTGAGCAATTTCGCCAACGTGATGCACGCCGTGCGCACGTTGAATGGTTTGTGGGCGATGGGCATTGGTGCACGCAAGATCACGATCTCGACCGTGGGCTTGCCACAGGCGATTGAGCGATTGGCCGACGAGTGCGAATTGCCCGTCACGCTCGCGCTCTCGCTGCACGCGCCCAACGACGGGCTCCGCCGCGAGCTGATCCCGTGGGCGAACTTCACGACGATCGAGGAACTGCTGCGCTCGTGCCAGAAGTGGTTCCTCAAGACCGGTCGCGAGATCACGCTGGAGTACACGCTCTTGCGCGAGGTCAACGACCGCACGCACCACGCGCAGGAACTGGCGAAGCTCGCCAAGACGCTCCGCGCGAACATCAACCTCATCCGTTACAACGAGGTCGAAGGGATGCCCTTCCAGCGTCCGCGTGACGCCGACGTGCTCAACTTCCAGAGCGTTCTGCGGGCGGCGGGGGTCAATGTTCACATCCGCGCGTCGCGCGGGCGTGACATCGCGGCGGCCTGCGGGCAGTTGCGTCACGAGATGGCGGGGCGCTGAGCGCGATCGCGTCGCGCGGTTTGCTAAACTCTGGCCATGCCCACGCTGGCTTTGCTTTTGATCGCGGTCGCGTTTGCCATCGCGCTGCCGACCACGGCGCTGATGCGATCGCTCGGCCGTCGCATGGGCGCGCTCGACGGCGCGGGCGTGCCGGGGCAGGTCAAGGCCGCGGCTCGGAAGGTGCCCAACACCGGCGGGCTCGGCATTTTTCTGGGCATTGCGCTGCCGATCATGGTCGGCGTGACGGCGCTCTCGACGCCTTTGGCGGACAAGCTGGTGGAGTGGTTTCCGGCGCTGGCCCCCCACTTGCCGGGCTTGGCGAGCAAGGTACCTGACGCGATTGTGCTGGTCGCGGGGCTGAGTGTGCTGCACGTGATGGGCGTGATCGATGATCGCAAGCCGCTGGGCGCGATGCCCAAGCTGCGCGTTCAGCTCGTCGTGACCATCGCGGTCGTGCTCATGACCAAGTCGGGCCTGCTCACGTCGCTCGATCAGCATGTCGGCGGGTCGTGGGCTTCGACGACGCTCGCGGTGCTGTGGATCGTGCTGATCACCAACGCCATGAACTTCATGGACAACATGGACGGGCTGACCGGCGGCGTGGCGACGATCGCCGGCGCGTGCTTCCTCGCGGCGGCGCTGTTGCACGGGCAATGGTTCATCGCGGCGTGTTTGGCGCTGCTCATCGGGGCGTGCCTCGGGTTCTTGGTTTTCAACTTCCCGCTGCCGCGGGCGACGATCTTTATGGGGACGCCGGCTCGCTCGTGGTGGGTTTCGTGCTCGGATTCCTCACGGTGCGCACGACGTTCTACGACCCCGTGGGCCACGGCGGCGCGGCGGACTTGGCGGGCGGGTGGTACGCGGTGTTTATGCCGCTGGCGGTTTTGGCGGTGCCGTTGTATGACTTGGCGAGCGTGTGCGTGATTCGAATTCGCGCGGGGCGCTCGCCGCTCGTGGGCGATCTCAATCATCTGAGCCATCGCCTGGTGCGCCGCGGGCTGAGCCAGCGTGACGCGGTGCTGGTGATCTACGGCCTCACGGGCGTGACGGCGATCGCTGGTGTGCCGCTGGGGAGTCTGCAGCCTTGGCAGGCGCTGCTTGTCGGTGTGCAGGTGCTGATCGTGCTGGGCGTGCTGGCGCTGTTTGAAGGACGCTCCGCGCCCGCGACGCAGACGATGCACAAGGACCAATCGCGATGAGCACGACGCCGACATCGCCCGCGCCGGTGACGCGCCTGGCGCTGGCGGGCGTGGTGGTGATGCTGTCGGCGTTGGTGCTCAAGGCGTTGACGGTGATGTCCCCGCTGCCGGGGTGGGAACTCGACCCGATGGCGTCGTGGTCGCCGGTGGTGGGTCTGACGCCGTCGTGGTCGATGGTGAGCGACGCGGTGGTGCTGATCGGCTCGGCCATGGCGCTGGCGGGCGCGCGGCGCGGGGCTTCGAGGACGCTCGTGCTGATCTTGGTCGTGGTAATCGCTGCGTGGGCGGCCATCGCGTATCACGCGTGGCTCTCGCCCGCTGCGAACATCAATCATCAGCGCATCGGATTTGCGTGGGCGTCGGGTTTAGCTGCGTGCGCAGCGTTTTTTCAGCTTGGGCACGAGCGGCGCGTGCGCGCGATCGTGATCGGTACCCTCGCGGGGTTGGTCGCGATGCTGGTGGTCAAGGGCGCGGTGCAGGTGCTGATCGAGCACCCGGAGCTCTTGGCCAGCTACAAGCGCGATAAGAGTGTGTATCTGCAAGCGCAGGGGTGGACCGAGGGGTCGCCGATGGCACTCGCCTATGAGCGCCGGCTGGTGCAGGTGGAGGCGACGGGGTGGTTTGGGCTCTCGAACGTCTACGCGAGCTTCATGGCGGCGGGGCTTGGCTTGGGGGCTGCGCTGGTGGCTGGGTGCTTGGGCGTGAATGCGCGCGGGAGAGAAAACCGCCTTGTGCTGATCGCCGGCGCGGCACTGGCATTGCTGGGCGCGGGCGGTTTAGCGATGGCTGGGAGCAAGGGCGGGTTTGCGGTCGGTGCGATGGTGGTGGTTCTGGGTGTGGTCTTCGCGCTGGCACGAGGCGGGCGAATGCCGATGGTGAGCTCTGTGCTCAAGCACGCGGGGTCCATCGGCCCGGGCTTGATACTCGGTGCGCTGGCGCTTGTGGCCCTGCGCGGCGCGATCGGCGAGCGCATCGGCGAGCTTTCGGTTTTGTTCCGCTGGTTGTATTTGCAGGCTGCCGGGCGAATCTTTGCGCAGGCACCGGTCTTTGGCGTCGGGCCCGACGGGTTCAAGGACGCCTATTTGCTGGCGAAAAACCCGCTCTCGCCCGAAGAGATCACCTCCCCCCACTCGCTCTTGTTCGATTGGGCATCGTGCCTGGGCCTCGCGGGGGTGGCGCTCGGGGTGATGTTGCTGGTGCTCGCGTGGCGAGCGGCTCGGGTGGCGGCGAAGGTCGATGTCGATGAACCGCGCGATAGCGACGGCGAGCACGAGAAGACGCGCTGGGCGATCAGGCTTTCGGTCGCGACGGTGGTGATCGCGAGCTTTGCCGCGGTGGCCAGCGAGCTGGCGCTGCTCGCGCCCAGCACGGCGCAGACACGCATCGGCACGATCGTCGTCGGCGCGGTGATCGCGGGGCTCGCGGCGTTTGCGGCCATGCGATCGCGCGTGAGCGGCTCCGCCCTGGCGATCGCGGCGCTGGGGCTGATGGCGCACACGCAGATCGAGGTCACGGGCATCTGGGTGCAATCGTGCGGCTTGCTTCTCGCCGTGGTGGGTTGTGCGGCGGGTGCCCGTGTGCGCTCGCGCACGGCGCGTGCGCCGGAGCTGGTCTTTGCGGGCACCGCGCTATTGGCGGGCGGGGTGGTGGCGTGGCAGGCGCTGGGGCCGGTGCGTCTGTGGGAGCGCACGCTGATCTCGGCGTCGGAGGAACTTCGCCCCATCTCAGATATTCCGGCGCTGCTGCGGCAAGTCTCGCGCACCAGCGATCCGACTGCCCGGCAGGAGCTGTTGAGCGAGGCGCAAGCCCAGCTCAACGCCGCGGCGGGCAAGCCGGTGGCGATGAACGAACAGGAAGTCTCACGCGTGCTGGAGCAGCTCACGCTCTCGCGCGTGCCGATCGCGTACACGCAACTGCAAGCCCTCGAAACGCGTCCGACGACTGACTATCGCACCTGGCGCGAGCGCTCGCGTCTGGCGATGATGATGGCCCAGCGCAACGGCGCGCAAGGCAAGGCCCCCTCCGGCGAGAAGTGGCTTGATGCTGCGACGGACATTCCTGATGTCTTCACCCAGGCCGAGCGTGCTTCGGGGCGCGCGTCGTTGTACGCCTGGGTGGGCACGGCCTTGAGCGAGAGCGCGCGATCGCTCAACCGACCGGAGGACTGGATCAAGTCCGAGGCGGCCTTTGACACGGCGCTGCGGCTCGATACGTACAACCTGCAAGTGGCGATGGGCCTTCTCCGTGCGATCCAGGCTCAGGGCCCGAGCCCGCGCGTGCAGGTGATCGCCCAGCGCGTGCTGGAGATCAACGCGCTCCAGCGGCTCGATGCGCAGACGCGGATGCTGGAGCCGCGCGTTCGGGCCGAGGTTGAGGCCCTTGCAAAGGGTGGCGCGAGTGAACCCAAACAACCCCCGCCCAAGCCTTGACCGGCGCTCTCGGGGAGCTAGCATTGCGTTCACTTTTTTCGAGGGTCTCGCGATGGATGACGAAGACGAAGTCAACCCCCGCTGAACGATGCGTGCAGGCCTGAGGCTTGCGCGCCCCCCCAAGAAGTTTTTTCACGAGTGTTTCCGCCGGCCCGTGACCCATGTCACGAGCCCCGGCGATGTTTGATCAAAATCGTCCCGCACCCTGCCGCCCCTGAAAACCGCGGCCGCTCCGATCGTGCAGATCAGCGCTTTCCAAGGACCGACCTCATGGCGACCGACCTCTCTGGCATCCGAAACATCGGCATCTGTGCCCACATCGACGCGGGCAAGACCACTGTCTCCGAGCGCATCCTGTTCTACACCGGCAAGAACTACAAGATGGGCGAAGTGCACGAAGGCACCGCGACCATGGACTTCCTTCAGGACGAGCAGGAGCGCGGCATCACCATCCAGTCGGCCGCCACGACCTGCCCGTGGGAGTTTGAGGGCCGCGAGTACAAGATCAACCTGATCGACACCCCCGGCCACGTGGACTTCACGATCGAAGTCGAGCGCTCGCTCCGCGTGCTCGACGGCGCGGTCGCGGTGTTCGACGGCAAGGAAGGCGTTGAGGCGCAGTCCGAGACCGTCTGGCGCCAGGCCGACCGTTACCGCGTTCCCCGCCTGTGCTTTGTCAACAAGATGGACAAGCTCGGCGCTGACTTCGACTTCAGCTTCGGCACCATCCGTTCGCGCCTGGGCGCCAACGGCATCGCCATCCAGTACCCGCTCGGCACCGGCAACCAGCACAAGGGCGTCATCGACCTCGTGCAGATGAAGGCCTTCCGCTTCGACGAGGACAAGAAGGGCTCGGTCATCACCGAGGTCCCGATCCCCGAGGATCTGGTAGACACGGCCAAGAAGTGGCGCCGCGATCTGGAAGAGAAGGTCGCTGAGCTCGACGACACGCTCATGGAGCAGTTCCTTGAGGAGAAGCCCCTCAAGAACGAGGACATCATGCGCGTGCTGCGCAAGGGTGTGATCGCGCGTCAGTGCTACCCGGTGCTGTGCGGCGCGGCGCTCCGCAACGTCGGCGTGCAGTTCGTACTCGACGCGGTCGTGCGTTACCTCCCCTCGCCCAGCGAGAAGGAGCAGGTGCAGGGCACCGATCCGCGCGACAAGGACACCACCATGACGCGCCCGCACGACAACGACGCGCCGTTCTCCGCGCTGGTGTTCAAGGTCGTCTCTGACACCCACGGCGACCTCACGTACATCCGCGTCTACTCGGGCAAGCTCGCCAAGGGCCAGCGCATCATCAACCCCGTCAACGGCAAGAAGGAACTGGCCTCGCGCATCTTCGAGATGCACGCCAAGGACCGCATCCCGCTCGAAGAGGCCACGGCCGGCAACATCGTCGCCGTCGTCGGCATCAAGGACTCGTACACCGGTGACACGCTGTGCGACCCCGATCAACCGATCGTGCTCGAGCGCATGACCTTCCCCGAGCCGGTGATCTCGATGTCCATCGAGCCCAAGACGGCCGAGGATCGCCAGAAGCTGGGCAACGCGCTGCAGGTCATCCGCCGCGAGGACCCGTCGTTCCGTTCCAACTACAACGAGGAAACGGGCCAGACGATCATCTCGGGCATGGGTGAGTTGCACCTGGACATCATCAAGACCAAGCTCGTCCGCGACATGAAGATCGGCGTCGAGGTCGGCAAGCCCCAGGTCAGCTACCGCGAGGCCATCACCAAGAAGGTCGAGGACGTCCGCGGCAAGTTCGTCAAGCAGACCGGCGGTCGCGGTCAGTTCGGCGATTGCACCATCTCGCTCGAGCCCTTCACCGCGGCCCAGGCCGAGGCTGAGGAACTCGACTTTGAGAACAACGTCGCGTTCGTCAACGGCATCGTCGGCGGCTCGGTCCCGAAGGAATTCATCCCTTCGATCGAGTACGGCGTTCGCCAGACGGCGCTCTCGGGCGTCAAGGGCTACCCGCTGATCAACGTCAAGGTGACTCTGACCGACGGCTCGTACCACCCGGTCGACTCGTCGCAGGTCGCCTTCGAGCAGGCCGGTCGCCTGGCGCTGCAAGAGGCGTGCGCCCGCGCGGGTCTGGTGCTGCTCGAGCCGATCATGAAGGTCGTCGTGACGGTCCCCGATGAGTACTTCGGCGCCGTCACGGGCGACATCTCGTCGCGCCGCGGCATGATCTCCGACACGGAGGATCGTGGCGTGGTCAAGCTGGTCACCTGCGAGGTGCCGCTGAGCGAGATGTTCGGTTACACCACGACGCTGCGTTCGCTCTCACAGGGCCGCGCCAGCAACACGATGGAGTTCCACGAGTACCGCCCGATGCCGCGCAACTTGCAGGAAGAGGTCCTCAAGGCCGCCCAGGGCTGAGTTTCTCGGGCATAACCAAGTCCGCAACCCCGCACCACGCTTCGGCGTGGTGCGGTTGTTTTTGGGCTGTTCCCGCCCGATATCCCTGGCGGGTTCGAGCGGGTGCGTCCGCGAACTACCCCACGCACGCCGGCGGCTTGCCTAGCGTCGGTTCGTGAAGTAGCTTGTCTGGCCCGGTGCGCTGTCCTCAGCGTGCTCGGGCCGAGGTTGGAGGCTTAGACCATGTCACGTTACCGCACCATTCTGCTCTTTGGCGCGCCCGGCGCCGGCAAAGGCACACAGGGCAAGATCCTCGGGGCCGTGCCCGGGTTCTACCACCTTTCGTGCGGCGATGTTTTCCGCAATGTCGACATCGGCTCGAGCCTGGGCAAGCTCTTCGTCGAGTACTCCTCGCGCGGCGAGCTCGTGCCCGATGAGCCCACGGTGCAGATGTGGCACCAGCACATGCACGCGCGCACGGTGCTCAGCATCTACAAGCCCAACGTCGATCTGCTGGTGCTCGACGGCATCCCGCGCAACCCCAACCAGGCGAAGATCCTGGACAAGTACATCAAGGTGCTCAAGATCATCCACCTCGTCTGCCCCGACCAGGAGAAGATGATCGAGCGCCTCAAGCGCCGCGCCATCAAAGAGAATCGCTTCGACGACGCGCGCGAGGACGTCATCCGCCGGCGCTGGGAGGTCTACAAGAAAGAGACCTACCCGGTGCTCGATCACTACGACCCGAGCCTGATCGCCGAGGTCGATGCGATGGGCTCGCCCGGTCACGTGCTGATCGAGGTGCTCAAGCACGTCGTGCCCGTGCAGGAAGTGCACTTCGCGAACCGCCTCTCGGGTGAGCCGGTCCCGGCTGAGACGCCGGCCAAACCCGAGGCCAAGTCCAACGGCAAGCACACGCACGCCAAGTCTTCGCCGTCGCGCAAGGCCCGCAAGTAATCACTTGAGCCGCGTTGCTTCGCTCACAACGCGCTGCCAAGGCCCATCGCGCGCCGCCAGGTGCTGACCTGGCCCAAGTGGCTCATGGGGTGGGCGTTGAGCATGAAGTTCACCGCGGCGCCGATGGTCGGGAAGAGCTCCGTGCTGCGCCCGCCCGTGGGGTTGGGGCGAGCGAAAACCTCATCGCGCGTCTCGGCCACGACGCCCAGCACAAGCTTGTACCCGGCGAAGTAGTGCTGCGTGACTTCGCTCAGCTTCGGGTAGACCTTGCCGTGCGGGTCGTCCTGACATTGCACGCCGGCCTTGAAAAGTTCATCCCACCCCGCGGGCTTGGCCGCGATGCCCGGCGCGTGCCCGAGCAAATCGAGCATGCGCGACGAGTAGAGCGCCAAGTGCCCGTAGACAAAGACGGGGTGATTGGCCTGAATCACCACGCCGCCGGGTGAGGCGAAGCGTGCAGCCTTGGACGCGTCGACGTCCTTGAGGAGCGCCTCCGCGAGGTTGATGGTGAGCTTGGCGGGCGGGATGATGACCGGTGCGATGGTGATGCTCATGGGCGACGATAGCCGCGTTGGCGTGCGCGCATCATGCTCGCACGCACCGAACGGTCAGCAGGTCACCAGCTCATCCCCCCACCAGCTGGGCGTAGAGATTTTTCGCTCGCACAGGGTCGCTCGTGCCCGAGACGATCGCGCGTCCGTCAGCGAAAACCGTGAGTGACAGGCCCGCCTGATCGTGCTGCGTGAGCGTGACGTGCACGTGCGCGGGCCCGAGCGTGATCGCGCCGTGGCGTGATAGACGTTCGCCGAGTGAATCGATCTCCATTGCGCTTGCCCGCGCGGGCGTGAGCTGGACACTGTTGCGCCCGCAGAGCGTGCGTGCGCCCTGCGTTCCGCGCGAGCCATCGAGAAACTCAAAGCGCTTGTGGCCGCAGCAGACGCACGCGCTGTCGCGCTCGCCCATCGGGATTTGCGTGAAGCGCTCGCGCCACAGATCAACCTGCGTGATTCGCGGCGTGAGCTGATCGATCGCGCCCAGCGCCAGCTTGAGTGCGCTGGCCGAGGCGAGCGAGGCGATCAGGCTCGTGTTCATCCCCAGCACGCCAACGGTGTCGCACGTGGGCGTATCGCCCGCGCCGGGCTCCTCGCCCCACAGGCATCGCAGGCAAGGCGCCACGCCCGGGCGCAGCACCATGTGCGTGCTGATCGTCCCTACCGCTCCGCAGTACACCAGCGGCACGTTGTGCTTCACGCACACGTCGTTGATGAGATAACGCGCCGAAAAGTTATCCGTGCAATCAATCACGCACGCGGGGCGATCGGCCTCGACGCCCAGCAAGCTCTCCGCGTTGCCCGGCTCAAAGTCCGCCACCTCCGCGAAGATGCGCACGCCGGAGTTGATCTTTCCAAGCCGCTCGGCCGCCGCTAGCGCCTTGGGCTTGTGCTCTCGCGCGTCAGCTTCATCAAAGAGCGTCTGACGCTGAAGGTTCGTCAGCTCGACGATGTCGCGATCGATCAGCGTCAATCGCCCGATCCCCGCGCGCGTGAGCAGCTCGGCGCACACCGTCCCGAGCGCCCCAACGCCCACAATCGCAACGTGCGCCTCGGCGATGCGGCGCTGGCCATCCGCACCGATACCCGGCAGCAGCATTTGCCGGTGGTAGCGCGAAAATGAAACTTCGTCGTTCACGGGCAATTCTAGGGATTGCTTCTGCTCACGCCCGCTTGACGCGAAGCGTGATCTCCACCACCTCCGGCGGGCAGCCGATGCGGATCGGGATCAAGCTCATCCCCACGCCCGACGTGATCAGCACCGGAAAGCTCGGCCCTTGCACCAGGCCGTATGCATACTTCTGGTGATACTGACTCGGCACCACCGGCCGGCCCAGGATCGGCACCGAGACTTGCCCGCCGTGCGTGTGACCGCTCAGCATCAGATCGACGCGATGGAACCCGATCGGTTTGTGCATCGGCGTCATCGGCTCCGCGACGTCGGGGTTGTGTGACAGCAAAATCCGCGGCACTTCCTTGGGCACCGTGTCGAGCGCCGCGACCGCGTCCACCCAGTCGGTCCAAAGGTCCCCCACGCCGGCGATCACCAGTCGCGGGCCGGGCTCGTCCCACTTGGTGACCGAGCGATCGGGACGCACGCTCACGCGCGCGTTGTCCACCAGCAGCACGCCCGCCTTGGTCAGTTCCTGCTTCGAGAGCGAGCCCGAGGCGTACCAATCGTGATTGCCCAGCACGCCGATCACGGGCTTGCCCGTCGCGACGAGCATCTCGGCGAACATCTGCGCCGCGCGCGGCACCTGCCCCACGCCGTTGTGCACGTAATCGCCGCCCAGGATAAACAAGTCGGGCTTGAGATCGACCGCGGTCCGCAGGGCATCACGCAAAAACTCATCGGGCACGCGCGGGCCAAGGTGCGTGTCAGAGATGAACGCAATCCGCAGCCCGTCAAGACCCTCGGGCAGGTCCTTGATGTCGATGGTGTATCGCGTCGTCGCCAATTGCCACGGCGCGATGAGCGTGCCGTGCGCCACCGTTCCGCCCGCAGCCATCGCGGGCAGCGCGATCGCGGAGTTGGCGATCAACGCGCGGCGCGAGAGCCCGCGCTCGCCCTCAGACGCGTCTTCACTGGTCATCTTGCGATCGCCCGCGGCCCAGGCACGCAGGCGCAGGATCAGCGCCGCGAGTCCGAGCCACATCACCCAAGCAAGGCCGTAGGAGATGACCGCGAAGGTCATGCTCTCGGGGTGCATGCGGTTGTAGATGCGCACGCTGATGAACCACCCGGGCGTGCCGAGCACGCTAGTGAGGTTGCCGAGATACTTGAACACGCCGTGCGCGAGGAACGAATCGATCGGCGGATTGGCCAGCGGCGCGATCCACGTGCCCCAGTGCAGCGGGAGCGTGATCGCCATCAGGATCAACCACGCGCCGAAGTACGGAGCGAGCCGGCGCAGGATGGGACGCTTGGTGTGCAACGAACGATCTTTCGTGAGGGACACCTGAGACTCCCTCGCTCGCGCTTCGGGCTCATCGAGACATGCGTATCGACGAGCCCTAATCGCGAGCGAGGGAGTATGGATCGACATACGCCGAGCGAGCACAACACGTTCGTGTCAGAAAAAGAACAAGGCCCGGGACGAGCCCGGGCCTTGCTTGATCTTGAACACTGTTCTCGGCCCAACTCACGCAAAGTGAGCGAACGCCTTGTTGGCCTCGGCCATGCGGTGGGTCTGATCGCGAACGCCCATCGCCTTACCTTCCTTCTTGGCCGCCGCGTAGAGTTCATCGGCGAGCTTGCTGGCCATGCCGCGGCCCTTCTCGGTGCGGGCGGCGTCGATGATCCAGCGGAACGCCAGCGCCTGCTGACGGCGCGAGTTGACCTGGATGGGGACCTGGTAGTTGGCACCACCGATGCGCTTGGAGCGCACCTCGACGAACGGCTTGACGTTGTCGATGGCCATCTTGAACACGGCCATAGGCTCCTTCGGAGCGTTGGGGTCGGTTTCCTTGGCGAGCTTCTGGGCGATGATGTCCATCGCGTCGTAGATGATGCGCTGGGCCGTGGCCTTCTTGCCGCGCTCCATGATGCAGTTGATGAACTTGCTCAGCACCAGATCACCGAAGCGGGGATCGGGGCGGAGCTGGCGGGACGAGGCGGTCGGCTTGAAACCCATGATCGAATCTCCGAAAAAACTCGCCGGAACCCCGATGGCGTCTCAGGCGGCTTACACGGCACGCCGAATCGACGCGATAGGACCGGGAAAGACAGAAGGCACTGGCCACTAGCCACTGGGGACTAGTGAAAGACAAACGGTTGTACCACGTTGCGGCGGACAGAATCACTCAGGCACGTTGCACTCTTAGCCTTTTCTAGTGGCTAGTGGCTAGTGCCCAGTGGCTTCTGGCGCTTTAGCTCCCCTTGCCGCGCTTGGCGCCGTACTTCGAGCGGCCCTGCTTGCGCTTCTCGACGCCGAGGCAGTCGAGCGAGCCGCGGACGATGTGGTAGCGCACGCCGGGGAGGTCACGCACGCGGCCGCCGCGCACGAGCACGATCGAGTGCTCCTGCAGGTTGTGGCCTTCGCCGCCGATGTAGGCGGTGACTTCCTTGCCGTTGCTCAGGCGAACCTTGGCGACCTTGCGGAGCGCCGAGTTGGGCTTCTTGGGGGTCTGAGTACGCACAACGAGGCAGACGCCGCGCTTCTGCGGGGCGAGCGCCAGGTCGCGCGAGCGGCTCTTGGAGGCCTGATTGATGCGGGGCTTGCGGATGAGCTGGTTGATCGTCGGCATGGATTCTCGTTCCGATGGCTGAAAAAACGTGGAGGCAATAATAGCCCGCTGTCCCATCCGGGCAAATCCCAAAAAGCCGTCGCGCGGCCCGAGTCTTCGCGAATCGGCGTTTGTTCGGACGCTGCGCCGCGAGCTAGGCCCATCAAATCTCCCCCACGCCCCGCCCAAGCCGCTTTTCGAGCTTGGGAAAGAGCGGGCCCAATAGGTTCTCCAGGCTCACCTCGGGCCACGGCGCCGGGTCGTTCTTCCAGCCGAAGGGCCAGAGCAACTTGCCGACGAATCGCAGCTGCGCTTTGAGCTTCTCAAAGAACGAATACTGCTCGTGCACGCCGTTGGCGCGAACGACCAGGATCGTCGCGTCGTCATCCAGCGGCTGCCCGCCTGTGCGCTGGACGACCGCTTCGTGAAGTCGCCGCCCCAGCGTCGGAGGATCGCGCACGTCGAGCGAGCGCACGATCTCGAGCAATCCCTCCTCGCCGAGTTGGTTGGCCTTGCTCGGTCCCGCTTCAACGAGTGAATCGGTGTACACCACGCACAGATCGCCTGGGTTCATGCGCAGCGCGGTCTGTTCGTAATCGGATTCGTCGAGGATGCCGAGCGGCAAGTTGCTCGGGCCCGTTGAGCTCGCGCGGGCGGGCTGTGCACTTGGCTGCGCGGTAGCTGCCTGCTTGTTGCGACGCGCCCAGAACGGCACGCGATCCGCCTGCTTATTGCCGCGCTCGTGCTCGTGCGAGTCCATGAAACGCCAGAGCTTCTTCTTCGCCGAGTACAACAAGGGCCGCGGATGCCCGGCGTTGCACGCCACCAGGTAATCCGTCGGCGCCCAGAACGTTGCGACCACCGCCGTGGCGAACAGACCGCCCTCGGCGAGCTTGGCGAACTCCTTATTCATCATCGAGACAAACGCCGTCTGATCGACGGTGTTGACAAATCGCCGCATGAGCGTGCGCAGCTCGATCGCCACGCTCGCCACGCTCTGGCCGTGGCCCGAAATGTCCGCGACCATGAGCCGCGAGATGCGCCCGGTGCCGCACGATGAGACGTAATGGATATCGCCGCCCTCGTGATGCCCCATGTACGGCCGCGAAAACACCCACGCATCAATGCCCGGCATCGATACGCCGTTATCAGCCGCGCCCGAGCCGCCCCAGACCTCCATGCACTGCATGGTGGCCGTGTGGCTGGTTGCTGCGGGTTCAAGAGAAAGCGGGGGCATGCGGGTGAGATGATACCGCATGCCCCCGCGTTACCGCTCACTGTCTGGTGGGTTTCAGACAGTGCGACGGCGTCGTGTTGCAGCGACAAGGCCCAAGCCCAGCACGCCGGCAGCGCTGGGTGAGGGGATAGGCGCCGTCCACAGCATGGCCTCGGTACGCACCAGCTGGATGTTGAACGCGTAACCCGTAATGAAGAGGCTGGTGCCGTCGCTGGATATGCCAGTGGCCGTGGCGGAGATGTACTGTGCCGGCAGAAAGGCGTTGAGATCTACAAAGCTCGCCGCGCTGCCCGACCAAAGGCTCGCTCGCGTCAGCCCGCCAATGTTCGACTCGCCGACCTGCCACTGATCGAAGCTTCCCAACGCGCGGGAGAAGGTTGAGTTTGCGGGGTTGAGATCGATCAGCGAGTCGGCCGTGCCGCTCCACATAGCGGCCCGTGTCTGATCGGCGAAGATGGCAAACCCAACCTGCCGACCGTCGCTCGATCCAAGCACCTGCGAACCACTCGAGCCCACCGGGTGCAGGTCTACCCAAGAGGCGCTTGACCCCGTCCAGAGCCCGGCGTGATCGACCTGGTTGAATCGTGCGTAACCCGATTGCACCTGACCAGCGAGGGCGTTGACTCGCGAAATGGCCGCTCCTGTTGGGTGCAGATCGACGCGCGAAGCGGCCGTGCCGCTCCATAAGCTCGCGCGTACGCGATCGAGCGTGACAAAGCCCGCCTGTTGCGCCGCGTTTCCCGAAGTCGCACGCGATTCACTCGCCCCGGCTGGGTGCAGGTCAACCCAGCTCGTCGCTGTGCCGCTCCAGAACCCCGCGTGGTAGGTTGCGCCAAATCTTGCGAAGCCAAACTGTCGGCCGTCGAAGAGCCCGAGCAAGCGCGATTGATTGGCCCCCGCGGGCGACAATTCCACCGAGCCCGAGGAAGTCCAGAGCTGCGCCCGCTCCAGCCCACCTGTATCGATCGCGTAACCCCCCTGCACGGCGCGACGAGCGGCGTTGCCATAAGAGCTGGACGCACCGACTGGATGCAACGACGTGGCGGTCCATTGGGCCGCGGTGGGTACCGTGCACGTAAGTGCAACACCCACCACGACCGCGCCCCAACCACGGGTAACACTTCGCAACATGGCACACTCCACCCTGCAGTCCGCGACATGACACACAAGTCCAAACCTAACACATCATCGCGAGCTGTCAAGGGGATTCATGTGGGTTTAACCGATGAGCATGTCCAGCAATTCCGGAATGCCCTTGCCCATCGTTGCGACTGTCTCGAGCACCGGCTTTCGGCCAGCAACATCGCGCAGGTTGCGCACCAGTTCGTTCTGCCCGGGGAAGTCGGCCTTGTTGCACACGAAGACGTCGGCGATCTCGAGGATGCCGGCCTTGTCCATCTGCACCGCGTCGCCCATGCCGGGCGTGAGGACGACGACCGTCTTGCTCACGTGCTTGCGGATCTTGGTTTCGTTCTGGCCCGCGCCGACGGTCTCGACGAAGACGGTGTCGAAGCCGGCGCCGCCGATGAGTTCGATGATTTGGTCGAGGTGCGCGTAGTCCTCGCCGCCGATGGCGAGCGAGCGATAGAAGACCGCCTCGTCGAGGTTGTTGAAATCGACGCGAAGTCGATCGCCCAGCAGCGCGCCGCTGGTCAGCGGGCTCATGGGGTCGAAGGCGACGACGCCAACGCGACCGAGCTTGGGGTTGTCCTTGGAGCGCCGCGCGTACTCGCCAGCGAGTGAAGCGACGAGCGTGCTCTTGCCCGCGCCGGGTGAGCCGGTCACGCCGATCACGCGCGTTGGGCGCTTGCGATGGACGCCAGCGCGGAGCGAGCGGCCCGCGTGGCACATGGAAATGTCCCGCGCCAGCTGCGCGATGGGATTGCTTGACGGCACGGTCTCGGTCAGCTTCTTCGTCGCGCCGCGCACCGCGTTGACGATGTCGAGCAGACCCGTCGCGGTGGTGAAGCACTGGGCGATGCCAGCATCCAGCAGCGGTTTGATGTCCTCTGCGGGCAAGATGCCGCCCATGTAGACGGGCATGTCGGGCCGGCCCAGGTTCTTGCACTCTTGCACCAATCGCGGCCCCAGCACAAGGTGCGAGTTGCTCATCATGCTCGCGGCAATGACATCGCAATCTTCATCGCGAGCGCTGATCGCCAAGCTCCTCGGCGTCTGCCACAGGCCCGAGTAGACCACGTGCACGCCGGAATCGCGCAGAGCGCGGGCGATGACCTTGACGCCGCGATCGTGGCCGTCGAGGCCCATCTTGCCCAGCAAAACGCGCGGGCGATGGTCGAGGTCGGCGCAGCGGTCAAGCTTCTCAAACTCGGTGGTGGCGGCGTGGAGGGTTTGCGACATGGGAAGAGACGATAGGGTTTCAGCACGGCTCAGCCCACCCACTACCGCTGGCGGCCGATCCATGCTTACCCGCCGATCACCCCGAAAACGTGCGCGCAAATGGGCGATGCGCCACGATGGCCCAGGTTGCGTGCGGCGGGATTGGGCAAGGGGTCGGGGTGGGTCGCGCATGGCGTCGCTCAGTCGGGTTGTAATGCAGTTTGGGAGACATGGCGGAGTTGGTGCGCTGCAATCACGACTTTCCCAGTGGGCTCGACGCCGCTCGCCCGGGTGCCTCCCTTCGATCGAGTGAATTGCGGCGTGGAATCTGTTAGACTCGGGCACACTCACGGAGCTTGACATGAAACTGTTCTTCGCTGCGTCTTTGTTGACCCTGACCGCGATGACCACCGGCTGCGCTACCACGGCCGACGCTCTGCGCGAGAAGGACAAGGGGACGATGAAGGTTTACCCCGTCTCGATCGACCAGGCGTGGGAGATCTCGCGCACGGTCTTTCGGTGGGAAGGCGCCGACGCGATCGAGGAACGCCGAGACGAGGGGTACATGATCACCAGCAGCGGGATGAACTTCGTCAGCGACGGCACCGTGATGGCCGCATGGGTCGAGCCCGCGCCGAACGCGTCGAGCGCGGTGACGGTGGTGACGAAGCGCCGCCTGGCGACGAACATTTTTACGACGCTCACCGAGACGACGTACCACGAGCGGTTTGCCCAGTGCGTGGAAATCCTCAAGGCTGGTAAGAAAATCCCCGCGACGCCGCCGGGCAAGTGAGGGCAGGCGTTGGCGCGTTTGGAACTGCATGTTCGGGCGCGAAGCGCAAGGCCTGCAAGTCGGTGACTCGCGGGGCGAGCGCGTGCTCAGCCGCAGCCTTCGGCGAAGGCCTGCAAGAACACGATCACATCGTCTGCGGTCCATTGGCCGTCGGGGCCAATGGTGCCGCCAACTCCGGCGACATCCGCGAGGGATCCGAGGGCAAAGTACGCGTTGAGAAAGACGATGAGGTCGTCGGCGGTGATGGACCCATCGGGGCTCGTCCCGCCGCCGAGCGAGGCGACGTCCGCGAGCGAGCAAGGGGTTGGGACGAACCCCGAGCGCACAACGCGGAATCCCCAGGTCACACCGTCGCTCAGCGGGGCGAGGCTCCCGCGGGCATCGCTGCGGAAATTCTCGGCGGCGCTGAGTCGGTCGCCGCCACGCAGTCCGCGCCGGACAGGGCCGAGTGAGGTGGAGATGATCGTCTCGTTCCACTCCCAAACGTTCCCGGCCATGTCGAAGACACCATAGTGGTTCGCGGCGTAGGACCCGACGATGACCGTGTCCGGGACCGAGTTGTTGTAGTTGGCGAGCGCGGTGTTGATCGTGTCCGTTGACGTGGGGTAGAGCCAGTAGCTTGTGCTCGGCCCACCCGGGCTCGCAGGCTGGTGAAAGGCCGCCTTGTACCACTCGTCTTCACTGGGAATGGCCCACAGCCACCCGGCGTTTCGCACGATGGTGTTCTGACTGATGCCCGCGGGCGTGATGGTGTAGGCACCGTTCTCGGTGGTGCTGCTGCCCTGCGCGCCGGTCGGTTGGCCGTTGTGGAGCCAGTTGGCAAAGCGCGTGGCGTTCCAGAACGAGACGGAGTGAACGGGGTGGCTGGCGCGGCCGTTGATCGTGGTGTAGCTGTACGACCCGGGCGAGCCGGCGCGGGCGATGCCGCCGAGCGAACCGCCCATGGCGACGTTGTAGAGCGCGTTGGGATCTGTGCGGGCGACGGCGTTGAGGAACGCTGCGTACTGCGCGTTGGTCACTTCGGTCACGCCGATGTTGTACACGTACGCCACGGCGCCGAAGCCCGTCGCCGGGTCGGGCGCGTTGGCGGGGTTGGCGATGGGCACGGTGCGGATGACGAGCTGCGTCCACGCGGGCAAGGCGCAGATGCAGGCGGAAACAGAAAGCGCGGCCACGACGACGCGGTGCTTGATCGACATGATGCCCTCCTGTGGTGCCGCGTGGTTTTCGCGGCAAGGACCCGTGGGATGGAGCTCGTCGGCGCGAGACTACCGCGCGGCTGGCGGGCCGTCAAGGTAGTTTTTGTGGCGATTCGAGCAGCCCGCGGGGCAGCCCCTTCAGCAATCCGGCGCAAAGCCCGCGGCGCGGCGGATTTAGACGCGCTGACGAACGGCTGCCGGCGTGGGGCGCTTGAGCCAGCGTGACAAATCGGGGTCCATGTAGAGCTGGGCGCGGGCGGAGTCGCTCACGCCGTACTTTTTCAGGATGCTCGCGCCGACGAGGCCCATGAAGAGCGGCTGCGGGCGCAGCGGGCGGCTGGTGAGTTCGGGGTGGAACTGACCGGCGACGAAGTATGGGTGGCCGCCCTGGCCGAGCGCGTCGGGCTGCGCGAGTTCGAGCACTTGCATGATCGGCTGGCTCGGGTGGCGGCCAGAGAAAACAAGCCCCGCCTGCTCGAGCTGAGCGATGTAGCGCGGGTCGACTTCGTAGCGGTGGCGGAAGCGTTCGCGCACGCTGAGTCGTTGGGCGTAGAGGAAGTGCGCCAGCGATCCTTCCTTGATCATGACGTCCTGTGCGCCGAGGCGCATGGTGCCGCCGAGGCCCTCGATCTTCTTCTGATCGGGCAGCTCCGAGATGAGCGGGTGCGGGCAGCGCGGGTCGAACTCGGTGCTGTTGGCGTCGGTGAGTCCGAGCACGTTGCGTGCAAACTCGATGACCGCGACTTGGAAGCCGAGACAGATGCCCAGGTACGGCACCTTGTTTTCGCGGCAGTACTTCACGCACGCGATCTTCCCCTCGACGCCGCGCGAGCCGAAGCCGCCGGGGACGATGACGCCGTCCATGCCCGAGAGCGCATGCGGCACGCTCGCCTCAGTGATCTCGGTGGTATCGATCCAGTGGAGCTCGATGTTGGTATTCAGGTGCGCGCCGCAGTGCTCGACGGCCTTGTCGATGCTGGCGTAGGCGTCGCGCAGGTGCGCGTACTTTCCGGTGATGCCGATGTGCAGCTCGCGCTCGTGGTTGGCCGTGAGCTTGCGGACGAAGCTCGTCCAGCGATCGCGGGCGCGGTCTTCCATGGCGGCGTCGACGCGCTCGTGCAGCAGCAGGTGCGAGAGGATCTCGCGGTCGAGCCCTTCGGAGCGCATCTCGTCAGGGATGGTGTAGATGCTTGGGCGGTCGTGCATCGAAAAGACGCGGCGCATGGGGACGTTGGTGAACATCGCGATTTTCTCGCGCACCTTGTCTTCCACGGGCTCGTGGGCGCGGCAGGCGATGATGTGAGGCTGCACGCCCGCTTCCATGAGCCGCTTGACGCCGAGCTGGGCGGGCTTGGACTTTTGCTCCCCCAGGGCCTCGGGCTTGATGACGTACGTGAGGGCGACGAAGCACGTGGAGCCGGGGCCTTCTTCGAAGGCCAGCTCGCGCAGGGCCTCGATGTAGAAGGCGTTCTCGTAGTCGCCGACGGTGCCGCCGACTTCGACGAAGACGACGTCGGCCGGTCGATGGCCGTCGCCTTGGACGGCGAGTTCGCGGATCTTGCGTTTCACTTCGCCGGTGACGTGCGGGATCATCTGCACATCGCGGCCGAGGTACTCGCCCTGACGCTCGCGTTCCAAGATTTGATGGAAGACCTGCCCGCTGGTCGTGTAGTTCTTGCGGGTGAGGTCTTGGTCGAGCATGCGCTCGTAGGTGCCCAGGTCCATGTCGCACTCCGTGCCGTCGTCGAGGACAAAGACCTCGCCGTGGCGGTACGGATTGAGCGTGCCGGCGTCGATGTTGAGGTAGCCCTCAAGCTTGATCGGCGCGACCGAGAGCCCCTTGTCACGGAAGAGCTTGGCCATCGACGCGGAGAAAATCCCCTTGCCCAGGCCGGACATCACGGTGCCGAGCACCACGATGTATTTGTGAAAACCCTTGCGATAGCCGGGCGGGAAGGGCGAGTAGAACTCGGTGGCCGAGGTGTCGGCGGTCCCGGCCAGCAGCGACGACGCGTCGCGCGGCTTGGCGCCGGCGGCTTCGGTGTGGGCGTCGAAGTTGGGGTTGCAGTCAATGGGCGAGAAGGCCGACCTCGCGCCGGTGGCGTTGCGAGGAGCGGCCGGACCATCACGTCGCGGCTGATCAGGCATGGAGTCATAGTACACTCGCGCCGGCGCGACATTCAAGCGCTGCGCCCAAGCGAGCGCCAGCAATCACGAACGCGGGTGATGTCCAGCGGGTGCCCGCACTCAGGGCAGCGCGACGGATTCTCGCTCGCCGACAGGTCATAGAGGCAACGCGGGCACCAACAAAAATCCGCCCGCTCGAGTGCCGCGTGCCGCACCCGCATCCGCCGCTCCGCCCACATGACCATCGCGACCGAGCCGCCCAGCCCCGCAAGCCCGATGATGATCATCGCCCACCAGGCGACAAAGACGAGCGACAGGACCGCGAGCATGGTGAGTGCGAGCAGCGCGGCCGAGCCGAGCCAGATGCGCCAGTCGGGCTTCATCAACAGAAGCTGCGGGTGGAAGAGACGTTGACGAGGTTGGCGGCGATAGAGGGACTCGTCGTGGTCGTCGTGTGAGGGTGGAGCAGGTGGATTGGTCGGCGCAGCGGGCACGGGGGATGGTAGAGGTGGGTGCGGTGGCGATGGACTCCTGCGCGATGTGGGCGGTCGTGATGGAGTGTTGTTGCTTGGGTTTGTCGGGGGGTGCCGGGGGGCGATAGCCCCCGGCATCAGCAATTTGCATCGTCATCTGTTCCGGGCAATGAATCGAGAAACGCCTGGCCCCGCGCCCGCGTGCGAGTGCTGATGGCGTCGGACGAAAGCAAGTGCTGATAAGAGCCAGGAAATCCGCTGTTTTCCCGTTCGCGTAGTTTCCTTATGACTTCATGTGGTTCGTGCCCAACCTCAACGAGTCTGAGGAACGAATCCAGTTCGCTCAGCGAAAGGACGAAGTACGGCAGTGTCATTCTGCCGCTTGCCGTTGCCATCTCTTGGACTTTGCCGCGAAACAGCGTGCCGTTAACGGTCGGAATTCCGCCGTAGGTGACGACAATGCCGAGGCAGTCCTTTGCTGGCAATCCATGCAGCGTCCATTTGCCTTCCCCGATCGCCTTCGCGTGGCTAGCCATTTGGTCAACCGCACCAACGATGCGATCGGCGATGCCGCCCGCGTCTTTGGGGTCGCCAAGCATGAGCAACCTTGAGTTCGGGCGTAGGGCCTTGCACTCGACAAGTACGTGCGCTATGTCGCCCAGTATGACGTGGTCGGCATTTTGAGACGGTGGGGCACTCTGCACCGTCTGGGCGAGACCCGATGCGGACCACACCCGTCCATCGCCGCATGCAGCGCGGAGAAGGTCGCCAACAAGATTGGAGAATCGAGGACCAAAATTCTTAGTGAACGTTGTACCGCCAGCCGCGAGGGCGTCGTAGTACATTCCCAAAGTTGTCCGGGCATGGACGAGCTCGGGGTCCGCGGCGACGAACCGGCCTGCGGCTGTCTCGATGAGCGGGAAGGTTCGCAAGAGATTGAAGCGGTAGAGGTCGTACCGATCATCGGCAGTCGCGCGCGAGTCAGCGATGCAGCTTTGCCGAAACTCTGCCGCGGACAACGCTGCCAACTCGCAGAAGCGTGGCCACGACTCGGCAACGCCCTTGCCTAACCGAGATGCCCAGTGATTCACGCAGGCCGTGGTGATCGTGCCCCGGAGCTTTACGCTTGCGTTGCCGGCCATCCGCACAGACCCAGCAATGAAGCCGAGTCTCATGAATAGCTCCGGTGGCATTCGGAGAAGATCCTGCACATGTGCCGGAACATCCAACTTTTCATCCGGCGACCGTGGCAGTGCGTTCGTGAACAAAGCCACGGCAAATCCGTAGCTCTGGAGCTGGATGTTGATGACCCGCTGCTGGAGCCCGACAAAGCGGATCACCCACCCTGTTGGATCCGAGGCAGCCCAACCCGGGTCCTGCAATGCGGGATCTTGATCGAGCATGTCCCATAGCAATTCAATAAGCCGCTTGAAGTCCTCGGTCTCCATCCCGCGAGCAGTAGGTCCCTGTCCATGCCTAAGAACCTCTCGCGCGGCCAGATGCACCATGAACGGCGAGCACGGCGGACCGATTTCTTGCCGAAGATTGGCAATGACTGGTGCGTGTTCTTCAGCCCGACACGCTGCCAGGACGTGGTTGCAGATGAGTAGCCCCGATTCAACATCGAGCGGTCGAAGTAGATCGCCGAGCCGTTGCCGCCACTGCTTGGGAGTGAGCTTCTTTGCAGCCATGGCAGCATTCTTGGATCGTCTGATCCTTTGCCGCGCAACTGCGACAAGGCAGATGCCAATTCCTGCCTCGACACTGCCAAGGCCGGGGGCTATCGCCCCCCGGCACCCCCCGTGAGAACCTTCGACCACGCCGCACCCCGCATGCCCGGTGCGGCTACCTCCACCTCACCGACGAGCGCGCGTCCACAGCCCGTCGTGCACCCGGCCGTGCCGGTGTCGGCGTCCAGCTCAATCGATCAATTCACGAACCACCCGCCCCACTCACCTCAGTGCAGCCACTCGATCGCCCCGGTGTCGAGGTCGTAGACGCCGCCGACGATGATGAGCTCGCCCTTGGCGACGCGGTCGGCGAGGACCGGGCTGCGCTGGGTGATGTTCTTGACCGTGATGCGGACGTTTTCTTCGACGATCGCCTCGACGAACGGGCCGTTCTTGGAGTTGTACGGACCCTGCGGGAACTTGGCCTTGGCGGCTTCGACGGCGGGTTTGATGTGCGTGAGCATCTCGGTGAGGTTGCCGAGCTTGGCGTCGTCGGCGGCGCCTTTGATCGCGCCGCAGTGGCTGTGGCCGAGCACGACGATCGCCTTGGCGCCGGCGAGGGCGGTGGCGAACTCCATGCTGCCGAGCATGTCGGTGTTTTCAAAGTTGCCCGCGACGCGGCCGACGAAGATGTCGCCGATCCCCTGATCGAAGACGATCTCTGGCGGCACGCGCGAGTCCAGGCACGAGAGGACGACAGCCTTGGGGTACTGGCCGTGCGAGGTTTGCTTGACCTGCGCGGCGTAGTCGTAGGTGGTGCCGTGGTGCGCGACGAAGCGCTCGTTGCCGGCCTTGAGGTCGGCGATAACCTGTGCGGGTGTGAGGGCAGTCTGCGCGTCTTTCGTCATGACGCTTTGCACGGCAGGGCCGTGGGCGTCGTCGCAGCAATTCGCGTGATGGCAACCGGTCATCGCGGCGGCGGCGAGGAGCGCGGCGCTGAGCGCGGTGCGCGTGAGGGTGAGTTTGTGGGTGAGAACGGATGAGGTGGGATTGGTCATGCCGGGAGTTTATTGAGTGAGCCTAGAGGCTGCAAACGCCCCGGTTCAGCTGGTGCGCCGAGACCCCCGCTTTGAGGATTTTGTGATCGACCACTCACCTGGTCCCCACCAGCGGCCGTCGGCGTCTTTCTTCCATTTGCCCGCTTGTTTGTCGGCGGGGTACCACTCCGGGGCGGCGAGCTTCGGACCGAGGTACCGTCGGACACGGTCGCATGTCATCCAAGGCATGGTGCGCATGACGTCGGCCATGCCCTCTCGAGTGTTCATGGTGTTCAGCGTTGGGATGAGCTGCTTTGTGAGGAGTTTGGCGAGGCGCCTGCAGAAACGCTCGAAATAGATGCCGCCATGGCCGTCGACCTTGAGCCAGTCTGCACGGCGAGACATGAAATCGCTGATGCGAAAACTCTGGTCGGCGTTGAAGGTGCTGAGTCGGGCGAGCGTGGTTGGTGATGGGTATGTGCGCTTGAATCTGGCCCTGTGAAAGAAAACGAGAATGTTGATGTAGAACTCGATGGGATCGTTGCGATCGAGGCGCCATGGGTTCTTCTGGAAGTTGATGACTTGCCATTGGTCTCCGAGTTCGCGTCGGTAGTTCTGGCCCGAGCCTTTGAACCCGTGCTGGCGCAGGACGTCGCCCGTGCGCTTCATCAGCAGCTTGAACTCTTCGTCGGGTTTGTGGATGGGGTCGGTCATGGCGATTGGTAAGATACCGTGAGGCAAGGCGATTCGTGAAACTTTCGCGGGCTTTGGCTGCGATTGTCGAGCGGGGCTTTGGTGAAAAGCCATGTTGCGCGGCGGGCTTGATGGTGGTCCTACGCTCGCGGTTATGACGACTTCTTGCGCTGCGTTCGCTCGGTTGATGATGGTCTCGTTGGTCGCGTCGGTGGTGGGCGCGGCGGTGATGGCGGGATCGGCGTCCGCACAGACGTACATCCGGCCTCCGGACTTTGATGAGACCAGCGGCAAGGCGCTCGCGAGCTATCCGCCCGCGTTGCACTTCGACTATCAGCACATCAAGCTCGAGATCGACATACCCGACATGGAAAAGCAGGAGCTGACCGGAGTGGCGAGCATCAAAGCGGTGGGCGTGGGTTCGGTGCGCTCGAAGATGGTGCTCGATGCGAAAAAGACGCTGACGATCGCCAAGGTGAGCGTGGACGGGTCCGAGGCGAAGTTTGAGCACGACAAGGTCGCGGGGAAGCTCACGATCGAGTTGCCCAAGGCGTGCGCCGTCGGCGGCGAGGTGAACGTGCGGATCGCGTACAGCGCCAGTAAGCCGTTCGTGAACGGCAACGGGCTCAATTGGTTCCGCTCGCGCTCGGGGCGCAAGCACTTGGGGGCGATGCTCTACTCGCAGGGGCAGGCGGAGAACAACTCGTACTGGTTCCCGTGTCACGACTCGCCGAACGATCGGCTCACCAGCGAGATTGAGTTGACGCTGCAGAGTGATTATGTCGCCAACTCCAACGGCAAGCTCCTCTCTCGCGAGGACGCGGCGGGCGACGCTCGGGCGGCGCGCGTCAAGTGGCATTGGATTCAGGACAAGCCGCACGCGAGTTACCTCATCTGCCTGGTCGCGGGGAAGTTCGACATCGTGCCGCTCGCGGCCAAGCGCGAGAACCTGCCGATGAGCGTGTATGGACCGCTGGGGAGCGCGGAGTCCTTGAAGGAGGTCTTTGCCAATACGCCGGAGATGATCGCGTGGCTCGAGACGCTTTTGGATGAGCCGTACCCGTGGGATAAGTACGACCAGGTGCTGGTGCGGAATTTCCGGTGGGGCGGGATGGAGAACACGAGCATCACGACGCTCGCGGAGATGCGCCAAGGCGCGAAGGCGGGGTCGCAGGATGACTTGATCGTCCACGAGCTGGCGCACCAGTGGCTGGGCGATCTGATCACGTGCAAGAGCTGGGACCACCTGTGGCTCAACGAGGGTTGGGCGACGATGATGGAGTACATGTGGGCGGCCAAGAAGGATGGACCCGACGCTTACGACACGGCGCTGATCAAGTCGGCGGGTGAAGTTCTGCGCCGCGATCGGCTCCCCGCGCCCCGCGGCGTCGGCATGGTCAACAAGCGGTACTGGGATCCCGATGACACGTTCAACCAGCCGGCCAACCCGTACGCCAAGGGCGGCTCGATCTTGCACATGCTCAAAGAGCGGCTCGGCGACGAGGTCTTTTGGAAGGGCGTGCGGGCGTATGTGAAGAAGCACAAGTTCACGCAGGTGGAGACCGACGACTTTCGCAAGGTGATGGAGCAGACGAGCGGCGAATCGCTCGAGCAGTTCTTTGATCAGTGGTGCCGCCGGCCCATGGTGCCCAAGGTGATGGCAACGCTCGCGTGGGAGGCGAAGGCGGGCGAGAGCGCGGGGAAGGTGAAGATCAAGCTCGCGCAGGCGCAGCTGATCGATGCGATCAACCCGGCGTTTGTGTTCGATCTGCCGATCAAGATCGAAACGAGCAAGGGATGGACGGAGCAGCGCGTGCGGGTCGATGCCAAGACGAACGAGGCTGCGCTCGCGGTCGATGGAGAGCCTTTGAGCGTGGTGATCGACCCGCGTCTGGCGGTCTTGAGCGAGCTGCACGTGGAAGGGCCGCTGGCGTGGATCGTGCGGCAAGTTGAGAACGGGCCGGGGTTGATCGCGAAGGTGCGCGCAGCGGAAGCGCTGGTGGAATCGAAAGACCCCGGCGCGGGTAAGGCGATCGAGACGCTCAAGGCTCGGGGCGATCTGCATCCGCTGGTGATGGAGGCGCTCGTGCACGCGCCCGAGGAGCCGGAAGCCCCGGGCAAGGGGATGGAGCCCGAGGAGCCGTGAGGCTCGCGGGCGCTATCCTCGCGCATGGCGAACATGTTGAATAACCCGTCGCGGGTGCCGCTGATTGCGCCGTCGATTCTGTCGGCGGACTTTGCCCACATGGGGCGCGATTGCCGCGATGTGCTGGCGGCGGGCGGCGACTTGCTGCATGTCGACGTCATGGACGGGCACTTTGCGCCGAACCTGACGATGGGCCCGGACATGTGCAGGTCGTTGCGGCGCGAACTCCCCCACTGTTTTCTCGACGTGCATCTGATGGTGACCGACCCGGCGAAGTTTGTCGATCCGTTTGCGGATGCGGGTGCGAACAACCTCACGTTCCATGTTGAGGCTTTGGAGGCGGCCAAGATCTCGGCGCTGGCCGAGCGCATTCGTGCGCGCGGGTGCAGCGTGGGGCTGGCGATCAATCCGCCGACGGCGGTGGAGAAGATCATGCCGCACGTGGGCATTGTGGACATGGTGCTGGTGATGAGCGTGAACCCGGGTTTTTCGGGCCAGAGCTTTATCGAGGACGTGCTGGAGAAAGTTCGGGCGATCAGCGCCAAGCTGCGGCCCGATCAGCGCCTGGAGATGGACGGCGGCATCAAGCCGGCGAACGCGAAGCTGGTGCGCGACGCGGGGTGCGACGTGATCGTCTCGGCCAGCGCGCTCTTTGGCCAGCCTCGGGAACGATGGGCGACGGTGATCGAGCAGCTTCGCGTGGGGTGAGTGACGGAAGCTGGCTTGGGCGGCGTGGCGGGTTATCCGGCGGTGCGTCAACGAATCGGCTTGGAAACTCGCACGAACGGATTGGGAAAGCCCGCGGGCAAGAGATTGTGAGCGGAGTTTGTCCGATGCATGTCGTCGGCGTACGATGTGCTCGTATCCGGGGCGTAGCGCAGCTTGGTAGCGCGTTTGGTTCGGGACCAAAAGGTCGGAGGTTCAAATCCTCTCGCCCCGATTGACATGAGTGCCCCGCAGGCTGACAGCCTGCGGGGCTGTTCTTTTTGGCGAGCGGAGATTTCTCAGATGGATGGCGTTCAGCCGTACAACTTCATCGGCCCAATCTTAAACGTGCACGGCATGGTCAATCGCTTCATCGTTGAAGCCGTCGACGACGTGCCCGACGAACGCATGAGCGAGCAACCCGGCACCATCGTCAATCATCCGGCCTGGACGCTGTCGCATCTCAATGCGTACGTCGCGCTGTTGCTGGCGATGCTAGGCGACTCGAGCGTGCCGATGGCGGAGCGAGAGATGGAGCGGTTCGGTTACGGCTCCAAACCGGTGCGCGAGCGCGGCGTGTATGGTGCCAAGAGCGAGTTGATCGACGTTTTCAACGAGCGGAACGCGCGGCTTGCGACGATCGTCGCGGCGCATCACGCGGAGTGGTTTCCGCGTCCGGCGCCGGAGAAGTATCGGGCGCATGCGCCGACGATGGGTCACCTGGCGATCACGCTCATGGTTGCGCACCCGCCGCACCACCTTGGGCAGTTGAAGCAATGGCGTCGGGCGGCTGGGTTTGGTGTGACGCATTGAGTGACGGTCGGCGTGGCCGGATCCACTCCGCGACCGTCTGCACCGCCACGTAAAGCGCCGGCGTGAAGATGAGTCCAAGGATCGTGTTGCCCACCATGCCGCCGAAGACGGCGGTGCCAAGCGCTTGACGGCTGGCCGCGCCCGCGCCGCTGGCCGTGAGCAACGGCACCACGCCCAGGATGAACGCCAGCGAGGTCATGATGATCGGCCGGAAACGCGAGCGGGCGGCCTCGATGGCGGCCTCGCGGATCGGCTTGCCCTCGGCGCGGTTCTCGCGCGCGAACTCCACGATCAAGATCGCATTCTTGGCACCAAGGCCCACGAGCAGCACGAGGCCGATCTGTGTGAAGACGTTGTTGTCGAGTCCGCGGTAGTACAGCGCCGCCATCGCGCCGATGACCACCAGCGGGATGCTCATCACCACGGCAATGGGCGTCGCGAAGCTCTCGTATTGGGCCGCGAGGATGAGGTAGACCAGCAGGATGGCCAGCGCGAAGACCGTGAGCCCCTGCGAGCCGACGCGTGATTCCTGGAACGAAAGGCCCGACCACTCAAAGCCCATCTCGGGCGGGAGCGCGTCCTTGGCGGCGGCGGCCATGGTGCCCATCGCGTCGCCCGTCGCGACGCCCGGGATCGGGATGCCGTTGACGGTGGCGGAGGTGTAGAGGTTGTAGCGCGTGACGCGCTCGGGGCCATACGAATCGCGGACGGTCAGCAACGAGGCGAGTGGGACCATGCCGCCGGTGCGGTTGCGCACTTGCAGGCGCGTGATGTCGGCCGAGGTCAGGCGGAAAGGAGCATCAGCCTGGAGCGTGACCTGCCAAGTGCGGCCGAACTCGTTGAAGTCGTTGACATACGCAGAGCCCAGCGCGGTTTGCAGCGTGTCGAAGACCGATTGCAGCGGGACGTTGGTCTTGATGACGCGCTCGCGATCGATGTCGACGGCGATCTGCGGCACGCCCGCGCGATAGGAGCTGAAGGCGTACGCGATCTTGGGCGGCTTCTGGCCCATCATCGCGCCGATGCTCTGACCCACGGCCTGCTGGAGCGCGTCACGACCAAGGTTGCCGCGATCGAGCACGCGCATGTCGATGGCCGAGGCGTTGCCCAGGCCCGGGATGGGCGGGAGCGAGAAGACGAGGAACTGAGCTTCTTTGATGGAGGCGACGCGCCGGTTGATCTCGCCGATGATCTGCGGGATGCCGCGCCCTGACTTGGCGCGTTCATCCCAGGGTTCGAGGACGATCCAGGCGTTGGCGAGGTTGGTGCCGTTGCCATCGAGCACGCTGAAACCGGCGAGCGTGACAACGTCGGCGACGCCGGGCACGCCGGGGTTTTTGTCGTCGCCGCGGAGCAGGGCGTTGACGCGATCGATGACGTCCTTGGAGCGTTCGAGCGAGGAGCCGTCGGGCAGTTGGGCCGCGACGACGACGAAGCCGAGGTCTTCGCTCGGAACAAACCCGGTGGGAACGCGGGTGTAGAGGTAGCTGGTGAGGGCCATGAGGCCAACGAGGAGCAGGACCATCAGGGCGGCGACGCGCGTGGTGAGGCTGGTGATGGCCGTGTAGATGCGCGTGAGCAGATCGAACGCGCGGTTGAAGAGATTGCCGGCCCAAGTGAACGGGCGGAAGATGAGCCACGGACGCTTGGCGTGATCGGCGTGGTGGAGCAAGAGTGCGCACAGCGCGGGGCTGAGCGTCAGGGCGCACACCGCAGAGAGGAGCGTGCTGGCGGCGATGGTCAGCGCGAACTGGCGGTACATCTGGCCCGTGATGCCCGGGAGAGTCGCGGTCGGGATGAACACGGCCATGAGCACTAGCGTGATGGCGATCACGGCGCCCGAGATTTCTTTCATCGCACGCACCGTGGCGTCGAAGGGCGAGAGCCTGTGGACGGTCATGTTGCGTTCGACGTTCTCGACGACCACGATGGCGTCGTCGACCACGATGCCGATGGCCAGCACCATGCCGAACATGGTGAGCATGTTGATCGAGAAGCCCAGCAGCGCCATGAACATGAACGTGCCGACGAGCGAGACGGGGATGGTGAGCGCGGGGATAAGCGTTGTGCGGAAGCTCTGCAGGAAGATGAGCACGACGACAAAGACCAGCACGAACGCCTCGACGAGCGTGACGACGACTTCTTCGAGCGAGGCCTTGATGAACATCGACGAGTCGTAGAAGAACTTGGCCTGCACGCCCGCGGGCAAGCGGGGCTTGAGCTCGTCGAGCTTCTGCTGCATCGCGTCGGTGAGCGCGACTAGGTTGGCCCCCGGCAGCTGATAGCAGACCATGACGGCGTTTGGACGAGAATTGAACGTGGAGACGGTGCTGTAATCACGCGCACCGCGCTCGGTCCGGGCGACGTCCTTGATGCGGACGATGCGGCCCGCGTCGCTCTTGACGATGATCTCGTCAAACTCCGCGGGATCGCTCAGTCGCCCGCGGGTGGTGATGGTGAGTTCGAAGTCGGTGCCGGTGGGTGCGGGCTGGGCACCGAGCTTGCCGGCGGCGACTTGCACGTTTTGCTCGCGCACGGCCGCGAGAACGTCGTTGACGGTGAGGTTGCGTGCACGCAGCTTGGCCGGGTCGAGCCAGATGCGCATGCCGTATTCCTTCGACGGCAGGATGTTGATCGCGCCCACGCCCGGCACGCGCGCAAACTCGTCTTTCCAGTTGATCGTGACGTAGTTGGCCAGGAAGAGATCGTCGTTGAGGGGCTTGCCGTCGGGGCCGATGTCGGACGACAGCGAGATGACGCCGGCGAGGTTGGTCGATTGCTTGCGCGTCGTGACGCCCTGGCGGCGGACTTCGTCGGGAAGCTTGGCCTGCGCGATATTGACGCGGTTTTGCACGAGCACCGCGGCCAGGTCGATGTTGGTGCCGACCTCGAAGGTCACGTCGAGCGCGTACCGGCCGTCGCTGGAAGTCGACGACATGTAAATCATGTTGTCGACGCCGTTGACCTCCTGCTCGATGGAGGCCGCGACGGTGTCGGCGACCGTTTGCGCGTTGGCGCCGGGGTAGAGCGCCTCGACGCGCACCACCGGCGGTGCCAGCTCGGGGTATTGCGCGATGGGCAGACGGAAGATCGAGACCGTGCCGAGCAGCACGATCAGGATCGAGAGCACGCACGCGAAGACGGGGCGGCGGATGAAGAACTGGCTGAACATACAGGGTTCCTTGACGCTGGCGTGAATAGGACCGTGATATCAGGTCAGTTCTTCTGAGCGGGCTCGCTGGACTTGGTCGCGGGCGTGCCGGCGATGCGAACTTCACTTCCGGCGCGGGCGCGCTGGAGGCCGTTGACGATGACGCGGTCGGTGAGCTCGAGGCCCTCGAGGATGACGCGCTGGCGCTCGTAGACCTCGCCCACGCGGACGCCTCGGCGTTCGACCTTGTTGTCCTTGTTGACGACCAGCACGAATCGCCCGCGTTGATCGGACAGCACGGCGATGTCGGGCAAGGTCATGGCGTCTTTTTCGCCATAGACCGGTTGAACGCGCACGAACGCGCCGGGGAGGATCGTGCCCTCTTTGTTATCGAAGATCGATTCGACGCGGATGGTGCCGGTGAGGGGGTTGACGGCGTTGTCGGCGCGATCGAAGACGCCCTCATGCGGGAAGCCGGTCTCGTTGGCCAGCGCCAGTCGCACGACCACGTTGGGGCGGCCGTCCTCGCCCGGGCGGCGGTTCTGGTTGGCCCGGCGCGATTCGAGAATTGTGCGCTCGTCCATGTCGTATGTGGCGTAGATCTTCTCGTCATTGACGATGCGGGCCAGGAGCGTGGGATCGGAAGCGCCGACCAGGTCCCCCACTTCGACCGGCACAAAGCCGATGCGACCGGAGATCGGGGCCTTGATCTGCGTGAACTCCAGGTCAAGCTCCGCGGTTCGCACGCGGGCTTTAGCGAGCTCGACTTGCGCCTTGGCGTTGTCGCGTTGCGCTTCGGCGCGATCGACTTCGATCTTGGACACGGCGTTGCTGGCACTGGCTTGGATGGTGCGATCGAGCGTCGCCTGGGCCAGCCGCGAATCGGCCTCGCGCGCGAGCTGCTCGGCGCGGGCCTGTTGCAAGGCGGCTTCAAACGTGCGCGGGTCGATGGTGAAGAGCAGGTCGCCCTTGTTCACACGCCGGCCGTCTTGCACGTGTTTTTTCTCGAGGAAGCCGCGGACGCGGGCGCGGACTTCAACCTCTTCGATGCCGCGCGTGGTGCCGGTGAACTCAAGCGTGATGGGCACGCGGCGCTGCTGGGGAGTGGCGACTTCCACCTCCGCCGGCGGGGGCGGCGCGAACGCGGCCGGGGGACGCTTGCATCCCTGGATCATCGGCAAGAGGCACAACGTGAGTGCGGCCCAGGTGCCGCGACGGAGAACGGAACTGTTCATACGGACGCTCCAGATTAAGACCGGGACATTCGGTCTATCGTCGGCACGGCATGATGAGGCGAGAGCAAAGAAGGTATCAGAGACGCTGCGCGGGCTACGGGGTGGTGGTGATGTTGTGAGCAAGTTGGGCGGCGATGCTCTTTGGCCCCAGCTCGCGGGCGAGCAAGTTGTGGGCGCTGGTGGCGAGCTGCTTGGCGAAAGTTGGCGCGGGTTTGCGCAGGCTTCGCGCCAGGTCGAGCCGGAGAATCGCACTTTCACGCGTGATTTCACCTGATGGCGCGTCGACATCGGCCAGCAGCGCGTGTGATTCATCGATGGCACGATCGGTCTGGTTGAGCGCGCTCAGGACGGAGACGCGGGCTTTGCGCACCGCAATCGCTTCGCGGGTGCGCGGTGATGATTGCAGCTTCAAGAGTTCGTCAAGAATGAGCAACTGGCTTGGGTCGTTGCCGGCGAGGCCGCGGGCCTCGGCGAGATGCCTTCGGACAGTCAGGGTCTGTGCGTGGTTTTCGCCAAAGGCCCGTTGCGAGAGCTCGTTCACGTCCTCGAGATGTGCCGCGGCTCGCGCCGGTTGGCCCGCGCGGACGAGTGTTGCGCCGTGGCGAACGGCGAGCATGATCGTGTAAGGCGTGCTTCGATCGTTCGGGCCGCCGCGTGAGGCCATACACGCTTCGCCTTGAGCGATGGCCTCATCGAAGCGTTCGACTTGGCCCAGGACCCCGGCGCGTGTGCCGATCAGCAGCGCCTGAAGGCTCTCGCCGGCTTGGCGCTGCTGGGCAGAGGCGATCGCGGTATCGAGCAGGGTAAGGGCCTCCTCGAATTCGCCGCGAGCTGACAGTGCGTTGGCGAGTGAGGCGTTGGCTGTCCACAGCATCGCGAGATCGGATTCGGGGAGTTTGTTACCGAGCTTGATCGCGTCGCGGTAGCGCACGATTGCACTGGCGTCTTGGCCATCGCGCTGGTCGAGCGCGGCCAGGCGGCAGAGCGAGAGGAACAAAAGTGTCTCACGCATCGGGCCCGTGTCGGCTTCGAAGGCCGGGTCTTCGAAGCCCTTGACGGCGATTTCCAGCAACCGCTTGGCGCGCGGGCCGTCACCGGCGTGAAAGAGTGACTCGCCCAGCGCTTGCGCCACCCGGGCCCGCACCGTGGGTGACTCAGGGAGTGAAGCGAGAAAGTCATCGGCCCCGCGTGCGACGATCTGTGTGAACGACCCGTTGGGCCCAGCGCGCGGGGTCAGGAGGTACTTGCGCAAGAGCGTGCTGGTGGCTTCAAACGTTGCCGCGGCGCGTTCGGCCCGGTCGCGCTGACGCACCGTGTTGCGATATCCCACGATGATCGCGATCGCAACAGCCAAAAGCGCAGCCAACCCCACGCTCGCCAAGGCGGTGGGCCAGCGATTGCGCCAGACGAACTTCCTGAGCCGGTAGCGCACCGACGGTGGGCGGGCCTGGATCGGATGCCCGCTCAGATATCGCTCGATGTCGGCGATAAACTCACCCACGCCGGCGTAGCGCCGCTCGGGGTCGGGCTCCATCGCTTTGAGCACCAGGCAATCCAGCTCGCGCGGCACCGGCTTGATCGATGGCTGCGTGGGGCCGGACGTTGGCGACGCATGCTCATGCACGCGGCTCGGCGGCTTGGGGCGCGTGTTGAGCAGGCGCTCGTGCAACTCGCCCGGGGTCAGGCCCTTGACGCTGTCGGAGCTGATGGGCTGAACTTCGGTGAGCAGTTCGTAGAGCACGACGCCCAAGGAGTAGAGGTCGGAGCGGACGTCAGCGTCGGGCCGACGCGGGTCCGCCTGCTCGGGGCTCATGTAGGCGATGGTGCCCAGCACTTGGCCTACTTGGGTCTGATCAGGTCCGGGTTGATCGGGCCGGAGGAGCTTGGCGAGACCAAAGTCGATGACCTTGGGCACGGGGCGGCCGTCTTCTTCGGCGACGAGGATGTTCGAGGGCTTGATGTCCCGGTGCAGGATGCCGCGGCCGTGCGCATGCTGCACGCCGCGGCAGACGAGCAGAAAGAGCGCCAGTCGATCGCGCAGCGGAAGCTGATGGAGCTTGGCGTACTCGGTGATCGTGGGCCCATCGACAAGGTCCATCGCGATGTACGGACAGCCAGCGTCGTCGGTGCCGGCATCGAGGAGCTTGGCGATGTTCTGGTGCGAGAGCCGAGCAATGGTGTCGCGTTCAAGCTCGAATCGCGCCAGCAGCTCGCGGGCTTGGATGCCGGTGCGCAGCACTTTGATGGCCACGGTGCGGCGCACCGGGACAACCTGAAAGGCGCGATACACATACGACATCCCGCCTTGGCCCAGCATCGATTCGATGGTGTACGGGCCGATCTTCTGCGGCACTGCCTGGCGCGCCGCGGGCACGGTGCCGGGTGCGATCAGAGGTTCGAGTGAAGGAGCCGCGATAGAGCTTTCGGACGCCTTGAGCAAGGAGAGCACTTCGTCGGCCATCGCGGGGTCGTCGGCCAGTCGACGCAGGACCCACGCTCGGCGATCGGCCGGCGGGACGCTCTCGAGCACGAGCAGCGTTTCCTTGAGCCGTTCTTGCCGCGAGTCGTGGGTCACGCACCGTCCTTGTCTGATGAAGATTGCTGATCGCTGGTGAGGGCCCGCGTGAGCCAGAGCTTGGCAAAGGCCCAGTCCCGACGCACGGTGCGATCGGTCACGCCCAGTGCCTGCGCGATCTGCGGATCGCTCAGGCCCAGGTAGTAACGCAAAGTGACGACCTGCGCGGACCGTGAATCCACTTTTTCCAGTTCGCTCAGCGCAGCGTCGACCGCGAGGACCTCCTCGGCCGATCGGTCGACGGTGATGGGCAGATCGTCCAGGTCCAGTCGTTGACGCCCCGAGCCGCCGCGTTTGAGCGCCGCCTTGGCCCGGGCGCGATCGACCAGCACGCTGCGCATGGCCAGGGCGGCCGCTGCGATGAAGTGCTGGCGATTCTCCCACCCCCGCTGTTCGCTGCTGGACGCCAGGCGTGCATAGGCCTCGTGCAGGAGCTCGGTCGGGTCCAGCGAGGCACCGGGCGAAAGCGTGCGCAGGCGCAACTCCGCGATGGCCCGCAACTCGGCGTAAACCGCGGGCAAGAGCGCGCTGATGCGTTGTCCGTCGGGCAAGGTGCCGTCGGGGATGGGCAAATCACGATCGGGTTGATGAGCGGGCTGACGCACAGCGAAAAAAAGCGTACGCCGGTTTGGGTGAGGCTTCGTGGTGATTCTTGACGACTCGCGTGTCCGCGCGGACTTGGCGTTTGCGTCAAGGACATTGACGGGCGAGCGCGGAGCCTTAGCTGGAAGCAGCTGCCCGCGGTGTCCGTTTCAAGTACGGTTTTCGAAACCCATCGGTTACCAACTGGAGACCTGGTTATGTCCAAAGCTGAGATGATCACGCCGCAGAACGCCGCGATGGTGCTGATTGATTACCAACCGGCGATGTGGCAAGGAGTTGAGTCGCACCAGCGCATCGAGCCGTTCACCAATGTGCAGATTCTGGCCAAGACGGCCAAGCTCTTCAAGCTCCCCACGGTGCTTTCGACCGTGGCGAAGGACTCATTCTCCGGCCCGTTCATGCCCGAGGTGACGGATCTCTTTCCGAATACGCGGATTGTTGATCGCACCAGCATCAATTCGTGGATCGACCCCAACTTCCGCAAGGCGGTGGAGGCGACCGGGCGCAAGAAGATCGTGCTGGCCGGGCTATGGACCGAGGCGTGCGTCATGTTCCCCTCGCTTGACCTCATCAAGAACGGGTACGAGGTCTACATCCCGTTTGATGCCTGCGGCGACGTATCGAAAGAGGCGCATGAACGGGCTGTGCAGCGTCTTGTGCAGGCGGGCGCCGTGCCCATGACCTCGCTCCAGGTCTGCTTCGAACTTCAGCAGGACTGGGCCCGTGGCGAGACTTACGAGGGCGTGATGGACATCCTGCGCGGTCATACGCCCTACGGCATCCAAGTCCGCTTCAGCAAGTGGGCGCTGGGCGAGCACGCCAGTGAGGGCGGATCGCACTAAGTCACCCGCGCGGGAGCAACCATGAACAGCGCCGTCGCCACGCCTGAGCTCATTGTGCTCGGGGGCAAAGTCACCACGATGAACCCGACTCAGCCCGACGCCCAGGCGATCGCCATCGCGTCGGGACGCATTGTGGCGGTGGGCGATGACCAAACCATCGCAGCCATGGCAGGCCCGGGGACGACGATCATCCACGCCGGCGGACGACGCGTCATCCCCGGGCTCTACGACTCGCACCTGCACATCATCCGCGGCGGGCTCAACTACAACATGGAGCTCCGCTGGGACGGCGTGCCGAGCCTGGCCGACGCGATGCGGATGCTCCGCGTGCAGGTGGCGCGCACGCCCGCGGGGCAATGGGTGCGCGTGGTGGGCGGCTTTGCGGAGCTGCAGTTTGCCGAACGGCGCTTGCCGACGCTGGCGGAGCTGAATGAGGCCGCGCCTGACACGCCGGTGTTCATTTTGCATCTGTATGACCGCGCCCTGCTCAATCGCGCAGCCCTCCGGGCCGTCGGGTACACCAAGGACACGCCCGACGTGCCCGGCGCGATCATCGAACGCGACAAAGCCGGCAATCCGACGGGTCTGCTGGTGGCCAACCCCAACGCGCTGCTGCTCTACAAGACGCTGGCGATGGGCCCAAAGCTGCCGCCTGAGCATCAGATGAACTCCACGCGTCACTTCATGCGCGAGCTTAATCGCCTGGGCGTGACGAGCGTGGCCGACGCGGGGGGCGGCTTTCAGAACTTCCCGGACGACTACGCCGTCATCAACGAGCTGCACGCGCGCAGGCAGATGACGGTGCGCATTGCCTACAACCTCTTCACCCAGCGACCCAAGCAAGAGCGCGAGGACTTTGCCAACTGGGCGGCGAACAACCGCATGTATCAAGGCGACGAGTTTCTGCGTCTCAATGGCGCGGGGGAGATGCTCGTCTATTCCGCTGCGGACTTTGAGGACTTTGTCGTTGACCGCCCTGACATGCCGAGCAACATGGAGGCGGACCTTGAGGGTGTCGTAGGTTTGCTGGCGCGCAACAAGTGGGCGTTTCGCTTGCACGCGACGTACGACCAGACGATCTCGCGGGCGCTCGATGTGTTTGAACGTGTCGATCGTGAGGTGCCGCTGAGCGATCTGCGCTGGTTCTTCGACCATTGCGAAACGATCAGCGATCGCAACATCGAACGCATCAAGGCGCTGGGCGGCGGAATCGCAATCCAGCATCGCATGGCGTTCCAGGGCGAGTACTTCGTGCAGCGCTACGGGGCCGAGGCCGCCCAGCGCACGCCGCCGGTCAAGCGCATGATCGAGATGGGCGTGCCCGTGGGCGCGGGGACTGATGCGACGCGCGTGGCCAGTTTCAATCCTTGGACGAGCCTGTCGTGGCTGGTGACGGGAAAGACCGTCGGCGGCTTCTCGCTCTATCCAGAATCCAACCTGCTCTCACGCGAGCAGGCGCTCCGTCTCTACACCACGGGCAGCGCCTGGTTCAGCCGGGAAGCGACCATCAAGGGCCAGCTCGCTCCGGGTCAGCACGGCGACTTGGCGATCCTGAGCGAGGACTACTTCGATGTTCCCCCTGAACGCATCGGTGCGATCGAGAGTCTGCTCACCGTCGTGGGCGGAAAAGTCGTCCACGCGGCCGGCGCGTTCATCCAGCACAGCCCGCTGCCCATTCCCGTTCTGCCCGAGTGGTCACCCGTGGCGAAGTTCGGCGGGCACTATCGCGTCGGCGCCCACGCATCGCTCCCGCCCGAGCCGGTGGTGTGCGCTCACGGACACGCGCACGCGCCGCTCGGTCGCGATGGCATGAGTCTGGGCGGGTGTTCGTGCTGGGCGTTCTGATCGTTCGTTTTCCTCCAACTTGAAAGGCTGTTCATGCTCTCACCATTCACCGCGTCGGACTCCGCGTTGTTGCTCATCGATCACCAGGTCGGCACGATGCAACTGATCAAGAACATACCGCTCGATCGTGTCGTCAAGAACACGCTCGCGCTGGCGAAGACGGCGAAGATTCTGGGCATTCCTGTAATCCTCACCAGTTCACAGGAGGAGATGCTTCAAGGGCCGCTGATGCCCGAGCTGGTGAAGATCCTGCCGGAGGAGAACAAAGTCCGCGTCAAGCGCGCGGGCATCGCCGACGCATGGACCGACCCGAACTTCAAGTCGGCCGTCGAGCGCACGGGAAGGCGAAATCTGATCATGGCCGGCGTGACGACCGATGTTTGCCTGGTCTTCCCCGCGATCAACGCCGTGGCGGCCGGGTACAACGTGCAAGCGGTGATGGACGCCTCGGGCTCGCCGTACGAAGTGTCAGAAGAGCTGGCGCGTCGGCGCATGGCGGCCAACGGTGTCGTTCTCACCGCGACAGTCACGATCATTGCGGAGCTCGCGCAGGACTGGAGCCGGCCCGAGGGCGAAAAGCTCAAGGGTGTGCTGTTTGCTGATGTGTTGCCGCCGGTGGCGTGAGCGCCCCGGGCATGCGCGTTACGCATTAACGCAACGCCGAAATGGAGTACACAACTTCGCTATGAACGCGCTGATCAACCCTGACGCGGTGCTGCTGGCTGGACGACTGCTGGTTTCGGCGCTGTTCATTCAGAGCGGCATCAGCAAGCCGCTGGCGTGGAAGGCCGCGCTTGATGAAATGGCCAGCTTCGGCATGCCGCGATCGACGGCTCTCCTCGCGCCGGCGATTGTCACGCAACTGATCGGCGGCCTGGGCATCGCGCTCGGCGCGTTCACGTTCTGGTGTGCGCTGGCGCTGTTGGCGTTCATGGTCCCCGCGACGTTCTACATCCACGGGTTCTGGCGGTACACCGGCGCGTCACGCGAGCATCACTTCAACGGGCTCTTTCAGAATCTGACCATGTCCGGCGGGCTGGTGCTGCTGCTCACCACAGGCCCGGGAGCATGGTCGATCGACGCGCTCATGAACGCAGCGCGGGGTGTGCAGTGAGCGCGGGTGGCCCGTCACCGAACCTGCCGTTGCCGCAAGCGCCGGCTTGGCTCTCGCCCACGCTCGCGGGTGTGGCGGGGTTTGTGGACACCACGGGGTTTGTCCTGTTCGCGGGCGTGTTCATGGCGCACGTCACGGGCAACTTTGTTGTGCTGGGCGCGACCGTCTCGGGGCAAGAGCACGGTTCGACCGCGGCCAAGCTGGCGGTGCTCCCGCTGTTCATCGTGGGCGTGGCGCTGGGGTGGTTCATCCTGCGCGCCAGCGCCCATCGCGGCCCGCGGCGCGTCGCGCTAGCACAATCGATCTGTTTCTTCGCGTGCGCGGGGCTGGGTGCGTGGGGAGAGCGCCTCGGTTCGATGCCGCTCTCGATCGAGCTTGCATCGATTTCGTTCGGCGTCATCGCCATGGGCCTGCAATCGATGCTTACCCGCGCGCTCAAGCTTCCCATGACGCACGTCATGACGGGCAACGTCACGCAGCTTACAGCCGACGTGCTCGATAGTCGATCAGGCCGGGCTGAGAGCTGGGCTTCGGCGCGAAAGAACGTCGCGTTGGTCGCTTGTTTCGCGGGCGGAGCACTGCTCGCGGGCGTGCTGGTTACGCCGCTGGGCCCGGCGGGATTGGCGATCCCCGCGATGGTGCTAATTGGCATCGCGTGGGCACTCAAGTAACGAGCCACGAACGTTTCGATTCGCGGGTACGCTTGGGCATGAAACACCTTGTGCGCGGCGCGTTTGTTTTCGCGATGGCATCGCTTGTGGCTGCTCCGGCAGCGCGGGCGGATGGTGCCGACCCCGAGGCCCCAACGCTGGCGCGAGCGAGCGCGGCTCAGGCTGAGAAGAAGCAAGCCGGGTTTCCCCAGAGCTGGTTCGGGCACTGGAAAGGGGACGCCGGCGCGGGCGACGGCGTCAATGCGCAAACGTTCACGATGGAGCTCATCGTCGGGCCGAGCGATCAGCCCGATCGATTTGCGTGGACGATCGTGTACGACGGCGCCGCCGGGCGACAGGAACGCAAGTACACCCTGATCGCGAAGGACTCAGCCAAGGGCGTCTACCAGATCGATGAGAACAACAGCATCATTCTCGACGCGCGTCTCATCGACGGCACGCTCTATTCGCACTTCGAGGTGCAGGGTAACCGCATCACGTCGCGCGAACGGCTCGAGAACGCGGGAACGCCCGACGAGCACATCAGTGTTGAGCTGATCACCACGATCGACGAACGCGCCACGACCACCGGCGGCAAGGAGGGCGTGCCCGAGGTGCGCACCTGGCCCATCGCGTCCATACAGCGGGCCAAGCTCAAGCGCGTGGGTGCCGGCGCAACGGCTCCCGCGACGCCCCCGTCAGCGCTCGGTCCGGCGTGGACCAAGCTCACGACCGAGCGATATCCCGGCAAGCAGGACGACATTTTCTTCATCACCCCGAGCACCGGCTGGTACGTCAACGGCGCGGGCAAGATCTTCAAGACCACCGACGCTGGGGCAACGTGGACGCTCAAGCTGCACAAGCCGGGCACGTACTTCAGGTGCATCGCGTTCGTTGATGACAAGACGGGCTTCGCCGGCAACATCGGACCGGGGTACTTCCCAAACGTGACCGACACGGTGCCTCTGTATCAAACGAACGACGGCGGCGAAACGTGGTCGCCCGTGACGACGATCGAAGGCTCGCCCATCGTGGGCCTCTGTGCGATGGAGGTGGTGCGCACGCCGTTTGTCAACGCGGGGAATCTGGATCACAAAGTGCGGATCGTCGGGGTGGGGCGAGTCGGCGGGCCGACGGCGGCCATCTACTCCGACGACCTGGGCAAGAGCTGGCAGCGCATGGCGCTCCCCGCGTCGTGCGCCATGGCGTTCGATGTTCACTTCTTCGATCAACAGCACGGCGTCATCGCCAGCGCGACCAGCGCCGAGGTGCCCGAATCCAAGGCGCTGATCCTGACGACCAGCGACGGCGGCGCGACCTGGCGCGAGGCGTTCACGGGATCGCGGCCCTATGAGCTCACGTGGAAGATCGCGTTCCCCTCTCGGGAAGTTGGCTACGTCACGATCCAGTCTTACAACCCGGATGCGGCCGCGTCGCAGAGGTTCATCGCCAAGACCAGCGACGGCGGCAAGACCTGGGCGGAGCTCCCGCTGGTCAACGACGCGAAGGTCCGTCAATTTGGCGTCGCGTTCGTCGATGACAACACGGGCTGGGTGGGCGCGGTGCCGAACGGCTTTGCCACGACCGACGGCGGCAAGACGTGGTCCAAGGCAGACATCGGCAACGCGGTCAACAAGATTCGCGTGCTGCGCGACGCAACAGGAATCTACCTGCACGCCATCGGCGTTGAAGTTCGCACACTCAAGCTCGACGCGACCCCCAAGCCGAGCAAGCCGTGAGCGGTCTCACCGTTTGTCACGCTTGCCCTTGAGCCAGGCGTCGATCTTCGTGACGGCCGACTCGGCGTCGCTGGCGCTGAACACGCCGTTGAGGTTGATCGCGATGCCCTTGGGCTTGAGCCAGTTCTCGATGGTGCTCGTCAGGGCCGTCTCGTCCATCTTCTCGAAAGCCGGCAACGGCGCAGCGTTGTCCTTGACGCTGTTGCGAACAAGCGTGTCGAGTTCCTCCACAGCGAGGCGATTGAGCGCGTCGGTCAGCTTCTTGATGATCGCCTGATCATCGCCCGTGCGACTCGACGACCATGTGTTGAGCGCGCGGGCGAATTGCTTGGCGGCCCTTTCGCGCTTGGTGCGGACGTCCATCTCCTTGCCGTACACGACAAAGACGATCGCCCCGGGGATAAAGGCCTTCTCGCCGATGGACTCGGCGAGCTTGTTCATGGAGCGCACCTTGCCCGAGCGCACTTCCTCGGTCACGTCCTTGACGGCGTTGTCGAGCACCTTGATAAGCGAGCCGATGATCGACCACTCGTGGCGCGTCTGCGGGATGTACTGCGAGACTACCGGAGCATTGAGCGGCAGCACAAAGTACCACTGGCCCTTGTCAAGCTTCATCGTCACGCCGATCGGCGGCACGGGCTTGCCGTCGTACAAAACCGCGGCCTGATCGTCGGCGAGCTTGACCGTCGTGAGCTTCGCCTCGTGCTCCGAAATCCAGCCGAAGGGATCAGCGACCAGACGTGCGGCCAGGTTGCGAAACATCAACTCGGGCTCGTTGGCTGCGGGCGGGGGTGTGGCGATCGGCGCTTTGCCATCGGCCTGACGCTGCGCGTTGGCGGCGGCGGCTTTGGCCTTGGCCTCCATCTTCTTGCGGAGCTCGTCGGGGTTCAGACCTTTCCCGCCGGCGCTGAAAAGGTCGTCGAGTTGAAGTGATGAGCCGTCGGTCGCGGCGACCTTGAGCTGAGCGACCTCGTTGGGGAAGCGAAGGCTGAGTTCTTTCGCAAGCGCCTGGAGCGAGCCGGTCAGTTCGCCCGTGCGCTTGAGGATCGCGCGGAGTTCGGGCTTGTCGGCGTAGATGAGTTTGGGCGGTATCTGATCCGCGTCGCCGTTGCGGACCATCTGGATGAGCGTGCGCAGCGTGTCGTCTGGTGACGCCTGGGAGTACGTGGGGGCGGCGGCGCGTTTGCAAGAGACCAGCGCGATCATCACGCCCGCGAGCATCGCGGCCAGAGCGAGCGTTGGAACCATGCGATGGAGCCGCATCATCGAGCCTACCCCCAAGCCAAGGGCCGAGCATCCCGACCACGCACGCGGGATCGCACGGGCCGCGGGACTTTAGACGTGTTTGGGTTTCGGATGCACTCCGTTGCACCCCTATCGTTATCCATGCAAGTGACGGTCAACGGCGAAAAGAAGCAGATACCCGCGGGCACGCGCGTCGCTGGGCTGATCGAGACGATGGGTCTTGGTAAGCAACCCTGCGCCGTCGAGGTGAATCGTGCCCTCGTTCCCAAGCGCGAGCACGCGATGAAGGAACTGAGCGAGGGGGACACGATCGAGGTCGTGACGCTCGTGGGTGGCGGCTGAACGTTTGTTCGTATGCGATAAGGTGAGTGCACGATGTCGATCACGTCCAAGGGCCATCAACCTGTGAGCGTCCCCGCCAGCGCGGGCGAGCTGGTCATCGGTTCGCGCCGTTTTTCCAGCCGGCTCATCGCCGGCACGGGCAAGTACCCGGACTTTGAATCCATGCGCCTGGCGCTCGACGCCAGCGGCGTGCAGGTGGTGACGGTCGCGGTGCGGCGTGAGCGGCTCTACAACGACAAGGGCCAGTCGCTGCTCGATGCGCTGGATCTGAAGCGGTACACGATCTTGCCCAACACCGCGGGGTGCTTCAGCGCCGATGACGCGGTGCGCGTGGCCCGCCTCGGACGCGACTTGCTCGAGCAGCTCGGCAACCCCGGCGCATCATGGGTCAAGCTCGAGGTGCTGGGGGACAAAAAGACGCTGCTACCCGACCCAATGGGCACGGTCGAAGCGACCCGGACTCTGGTCAGCGAGGGTTTCCAGGTGCTGGCGTATTCGAGCGACGATCCCATCGCCGCCCTGCGCATCAAAGAGGCCGGCGCGACCAGCGTGATGCCCGCGGGCTCACCGATCGGCTCGGGTCAGGGCGTGCTCAATCGCAACAACATCCTGCTCTGCCTCGAGCTCCTCAAGCAGGGCGACAAGAACTACCCGCTGATCGTCGACGCGGGCGTGGGCAGCGCGTCGGACGTGAGCATCGCGATGGAGCTCGGCGCCGACGGCGTGCTGCTTAACACCGCCATCGCTCACGCCAAAGACCCGGTGCTCATGGCCAGCGCCATGAAGCACGCCACGATCGCGGGGCGCGAAAGCTACCTGGCAGGACGCATCGCCAAAAAGCTCTACGCCAGCGCCAGCTCCCCATGGGAAGGAACAATTTCGTATATTCCCGGCGAGTAAGAACGGAGGGATCCACACATGAAAACGCGCGACGGGCGTAAGCACACCATGGAGTCGAGCAAGCCCCCCATCAGCGGGCAGCGCGGCAAGCTTTATGACATGCTCTTTGCCGGGATGATCGCCATCGTGCTCATCCTGGGCTCGGTGTGGCTCATCAATCGGTTGTTCTTCTAAATGAAAAGGCCCGGCCAAGGCTTGCGCCGTGGCCGGGCGTGAAGGGGGGTTCTCGTTTGTCCTCGAACGGGTCAGACCTTGAACTTACCCACGAGCTTCTGCAGGTGAGTGGCCTGCTGCGAGAGCTGGGTGGCGGCCTGAGCGGCTTGGTTAGCGCCGGCGGTTGACTCACGCGTCACCGAGTTGATCGTCTCGATCGAGCGCGCGATCTGCTCGCTGGCGGCCGATTGCTCCTCGCTGGCCGCGGCGATCGATTGCACCATCGATTGCATCGACCGGCTCGATGCGACGATGCGTTCCAACGCCGCACCGGCGTCAGAGGCCAGCTGCACGCCCTGGGTGACGCCCTTGGTCGAGCCCTCGATGGACTGCACCGAGGTGTCGGTCGTCAGCTGGATCTCGCGGATGGAGCTGGCGACTTCCTCGGTGGCCTTCTGCGTGCGTTCAGCCAGCTTGCGGACTTCGTCGGCGACCACCGCGAAGCCGCGGCCGTGCTCGCCGGCGCGGGCCGCCTCGATGGCGGCGTTGAGCGCCAGCAAGTTGGTCTGGTCGGCGATGTCGTTGATGACCTTGATGATCTCGCCGATCTGCTGGCTCTTGGCGCCAAGCTCACGGACCGATTGGGCCGACTTGGTGACTTGCTGGGCGATGGACTTCATCTCCGTGACGGTATGGCCCACCACCTGCCCACCCGAGGCGGCTTCCTTGCCCGCCTGCTCGGCGGCCCCGGCGGCCTCAGAGGACTTCTTGGCCACCTCGGTCACCGACGAGCTCATCTCCTCGACGGCCGCCGACACCTGCGTAGTCTGCTCGGCCTGCTGACGCAAGCCCGTCGCCATCTGCTCGCTGGACGCCGCGATCTCGGTCGACGCCGCCGAAACCTGGTGCGTCGCCTTGACGACCTGCGAGATGATCGACTGGAGGTTGCCCATGAACTGGTCGAACCAGCCGGAGAGCTGACCGATCTCGTCCTTGCGGTTGATGTTCAGACGCTTGGTCAGGTCGCCCTCGCCGGTCGCGATCTCCTTGACCATGTCGATGAGGCGATTGATCGGACGCGTCAGCATGGTGCGGAGCAAAAACCACATCGCGATGCCGGCACCGACGACCAGCGGGACGGTCCACGCGGCGCCCTTTTGCATGAAGCCAGCGACCTGCGCATCGAGCGGAGCCAGCGGCATCTGGAGCTCATAGGCACCATGCATGTCGCCAGGCTTCCAGCCTTCCATCACGAATCCCAGCGCGTCCTTGCCGGTCTTGAACTTGTCATCGGAGCTGCCCGGCACGCCGTGGCACATCATGCAGGTCTGGTCGAGCTTGACGGCGCGCATGTAGTGCAGCGTGTTGGTGGCGGTGTTGACGCGCGAGAGCGTCACCGCCTTGCCCGAGGCGTAGTCCTTCTCAAGGTCGCGCAGCATCTCGGCGCGGAAGCTGTTGGGCTCGGGCTCGTTGTTGCGGTTACGCGCATTGAACGCGACGATCTTGAAGTCGAGGTTCTCTTTCTTGGCGGCCTCCGCGGCGGTCTTCCAGCCGACGACCACCGGGATCGCGTCGAACAGACGCGTCTGCTTGTAGTCGCCCCCCTTCTTCTTCGCCTCCTGGGCCTCAGCGATGAGCGGGTCCATGTCCACGGCGCCGTTCGAGATCAGGAGCGAGGCGTGAGCCTTGGCCTCGTCGGCCACGGCCGTGAAGCTGGAAGCACGCTCAACGAGGTCCTCTTCGGCGTCGTGCCGATAACCCTTGATGAACACAACGTAATTGACCGCGATCACCGCGAGAAGCACGGCGAACGAGGCCGCGATGATCTTCGTCGACAACGACAAGGACTTGATGAAGCTCATGACCGATCTCCGGAAGCCGCAACAGGCTCAGCACACTCCGAGCCGTAGGCCTTTCATTTCGGTCGGAGATTTCCATCAATGCAAACTTGGACGATTTTCAGATCGTTCGACACGGAATAAACGGCCCCCCTCTGTCTTAGGTGTGAGATTTACACTCAATGACCGGGTGCAAATCGACCAAGACGATCAGCTCGCAACACGACAAAGCCCCGCGAAGGCTCTTGCCTTCGACGGGGCTGTGCTTGGGGGGCTGGGATGATGAGCCGTCTCAGACCTTGAACTTACCCACGAGCTTCTGCAGGTGGGTGGCCTGCTGGGAGAGCTGCGTAGCGGCCTGAGCGGCCTGGTTAGCGCCGGCGGTTGACTCACGCGTCACCGAGTTGATCGTCTCGATCGAGCGCGCGATCTGCTCGCTGGCGGCCGATTGCTCCTCGCTGGCCGCGGCGATCGATTGCACCATCGATTGCATCGACCGGCTCGATGCGACGATGCGTTCCAACGCCGCACCGGCGTCAGAGGCCAGCTGCACGCCCTGGGTGACGCCCTTGGTCGAGCCCTCGATGGACTGCACCGAGGTGTCGGTCGTCAGCTGGATCTCGCGGATGGAGCTGGCGACTTCCTCGGTGGCCTTCTGCGTGCGTTCAGCCAGCTTGCGGACTTCGTCGGCGACCACCGCGAAGCCGCGGCCGTGCTCGCCGGCGCGGGCCGCCTCGATGGCGGCGTTGAGCGCCAGCAAGTTGGTCTGGTCGGCGATGTCGTTGATGACCTTGATGATCTCGCCGATCTGCTGGCTCTTGGCGCCAAGCTCACGGACCGATTGGGCCGACTTGGTGACTTGCTGGGCGATGGACTTCATCTCCGTGACGGTATGGCCCACCACCTGCCCACCCGAGGCGGCTTCCTTGCCCGCCTGCTCGGCGGCCCCGGCGGCCTCAGAGGACTTCTTGGCCACCTCGGTCACCGACGAGCTCATCTCCTCGACGGCCGCCGACACCTGCGTAGTCTGCTCGGCCTGCTGACGCAAGCCCGTTGCCATCTGCTCGCTGGAGGCCGCGATCTCGGTGGCGGCAGCGGCGACTTCGTGCGAGGCCTTCTTGACCTCGTTCATGGCCGAGGCCATCTTGGTGACAAAGCTGTCGATCCAGCGGGAGAAGTCGCCGATCTCGTCCTTGCTCTGATTGCCGAGCTTCATGGTCAGGTCGTTATCGCTTCGCTCAAGGACTCCGATCGCGTGGCGGATGGGAGAGACGACCGAGGATGTGATCATCCATGCGATCAACGCCCCCAGCGCGACGCTGGCCGACGTTGAAGCGATGAGCACGACACGCAGCACCCCAGCGTTGTGCTTGAGCTCCGCGATGTCTTCGTCGGCGAGTTCGCCCACGCTCTTCGAGAGGGCCGTGAGCTCGTCGTTAACCTCCTTGACGACCGGATTGACGCTGGTTGTGATCGTGTGCAGCGCCTGGTTCCATCCGTCGGACGTGCGCAGCTCGACGATCCTGGCGAGCACGGGCTTGTAGGCGTCAAAGGCTTGCGTGAACTCATCCCAGCGCTTGCGCTCATCGCTCGAAAAGAGCTTTGCATGAGACGCAAGCTCGCCGGCGGTCTCTTCGACACGGTCCTTGGCCTTCAACACGGCCTCGGCGTCCTTCGGCGCGCCCGACATCAGCAACAGACGCTGGATGCCGACCAAGTCGGATACGGCGACGCGGAGTTCGGACATCGAGTTGGCCAGCGCTTTGCGATCCTGGCTCGCGGGCTTTTCCTCTTCGGACTGCGTGAGAGCCGCCAGCGCCTCGTGCATCTTGTTGGTCAGCGGCGCGCCCTGCTGGGTGCGGAGCTTGCTCGCGGGGTAGTTCTCTTCGGTCCCGATCAACTCAATGACCGCGTCCTGCTCCTTGTGCAGGTGCGCCAGGCTGGCGTCGATCTTTCTCATGCGTTCAATGTTCTGCGGATTGGTGAATCGGTGCGAGAACTCGAGCAGCTCATTCTTTTTCTTCTCGATGCTCTGCCAAGCCTCCTCACGCACGGCCTTGTATTTCTTCAGGAGCTTCTCGTCGGTCTCGGTCGCGATGGAGGCGAACATGCCCAGGCGTGATTGCATGAGCGACTCGGCGAGATCGGCTGTGAGCATGCGGACCGGGAATCGTTGCGCGACCACGCGATCCTGCAGGGCGTTCATCCCCTCGAGCTTGTAGTACGTGACGCCGGCCACGCAGGTGGTGATGACGAGAACCGCGCTGAAGCCGAGGAACAAGCGCTTCCCGATCTTCATGTCTGCGAAAAACCCCATTGATAACCTCCTCTAGGTGACGGCAATGCGTTGAACCTGGTCGCTCGCGACCAGTTCCGGTCTCACGCATGTGCTCTGCGACGGGGACAAAGGTCGGACCGCGCGCATCGAGCGAGGGAGGCGTTCAGTCATTTTGATTCGTTCAGCACGGAATAGCCATACCCCCCGACCGCGGAGGTCGCCACAAGTCCTCAGCAACTGGCCGCGCACGCCGGGCGAATTTCGTGTAAAATCCACCCCTATGAAAACCCTGGACACGCGCCCGTATAACGCTTTGGCTCTTGCCCTCCTGATCACCTGTTCGGGATGTGCACACACGATTGAGGATTCAGCCAAGCCGCTCACGACTTATCTGGATGGCGCCGAAGCCGTTGCTCCCGCGATGTCCATGGGCGACAGCGCCACGCTCGCGCGGATCATCGCGGAGGGCACGCAGCGCAACCAGGTTATGAGCCACTTTGAGCACCTCACGCAGAAGATTGGCTCGCGTCTGACGGGCTCCAAACGCACACTCATGGCCAACGAGTGGTGCCGAGACAACTACATCAAGTGGGGTCTGAGCGATCCGCGGCTCGAGCAATGGGGCACGATCGGCGTGGGCTTCACGCGCGGGCCCAGCACCGGCAAGCTCGTCGCGATGGAGCGCCCGCAGCGCCGTGTCGCGCCGGGCAACCCAGCGGCGGGCACGCCGTCGAGCGATCTGCCCGAGCTCAAAACGGTGCGCGAGCTGACGTTCACCACGCTCTCGTGGACCAAGGGCACCAACGGCCCGGTGCGCGGCAGCGTCTATCGCCTGCCGGCCGATGATGCCGCGCTGGAGAAGGTGAAAGACAAACTCGCCGGCGCGTTCATCCTGCTCCCGCCTCCCGAGGCGCGGGGCATGCGCGACATCCGCGGGCGCGTGTCGGACATGATCAAACGCCGCGCCGAAGTGCGCGCCAAGTACGGCAAGGGCGAGCCGACGGACAAGCTCTCGATCATGGACAAAGTCGCACTGATCCCTGTCGCGGGATACATCTCGACCAGCAAGGACGAGCGCGTCTGGACCGGCGGCGTCTCAGGCTGGCGCGAGCTCACGATCGACACTGTTCCGAACGATCTGCACGTGCAGGTGAAGCTGAGCGATTACGACTACATCAACTCACGCCTCACCGACAACGAGCCGGTCACGGCGGAGTTTGATCTCCAGCACGAGCTGACCCCGGGCCCCGTGCCGGTGTACAACACCATCGCGGAGATCAAGGGCACTGAAAAGCCCGACGAGGTCGTGATCATTTCCGCGCACCTCGACTCCTGGGACGGCCCGGGCTCGCAAGGCGCGACCGACAACGGCACGGGCACTGTGGTCACGCTCGAGGCGGCACGCATCTTGATGGCTGCGGGCGCGAAACCCAAGCGCACCATCCGCTTCATCCATTGGACGGGCGAAGAGCAGGGCCTGCTCGGCTCCGCCGGGTACGTCAAGATGCACGAGGCGGAGCTGGACAAGATCAGCGCCGTGTTCGTCGATGACGGCGGGACCAACTCGCAGGGCGGGCTTGAGTGCGTCGCGGAAATGCGCGACATGCTGGCCGCCGCGACCGCGCCGGTCAACGGGCTCTTCACCGACAGCGCCACGGGCAAGCCGCTTAACGTGAACATCCGCGTCAAGGAACGCATGCCCCGCGGCGGCGGCAGCGATCACGCCAGCTTCAACGCCAAGGGCGTGCCCGGCTTCTTCTGGGACGAAGTTGGCCGTGCCGATTACGGCTTCGGCTGGCACACGCAGAACGATCGCATGGAGCTGGGCATCAAGGAGTACCTGGAGCAATCCGCAACGTGCTCGGCCAGCACGGCCTATCGCCTCGCCTGCGCCGACACGCTTTTGCCGCGTGCGCCGAAGGTTGTCGAGAAGGACGACAACGCCGGCGAAGGCCCAAGCCGCCCGCGGACGAACGCACCAGCGAAACCGAGCGACGGCATGATCCCTGTGCCGCCGATGAAGTGAGCGACCCGCGTCGACCCATGGGACGAAAGAAAAGACCTCCAGCAATGGAGGTCTTTTTCGTTGAATCGGTTGTGTGCGGGAATCGCCCGCGAGCAATCAGTTGAAGTTGTTGCCAGCCCGCGTGTCGACCGCGAACGTCGGCTTGTTGAGCGAGTAGATGTTGTCCGCTCGCGTGCCTGGGTCGCCGTCGGGCCCGCAGGAGTAGAAGTACGGCGCGCCGTTGGTGCACAGGCCCTCGTCGGCGTCGCCGATCTGGCCGGCGGCCCGCGTGTCGGGGTCGAAGGGGAACGCGGCCCGGCGGAACTCGATCGGGCCGGGGAGGTTGGTCGCCGTGACGCTCAGGTTGCCGCGGGTCTTTTGCGTGTACCCGCTGGAGGCGTTGTTGATGCGGATGAACGAGTTGCCGTAACCGCCGTGGAACTCGGGGTGAACGAAGCGGATGGCATTCCCCCAGCCGTCCTTGATGATCACGCCCTTGATGAACTGGTTGTTGGCATCGCGCGGCGCACCGTCGTTGGGCGCACCGCCGGAGTTCATGAAGCCGGTGTTGATCGAATCAACCGAGACCATGAGCGAAGGGTCGATGCGCTTCAGCGTCTCACTCACGCCGGGGTCTTCCTGCACCATGGCCGCGAGCAGCAGCGAGAGCGAGGGCTCTGCGACGTTGGCGAATTGTGCGTTAGTCGCGCTGCGCGAATCAGGGGTGAGCGTGCGTGCATCGAGAATCGGGAAACGCGCGGGCTGGCGGCTGGCGTTGTACGCGTCGAAGTACGGCCGGGGTAGCTGGCCCTTGGACGACTTGTAGCTCGTCAGCATCTGATCGAGCAACTGCAGCGTGTTGGACGTCACGCGCGCCTTGCCCCCTTCCGAGACACGCCGCCCAACGTACAGCCCGATCGTCGCGAGGATAGCGATGATCGAGAGCACAACCATGAGCTCAATGAGCGTGAAGCCGTGACGGACGCGGACGGGCTGGGATCGGTTCATCGCAAGGCTCCCCGGGGAAAACCGTCGGCTGGGCCACAGGCCGTCCCCGACGAGGCACGAGTCTGCAAGCGTACCCCCACCGGCAAGCCGAGCCGGGCACGCACAAACCTATACGAGCTTTCACCGAACCCGGTTTCCAGCCGCGGCGGGAAACCGCGGGGCGATCAACCCTTCTTCCGGGCGGAGACCGAGACGCTCGCCTGGGCGCCAAACTGCTTGGGCAGCTCGCCCTTACCGATCATGCCCGCGATGGACTTGGCCCGGCGGGACTGCTCGAAAGCCGCGATGTCCGCCAGCGACATGCCCTTGAGGAACTCCAAGGTGCGATCGCGCTGGGCCGTCCAGAAGCGGTGCGCCGGGCAGGCTCGCTCGTCAGAACACACGGCGTTGCCCAAGAAACACTTGGCCTGGCAGACCGGTTCATCCATGGCGTTGCACAGGTCAAAGAGCGAAATGTCGGTCGCGGGCTTGCCCAGAACGACACCGCCACCGATGCCGCGCTGCGTGACGACGATGCCTTTGCGGGCCAGCGAATGGATGATTTTGCTCAGGTAGGACGCGGGCATCCCCGACGCCTCAGCGATCTGCTTGACGAGCACGGGCTTTCCGCCAGCACCGGCGATGTACCCAAGCGCGACGGCGGCATATCCCGCGGATTGACTGAGCATGTGGCTTCTCCTGGACCAAAAGAGCGGCCCCATCAGCCGACTAAAAGACTATATCGTCTAGATTAGGGATTGACAAGCCCCAAAATCTATACACATCGCCTTTTTCTTCTTGACAGAGACTCCAGCTCTGGGCACAATACAGACGATATCTTGACATGATGGTCGGCTGGTAAGACCATCGGCCCTCGAGCCTTGAACGGAGTTCAGTCACCATGGCCAACCCCGCCCCTGTCTCCAACGGCGCCGCCCACAAGCCGGGAGACCCGACCCTTGAAGCCTTCTCATACGACGACGCCATCGTCCGCAAGTTTGCCCTCATGACCCTGATCTGGGGCATTGTCGGCATGCTTGTCGGCATCATCGTGGCGCTCCAGTTGGTGCTGCCCCAGGCCATCAGCTGGGAAGTCGGCGGGTCGAAGCCTTTGAGCTTCCTGAGCTTCTTGATCAATACCGAGTGGCTCACCTTCGGACGCTTGCGTCCGCTTCACACCAATGCGGTGATCTTCGCCTTCGCGGGCAACGCGATCTTCGCGGCCATCTACTACTCGACCCAGCGCCTGTGCAAGGCTCGCATGTGGTCCGACACGCTCAGCAAGCTCCACTTCTGGGGCTGGCAGCTCATCATCGTGTGCGCCGCCATCACGCTCCCGCTCGGCATCACCCAGGGCAAGGAATACGCGGAGCTCGAGTGGCCCATCGACCTGCTCATCGCGGTGGTCTGGCTCGGGTTCTTCGGCACCAACTTCTTCATGACCCTCAAGAACCGGCGCGAGCGTCACATGTATGTCGCGCTCTGGTTCTACATCGCGACGATCGTCACGGTCACGGTGCTCCACGTGGGCAACTCGCTGGCGATCCCCGCGGGCCTGACCAAGAGCTACTCGGTCTACGCCGGCGTGCAGGACGCGTTCATGCAGTGGTGGTACGGGCACAACGCCGTGGCGTTCTTCCTCACCACGCCGTTCCTGGGCCTGATGTACTACTTCCTGCCCAAGGCGGCCGATCGCCCGGTGTTCAGCTATCGCCTGTCGATCATCCACTTCTGGTCGCTGGTCTTCATCTACATCTGGGCCGGCCCGCACCACCTGCACTACACCGCGCTGCCCGCGTGGGCCAGTTCGCTCGGCATGCTCTTTTCCGTCATGCTCTGGATGCCAAGCTGGGGCGGCATGATCAACGGCCTGCTCACCCTGCGCGGCGCGTGGAACAAAGTCTCCACCGACCCCATCCTCAAGTTCTTCGTCGTCGGCATCACCTTCTACGGCATGTCGACCTTCGAGGGCCCCATGCTCTCGGTCAAGACCGTCAACGCCCTCTCCCACTACACCGACTGGACCATCGCCCACGTCCACGGCGGTGCGCTCGGCTGGAACGGCTTCATGGCCTTCGGCATGATCTACTGGCTCTTGCCGCGTCTGTTCCAGACCAAGCTCTGGAGCCCGAAGCTCGCGACCACGCACTTCTGGATCGGCACCATCGGCATCCTGCTCTACATCATCCCCATCTACGTCGCGGGCATCACGCAGGGCCTCATGTGGCGTGCCTTTGACGAAGTCGGCCAGCTCAAGTACGGCGACTTCCTCGAGACCGTCGTCGCGCTCATGCCCATGTACTGGATCCGCATTCTGGGCGGCCTGCTCTACTTCACCGGCGTGCTGCTCATGGGCGTCAACTTCCTGCAGACCTGGCGCACCCGCCCGGCGAAGTACGAAGTCCCCGTGCACTACGCCCCGAGCCTGCGTGCCGCGAGCTTCACGCCCGAAGTCGCGCCCGCCAGCACCCTCTCGGCCAACGTCGAGTGGGGCAAGAAGCTCGAAGTCTGGGCCAGCGCCTGGTGGCACCGCGTCTGGGAGCGCAAGCCTCTTCGCTTCTCGCTCTTCGTGCTGATCGCCATCCTCGTCGCTTCCGCGCTCGAGATGATCCCCACGTTCCTCATCAAGAGCAATGTCCCCACCATCGCGAGTGTCAAGCCCTACACCCCGCTCGAGCTCTGCGGGCGCGACGTGTACATCGCTGAGGGTTGCTACAACTGCCACTCGCAGATGATCCGCCCGATCTACGCGGAGACCAAGCGCTACGGCGAGTATTCCAAGCCCGGCGAGTTTGTCTACGACCATCCGTTCCAGTGGGGCTCGCGCCGCATCGGACCCGACCTCGCCCGCGAGGGTGGTTCGCAGTCCGACCACTGGCACTACCTGCACATGCGCAACCCGCGCGAGATCCGTGCCCAGTCGATCATGCCCGGGTACCCGCACCTCTATACCGCGGAGATCGATTACAAAGAGATCGAGACCCGCGTCGGCGTGATGGCGATGCTCGGCGTTCCCTACGGCAAGGCCGTCAACCCGGGTGAAGGCGAACGCCTCGCCCGCGCTCAGGCCAAGGCCGTGGCGGACAACATCATCGCCCAGGGAAAGCTCGACGCGAGCGAGGCCAAGGGACTCGAGAACAAGAAGATCGTCGCAGTCGTCGCGTACCTGCAGCGTCTGGGCCGCGACCTCAACGCCCCGCCCGAGCCCGCGGCCGCGCCGGTGAAGGCCGCGGCCAACGACCACGGAAACGCCAGCGATCGGAGGATGCCATGAGACTCTCAGACATCATGTCCAGCATGGACCTCTCGACGTATCCCAAGGCGGCGCTGGTGATCTTCCTCGGCGTGTTTGTGCTGGTGCTGGTCCGCACCGTCCGCAAGCCGCGCACCGAAGTGACCCACAACGCCCAGCTCCCTCTCGAAGACTGATCCCGATCGCCAATCTGCTCACCACCAACGCGAGCACACCATGAACGCCAACACCATCGAACACGAACCCACGTACGCCAGCGCCGACGCCGCGCCCAAGAACGTCGTCCACGCCGATCACGTCTACGACGGCATCAGCGAATACGACAACCCCACGCCCGGTTGGTGGCATCTGTTCTTCATCCTCACCGTCGTCTTCTCGCTTGGCTACTGGGTCGTCTATCAGCTCGACCCTGAAGCTCCGACGCTCCACAACGCCTGGGCCGACGACGCTGCGGAAATGAACAAGCTCGTCTTCGCCAAGCTCGGCACGCTCAAGCCCGATGAGGCCACCATCACCAAGCTGATGGAAGACCCCACGCTCATGAGCGTCGGTGCCGCGATGTTCCGCACCAACTGTGTCGCCTGCCACGGCCCGAGCGGCGAAGGCCAGGTCGGCCCCAACCTGACCGACGATCACTACAAGAACGTCAAGGTCATCGCCGACATCGCGAGCGTCATCGCCAACGGCGCCAACAACGGCGCGATGCCCGCGTGGAAAAACCGCATGACCGAGAACGAGGTCGTGCTCATGGCCTCCTACATCGCTTCGCTGCGCGGCAAGAACCTGCCTGGAAGGGCACCCGAGGGAGAGAAGATCGCGCCGTGGCCCAAGGCACCGACCGGTGCGCTCGCGCCCGCTAAACCGTGACCCATCGGAGGCCCGTGGCGTCGTGCCCGGGTCCTCTTTTCGCCCTGCCCGTTTCGCCTTTGGAGTCTGAAATGTCATCGGCCCTGCTCAAGCCCGAAGATCGCGTGCTGTCGACGCTCAATGCCGACGGCTCGCGAAGGTGGATCAAGCCGCGCGTGGCGCCGGGCAGGTTCCTCACCGCGCGACGTATCGTCGCGTACATCCTCATCGCGATCTTCACGGTTCTCCCGTTCGTTCGCATCAACGGGCTCCCCGCGATCCTGCTCGACATCCAGCACCGCCAGTTCACGCTCTTTGGCAAGACCTTCCTGCCCACCGACACGCTGCTGCTTGCGCTGTTCATGCTCTGCGTCTTCGTCACGATCTTCCTGCTCACCGCGGTCTTTGGGCGCGTCTGGTGCGGTTGGGGTTGCCCGCAGACGGTGTATCTTGAGTTTGTCTATCGCCCCATCGAACGCTTATTCGAGGGCGCTCCGGGGCGAGTCACGCCGACGAGCAACCGCGGAGTGCGCAAAGCCGCCAAGCTCGCGGTCTATCTCATCGTCTCGATGGCCCTCGCCCACACGTTTCTCGCCTACTTCGTCGGCACCGACGCGCTGCGTCAATGGGTTCAGCAGTCGCCCATCGAGCACCCGCTGCCGTTCTTTGTGATGGTCTTCGTCACCAGCGCGATGATGTTCGACTTTGCCTTCTTCCGCGAGCAGACGTGCTTCGTCGCGTGCCCATACGGCCGATTTCAGTCGGTCATGATCGACCGCGATTCCATGATCGTCACCTACGACACCAAGCGCGGCGAGCCCCGCGGCAAGGGCAAAACCGTCGACCTCTCACTCCCCGTGCTCACGACCGCCCCCGCCGCTCGCGGCGATTGCGTCGACTGCAACATGTGCGTCGCCGTCTGCCCCACCGGCATCGACATCCGCAAGGGCCTGCAGATGGAGTGCATCGGGTGCGCTCAGTGCATCGACGCCTGCGACTCCGTGATGGCCAAGGTGAAAAAGCCCCTGGGCCTGATCCGCTACAGCTCGCAGAACGCGCTCGCGGGAAGCAAGCAGTTCATCCGCCCGCGCGTCATCATCTATCCGATCATCTTGTTGGTGCTCTGCTCGTTGCTGGTGTGGCGGCTCAACTCTGCTGCCAGCGCGGATGTCTCGATCCTGCGCGGCCGCGGATTGCCATTCAACACGCTCGAAACCGGCGAGATCGCCAATCAGCTCACGATCAAGATCGTCAATCGCTCGCAAGGCCCGGCGCAGTACACGCTCTCGCTCCCGCCCGAGCACGAGAAAGCCGGCGTGAAGCTCGTGGCGAGCGAGAACCCGATCAAACTCCCCAAGGGCGAGCTGCGCTCGGAGCCCCTGCTGCTCACGCTCCCCACCAGCGCACTCACCCACGGCACACGCGACATCCAGCTGCTCGTCTCCGACGGCCAGGGCTTTTCGCAAACACTCAAGGTCCACCTGCTCGGCCCAAAGACCAGCGACCACCACGACGACAAAGACCAGCACAAAGACGAACACCACAACCAGGAGCACCACGAATGACCACACTCCCCACAACACAACTCCCTTCAACGCTCGATACCCAGCGCAAATCAGCGCGAGGGCTCCAGTGGCCCACCTTCATCGTGCTGCTGGTGCTGGCCAACATGGCCGTCTGCGCGTTCACCGTCTACCACGCGACCAGCGACGAGGGCTTCTACGTCGAGCGAGAGTACGACCAACGTGCCCTTCGCTGGGACGATTACGCCCGCCAGCTTCGCCACTCCGAGCAGCTCGGCTGGAAGCTCAACATCACCCCGCCGTCACTGGGCGCATCCGCAACACTCGCTCTCAAGCTCACCGATCACGAACAGCGCCCGCTCGCGAACGCCAGCGTGCGCGTCGAGGCGTTCCACCCCGCCACCGCGCACACGCCGAGCAATCTGAGCGGCGTCACCGACGCGCAGGGCAACATCTCTTTCACGCTCCCCGTCACGCGCGCAGGAAACTGGGAAGTTCGCGCCACCTGCGACGCCGCCGGCCAGCGCTACTTCTCCAACCAAATCGTCTACGTCGATCCCGACACGCACTGAAACCATGCCCGCCCACCTGCCCAGCCTGGTGATTGCGATCCTGAGCGCGAGCCTGCTCGGGAGCTTTCATTGCGCGGGCATGTGCGGCGCATTTCTCGCCATCGCGGTGCGGCCCGACGCTGAACGCACACCGGCGTGGGCGCTGCAGATGCTCTATCACCTGGGCCGACTCACGACCTACGCGCTGCTCGGCGCCGTCGCGGGGTTCGTCGGTGCATCGCTCGATCTCGGTGCCAAGCTCGCGGGCGTTCAGCAGCTCGCCGCTGCCATCGCCGCCGGCACGCTCGTGGTCTTCGGCCTCGTCACGCTCATCCGCCTCTGGGGCGCGCACGTGCCGAAACTCCCCCAGCCCGCGTGGCTCCAGCGTTTCTCGATCGCTGCCCATCGCGCCGCGATGAATCTCCCCGGCCCCGCCCGCGCCGGCGCTGTGGGCCTGCTCACCACGCTCTTGCCCTGCGGCTGGCTTTACGCATTCATTCTCGTCGCCGCCGGCACCGCCCACGCGGGTCTGGGCGTCATCGTGATGTTCGTCTTCTGGCTTGGCACGCTGCCGATTCTGATCGCGCTGGGTGCGGGCCTTCGCGCCGCGACCGGCGCACTCGGCCGCCACTTGCCCCTCGTTACGGCGCTGGCGCTCGTGCTCGTCGGATCCTGGTCGCTCATCGCCCGCACCAATCGCCTCGACTCCATCCTCACCCACTCACGCCCCGCTGTCGACGTGCTTAGCGCCGACGCACCGCGCATCGCCTCCGACCACTGCGGCCTCGTCCGCTAGCGAGCCCATCATGTCCGCACTCCCGCTCGACATCCCGACGCCGCGAACCAAGGCCCGCGCCACCTGTGCACACTGCACGCTCCCCGTCCCCGCGGGGCTCATCGATGAATCCGCGAGTGAGCAGTTCTGCTGCAACGGCTGCAAGACCGCGCACTCGGTGATCGCCTCCTGCGGCCTCGACGGTTACTACGCACTCGTGCGTGCCTCTGAGTCTCCCGCCACCCCCGCGAAGCCGTCGCGTTCGCTCTACCAAGAATTCGACGACGCCGCGTTCATCAAGGTCCACACCACGCCCAACTCCGGCGGCACGCTGAGCGTCGAGCTGGCGCTCGAGAATGTCCACTGCGCCGCGTGCGTGTGGCTTCTCGAAAAACTCCCAAGCGTGCTGCCGGGCGTACGCCGCGCCACACTCACGCTCTCGCGCGGCGCGCTCGCGCTGGAGTTCGACCCCGCTCAAGTTTCGCTCTCGCGCATCGCACGGCTCATCGACTCGCTCGGCTACCCCGTCCACCCCGCCAAGGATCGCAGCGCCCGCGACCTGCGCAAGCGCGAAGACCGCCGCCACCTCATCCGCATCGCTATCGCCGGTGCCCTCACCGGCAACATCATGACCTTCGCATTCGTGCTCTACGGCGGGCTGTTTGTGGGCATCGAGCCGATCTACGAACAGCTCTTCCGCTGGCTCTCGATGGCGCTGGGCATGATCTGCCTGCTCGGCCCCGGCGGCGTGCTGCTGCGCAGCGCATGGGCGTCGATCCGCGCCCGCTCACTCAACCTCGATGTGCCCATCTGCTTCGCGCTGGTCTCCGGCGGCGTCATGGGCCTGATCAACACGATCACCCAGCGCGGCGAGCTCTACTTCGATTCGCTTTCGATGCTTGTGTTTCTGCTCCTCGTTGGACGCTTCATCCAGCACCGCCAGCAGCGCTGGGCCGGTGATTCGGTCGAACTCTTGCTCGCGCTCACGCCCTCGGGCGCAATCCGCATCCGCGACGGCCAGCGCGAGCGCGTCGCCCTCGAGTCACTCGAGATCAACGACCTCGTCGAAGTCCCCGCGGGCGATTCGATCCCCGTCGACGGCGTCATCGAGTCCGGCACCTCAAGTGTCGACGCATCGCTCCTGTCCGGCGAATCACGCCCCGTGCCCGCTCGCGTCGGCGACAACGTCTTCGCTGGTGCCGTCAACATCACCGCGCCACTGACCGTCCGCGTCGTGCAAACCGGCCGCGCCACCCGCGCCGGCCGCCTCATGCAACTCGTCGCTGAAGGTGCCTCGCGCCGCCCGCCGATCATCCGCTTCACCGATCGCGTGGCGTCGTGGTTTGTCGTCGGCGTTTCGCTCGTCGCGCTCGCGACGTTCATCCTCTGGCTCAATCTCAACTCCGCGCGAGCCATCGATCAAACAACCTCGCTCCTCATCGTCACCTGCCCGTGCGCGCTGGGTCTCGCGGCTCCGCTCGTCATGGGTGTCACCATGGGACGCGGAGCCCGCCGCGGCACACTCATCAAGGGCGCCGACGCCATCGAGCTCCTCGCTCGCCCCGGCGTGATGATCCTCGACAAGACCGGCACGGTGACCCAAGGCCGCGTGAGCGTCGTCGCCCACACCTGCGATGCCCGCACCCTCGCCCTCGCCGCACGGCTCGAGCAATCCAGCCAGCACCCCGTCGCCCGCGCCATCGTTGACAGCGCGGACGCCATCGCCGTCGAATCCGCCGCGCCCGCCACCGACATTAACACTTCGCGCAACGGCATCTCCGGAGTCTCAGGCGATCAACGCATCCACATCGGCCCGAGCGAGTACCTGCGCGCACACGCCGTGACGATCGCGCCGCTTCACGCCGAGCAAGCCCAGCAGTTCCTCAACCAAGGCCTCTCGCCCGTGCTCGTCGCGATCGACCAGATCACCGTCGGCGTCATCGCGCTGGGCGACGCCCTCCGCCCCGACTCGCGCGACGCCATCGCCGCCCTGCGCTCACGCGGCTGGCGCATCGAGCTCCTCTCCGGTGACGACCCCGTCATCGTCTTGCGCGTCGGTGCAGACTTGGGCCTGCCCAGCGCAACCAGCACCGGAGGCGTCTCACCCGAAGACAAGCTCGCACGCGTCAAATCACTCCGCGAGCAGAACCCTTCACTGCCCGTCGTCATGGTTGGCGACGGCATCAATGACGCCGCCGCACTCGCCGCGGCCAGTGTCGGCATCGCGGTGCATGGCGGGGCCGAAGCGTCACTCGCCGCAGCCGATGTCTATCTGCGCCGCCCCGGCATCGCGCCGGTCATTGAATTGCTCGACGCCTCGCGTGCGTCGATGAACGCCGTGCGCGCCACGCTGTGGGCATCGCTGGCGTACAACGTCTTCGCCGGAATCCTCGCCATCGCGGGCATCATCCACCCGATGATCGCAGCGATTCTCATGCCTGTCAGTTCACTGACCATGCTCGCGATCGCGATCTACTGGCCGCGCTTCAACGCACCCAAGGAGGCCACCACGTGAGCGTCCTTTATCTCATCATGCCCGTCGCGTTTGCCTTGGCCGGTCTTTCGATCTGGGGCTTTGTGCGCTGCGTTCGTCAAGGCCAATACGACGATCTCGACACGCCCGCTGTGCGCCTGCTCACTGACGAAGCCCGCGAGCCCGATTCCTCCCGCATCGCACCGATCGATCCGCAGCGCTGATCGCGCGATACGATTGGCCTCATGCTCCGCATCGGCCCCGTCCAGCTTCAGACCAACCTCCTGCTCGCGCCCATCGCGGGCTATTGCGATCTCTCGTTCCGCCTGGTCTGTCGCGAGTTTGGCGGCGTCGGCCTCGCCTGCACCGATCTGCTCTCTCCCCAAGGTCTTCTCCGTGGCGCCGCGACGAGCCTCGACCTCGCACGCACCAACGACGAGGACAAACCCGTCGGCATGCAGCTCTACGGCGGCGATCCGGACATCATGGCCCAAGGCGCACTCTGGGCCGTCGAACACGGCGCGACGGTCGTCGATATCAACATGGGCTGCCCCGTCGACAAGGTCACCAAGAAAGACGGCGGCTCCAAACTCCTGTGCATCCCCGACACCGCGATCGAGATCGCGCGTCGCTGCGCCAAAGTGCTCGAGCCGCACAACGTGCCGCTCACGTGCAAGATGCGACTCGGCTGGTTCGACGCCGAGCCCGTCGCCGTGTGGCTCGCGCCGCGTCTGATCGACGCCGGCGCGTGCGCGATCACCATCCACGGGCGCACGACCGAACAAAAGTTCTCCGGCGTGGTGAATCACGACGGCATCGCGCGGGTCGTCGAGGCTGTCGGCAATCACCGCAAGGGCCCCGGCGCACCGATCCCCGTGATCGGCAACGGCGACGTCCGCGAGCCCATCGACGCCGTCGAGATGATGCGCAAGACCGGGTGCTCAGGCGCGATGATCGGGCGCGGCGCGCTCTCCACGCCCTGGCTCTTTCGCGATGCTTGGTCGCTCATGCAGACCGGCGTCGTGCCCGACGAGCCTTCCACGCAAGAGAAAATTGACACAATCAAGAAGTACATGCGCTACATGCTCGAGTTTCGCGACGAGCACTATTGCATGTACCAGATTCGCCGGCGCATTACGTGGTTCGCCAAGCGGCTGGGCAAAGAGCCCGGCCCCCGCGGCATGCCCGTCGGTTGCCGCCCGCTCAAAGCACTCGTGCGTGATGCCAAGACGCCCCAACAGGTTTACGACGCGCTCGATGAGTTCGCCGCCGGTGGTTTGCGCGGGGCCGAGCCGGTGAGCGCGAACGAAGCCGAGTGAACCAATCGCTCACCGCATCGCGACAGCCTCAACCCGCACTTGCACATCGGAACCCACGCACGCGCCACCGTTGCAATCGCGCATGGAGATCGAGCCCGCATCGCACGCCGGGGCCGCCATGATGCACCGCGCCAAGTGCGTCGCGTGCGAATCACTCGTCGGCATCGACTGCTTGGGACCCTGCATCGCGACCACGACCAACCGGCTCGGCCGCTCCTGACAGAGCATCGCAAGTCCCGCGGTGCGAAGTTCGTTCTCTTTCAGTTCGTTCAGCTGACGCCCATCAAAGTCCGCGCACGACCAGCGCACGCAGCGCACATCGCCGACATCATCTTGCACGATCGCCATGAGCACCGACTCGGGCTCAGCCTCGCTCAGCAACGCTGTGCCCCCCGACGAACCACCGACCGGCGTCGGCGGGAAGACATCGATCATCGGCCTCCCAGGCCCGGCGAACGCCTGCTGAATCGCGTCTTGAGTCTTTGCGATCCATGTGTTCGACCGAGTCGTCGACCTTGGCAGCATCACCGCCGTCATCGCCAGCGCCACACACACCGCCGCAGCCACATACGCACCCACGCGCAGCTTCCAGCCGCTGCTGGCGGAACGCGCCGGTCGCGAAACCGGCACATGAACCTTTGGCGCCTCCCCATCATGCCACGCCTGCGCCCGATGCGCATCGTTCAAGAGCCTCAGGATTCGTTCGTCGCTCAGCATGGCTATCCGTTCTTACCCGCCGCCGCCGCCGCGCTCGGGCTCATCCACCTTTTCTTGGTCCGTCCATTCCAAGCTTCACCAAGTGTGTCCGAAGCTTCTCGATCGCCGCCCGCTTCCGCGCATTGGCGGTGCTCGGCGCAACGCCCAGCTCAATCGCCAGTTCTCGGTCTCCCACACCGCGCGCCAGCAAACCTAACACGTGCCGCTCCTGCTCACTCAAATCCCCCGCCTGACCCTTGATCACCTGGCGGACCGCATCGATCAGTTCCGCCTCCGCCAGCAATTCCACTGCCCCCATCGCCGCCGGCTCAGCATCCGCCACCGCCTCAAGCCTTCTTTGCTCTCGCGCCGCCGAGCGAGCCCAATTCCGGTACGTGTTCTGCGCGATCGCATACACGAACGTCGTCAGCGACGCCCGACCCGGGTCATAAGTCCCCGCCTTCACCGCCTGCCAAACCACCATCCAAACCTGCTGCGCCAGCTCATCGGCATGGCTCGCGGCTCCGCGCTGCACCATCAGCGATCGCACCCAGCGATCAAGCCGCGCGTGCGCGCGAGCAAACGCCTCCGGAGACTCTCCCCCGATCGGCATTTCCTCAGGCTTTGGCTTGCTCGGCTCTGGCACGTCTGCTCATCGGCTCGCGCAGCCCTTCCGCGCGAGCCGTCTCGTCAGGGTATTGACCGGGAACACGCCCGGCGCTCGCCGATAATCGACCATTTTCCGATCAACAGCCCGAGCGCACCGCCCCGCTCGGCCAATCACCCTTGCCCGCCTGTTGGGTCGATACGATCATCCCACAACCAGAACCCACCTTGGAGTCACCATGAGATCAGCCCTCACCGTTCTTTCCGCGGCCGCACTCTTCTCCCTCGCTGGCCTCGCCTCGGCGCAGATGACCGCTCCCGCTCCCGCCCCGCAGGCGGTCCCGGCGCCCGCGTTTGACCCCGCCGCTCCGCCCAACGCGCCGGTCAACAACCCCAAGGCCGCCCTTCAGTTCGAGAAGACCTGGGTCGATTGGGGCAAGATCTCCGACTCCACGCCAGTCGTCGGCAAGTTCAAGTTCAAGAACGTCTCCAAGGACCGCACCGTCAAGATCTCCGACATCCACACCTCCTGCGGGTGCACCACCAGCAACCTCGAAAAGCGCGAGTACGCCCCCGGCGAAGAGGGCGAGCTGACCGTCAATTACAACCCCCAGGGCAAGCGCGGTCTCGAGCGCAAGATCACCACGCTCACCACCGACGACCCCGAAGCCAACCGCATCGAGCTGCTCGGCGTGGCGCTCGTGCAACCCAAGGTCATCATCGAGCCGCTCTCGCTCTTCATCGGCGAGCGCTTCCTCGACAACAACGCCAGCCCGACGACGCAGCGCATCTCGATCACCGGCCGCACCAAAGACTTCTCCGTCACCAACCCCGTCATCTCCGACACCAACAACTACACCCTCGAAGCACTCCCGCCCGACGTTGTCGAGGTTGACGGCGAGAAGCTCAACCGCTTCCAGTACAACGTGACCTTCAAGCCCAATCTCCCCCTGGGCAACTACCCCGCTCAGCTCTCGTTCGACACCAACGAGCCCACGCGGCTCAAGGTCGTCACCTCCGTGATGGCCTCGGTCGTCGGCAAGCTCGCCGTCATGCCCGACAAGCTCCCGCTCCGTTTCAACGGCCCCGGCTCGCCCTTCACCGCCGAGGCCTGGATCACCTCGCGCGTCAACCCCGCGCAGCCCTTCGAGATCCTCTCGGCTGAGGTCGAAGGCTCCGGCACGCGCTTCGCCGTGGACGTCGTCCCCAACCAGCCCGGCGTCAAGACCGCCTACCGCGTGAAGGTCTCCGGCAAGGCCCCGGCCGACGGCATTCTCTCCGGCAAGCTCAAGGTTCGTACCGACGTCAAGGATCAGGAAGAGATCGTCATCGACCTGCTCCCCATGAACGCCCAGGTCAACCAGCCGCTGATGCCCGCCAACCCGCCCAAGCCCGAAACCAAGGGCCAGTAAACCTCACACCTCGACACCCGCGAGCGGACGCCCGCGGGTGTTTTTCACTCATCTTGCACGGGAGTTTCGATGGGTTGCTGCTCCATGAACATGCGGTTCCTCGGGCCCGCGCTGATCGTCGCGGGGCTGTCGCTCGCCGCCGGGCTCATCGATCAGTCCATCCGCGGCCGCATCGTCACTTCACTCGCGCCCGAGCCCGCGCCGGTGGCACCGACGCCGACGCCCAGCACCAACCCCACCACCCCGGCGACCGCAGCCCCATCCCAACCCAAACCCGCGCTCGATGCCCGCTTTGTCGACCTCGCCGGCGCCAAGGCCATGATCGACGCCGGTGGACTGCACATCATCGACGCACGCACGCAAGAGGACTTCGACAAGGGCCACATCCCCGGCGCCGTGCTCATGCCACCCAGCGCGTTCTTCGGCGGCAAGATGCCCGAGCCGATCGCCACCAACTCCATGATCCGCGCCTTCCCCGTGCTGATCTACTGCAACGGCGGCGACTGCGACGCCTCCGAACAAGTCGCCATCCGCCTCAAAGAGCTCGGCTTCACCACCAAAATCTTCCACGACGGCTTCCCCGCGTGGAAGTCCGCCGGCTACGCCGTGGAGGCCAGCAAGTGAACACCTCCTGCTCCACCGGCCAGTGCGCCACCGGCTCGTGCTCCTCGCCCCTTGCGTCGTCGCTGCTGATCTTCGCACGCATCGCCCTGGGCGGCATTTTCGTCTTCTCCGCACTGATGAAGCTCGGAATCATCGACCTTTCGCAGTTCAACGCCGACCTCACCACGCTCACCCCGCGCGACTTCGCCGGCTCGGTCAAGGCCTTCAAGATGGGCCTAAGCGAATCGCAGATTTCCTTGCTCGCGTACGTGATCCCGTGGAGTGAGCTCATCGCCGGCGTGCTGCTCATGGTCGGCTTTCTCACCCGCGGGGCCGCGACCATCATCACCCTCATGATGCTCGGCTTCATCGCCGGCATCGCCTCGCTCATGATCCGTAACGTCGACGTCACGTGCACGTGCTTTGGCAACATCAAGCTCTTCTGCACGTCCGCCTCGCTCGGCTGGTGCCACATCATCCGCAACGCCGTCTTCGCGGCCATCGCGACCACGATTGTGTTCGCAGGCCCCGGCCGCCTAGCGATCGATCGCATCCTCCGCCCCAAAGCATGCTGAAACAAACCCCTCCCCGAGGGAGGGGCAGGGGTGGGTTGGACTGGCGCCGCATACCCGAGCGAAATGGAATCAGCCCGAGCCCGATTGCCCGCGGCCTTGATGCCCGGTCTTCTTGATGCCTCGTTGCCTTGCTGCCTCGATGCCTTCTACCTGGTCTGCCCCTCGCCCGAAACTACAAACCGCATCGTCGTCAGCTCCTCCAGCCCCATCGGCCCGTACGCGTGCAAGCGCGTCGTGCTGATGCCGATCTCCGCGCCGAGCCCGAGCTGGAAGCCGTCGTTGAACCGCGTTGAAGCGTTCACCACCACGCACGAACTCTGCACCCGCGCGCAGAACGCATCGGCGTTCGCCTGATCGCGCGTCAAAATCGCCTCGGTGTGGTTCGAGCCATACCGAGCGATGTGCGCGATCGCTTCATCCATGTCGCGTACGACCTTCATGGCGACGATGAGATCGAGAAACTCGCGGCCCCAGTCCTCATTCGTGGCAGGCGAGGCCTCGGGCGCAAGCGCACGCACGCGCTCATCGCCGCGCACCTCGACACTCGCCGCTCGGTATGCGTTCACCAGCCGCGGCACGACCTCTTTCGCCACACCTTCGTGCACCAGCACACACTCGCACGCATTGCACGTAGCCGGCGCACTGGTCTTCGCCGTCACGCACACGCGCAGGGCCATCTCCAAGTCCGCCGAAGCATCGACAAAGACGTGGCAAACGCCCTGGTAGTGCTGAATAGTTGGGATGCGTGAAGTCCGCGCGACGTACCGGATCAGCTCCGTCCCGCCGCGCGGGATGACCAGATCAACGTACTGATCCTGCTGCAGCAGCTCCGTCAGTTCGTCGCGATCGCTCGACACCATCGCGCACATCGCCGCCGCCCGCACGCCGTGCGTTTCCAGTACCTCGCGCACTATGCTCGCGAGCAGCGCGTTGCTCTGCGCCGCCTCCTTGCCACCTTTCAAAATGCACGCGTTTCCCGCTTTGAAACAGAGCGCAAACGCATCGACCGTCACGCCGGGCCGCGCTTCATAGATCATGCACACCACACCCAAAGGCGTGCGCACGCGCCGAACGCGAAGCCCGCTCTCCACGCGATAGTCCTTCACCACCTGTCCCACCGGGTCGGGCAGTGCCGCCACTTGCTGCAACCCCGTGGCAAGCTGATAGATCGACATCTCGCTCAACGCAAGCCGCTGGATCTTCGCCGAGGCCACGCCCGCGTGTTTCGCCGCTTCAACATCAGCACGATTCGCCCGCTCGATCTCTTGATGCCGAAGCACAAGCTGCTCAGCCAGCTTCTTCAGCACCCGGTCCTTTACTTCCGTGCTCAGCGTCGCCACCACACGCGAAGCCTCCCGCGCCGACTTGCACATCTCCACGATCGCGCTCATCGCGTCACCTCCACCAGCACAAGATCATCGCGGTGCACAAGCTCCTCACCGCCAAAGTACCCGATCAATTCCTCAATCTCATCACTCCGCCGCCCCGCGATCTTCCGCGCTTCATCGCTCGAATACGCGCACAACCCCCGCGCCAGCACCACACCCGCGCCCGTCGCGATCTCCACCGGCTCGCCGCGATCAAACTCTCCTTCCACCCGTTTCACGCCCCGCGGCAGCAAGCTCGCGCCCTTCTGCGTCAGCGCCCGCGCCGCGCCATCGTCGATCTCGATCCGCCCCATCACCTTGACCCCAGCCGCGAGCCAGCGCTTGCGGAGCTTCACGCCGCCGCTACGCGAAGTAAAGAGCGTCCCCTCGCGTTCGCCGCTCAGCACACGGTGCACAACATCACCCACGCGCCCGCCAGCGATCACCGTCGCCACGCCCCACCCGGCCGCGAGCGACACCGCGCTGAGCTTGCTCGCCATCCCGCCTACGCCCGTCATCGTCTTATCCGTCCGCACCTGCGCCGCCGCCGATTGCTTCTGCGCGCGTTCATCGACGACCACATGCCCCAACACGCGCGCCGGGTCGTTTGCCTCATACAACCCCGTCGCGCTCGACAAGATCAAGAGCAAGTCCGCCTCCAGCAAGCTCGCCACGTGCGCGCTGAGCATGTCGTTATCGCCAAAGCGAATCTCCTCAAAGCTCACCGAGTCATTCTCATTGACCACCGGCACCACGCCCACGCGCAGCAGCTCCTGCAGAGTCCTTCGCGCGTTCAGATAACGCCCGCGATGCTGAACGTCATCGCCCGTCAGCAGCACCTGCGCGCACGTCAACCCCTCATCGCCCAGCGCCCTGATCCACGCGTTCATCAGCATCGGTTGACCGATCGCCGCCGCCGCCTGCTTCTGCGTCATCTCCGTGGGAGGAGCACTCAACCCCAGCGAGCGAAACCCGCACGCGATCGCCCCCGAGCTCACAACCGTCACCTGCACACCGGCCCGTCGCGCCCGCGCCACCTGCCCGGCAAGCGATCGCACGCTCGCGTCGTCCATCACCCCGCCGGGCGCGATCACCGCGCTGCCGACTTTGATCACCACGCGCCGGGCCTGCCTCAACTGAGCTCGCATTTCTCGTTCGTTCACGCATGATCGTACGGCCCAACTCCTCTTCCGCCCTATCGGTTGCTACGCTCGGATGATGTTCCCCGCGCCCGACCATCCCACCCCGCCCATGGTCATCGTCGATGGCTCCTCGGGAGAGCGCGCCACGCCCAAGGCCGCCGAAGAAGCCGCCGCCGCGTGCGCCAAGGCCCTCGCCCCGCACGGCTCGCCGCGCGTCGATCTCCTGTTCGTCTTCCTCTCCGCGCACCACGCTACCTCCAGCGAGCAAGTCTCGAAAATCGCCATCGCCAAGCTCAATCCGCGCTGCATCATCGGGTGCACCGGCGAGGTCGTCATCGCCGGCTCGCTCGAGATGGAAGGCCTCCCCGGTATCTCCATGCTCGCGTGCGCCCTGCCCGGCGTCTCCATCACGCCCTTCACCGCGCTCGATCTTCCACTGGGCCTGCAAGAATCCGACCCCGACGAAGACGACGGCGACATCCAGCGCCTCGCCAGCGCCGCCGGCTTCGGGCCGCAACATCGCGGCACCATCATCTTCGCCGAGCCCTTCTCGCAGAACGTTGGCGGGACACTCAGCGCTATGTCGCGTGCGCTGACGCTGACAACGCCCAAGGGGCACGACGCCGCGCCCATTGTCGGCGCCATGGCCTCCTCCGCCCGCCGCCCCGGCGGCAATGCCCTCCTGCTCAACGGCGCCGTCTACCACGCCGGGCTCGTGGGCGTCTCACTCTCCGGCCCCATCCAACTCCGCGCCATCACCAGCCCCGGCTGCCGCGCCTTTGGCCCCGCGCTCTCCGTCACGGGCGTCGAAGGCCCCGCCGTCACGGAGCTCTCGGGCCGCCCTGCGCTGGAGGTCATCAAGGAAGTCATCGAGTCGCTCGACCCCGATCAACGCCGCGGCCTTAACCGTGGCCTGCTGCTCGGTCGCGCGATCGATCCAACGAAAAAGCACCTGGGCCGGGGCGATTACCTGCTCCGCCAGATCCTGAAAGTCGACGAAGCCACCGGCGCGATCTTCCCCGCCGATCGCTTCGCCGTGGGCCAATCAGTCCGACTGCACATGCGCGACGCACGCACGGCCGACGAAGACCTCGCGATGCTCCTCGACACCGAGACCATCCACAACCAGCCCGCCGGCTGCTTGCTTCTGAGCTGCCAAGCCCGCGGCACCCGCCTCTTCACCGACCACTCGCACGATGCGCGGGCCGTGCAACGCGCATTCCTCGAAACCGCCGGCGAAGAAAAAGCCAAAGGCGGCTCACCCGTCCAGCTCGGCAACCCCGTCGCGCTCGCGGGCATGTTCGCCGCTGGCGAGATCGCGCCGGTCGCCAGCGAGGTCTACCTCCACTCGCAGACGGCCGTCGCGGTGATGTTCAGGCCGATCGATTCTTGATCCGGGTGCCACGGTCATGCCGCAGCTTTGGGCGGCGTGACCGTGCAGACACACCCGTATCGCACGCTCATCATCGCCCAAAGCCGCCATGATGAACGTGGCACCCGACATTTCCGAGATCACGCACGCCGCAAAACCGCCCGCACCGGGCTCGCATCGGCGCCCATCAACTTCATCGGCAGCGCGATCAACTCATACACCCCGGGCTCGACCCGCGAAAGCTCAAGCCCTTCAAGGATCGCGATGTTGTGCCGCGCGATCGCCAGGTGCGCGATCAACTCCTTGCTGTCTTGCAAATCCACGCTGGGTGTATCAACGCCGATCGTCATCACGCCCCGTGCCGCCAGCGCATCGACGAGCTCAACCGATAGCGCCGCAAAGTCGCTATTCCACGCAGCAAAGCCATCAAACGTCCCGGTCTTGATCAGCACGCGCGGCTCGATCCGCTCGGGCAAGCCGCCCGCGATGTCGCTCACCCGCACACGCTCGCCACGCTTCACCCGCGCCTCGATCACCCGGCACGGCCCCAAGAAATGCTCAAGCTTCATCTCACCCACGCCGACGCTCGTGCGCGAGTAATGGTTGGGCCCATCGGCGTGCGCGCCGAGATGAAGCGTCGTCGTCACACTCGCCAGCGTGATGTGATCACCCTTGAGCGTGTCCATGAAACGGTTGTACGCGTACGCCGTGTCGCCAGGCCAGACGTTGATGCCCGGCGCGACCTCCGGCGTGATGTCGATGACTTCGCCCATCGTTCAGCTCCCGCTTTGCGCCATGAACGCCTCGACCACGCGCTTGGCCCACGCCTCCTTGCCGAGCTTGTCCAGCTCACTCGCAGGGACGTGCGCGATAAGACGTTCGAGCCTGGCATCAAGTTCGCGCCCACTCTTGAGCGCCTGCGCATACGGCACCGTCGAGAAACTCACCAGGTTGTACTGCGGGTGAATGCGCTCCGGCAAGGCCGCGTGGAGCGTCTGTTCAACCTTCTTCTTGTACAAAAACTCTACTCGCCCGACCTTGTCGCGCATCTCGATGAAGTTATCCAGCGCCATCTGCGCGATCGCATCGGCGTTGGGCTTGCGCTCGCGCTGATATGCGTCGAGCGCGGCCATCTGATCACTCGGATGCTCGCGCAGGCACCGATCGAGGCACACACAGTCCTCGAACGCGCAATTCATCCCCTGCCCATAGAACGGCACAACAGCATGGCACGCATCGCCTAGCAACGCAACCTTGCCGCTGTGCTGCCACGGATAGCAGCGCACCGTCACGAGCGATGAACTCGGGTTCCGCTGATAATCCTCGACCAGCGTCGGCATGATCTTCGCCGCGTCGTTGTAGTGTTTTTCGAAATGCCCGCGGATCTCCTCCGCGCTGCGCAGCGCATGCAAACCGACTGTTCCACCCGCGCTCTCAAACGGCCAAAAGAGCGTGCAAGTAAACGTGTGATCGCGATTGGGCAGCGCGATCATCATCGCGCTCCCGCGAGGCCAGATGTGCAGCGCCGCCGGATCGATCGCAAACCCGCCGAATCGCTGCTCGTCCATGCCGAGCGTCTTGGCCGAGGGGATCATCAACTCTTTGTACCCGTGCTCGAGGTACGTCTGCGAGTAGTCGAACCGATCGGTCTTCATCAGGCGATTGCGCACCGCGCTGAACGCGCCGTCGGTGCCGACAATCAAGTCCGCATCGACGCGCACCGTGTGCCCGCTCTGGCTGGCAAAGACCGCTGCCGGCGCGTCGAGGTCCACGTCCAAACACGGCGAATCAAAGTGCATCGACACGCCCTCACACGCCGCCGCGGCTCGGATCAGCGTGAGGTTGAGCCCGCCGCGCGAGACCGAGTTGATCGCATCGCGCGGGTTGCTGCTGTACGGCTGATACGTGAGCGCACCGTCGACCGCGTGGATCATCCGCCCCGGCATCGCGATCGCATCGTGCTCCATCACAACCTTGTCGAGCCCCACGCCCGCGAGCCCCGCCAGCCCGCGCGCACTCAGCGCGAGGTTGATCGATCGGCCACCCACGTACCCGCGCGCCCGCGGATCGCCCCGCCGCTCAAAGACCGTCACGCGCCACCCAGCGCGGGCCATGTACACCGCGAGCAGCGAACCCGCCAGCCCCGCGCCGACGATCACCACGTGCTTGCTCACTTGAGCGCCTCCATCAGGATCGACCCGAAGCGCCACACATCGTGGAACGAGTTGTACATCGGCACCGGTGCTGCGCGGATCACGTCCGGCTCGCGGTAGTCTGTGACCACGCCGAGCGAGAGCAGCTTCGCATGCGCCGCGCGTCCGCCGCGGATGACCATCGAGAGCTGGCAACCGCGCTGATTCGGATCGCTCGGCGTCAGCACGCGCACCGCGCCCGGATGTTTCTCATTGACGCGATCGATCCACCACGCGAGATACGCCGTGAGCTTGAGCGACTTCTCTCGCAAGCGCTCCATTCCCGCGGTGGCGAAAAGCTCAAGCGACACGCGCACCGGCGCCATCGAAAAGATCGGCGGGTTGCTGAGCTGCCAGCGATCAGCGCTGTGCACCGGCACAAACTCCGGCCCCATCGCAAAGCGCGTCTTGGGGTCGTTCCCCCACCAACCCGCGAGCTGGCGCAGATCGCTCCGCGAAACGTGCTTTTCATGCACGAACGCGCCCGCCAGTGCGCCGGGCCCTGAGTTGAGATACTTGTAGCTGCACCAGCACGCGAAGTCCGCGCCCCACTCATGCAGCTTCACCGGCACATTCCCCGCCGCGTGGGCCAAATCCCATCCCACCAGCGCACTCGCTTCGTGACCGGCCTTGGTGATCTTCTCCATCTCGAACCACTGGCCCGTGTAGTAATTCACGCCCGAGAGCATCACCAGCGCCAGTTCGCTCTTGTGCTGATCGATCGCCGCAAGAATGTCCTCGGTGCGCAGCGCCGCTTCACCAGCGCGTGGCTTGAGCCGCACGATCGCGTCGCTCGGCGCGAGCCCGTGCAAACTCGCCTGGCTCGCCACCGCGTGCGAATCGCTGGGAAACGCGCTGTCTTCGATGATGATCTTCCGTCTCACACCGGCGGGACGATAGAAAGAGAGCATCAACAGGTGCAGATTCACCGTGAGGGAGTTCATCACCACCACTTCGCTCGGCTTGGCGCCGACGAGCTTGGCCGCGTTGTCGCGCAGCTCTTCGTGGTACGGCAGCCAAGGGTGCGGCCCGTGCGTGTGCGCCTCGACGCCCATACCCGCCCAAGAGCGCAGCTCGGTCATGAGCGCCTCGGCGACGCCGCGCGGCTGGAGCCCGAGCGAATTGCCCGTGAGATACACGCACGGCTGATTCGCGTCGACCTTCGGATCATCCAGCGCCGCCACGGCCTCGCTCATGGAGCCAAGCGTGGGGACGAGGAACTGCGAGCGAAACGACGCAAGCGGATCGGCCTTATCCAAGGCGAGCGCGTCCGACTCGTGAACGGTAAATGCGTGGTTCATTCAGGGCGACAATACGCGCGTCAAGCCCCTGAGTGATGGGCTGTCGATGTCCGCAAAATCGCGCACAGAACTGGGCGATGCACCACAATGGCCCACGTTGCGTTCGGCGGCGTTTTGAGGGTCTCCGGTGCGATACCCCAGCACTTCGCTCAGCCGGGGCATAATGGGCTTATGGAAGGATCGCCCGTTTCCAGCGCCCCATCGCGGTCATTCGACCCCTCCGCGCGACCTCACAGCCCAAGAAAGTCACGAGCCGTCAGCTCCAGCAGTTGCCGCTTGGTCGGCTTGCTCAGGTCGTGCATCGCGTCGATCATCGCGCCGGGTTTCGCTTCGCCGAGCGGGAAGGGGTAATCGCTTCCCAGCGCCACGCGGCGCGCGTCGAAGAGACGGATGATGTCGCGCAGCGCGTGCTCGTCGTGCGTGAGTGAGTCGACGTAAAAACTCGCGGGTTTGCCGGAATGCGCAAGGTGCTCGCGCGGGTGTTTAGCGTGCGCGGGGAACAGATCGCGCCGTGATTCGAAGCCGTGCACGATGCGCCCGATCGTGCCGGGCAGCGAGCCGCCGGCGTGCGCGAAGCAGAGTTTGAGTTTCGGGTGCGCGTCGAGCAGACCGCCGAAGAGGACCGACATGATGGCGATCGTTGTCTCGGTGGGCATGCCCACGAGCCACGGCATCCAGTAGCGGCTCATGCGCTCAGGAGCGAGCATGTCCCACGGATGCACAAACACACACGCGCCGAGCCGCTCAGCGTGCGCGAAGACTTCGCGGAGCGAGGGCTCGTCGAGATTGAGGCCATTGACATGCGTGCCGATCTGCACGCCGCGAAGCCCGAGCTCGCGCACGCAGCGTTCAAGCTCCTGGCATGCAAGGCTCGCGTCCTGCATCGGGATCGTGCCGAGCCCAACAAAGTGCTCAGGATGATCGCGGCAACACTGGGCGACATGATCGTTGAGCAGACGCGAAAGGTCGTACGCATCGCGCGGCTTGGCCCAGTACGAGAACATGACCGGCACCGTGGAGAGCACCTGCATGCTCACGCCGGTGTCGCTCATGTCCTCTAGCCGCTTGGCCGGGTCCCAGCAGTTGCTCTCGATCTCGCGAAAGAACTTGGGCGGCGTCGATCCATCAACGCTCGTTGATTGACACATCCGCGCACAGCACGGCTTGTGATGCTCAAGAGAAATCCAACCGGGATATCCGGTGCGCGCGGTCCAATCGGGCCAGCGCTCGGGGAGGATGTGGGTGTGCAGGTCGATGCGTTTCATGAGCATGGAACCACAGAGTTCACAGAGAGCACAGAGAAAGGCAGAATAGCAGTATGAAAGGCAGGAGCGTCCGCAAAGACTGGGCCGCGCGACGGAACTTCGTGACAGCCGGGCAAGGCTCTGCTGATTGTCAAAGCACGAGTCTCTTGATGTTCGGCGCGAGCACCTTCGCGTTGAAGTTCATGAGCAGGCCTACGCGTAACCCGGATAGCCTCAGATAGGTCAGCACCTGGGCGACGTGCACGTCGTTGAGAGCTTCGATCGCCTTGAGTTCGAGCAGGACGGCCTCGGCAACGATGATGTCCGCACGATACCCCACCTCAACCGACTCGCCCTTGTAGATCAGAGGGATTGCGAGCTGACGCTGGAACTTCAGTCCGTTCAGAGCCAACTCACGGCACAGGCACGCCTCGTACGCCGACTCGAGCAAGCCAGGCCCGAGCTCGCGGTGCACGGTGATCGCCGCCCCGATGATCCGTTCGCATAGCTCGACGTGCAGTCCGTCAGCGCTTGCCACGGCTCACACCTGTCTTGGCGCCCGCCTTCTTGCCTTTGGTCTTTCTCTGTGCTCTCTGTGAACTCTGTGGTTTCACTTTGCCTTTCCGCAACTCAATCGCCCCCGCACGCTCGATCACGTATCCACACGTGCACGTGCGGCGTTCGACCGGGCCGCCCCAGAACTTCTCCATCAGCACCTTGAGGTCCTCGTCGATCTTCTTGAGCTGCCAGCGTTCTTCGTGCACGAGGTGGTCGCACTTGGGGCAGTACCAGCGCAGGCCGTCGAGCTGGCCCTCGGGGCGGGGGAACTCGATGATGAGCCCGAGCGTGCCGGCGGGGCGCTGCGGGCGGTGCGGGACCCAGCGCGGCAGCAGAAACAGCTCGCCCTCTTTGATCACCACGTCGTGCGGCTTGCTGCCATCGAGCGGACGCACGCGAACAGCGATGTTGCCCTTGAGCTGATAGAAGAGCTCCTCGGTCGGGTTGACGTGATAGTCGTTGCGCGTGTTGGGCCCGCCGGAGACGAAGACGATTGCGTCGGGCGAGTCCTCGAAGAGCTGCTTGTTGCTCACCGGGGGCACGAGCTTCTTGGCGTTCTGCTTGATCCAGGTCGCGAGGTGGAGCTTGCGCTTGCCGATCGGTTGGGTGAGGGTGATCATGCGGACAGGATACCACAAAGAGGCCTGTTGCGCACCGGCTCGGCGGCGCGTTCAACGCGATATGCTCCCGCATGCCCGAGGGTGAGCCCGCCCGCGATGAACCATCTCCGCCTGCGCGTGTGGACGCGTGGGCCGCCGTGCGCAACGCCAACTATCGCCTGTTCGCCACGGGGTTTCTGTCGTCGGGGATCGGGCTGCAGGTGCTCTCGACGGTCATCGGTTGGGAGCTGTACGAGCGCACGGGCAACGTGATGGCGATCGGGTACGCGGGGTTCTTTCGCGCCGCGCCGGTGGTGCTGCTCACGCTGGTCTCGGGCCAGGTCGCGGACACCTTCAATCGACGCAACATTCTGGTCTGCTCGCAGACCGGCTTCGCGCTGGCGGCCCTTGGTCTGGCGGCGTCGGCGTACTTTGCGGCCCCGATCTGGGTGACGTACGCGCTGCTGGTGATGACGGGGCTCTCGCGCGCGTTCAACGGCAGTGCGCGCAATGCGCTGTTGCCGCAGATCGTTCCCAAGGAGGTCTTTCAGAACGCGGTGACGTGGAACTCGGGTCTGTTTCAGACTGCGGCCATCGCCGGGCCGGTGCTGGGTGGGACGCTGATCGCGCTCGCGGGTGGTGCTTGGCTTGCGTACCTCGTGACGGCGATCGGGTGCGCGATGTGCGCGGCGCTTGGCGCAGGGATCCAAGTGAACGCGCCGACGAACTCGGGCAGCGCGAAGAAGCTCACGGTCTCAGGGATGTTCGACGGCGCGACGCACGTGTGGCGCGAGAAGACGGTGCTCGGCGCACTCACGCTCGATCTGATGGCGGTGCTCGTCGGCGGCGTGACGGGGCTCTTGCCGGTGTACGCCAAGGACATTCTGCACGTTGGGCCGACAGGGCTTGGGGTGCTGCGCGCGTCGACGTATGTGGGCGCGCTGCTGATGGCGGTGTGGCTGGCGCATCGCCCGCCGTTCACGCGCGCGGGTGCGGCGCTGCTGTGGAGCGTGGCGGCCTTTGGCGTGGCGACGGTGTTGTTCGGCGTGAGCCGGAGCTTTTGGCTTTCGGTCGCGTGCCTGGGCATCGCGGGCGCGGTGGACAATGTCAGCGTGGTGATCCGTCACGTGCTGGTGCAGGTGCGCACGCCCGAGGGATTGCGCGGGCGCGTGAGCGCGGTCAACAGCGTGTTCATCGAGTGCTCCAATGAGATCGGCGCCTACGAGAGCGCGCTGGTGGCGCACTGGTTTGGCCCGGTGGCCAGCGCGGTCTCCGGGGGCGTGGGGACGATCGCGATCGTGGTCGCCATCGCGCTGGCGTTTCCGGCGCTGCGGCGGATGGGGAAGTTGGAGCCGCCGGGGGAGTGAGGGCCTTGACGAGCCCGAAGCGCGAGCGAGGGAGTCTTGGGGAAAGCTCAAAGCTCAAATTGGCAGAGCTCAAATCAAGGCCCCGGCATACGAGGTCTTTCTTTGAGTTTTGCTCATTTGAGCTTTGAACTCTGACACTCCCTCGCTGGCGCTTCGGGCTCGTAGACGCCAAGGCACCCTCGCTCACGCTTCGGGCTCTGGTTGTTCACGCCAGCGTCACGCCCTGCACGTCCGCGTGCACTTCGCGCAGGCGCTGGATGTACGCGGGCGTCGGGGCCACTTTGCGGCGGGCCATCACGGTGCGCGCGATGGACTCGAACTTCTCGAAGCGGAAGTACTTCTCGCCTGGCTTGGCTTCATCGGTCACCCACGACATCGCGGGGACGCACCCGGTGATCGGCGCGGTCGCGGCCCACATCACGCCGGAGTTGACGATGCAACCGGTCATCAGCCGCGTGCAGATCGCGGTCTTGACGTGATCGCCGACGATGGCGCCGAGGAATTGCTGGCCGGTCTTTTCCATGCTCGCACGCGGCGTGGCGCGCGACGTGACGATGTCGTAGGTGTTGAGCAAGTTGGAGTTGGTCGTGCCGGCACCGAGGTTGGACCACTCGCCGATGTAGCTGTCGCCCAGGTGTCCGTCGTGGGCTTTGTTGGCGAAGCCCTGGAAGATGGTTCCGCCGATCTCGCCGGCAACTTTGCAGTATGGGCCGAGCGCGGTGTACGCCTTGATGAGCGTGCGATCGAGCACGGTGGAGTGCGCGCCGATGTAGGCCGGGCCGATGATGATGCAACCGGGTCGGATGACGGCGTGGTCTTCGATGACGATGGGGCCGTTCTCGAGATCGAGGATCGTGCCGGGGTAGAGCATCGCGCTGGGGGCGATGGAGATGGGGAACTCGCCAAAGAAGGTGATGCCCGGCAGCTTGGGCTCGAAGCTGAGCGTGGCCATGTCGACGAGGTCGACCATCATGCACGCGTCGCGGAAGGTGCGCACGTGCCACGGCCGCGAGAGCAGCACGTGGTGCTCGTGTCGCGCGATGTTGCCGGTGGGCGCGAGCGCATCGAGAAAGGCGCGGGCCGATTGGTTGTGCCCGATGCACATGGCGATGACCTGGCCGGAGGGGCCTTCGACGAGGCACTGGCCTGGCTCAAGGCGCGCGATCTCATCGAGCGGCTGGGCGCATCGCCCGTTGATCACCAGCAGGCCCGCGTCGTTGGTGGAGTTACTAAGCGAGGGGTTGACCGGCACGCTGGGGTGGCGCTCGCGCGTGAGGTTGGCGATTGCCGGCGGCGTGAAGAGCGCGACGAGCTCAAGCTCGAGCTCGTTGACGAGGCGCTCGTAGGTGGTGCGTGCGCCGGTGCGGATGTCGAACGCGGCCCGCGTGTCAGTGAGCGGCGCGAGCTGGCCCAGACCGTCGTCGAAGATGATCGCCTTTGGCATGCCAGCAGTCTACGACATCCGACGCCGGTTGAGCGGGTCCTCAAAGCCAAAGTAGGGCGTGAGCAAGCGAAGGGGGAACCAGAGCACCCCCGCGGAGACCAGCGTGTACAGCGCGCACAGCGACAAGGCCCAGAACTTGCCCATCGCGCTGAAGCCGGGCATGCCCGAGTCGAGCTTGCTGCGCAGCATGTACAGCGCGCTGACGACGATGGCGGCCATGATCCCGCCCAGCAGAGAAAAGAGCATCATCGAGAGCGGATTGCGCCGCATGACGCTGCCACGCACGAGCAACGTGCAGTACGCCACCAGCGCATAGCCCAGCGCGTGCGGCCCGAGCACCACCGAGTCTTTCGATACGCCCGCAGCCGTCAGGTCGAGCGCAGCGCCCAGGGCCAGGGCCGCCCACATCGCCCCCGAGCGCGAGGCGTGCAGCGCCAGAAAGACGACCAACGGCAGCACAAACAGCGGGCCCACGCCCGACGAGCCCACCTCCAGCGCGGGCTTGAGGCCAAGCTCCAGCACCAGGCAGATGTACCCCGCGATGACGACGGCCAGGATGCTCATGGGCGCCCTCGCGTCGGTGGTGGCAGGAGCGGCGCGTCGTCGGCCCCCTCGCGGAAGCGCAGCGTGACCTCAGCGGGCTGCGCGTCGAACATGGGCGTGACGACGATGCGATCGCGCCCGTTGGGGGCGCGCTCGACGGACTTGATGCGCCCGATGACGAGCATGAAGCTCTCACGCGGCCAGTTGGTGTCCTCGAGGCGCACCAGCATGCCCGCCTGCACCGGCGCAATCGGCGTGGTGCCCGGCGCGTTCTGGTTGCGACGGACTTCGACGTCCCCCACCAGCGTGCCGTTGCGCGTGGGGTTGAGCTTGCAGGCCAGTCGCGGCGAGGAGCGATCGGGCGCGATGTCGCCGGTGAGCTCGCCGGGGAAGATCACGCCCATGATCGGGCCACCCTTGGGGTCGTTGATGGGGCGCAGATAGCAGAGCTTGGCTGAGGGATTCTCGATGCGCCCCACGAGGTTGACGGCGTCGACGGTGGCGACAGCAGGAAGCTGCACGCCGTCGGCCGTGCCGGCGCGGACGGTGAGGAGGTTTGAGTCGAGGTCAGAGCCCTTGCCGATCACGGGCACGTCGACGAGCTGGCGGACGTTCTGATCGGGGTTGAAACGCAGCCCGCGCTGCAGCTGGGTGATCTGCCCTTCGAGGCGTTCGCGATCGAGCTGCTCGCGCAGGTAGAGGGTCTTCCACCGGGCGGCCTCTTGCTGCAGGGCGATGAGCTGTGCGTCGGTCGCCTTGGGGGCCGAGGGATGGAGCGAGCTGACGGCCTTGTACAGCGGCTCCTGCACCGGCGCGACGACAAAGCGCAGGCCGGAACTGAGCCAGCTCGTCCACCCGCGCCCGATGATCGGCACCACCGCGACGATCGCCAGCGCGGCACAGACCGAGCCGAAGAGCAAGGGCGAGGCGAGGAGTCGAGCGTCGGGGCGGGGCATGGGTAGAAGTGAAGAGGTTTTAGGGGTTGGGGATTAGGTTTTAGGCGGAGAGCAGACAGCGGACGGTTCGGAGGTGAATCCACAGGTTGCCAAAGGTCTGGGGGTGGGGTTGGCCACCTGTGGGCATGGGTGCCACGGTCATCCCAGTTGCTCTGAACTGGGATGACCGTGCATTCCGTGCACGACCAACACGGTCATCCCCGCCCAAAGCTGCGGGCATGACCGTGGCACCCAGGTCAACTATCGAGATCATTCTCCAGCAGGTTCTTGATCATCTCGATGTTCTCGAGGAAGATCGACGTCCCGCGGGCGACGCACGTCAGCGGGTCGTCGGCGATCTTGACCGTAAGGCCCGTGGCGTTTTGCAGCACCACGCCGATGCCGCGCAGCAGCGCGCCGCCACCGGCCAGGTGGATGCCGTTGTCGACCAGGTCCGCTGCCAGTTCGGGCTCGGCGCGCTCCAGCGTGCGCGTGACGGCCTCGCAGATCGCGTTGACCGGCTCTTGCAGCGCCTCGCGCACCTCTTCGCTGGTGACCAGCGTCTTGCGCGGCAGGCCCGAGATCATGTCGCGCCCGCGCACTTCCATCGTCGTCTCATCGCCCGTCGGCGCTGCGGAGCCGATGTCGATCTTGATCCGCTCCGCCGTCTGCTCGCCGATATTGAGGTTGTAGGTCTTTTTCATGTGGTTGATGATGGCCTCATCGAGGTCATCACCCGCGACACGCAAAGACTCACAGACCGCGATATCACCCAGTGAGATGATCGCTACCTCAGTGGTGCCGCCACCGATGTCGACGATCATCGAGCCGGTGGGCTCGGTCACGGGCAGGCCGGCACCGATGGCCGCCGCGAGGGGTTCTTCGCACAGGAATGTCCGTCGCGCACCAGCGCGGGCGGCGGAGTCGAACACAGCCCGCTTCTCAACTGCGGTGATGCCCGAAGGAACCGAGATGACCACGCGCGGACCGATGAGGCGGCGCGGGCCGTTGACCTTGCGGATGAAGTACCCGAGCATCGCCTCGGTGATTTCAAAGTCGGAGATCACGCCGTCTTTCAGCGGACGGATCGCGGTGATCGCGCCGGGGGTCTTGCCGAGCATCTCCTTGGCGACCCAACCGACGGCGTTGCCGTTGTACAGCACTTGGTTCGTGCCCTTGCGCACAGCCACGACGCTGGGCTCGTTGAGCACGATGCCCTGCCCGCGCACAGAGACGAGGGTGTTGCACGTGCCCAGGTCGATACCCATATCGACGCTGAACATGCCCATGAAGTTGTCCATCCAGTTCGGCAGACGAAGCTCCTGGGAAGGGACTGAGAGGCGGAGAGACGACGAGAACAAAGACCGATCGTTTAGCGGCCTGATCGGTGGTCATGTTATCGGCAACAAGGGTGCGAAGCCAATAGCGGAGACGAGGTTGGGGAGAATCGTGGGCAATGGCCCGTCAGAGCCTGAAGCGTAAGCAAGGGTGCCTGGGCGTTGACGAGCCCGAAGCGCCAGCGAGGGAGCCTCTCGCTCCTCCCACGCAACGAAAAAAGCCCCGGACGCTTTGTCCGGGGCCTTTGCAAGCTTTGCATTTCCCGATCAATCACCGGCGACGACGGCCCAGCGCCAGCGCGCCCAGGCCCAGCACCGCGCCCGCGCCGGGCGTCGGCACGAACAGCCGCGAGTCGGACGTGTACATGATGGCCGATCGCGACGCACCAACCGCGCGCCACGCGAAGCCGTTCTCGCCGATCGACCAGGCCGTCGAGAGGTTGCCCGTCAGCACGTCGGGCGAGCCGCCGATGTTGATGGTGTCACCCTCGCGCACGAGCAGCGTGAGGTTCGACGGGTTGGTGCCGAAGACGAACGCGGTGTCGTTGGCCGTGGTCACGCCCACGCCGGTCATCGTCACGCGAACGACGGCGATGCCCGAGTTGTTGATCTGCGGCGTGGAAACCGACGCGATCGTCAACCCCGGCAGGCCGATCACCGAGCCGCCGACATTGGCCAGGATGCTCGTCGTCACGCCGTCGTAGATGGCGGCGAACGTCGAAGTCGAGGAAGTGCTGCCACCGTTGAACACGACATACCCGGCGTCGTTGGTGCTGGCGGCGGAGAACGAGTTGTACGTGCCGCCGATGGGCGTGGTCAGGCCCGCAGCCGCAACAGCGACGGACGTGACGCCATCGGTGCGGAAGATACCGCCACCGCCCGAAGTGCTCCCCAGGAAGGCGACGGCGCCGGAAGCGTTGATGTCGTTGATGGAGCTGAAGCTGGTGTAATTGCCCGCAGCCGGCGCAGGCGATCCCGCAGCACCGAGGGTCGTTGTGGTTCCGCCCAAGGTGCGGAACAGACCGTTGCTGGCCGAGCCGCCGGTGAGCGTGGCACTGAACGCGACCTGGCCGGAGTTGTTGGCGGCGATCGACGAGAAGCCCTGCCACGTGCCGCCGGTGGGCGCAGCGCCGCCGCGAACGAGCAGCGCGGTGTTGGTGCCGCCGGAGTTGCGAATGAGCGCCTGCCCAGCCGAGCCGCCGGTGACGCTGCCGGAGAAGAACACCGCGCCCGAGTCATTGATGGCCGGCGCGCTGAATCCGGTGAACGTGCCGCCAACGGGCGACGTGCCGCCGTTGACCGCGATGGTCGAGACCGCGCCGCCGTTGCCGACGAAGATGCCCGATCCGCCCGGCCCGCCGGTGAGGTCCATCAGGAATGACACCTGACCGGACGCGTTGACCACCGGCGCAGAGTTGAACGCACCGTACGTCCCGCCCGCGGGCGTGGGGGTGCCAAGCGTGGCGATGGTGGTGTGAACCGGAGCCGCCAGCACGGGCAAAGCCAAGCCCGCGCACGCAACCACGCCGAGCACACCCAACGAACGAACAACCGTGACACTCTTCATCTTCTTCTCCCCTCGCAATGACGCGCCCACGGGCGCACACACTCTCCACTGGCCAACAGGCCAGCTTCTTCCGGGGCCATTATGACCCGCGTTTGGGCGGTCGGCAAGGAGAATACCGGGAAGAGGCGAGATGTTACATGAGGGCCCCGGTTTTCCTGGGCGCGTGCCATACTCATCACGGCGACTCTGCGTCGGGATGACCGAACTCGACGGCCCCCGCTCACATCTTCCGCAGCTCATCGATCAGGGCTGCATGCGATCGGCACCCAAGCCGGAAGCACTCGATCTCAAACTTCTCGTTCGGCGAGTGCACGCGATCGTCAAACAAACCGAAGCCCATGAAGATCGTCGAGATCCCGAGCTTCTGCTTGAGCAAGCCCGCGACGGGAATACTCCCGCCCGACTTGATCATCGCCGGCTCCACGCCCGACGCCTTGTGCAGCGCCCTGCGCGCCGCCTGCATGTGCACGCTCTCCAGCGGGAGCGTCGCGGGGTTGCCGCCGTGCAAGTCGGTGCATTCAAATCGGAATCCCGGCGGCGTGCGCTCCTTGAGCCACGCGAAGAAACTCTGCGCGATCTTCTGCGGGTCCTGATCGGCGACAAGCCGGAAGCTCACCTTGGCTGTTGCGTGCGCCGGGATCACCGTCTTGGCCCCCGCGCCGGTGTACCCGCCGAACATGCCGTTGATCTCCGCCGTGGGACGCGCCCACTCGCGCTCCAGCGCCGTGAAGCCCGCTTCGCCAAGGTCCGACTCGGGCGGCAAGCCGATCTGCTTCAGCTCATTGGCCGCTGAGAACTCCAGTTTGCTCCACGCACTCTTTTCCTCCGCGCTGATCGGCGGCACACCGTCATAGAACCCCGGAATCGTCACGCGACGGTCCTTGTCCCACAGCTGCGCGAGGACCTTGCACAGCTCCGTGTTCGGATTGAGCGTGCGCCCGCCCCACAGGCCCGAGTGCAAATCCTGATTCGGCCCGTGCAGCGTCACCTCGGTGTACGCCAACCCGCGCACGCCGTACGTGATCGCCGGCTTGCCGCGACCGAGCATGCCCGTGTCGGAGATCAGGCAGACATCACAATCCTTGAGCTTGGCGTGATGGTCCTTGACAAACTGCTCCAGGTTCACCGAGCCCGATTCCTCTTCACCCTCGAGCAAAACGGTGAACTTCACCCCTCCGCACGGCGTGCCCATCACGTGCTTGCACGCGCGCAGCGCTTCGATGAACGTCATCACCTGGCCTTTGTCGTCCACCGCCCCACGCGCCACGATCCGCCGCCCCGGCCCGCCCGGCACCGCATCACGGATGATCGGCTCAAACGGCGGATTCTCCCACAGATCAATCGGGTCCACGGGCTGAACGTCGTAGTGCCCATAGAACAGCACGTGCGGGCCGCGATAGTCCGGCGATCCCGCATAATGCGCGAGCACGATCGGATGCCCCGGCGCGCTGTGCGTGCCAGTGGGGATGATCTCCACGCTCAGGCCACACTCGCGCAGTTGCTCCGCCGCCCACGTCGCGGCCCGCTTGCACTCCACGGCGTACGCCGGGTCAGTCGAGATCGACGGAATCTTGAGCCAGTCGCACAAGCGCGAGATCGCGTGACCCTCGTGCTCAGTGAGATACGACAACACGCGCGTGAGCTGATCGGACATGGAACCCTCCAGTGTGAGGGCAAGCGTACCCGCGGGGTTGATCGGGCAGTCCCCCGCGATCGGGGATTTTTCACGCACGGGTTTGCCCGGGGTGGGTTCGGTGCAAGTATCACCCCCCACTTTCGGAGACACCTGACATGAGCACCATGCCCGTTTCATCGATGCCGCATGCGCCCAAGGCCAGCAACAAATCACCGCTCGGGCGCGCGTTCTACCTCGTCGTCACGCTTGGCATAATCGCGACGGTGCTCGTCGGCTTCCAGCACTTTTACTTCAAGGGCATGGCCTACCCGGGCCGCCCGATGACGCCGCCGACCAAAACGCTCATCACCGCGCACGGCCTGACGATGGCGCTGTGGGTTCTCTTGTTGCTCGTGCAGACCCTCTTGATCTCCGCGCGTAAACACAAAGTGCACATGACCCTCGGACTCACGGGCATGGCTTTGGTGCCGATCATCGTCGTGCTCGGCGTCATGGCCGCGGTGCAATCGGCACGCGTCAATCCGCCCGACATGAAGATCTGGAACATGACGCCCAAGCCATTCCTCACCGTGCCGCTGCTAGGCATGGTGCTCTTCGGCGGCCTCGTGGGGCCGGCCCTGTGGTGGCGGAAGAAGCCCGAGCTCCATCGCTCGTTCATCATCATGGGCACGATCGGCGCGACGGTCGCCGCGGCCAATCGCATCGAGGCCATGAACAACCTCTTCATCGGCACCATCTTCGACACGCTCTTCGGCCCGTTCTTTCCAGCCGTCGTCGCGGGCGTGCTGATCCTCGCGCTGCGCTCAGCCATCACCAAGCGCTTCGACAAGTGGCTCGCCATCGCGACAGGTATCGTCGCCCTCGGCGCTTTCGCCATCTTGCGAATCGCTCCGACGCAAGCGTGGGATAGCTTCGCCAGCTGGCTGATGAGTTGAAACGTTCAATTGTGAAGCGGCTCACATCCCGGGCTTGATCGGGCCGATGCCCGCGCCCGCCGGACCACCCTTCGCCCGCTCCAGCGCCATCTCCGCGACGGCCTGCTGAAGCTCGACAAAGCGCAGACGCAGCTCGTGCGTCACTTGCGTGAGCTCCGTCTGCTCTTCTTCGCTCAGGTTGCCGCGGGTCTTTTCTTCGAGCACGGAGAGCAAGTCGATGTGGAACGCCGCGTACTCAAGCGAGACGATCGCGCGACCAGTCTGCGGGTCGGGGAACGCGCCCATGTACAGCAGCGCCTGCGTCACGACCGTGCCGAGCAGCGACTTGAAGTCCGCCGGAGGCATCTCGCGCCCGCCGGCCGTCTTCTTCGCGCCGGGCTTCGATGCTGACTGAGCCGCCAGCTTCTCTTTCTCCGCCGCGGCCTGGTTCTTCCAATCCGAATCCACCTGCAGCCCCGGCGCCGCGGGAGCCTTGGCCTCCACATTCGCCTTGGGCGCCTGCTGGGCCTGATGCTCGGATTTCCAGTCGTCGCCGATGATGAGCTTGGGCTTGTCGGACATGGTCAGAACTCCCCTGAATTGACGCAGAGCGTCGATGAAGATGATAGCATGACGCGCACGACGCCCCCCGATCTTCCCCCGCGCCGAACGGATTTGGCACAATTGGGCTGATCGACCGGCGCACGCGACCTCGGAACCACGCATGCCCCGCAACGCACACCCCTCCTCGCCCCGCTTCATCCTCTCCACCAGCGCTCTGCCGCTGTGCGCCCTGCTGCTGGCCGCCGGCGGCTGCTCCTCGGGCATCATGGGCAAATCCGAAACCCCGCTCTCCACGCGCGACTTCAAGTCCAGCGCGCCCGCCCCCGCGATCACGGGCGACACACCCGCGACCCCCGCCGCGCCGACTGCCGCCATCGCCAGCGCCCCCACCACGCCAGCGCAGCCCGCGATGCCCACCACCACGCCCGCGGCCGCCAGCGACAACCTGCGCGACGTCGCCGTGCTCGCCGGTTCACCCTCGGGCGATGTCGCCCTGCCCAGCGCCCAGGCATCGGGCAAGCCCGTCACCATCGACATGCTCGTGGGCCAGATCAACGGCAAGCCCGTCTACGCCGACGAATTCCTCACGCCCCTCGACGGCAAGCTCAACGCGCTGCTCTCTGAATCGCGCAACGGGCGCGACTGGCAGGAGAAAGCCGCCAAGGAAATCGCCACGCAGCTCCAGCAACGCGTGCAAGACGAGCTCCTCCTCGCCGAGGCCCGCGCCTCGCTGTCGAGCGAGGAGAAAAAGGGCCTGATCAACTTCCTCACGCGCCTGCGCGAGAACCTCGCGTCGCTCTCCTCCGGCTCCACCGTGGCCGCCGACGAGAACCTGCGCTCCAGCGACAACAGCTCGCTCGACTCCAAGGCCAAGACCGAGCGCGACAAGATCCTGCTGCGCACGCTGGTGGGCCGCAACATCGAGCCTCGCGTCAACGTCTCCTGGCGCGACATCCAGCGCCAGTACGAGCGCGACTACCTCGTCTACAACCCCGCGCCCATCGCGTACCTTCGCCTCGTCGAGTGCAAGGCCTCGGACACCACCGCGCGCGCAACTATCGAGCAGATGATCGCCGCCGGTGAGGACTTCGCCAAGGTCGGCGCATCCAAGGCCAACGCCTTCAACCGCTCCGAGGCCGGCGCGCTCGAGCCGCAGAAGCTCGACAAGTCCATCGCTGAAACCGTCTTCTTCGGCGACAAATCCCTCAACGCCGCCGCCCAGAAACTCTCACCGGGCCAGATCGCCGGCCCCATCGATTACAAGCCTGGGCGCGAGCCGCTCGTCGCCTGGATCAAGCTCGAGAAGCTCGAAACGCCCCCGGGCCGCACGCTCGAAGAAGCGCAGCTCGACGTCTCGACCGGCCTGCAGAAAGAAAAGTTCCAGGCCGAGCTCAACCGCTACTACTCGCGGCTCGTCGAGCAAGGCAGCAAGACCAGCATGGGCGACATGCTCGAGAACCTCGTGCTCATCGCCAGCGAGCGCTACCTCGTCAACGGCGACATCCCCCCCGGCGTCAAGCGCACCACCCCCGCACGCCCCAGCGCCCCGCAGCGCCCGTGATCGCGCTCTGGTCCAAGCTCCGCCGCGCACTGCTGGGCGAGCCCCCGCGCAGGCTGGGCGACGCGCTGGGCCAGGCGGGCGAAGACCTCGCCGCCAATCACCTGCGCGCACTGGGGTACACGATCCTCGATCGCTCCGTGCTCACGCGCCAAGGCGAGGCCGACCTCATCGCCCGCGCACCCGACGACACGATCGTCATCATCGAAGTCAAATCGCGCACCGTCGACCCCGCGCACCCGCACCCACCGGCCGAAGCGAGCGTCACGCAAGACAAGCGCCTGAAGCTCACGCGCATCGCCCGCCACCTGGCGCACGCGAATCACTGGCCCGCCCAGCGCGTGCGCGTCGACATCATGGGCGTCGATTTCCTGCAAGGCGATCGCACCGAGATCCGTCACCACCAGGGCGTGATCCGCCTGGCGTAACGCTCAGAAGACCTTGGTCTCGCGCGCGAAGCTCGCGCTGTCCTTCACGCCCAGGTTCTGATAGATCTCGCGCGTGGCCGTCGAGCGATTGAGCGTGTAGAAGTGAAGCCCCGCGACCTCGTTGTCGAGCAGGTCCGCGCACTGCTGCGTCGCCCAGTGCACGCCAAACTTCCGCACGCCCTCGGGGTCGCCGCCGGTGCGGTTGATGCCGCGGATGAGCGACGCGGGGAATCGGCATCCCCCCGCCATGTCCGCCATGCCCACCATTCCTTTGACGCTCGTCACGGGCATGATCCCCGCCACGATCGGCACACGAATCCCCGCCAGCTCACACCGATCGCGAAAGTCATAGAAGTCGCGGTTATCAAAGAACAGCTGCGTGCAGATCCAGTCCGCCCCCGCGTCGACCTTCGCCTTCAAGTGATCAAGTTCCTTGATGCGATTGGACGTCCCCGGATGTCCCTCGGGGTAACCGGCGACACAGATCCCAAAGCCGCGCTTGTCCGGGTGGACGCCGCGCTCGTTGAACTTCTTGATGTACCCCACCAGATCGGCCGCATACCGGAACGCATCCTGCGAGCGATCCCACCCGGCCAATTGCTTGGGCACGTCGCCGCCCAGCGCCAGAACGTTCGAGATCCCCGCCTCGGCGTAACGCTCGAGGATCGATCGAATCTCATCCTCCTTGTGACACACGCACGTCAAGTGCGGCACCGGGTCCAAGGGCGTCTTGCTCTTGAGCCGAACCACCACGTCACGCGTCAACTCGCGCGTCGACCCGCCCGCGCCGTACGTCACCGAAACAAACGAAGGCTTGAGCGCCTCAAGCTCGGCCATCGACGCGTACAAAGCCTCCGCCGCCTCGGGCGTCTTGGGCGGGAAAAACTCGAACGAAAAGGTCGTCGAGGTCTGCGCGAAGATGTCGCGGATATGCATAACGACGCTCCCGACCCGAACTTCAACCTGAACCGCCAACCAGCGGGCCCTTCATCATCGACCATTCACAGCCGAATCTCGGTTGAGCTAAGAGTATAGCTTTATATCCGGATGAATGGATGAATCTCCGGGGAATCTGGAGAACTCTGTGGGTTGATCTCAGAGCCGACCGCGTTCTCGGCCACCCAACCCCGACAAAAGAACGAGCACCCAGGATCACTGGGTGCTCGTCGATGGATCACAAACTCAAACCATCACCATCAGGCCCGGCGACGGCGCGAGGCCGCCAGCAGGCCCATGCCACCAAGCGCAACAGCGCCGGGAGCGGGGACATAGGTGTACGTGATCTCGATGGCGGCGCCGGTGCGCGTGGTGAACGCGTACGTGGCGTTGCCCGGGCCGGAGCCCGTCGAAGTCGACGTGCTGGCGATGTTCGCCAGGATCGTGCCGTTGCCGATATAGGCCGAGAGGTTGGTCGGCGGGCTCGTCAACGAGGCCGACTGCGTGTCGGTGTTCGACAGGTTGGGCAGGGTGATGCCCGAGGTGCCGCCGAAGTCGGTGAGGCCGTCAAAGGCCGACGCGTTGAACGTGCTGTTCACCAGCGGGAGCGTGGTCACGACCAGGCTCAGCGGGCAGGTGACGGTCAGCGACGCCGACAGGTCCAGCGAAACGACCGCGGGAACGAGGTCTTCGTTCTCGCCACGGGCGGTGCCGGTGACGGTGCCAACAACGCGGATGCTCACACCGGTCAGAGTCTGGCCGGGGAAGAGCGCCGGGTCCCACTGGGGGAGCGGGCTGTTGAGCGTCCAGTTCGCACCGTTGAGCACAGGCGTGCCACCGGTGTACGTGATGGTGTCGGCCATGGCCGCGCCGCTGACTGCGAGCGCTGCAACAACAAGACCACCCAAAGCAAAGGGCTTCATCTCTCTCTCCTGCATGTCGCGCACCGCCAGCGCCTCCAGGCGCTGTTTGGGTGCACAAAGACGTGCGAAGGCTAACCGATAACCAGTGGTTTGACAACCCGTCTGGATGATCTTTTGCTGATTTTTACTGATCCGAGGGAGGATTCAGTGTTGGGGCATCGCCTCCCTGACCTGCAATGAAAACAACGCAGCCCCGGACAAAGGCCCGGGGCTGCGCATTTCAAACCGTGTTTCCGACCGTAACCCGAATCAATAGCGGTAGTGCTCGGGCTTGTACGGGCCGTCGGCGCTGATGCCGAGGTAGTCGGCCTGGCTCTTGGTGAGCTTGGTCAGGCGCACACCCAGCTTCTCCAGGTGCAGACGCGCGACCTCTTCGTCGAGCTTCTTGGGCAGGATGTAGACCTTGTTCTCCGTGTACTTCACGCCCGACAGATTGGGCTTGTTGTTGAAGTACGCCCACATGTCCAGCTGCGCGATCGTCTGATTCGTGAACGACGAGCTCATGACAAAGCTCGGGTGCCCCGTGGCGCAACCCAGGTTCATCAGGCGGCCCTCAGCAAGCACCAGGATCGAACGCTCGTCCTTCTTGCCCTTGCTGAACACGTACTCGTCGTACTGCGCCTTGATGTTGACGCGCGTCACGTCCTTGGCCTTCGCCAGACCGGCCATGTCGATCTCGTTGTCGAAGTGCCCGATGTTGGCGACGATCGCCTTGTCCTTCATCTTGCGCATGTCGTCGACAGTGATGACATCCTTGTTGCCCGTGGCCGTGATGAAGATGTCCGCCGTCTCCACCACGTCCTCAAGCGTCGCGACCTCGTAACCCTCCATCGCGGCCTGCAGGGCGTTGATGGGGTCGATCTCGGTGACGATCACGCGGCAACCCTGGCCACGCAGCGACTGCGCCGACCCCTTGCCCACGTCGCCGTAACCGAGCACCACCGCGACCTTGCCGCCCAGCATCACGTCCGTCGCGCGGTTGAGGCCGTCAACCAGCGAGTGGCGGCAACCGTAGAGGTTGTCGAACTTGCTCTTGGTCGCGCTGTCGTTCACGTTGATGGCGGGGAACGCCAGCTGGCCCTTCTTCTGCATCTCGTACAGACGGTGCACGCCAGTCGTCGTCTCTTCCGAGACGCCCTTGATCGCCTTGAGCGCCTTGGTCCAGCGGCCCGGATTCTTCTTCTGCTCATCGCGGAGCAGCTCGAGGATCACGCCCCACTCTTCGGGGTCGTTCTTCGCGTCGAACTTGGGAACGCTGCCGGCCTTCTCGTACTCAGCGCCCTTGTGGACCAGGAGCGTGATGTCGCCGCCGTCGTCGAGGAGCATGTTCGGGCCGTCGCCATCGGGCCAGCGGATAGCCATGTTCGTGCACCACCAATACTCCGTCAGCGTCTCGCCCTTCCAGGCGTACACGCTCACGCCCTTGGGATCATCGATCGTGCCCTTGCCGACGACGATCGCCGCGGCGGCCGAGTCCTGCGTCGAGAAGATGTTGCACGAAACCCAGCGCACACTGGCGCCGAGCTCAACGAGCGTCTCGATCAGCACGCCGGTCTGCACGGTCATGTGCAGCGAGCCCATGATGCGCGCACCCGCCAGCGGCTTCTTGCCCTTGTACCGCTCACGCAGCGCCATCAAACCCGGCATCTCGTGCTCAGCCAGGCGCAACTCCTTGCGACCCAGCTCGGCGAGCGTCAGGTCAGCAACCTTGTAATCCAAGCCGTTCTTGGCGCGATCGGGCTTGGGGAGGGAAACCTTCGAGGGACGAACCTGGGCGGGGGCACTGGTCACGGTCATTCTCCGATAAAAGGGTGGTTCATTTACGCCGCGTGCTTGATCACGCAGCGTGGGTGGTCGTTTCTATTTCGCGGGTTTGTACGCCGCGCACGCAAAGAGGCCGGGGCCCTTCGACGACGTGTCGCAGGGCAAAGTCTGGAATCGCGGGCGCTCCAGCCCCGCGCTCGTGAGCATCCTGATCATCTGCGGCACACCAAAGCCGAGCCAGCGATGGCCCATCGTGTGCTTGTACGCCACGCGATCGTGCTCGCACATGTCGACGATCAGCGCGACGCCGCCCGGCTTGAGAATCCGCGCGATCTCCGCGCAAACAAGCTCGGGCGACTCGATATGGTGCAGCACCAGCATGCAAACCGCGGCGTCCATAGAGGCAGCCTGTATCGGCAGCTTCTCAAGGTCGCCTCGGACAAACTCGATGTTCTTGAATACGTGCAGTCGTTTCTGTGCCGCCGCGAGCATCGGCTCGGATTGGTCGATCGCCACCACGCGCTTCACGCACGGCGCCAGCAATTCCGCCGCGTTGCCCGTGCCGCAGCCAAGGTCCGCAACAACCCACTCCGGCGGCAATAGCGGCAGCATCGCCGCCAGCGTGATGCGTTCGCCAAACAGCTCGTTGCGCACACCATCCCACTCACCGGCGACGCGGCCGAAGAAGCCCTGCGTATCGGTGCGACGATCATCCAGCACCGCTTGCAAGCGGCGTGCGTCATCCGCCAGATCGCGCGCATCATCCATCTGCTCGCGCACCGTCAGCCACAGCGCCCGCCACTGCGACGGCAGATCATCCAGCACCAACCGATAAAGCGTGCTCGTCCCCTCAGCCCGGCCGAAGATCCACGACTGATCGGCCAGCACCTTCAAATGCCGACTCACGGTGGACTGGGGAAGCTGCACAACACGGGCAAGCTCGCCCACGTTGAGCTCCTCGCGCTCCAGCACCCGGAGCATGCGCAACCGCACCGGCTCGCTGAGTGCTGAGAGACGATCCGACACCGAATTGGGTCCTTCAGTACGCTTCATCCGTTTATCCGGATGAATGGTACAATACGCCCCGCGTAAGTCAAGTCCGCGAACGCTGGATTGCCCAGCCTTCCTTACTCAACCTCGCCCGACGGCGGCAGGGCAAACGTCGGCCCCAAAATCGCCCGGCTCGCGACCAGCCGCTTCACGACTTCCTTGTCCTGCGGATTCAGCCCGTAAGCCATGCGCAGGTGCTTCATCGCCTTGGCCGCATCGGCGCGCGGGCCGGTGCCCATGTAAAAGTCATACAGCGCCAGGTGCGGAGCCAGCGCGAGCCCCTGCTCCAGACGATTGGCCGTGACCAGCGCCTGCTTGGCCGCGTCCGCGTCGCCCATGCGCAGCGCGTACTTGCCGTAGCGCAGGTAGTCCTTGCTCGAGCCGCGCTCGCCCGCATTCGTGCGCAGCGTGCGATGCAGCTCGTCGTAGTTCTTGTCCGCCAGCAGCGCTTCGCAGTAATCCTCAAGCGCCTGATCGGTCGGCGCCTCGTTGTTCACGATCGCCAGCTGCTGCACAGCCTCCGTCGTCTTGCCCTGACGCAACAGCGCGCGTCCCAGATTCGTCCGCACCTCCGGCTCGCCGGGGCGAATCTCAAGATACCGCGCGTAGTTCTCGCTCGCCTCAGCCCAGCGCTCGTTCTTGAGCGCCGTGTCGCCAAACTCGCGGAAACGCTGCGGGTTCTCCTGGCAACCGCCGCAAGCGAGCGCCAGCACCAGCGAGATCGAAGCCATCGACAGAGCAATCGAGCGATTCATGGTCGTGTTCCTTACAGAGAGTCGCAATACTAAGCCCGGCCCTGCCCGCCCGCGAGCGCAAAGCCCGCGCACCATCACGGCCTCCACTCACTCGCCAGGGCCGCGTAATGCACCGTGTCCTCGTACACGCCCCACTTCTTGACGTGCTGACGCATCGTCCCCTCATACACCATCCCCGCCTTGATCATCACCTTCCCCGACGCCGGGTTCCGCGCCAGGTAGTGCGCGTGGATGCGATGGAGCTTGAGCGCCTCAAACCCATACCGCAAAACCGCCGGCACCGCCTCGCTCGCGATGCCCTTGTTCCAGTGCGCCTTATCGATCCAGTACCCAAGCTCCGCGTGGTCGTGATTGCTGTCCACGCCTAAGCCCATCGCGCCGACGATCAGGCCGGAATCTTTGAGCGTGATCGCAAAGACCACGCCCTTGGGGGCCGTGCCGTCGGTAAGAGACTTGAGCCAGAAGTTGGCATGCTCGATCGTGTACGGGTGCGGCACCGTGCGCGTGTTGGCGGCGATCTCGCGCTCGGCGCAGATCTCCGCCACGCGCGGCGCGTCGGCCATCGTGAACGCCCGCAAGCGCAACCTCTGAGTCTCGATCGGCTCCATCACACCCTCCACGTGCCTTCAAACACGTCTTCCGCCGGGCCGGTCATGAACACGTGATCGCTCGGCTCATCCCAGCGCACCAGCAGATCGCCACCCGGCAACGTCAACATCGCCGATCGATCGAGCCGATCCGTCAGCGCACCGGCCACAAGCACCGCGCACGCGCCGGTCCCGCACGCTTGCGTCGCGCCCGCGCCGCGTTCCCACGTGCGCATGACGGCCGACGTGCGCGAGGTCACTTGCACGAAGTGCACATTCACGCGCGCCGGAAAAAACGGCGCCCGCTCCATGATCGGCCCCACCTGCTCCAGCGGCACCTTGCGCACATCAGTGCAAAACAGCACCGCGTGCGGATTGCCCATCGAGACGCACGTAATCCGCGGATCGAGCCCGCACGCCATCCCCCACCCGGACGTCACACGCTCACCCTGACCCGGCAGCGGATAGTTGATCACCTGCGCCGCGGGGAGCGTCGTCGGGATCAGCTTCGCCTCCAAGATCGGCTCACCCATGTCGACCGTTGCGCTGCTCAGCTTCCCATCGCGCGTCTGATACGCGATGCTCAACACGCCGCGCCCGGTCTGCACCGCCATGGGCTGAGCACGCACGCCCAATCGATCGTGCGCAAACTTCGCGACGCAGCGCACGCCGTTGCCGCACATTTCTGATTCGCTTCCATCAGCGTTGAACATCCGCATCCGCACCTGCGCACCGGCTACGTCGGGCCGTACCAGCACGATGAGCCCATCGGACCCCACGCCGCGATGGCGATCGGAGATCTTCCGCGCCAATGTCGGCAGATCGATCGACTCAATCTCCGGGCGCGTCACCGCGTCGACGTAGACATAGTCGTTGCCCAGACCGTGCATCTTGATGAAACCGATCGTCTCCATAATTCACCGCGGGCCCGATGATATGAACGCGTCGAACACGATCAGCGCGATCACCCCAGCCAGCACCGCCGCCGCGACAACCTTGACGCGCGTGACCACGCGATCGATGCGCACCCGCTTAATCGGCGTCCCGCTCAGCTCGCGCAGCTTCCGTATCCGCGTGCTGATCGAACCATGCCGGAACGTAAACCGCCCCACCGGGATGTGATTCAGCGCCGCCACGCGCACAAGCGCATCGACCATCGTCCCCGCGCCCTCGGGCGTGATCGCATCGCTCGCCTGCGCGCCAAACCGCGACAGGTGCGCCGCCGCAAACGCATCGGCCTGCCACTCAAACCGTCGCGAAACCCACCCGAACGCCAGCACGCCCATCACCAAGCCGACGATCTGAACGCCCACCTGCGCGACGATCCCGCGCGTGCCGCTCTCATTCAGCACGCCCGGCCAAACCCATTGACAGACCGTCGCGCACGCCAGCGTCCCGGCGCTCAATCCAGCAAAGAGCGTCACCACCAGCCACGCGATGTGATGGCGGCGCACGTGCGCAACCTCGTGCGCCATTACCGCCTCGACCTGCTCGCTCGGCAAGCGCTCAAGCAGCTCGTCGGTGAGCAAGATGTATCGCGCCCAGCCCACAAAGCCGATCACCGCGCCGTTGACCATCGTCCCGTCGGTCTTCCACACCAAAAGCCTTCGGATCCGCACCCGATGCACGGCGCACAAGCGCATGAGCCGCTCGCTCACCGGCCCGCTCGCCAGGGGCTCGGTCGACCACAGCTTCGTCAGCACCATCGGCAGCAGCGCCATCAGCACCAGCAACGCCGCCAGTTGCAGCACCAGCCCCCACGCCTCGCGCCACGCCTCGGTCTTGCCCAGAAAATTCGCCCAGTGCTCGATCACCGGGTGCAGCATCATCACCAGCACGCCCGGCACGATCACCGGCAACATCTGGTGCCGCACCGCGAGCATCACAAACCGCCCCGCGCTGGGCATCGTGTGAATGCTCGCGCCCGAGTCCAGACTCTGCAGCACCATCGCATCGCGAAGCCGCCGCTCAACCGGATACATAATCCGCCAGATCAGCGCCAACGCCATCATCGCCGGCGCGATCGCCAGCACCTGATCAAGCACCCAAACGCCGAGCCCCCACGCCCGCAGCGCATCAAGCCACCCCACCACGAGCAAGTTCACAAAGTGGATCAGCACGATCGCCACGCGCGCGATCGCCACCGTCGTGTCCATCGCGCTGACCGCGCCCAGGTCGCCGCGATGATCCAGCGCCCGCCCCGTCGCCCACGCGCGCGCCCACACCAGCCCCAGCACCGAGGCCAGCATCCCCATCGAGCACCACGCCGCCACGCCCGGGCCCCACCACTCCATCACCGGCGGCACATAACCACCGCCCGCCTGCTCGCGCAAGGCCAGCGCCCCAAAGACCGCGATCAACAGCACGTGCAGCACAGTCTGATTATCGCTTCAGCTCGCCCAGGTCCACCTTGATGCTCGGCGCGCAATAGAAATCCACGTCCATGATCCCATCGCGCACCGGCGTGATCACCAGGCAGTTGAGCCCCTGATCCAGCGCAAACTCCATGTCCCCCGGCCCCGGCCCGGCGTACTGCGCACTGTCCACGCGCTGCGCATGGAAGTGATAGTGCGCCAGCGCCGTCGTCGCGCCGTTGATCAGGTCATCGCTGGCGACAAACCGCGTGTCGCTAAACCGCTGATTCGCCCGCGGCGGATAAATCGCCGGCGTGAGCGAGCCGTCCGGCATGATCGTCATCAGCCCGCCGTGCTCCGTCGACGTGTCCTGCATGTCGCGCTCGATCTGCTTCCACAGCACCTCGCCCAAGGGCTTAGCGCGAAGCGTTTCGTCAACCACCAGCGCCGACAGCACGTCGCCCCAGCTCATGAGCGGCAAGTTCGTCGGCAGATCCTCATTCGCCAGGCTCGTGTCGCCCGAAACCCCCGAGCCGCCCGAGCGATAGTGCGTCCGCCGCGGCTTGATCCGCGCCGCCAGCTCCGCCGCCAGTGCGTCCTTCGATTGCCCAAGCCACGAAGCGCGATTCGCCGCAGCCCAGCGGATCGGCTCCATGTGCCTCAGCGCCAGCCCGCGCTGCTGCTCGCTCGAAAGCTGCGCGACGCCCGCGACGCACGCGTTCCACCACGCCGAGTTCTTGCTCTCACGCATGCGACGCACCCACGAAAGCTGCGAGGCCGTGAGCGGAATGCAGCGCAGCTCATCCGAGCAAGCCCGCAGATCCTGCAGCGTCTTGTCGCTCCCCGGCGTCACGCCCGCGAGCATCGTGCGCCGCTGCGATCCATCCTTATCCAGCCGCGCCAGAAGCTCCCACGAAGCATCCCGCGCTTTCTGATCGCGCTCCTGCTCAAGCCCCGTCGATGTCACCGGCGTGCTCATCAACTCAAACGCGATCTGCTCGATCGTCTTGCCCGGGTGCAGCGCCAGCAGCGGCCCACGCGCCCGACGCTGCTCCTCATCCACCGAAAAATCCCGCTTCGCCAGCTGACGCACCAGCGGACCCGTGAAATCCGTCCACCCGCGCTGCGCCGCGATGTTCCCGATCTCCGTCACCATCTCCGGATTCGTCTCAGTGTGCAGCAAAAGCCGCAGCGACTTGCGCGTGTCCGCCTGCGCCACGTCCGCCTCATCGCTCAGCAACACCTCGATCGCGTGCGTCCGCACCATCGACGGCTGACTGGGCGACCACACCAGGTTCTTCAGCGCCTCGCGCGTCGCCTCGCGCGACCCGCCCGCCAGGCCGTTCGCCCAGATCTCGTCGATCGCCTCGTTGCGCGTCCCCGCGTCCAGGTTGCGGTCCTTGGCGCGCACCATCGGCTCCGCCTTGGGCGTCGAGGAACACCCGCCCGCCAAAACAATCAAACCAAGCGCCAAAGCCGTCGAAGTGCGTCGCATCATGTTGCTCATATGGGTTCGAGTCTATCCACCCCCGACACCGCTCCTATCATCGATCCGTGAGCACCCAACACGCCAACTCTCCCGCCGCCCCAAGCGTGCGCGACCGCGTCGCCAAGGTCATCGCGCTCATCCGGCCCACCGTCCAATCCGACGGCGGCGACGTCGAACTCGTCGACATCACCCCCGACGGCATTGTGAAGATTCGCCTCCACGGCGCCTGCGTCGGCTGCCCCAGCTCCACCGTCACGCTCCAAGTCGGCATCGAGAAGAACCTCAAGGACCACATCCCCGAGGTTCGCAGCGTCCAAGCGGTGGATTGAGCCCCATTTAAGCCACCCGTACCGCGATTCTCGCGCACCTTCGGCGCACCTCGCGCAGGTGCCGTACTAAGCCCAAACATTTTTTCGAACTTCTTGGTTCCATTCCGCTCAGAGGCGGGTATATTGGACTGTCGGTTAGGCGGTCAGCACGGACCCCGGTGGCCGGACGCCACGGGGGGACAGGAGGTCCTCAATGCTCGTCATCACCCGTCGCGAGGGCGAAGAGGTCGTCATCGGCGACCCAAAGAATCCCATCGGCGTCGTTCGCATCGCGTCGATCCGCGGCGACCGCGTCCGCATCGCCTTCGACTTCCCGCGCGAAGTCCCCGTCCACCGCCGCGAAATCGCCGAGGCCATCTCGCACGAGGGCGAGGCCACGCCGCAGGTGGTCGCCAAGCTCTCACCGCGCACAGCTGCGGGAAGCTGAGCCTCTCAACGTCTTCTGTGGGGCAGGCGTCCCGCTCGCCATCGCTCGTTGTTGAAAGTCCGTCACCCAGGAGAGCGAGAGATCGGAGTATCTCGCTCGTGGTGTGTGTTCAGGCAACTCGTTGCGTCCTCTCAGCAAGCGCGACCGCCGCGCTCTTCGCGCTCGCGCCAAGCTCCTCGGCCCAAAACCAAATCACCCCCGGCCAGCCGACGCAACCCTTCGTCGGCCAAGCCGCACTCAACAACCCGCAGACCACCTTCTCCTACGGCACCGAGTTCGTCACGGTGAACCTGCAGAACAACCCCGCCTACTCGGCCGCCAGCGAGCGGGCCAATGGCCGCGGCAGCGTCGCCGAACCCTTCCGCATCGGCCGCTACGAAGTCACCACCGCGCAGTGGGCCGCGTTCTTCAACGCGTGCAGCTACGTCTCGGCCACGCAAGGCACTATCCCCCACGTCCAGCTCCCCAGCCGATGGGGCGCGGGCGGCGGGGCGAATCCGTACGGCGCCGGCCAAGGTTTCTCCGTCGCGCCGGGCCGCGAGATGATCCCCGTCGGCGGCATTTCCTGGCGCACTGCCGCGATCTACTGCAACTGGCTCTGCAACAACCAAGCCCTCACGCGCAGCGCGTTCCTCAGCGGCGCGTACGACGTCAGCACGTTCGGATACACCGGAACCTTCGAGGACATCTTCACCGACCAGTTCGCCCACACGCCCGGCGCGGCGTACTTCTTGCCCTCGTGGGACCAGTGGATCGCCGCAGCCTACTACGACCCCAACCGCAACGGACCCGGCCAGGCGGGGTACTGGGGCTGGAACAACTGCCGCGAAACCCCAACCCCCGGCGGCGGACCTCCCGGATTCCCAGGTTTTCAGGGCGAATCCAACTGGGGCAACTTCAACGGACAGTTCGGGATCTCGCTCGGCGCGTACCAAAACATCCAAAGTCCCTGGGGCCTCTTCGACACATCGGGTGCCACAAGCGAGTGGACGGAATCCATCGTTCAACTCAACCGTGGCGATCGGTTTCGATTGCTGGGCGGGAGCGGCTGGACCCAAGGCTACAGCACGGACTACATCAGCGGCGCCGGCGCCGATTTCCCGAGCTTTCCACTTCTTGAGTATGGATTCCGGATCGCGTCGGTCGTGCCCTCTCCCACCACCGCCACACTCCTCACCCTCGCCACTCTGACCGCCGCTCGCCGTCGGCGCTAATCACACCGCGCCAAACCGTGCCACCGAAGTCGCAGCTCCCAGCAACTTCGCCATGCCCCGAAAGCCCCTCCCAGAGGGAGGGGTTGGGGAGGGTTCGTGACGTCGCCATCCCTCAACGCGCGCCCGCTCGGCCCACCACCCCGCCGACGGACTACGTTGCCTCTCCACCCCGGAGGCAAACCATGTCCACCGACTGGCAATCGATCCGCACGCTGCTCCGCTTTAATCACACGATGCTCACGCGCGTCCTCGACGGCGTGCCCGACGCGGCCCTCGACAAACCCATCGTCCCCACCGGCAACACGCCGCGATGGGTGCTCGCGCACTTGGCTGTGGGGCTTGATCTGGCGTTGCTCTCGATTGGCGTCCCAACCAAACTCCCCAAAGCCTGGCTCGCACAGTTCGGCCCCGGCTCCTCCGGCGGCTTCGGCGACATCGCACCGCCGTCGCGCGAAACGCTCCTCGCCATGATCGCCGACGGCGTCCGCGCCGTCGACCAAGCCCTCGCCAGCCCCTCACCCGAAACCCTCGCGCGCTTCGATCGCCCGCACAAGGCCCCGCTCCTGTTCGGCACCGGACTCGAAACCATCGGCCACGCCACCGCTCACCTCTGCACCACCCACTTCGCCCTCCACATCGGCCAGCTCACGCTCGTGCGCCGATCAGCAGGACTCGCCCCAGTGCTCGCCGCGCCGTGATTTGATATCGACTAGCAGAAGATGCGAGACTCCCTCGCTCGCGCTTCGGGCTCGTCAAGACTCGCCACTCGCCACGCACCGCATTCCGGTATCATCGCGCATGCTCAAGACCAAGGAACAGATCGTCCGCGACTGGCTCCCGCGCTACACCGGGCTCGCCATCGAGCAGTTCGGCTCGTACATCCTGCTCACCAACTTCACCAACTACGTCGAGATGTTCGCCGCCAAGTTCAACGTCCCCGTGCACGGGCGCGATCGCCCCATGCTCTCCGCCACGGCGAACGACATCACCATCCTCAACTTCGGCATGGGAAGCCCCATGGCCGCCACGACCATGGACCTTCTCGCCGCGATCGAACCCAAGGCCGTGCTCTTTCTCGGCAAGTGCGGCGGGCTCAAAAAAACCAAGCTCGGAGACTTCGTACTCCCCATCGCCGCCATCCGCGGCGACGGCACCAGCAACGAATACCTCCCGCCCGAGGTCCCCGCGCTGCCGTCGTTCCGCCTGCAACGCGCCGTGAGCGAGAGCATCATCCAGCATAAGTGCGACTACTGGACCGGCACCGTCTACACGACCAACCGCCGCGTTTGGGAGCACGACGAGGTCTTCAAGGAATACCTGCGGAAAATCCGCGCCATCGGCATCGACATGGAGACTGCGACGATCTTCCTCGTCGGCTTCCATAACTCGATCCCAAAGGGCGCGCTGCTGCTGGTCAGCGACAACCCGATGACGCCCGAGGGCGTGAAGAGCGCGATCTCCGATCACGCCGTCACGGAGAATTTCGTCAAGCTCCATCTCGAGATCGGCATCGACGCACTCGTCGACCTGCGCGACACCGGCGAATCGGTGAAGCACCTGCGATTCGAGTAAAAAGAGAAACGCCCCGCACGGGCGGGGCGCTGAAAAGTGAACACTGAGATCTGATCACTTGGGCGACGGAGCGCCGCCGCCGGGAGGACCACCCGCGCCGCCGGGGCCGCCAGCGCCGCGGCCGGGACGACGGCCTTCGCCCTCGCCCTTCTTCTCTTCCTGCTTGGCGTCAAACTTGATCGCCTCTTTCAGCTCCTTGATCGCCTCATCGATCGCCTTGATGGCCGCGACCTTGTGACCGCCGAAGTCGTGACCGGCGTTCTCAAGGTGCTCCTTGGTCTCATGGAGCGAGACGAGCGAGCGCGCGATCCGCGGGTGCTCGCGGAGCTCTTCGCGGTACTGCTCAGCAAACTTGGAGCGCGGGCCGCGCTCGCCGCCGCCACCGCCGCCCGGACCACCGGGCCCACCCAGGCCCTTGCCCGGCGCACCGGCGGGCTTCTCACCCGCGGGCGGCTCGGCGTAAGAGTTCGAGATCAGCGCGACGCCCGCGCCCGTGGCCAGAACAAGAGCCGCCAGAGCGCTGACGCGAGTGAATCCGTTGAGCTTCATGGGAATCCTTTCGAGTGTGGCCACCCGACGTGGGCGGCGTTCGTTGCTGACAGGTCAACGATCGACCGAACCCCGTATTGCACAGCAATTGTCGATGATCGGCACCGAGCAGAAGACGATCGCAGCACCGCAAACAGGGCGCGTTCGTCACTCAAGTGCGTTGATGGGAATGGCCTGCGAGCTTCAACCGACCGGACCAGCAGGGTCGGTGATCTCCATCGGCGGCGTCTGCTCCTGAGCCATCAGGTCGCAGTAGCTCACGCTCACGCCCTCGCCCATCACGGGCAAAAAGGCCTGGCGCAGCAGGTTCACGCTCTCGTAGCACTTGCCCATGTTCTGGTTGGGCGAGACGAGCGCTTCAAACTCGATGAAGTTGCCAAGGTCGTGCACGGTGTCGAGATGGATGCGCGTGCCCAGGTGCATGTAGAGCTCGCGCGTCTTGCGCACGACGATCCACGCGGGCAGATCGATCGCGCCGAAATGCGTGCGAGCCTCGGCCTCGGAGTAGATCGTGAAGCGCGACAGGCGCGGGCGCGTGTTGTTCTCGCGGTGATAGAAGATGTACTCGGTCGGATGCCCCGCGGTCTGGCGCTTCTTGAGCCGGCCGTCGGCGAGCTTGTAGTACGTGTCGGTCTGCTCGAGCGTCTCGATGGGCGTGGCCTTGATGCGCAGACAGAGGCTGCGGGCCAGGGGCAGGTCGCGAAGCTCGGCTTTGAACTCGACGTTTTGCATGGTGATGGCAGGGCGAAAACGGAGAGAGCAGATCGGAGAGACCGTATCGGCAGACTCGCGCTCAGCTCTGCACCTTCGCGTTGTGCTGCTTGAGGAATGCCACGAGTTGGGCCTCGTCCCACGTGGGAATGCCGAGTTCTCGGGCCTTGTCGAGCTTGGAACCGGCGCTGGCGCCGACGATGACGAAGCTGGTCTTGCTCGAGACCGAGCCGGAGACCTTGGCCCCGAGCGATTCGAGCAATCGCGAGAGCGGCTCGCGTTCGAAGGCTTCGAGCGTGCCGGTGATCACGACCGACTTGCCCGTGAGCGGGCCGGCGCTGGCCTTGCCCGGCGGCGTGTACTCGTGGCTCTTGAGATCGACGCCCAGGGCGCGGAGCTCTTTGAACGTGCGCTGCGCCGGCGCGGAGTGCAGATAGGCGTACACGGCCGGCGCGGTGTCGACGCCGAGGCCGGTGTCGTAGAGCTCGCTGTCGGCGAGCTCGCGTTCGGAGCCGAGAAGCTCGGCGCGTTTTTTCTTGCTCATCGAATTCACCGCGACGGGCATGAGCTGCCAGACTTTGGCCTCAAGCAGCGCGTCGAGGTCGGGGAAGACCTTGGCGAGCAACCGACCCGTGGTGTGGCCGAGGTGATGAGCGCCGAGCGCGCAGAGCAAGCGCGCGAGGCCGCGCGATTTGGCGGCTTCGATGCCGGCGAGGAGATTGTCGACCTTCTTCTCGCCCATGCGATCGATGTCGATGAGTTTGTCGCGATGGTCCTTGAGGCGGAAGATGTCGGCGAAGGAGTTGAGCGGGATGCCGCCGTGCTGGCGGATCTGGTCGACGGTTTTTTCGCCGAGCCCTTCGATGTCCATCTGGTTTCGCCCGGCGAACCAGATGAGCTTTTCGCGGACCTGCGCGGGGCACTCGGGGTTGACGCAGAATCGCGAGGTTTCATTGGGCGAATCTTCGCTGCCGGGCGGGTCGACTTCGATCGGGCCTTCGCACTCGGGGCAGCGTGTGGGCGCTTTGATGGGCTTGGCGTCGCGCGGGCGCTTGCTCAGGTCGACGCCCGGCACATACGGGATGATCTCGCCGGCTTTTTCGACGTAGACGGTGTCGCCGATGCGGATGTCGGTGCGCGGCGCGTCGGGGTTGTCGGGATCGGTGCTGGCGTCGCGCACGCGCCCGTAGTTGTGGAGCGTGGCGTGCTGGACCATCGTGCCGGCGAGCAGAACGGGCTCCATCGCGGCGCGGGGCGTGATCTTTCCGGTCTTGCCGACTTGATGATCGACGCGGATGAGCTTGGTGGCCTTGCGCTCGGCGGGGTATTTGTACGCGATGACCCAGCGCGGGCTTTTGCTCGTGGTGCCGAGTTGGTCTTGCAGGGCGAAGGAATCGAGGCGGACGACGACGCCGTCGGTGGCGTAGTCGAGTTTGTGGCGCTTGGTGTCGAACGACTCGATCGCGCGCGTGATGTCGTCGAGCTTGGCCGACGTGGCGAGCGGCGCGTTGACGGGCAGGCCGAGCTCGCGGATGCGTTCGAGGAATTGCGTGTGCGAATCGGCGAACTTGGGATCAGAGAGCTCGCCGCGGCCGTGGGCGAAGAAGCCGAGGCGGCGCTGCGCGGTGATGCGCGGGTCGAGCTGTTTGAGCGTGCCGGCAGCGGCGTTGCGCGGGTTCATGAAGAGCTCTTCGCCCTCACTCTCGCGCTGCGCGTTGATGCGCTGGAACTCTTTGATGGGGAGGAAGACCTCGCCGCGAACTTCGAGCACGTCGGGGATCTTCTTGCCGTGGAGCACGATGGGCACGGCGCGGATGGTGCGGACGTTGGCGGTGACGTCATCGCCTTTGACGCCGTCGCCTCGGGTGAGCGCGTGGATGAGGCGGCCCTTTTCGTAGCGCAGGCTCATGGCCAGGCCGTCGATCTTGGCGTCGGCGGTCAGCACTGGTGCGCTGCTGGCAAAGAGTCCATCGCTGGTGGCTTCGAGCATGCGCTGATGCCAGGTGGTGAGCGAGGGGATGTCGTAGGTGTTGTCGATGCTGAGCATCGGCTTGGCGTGCTTGATGGATTTGAACTTGTCGATGGCCTCGGCGCCAACGCGCTGCGTCGGAGAGTCGGGGTCGCGCAGATCGGGATGATCGCGCTCGAGGGCTTCGAGCTCCTTGAGCAGGTCGTCGTACTGGCGATCGGACATGATGGGCTTGGCGTCGGCGTAGTACGCGCGGTTGGCCCGGTGCAGCAGCTCGCGCAGCTCGTTGACGCGTTGGGTCGGTGTGCTCACGGGCGGATGGTAACGCGCGGGAGGGCAGACGGGAGAAGTCAGACGGCAGACGTGAAGGCTCGCACGACTCGGGTTGGACGCGTTATGCTGGTGTGTGTGATCTGGGTGGAGCGTTCGGTGCGGTTTTCGGATGGGAGTCTTTATGGCGCAGCTGATCAACGGCAAGGCACTGGCGCAGGCGTACCGCGAGCGGATCATGCAGCGCGTGGGCGCGGTGAATGCGCGCGGGCATCGCGTTCGGCTTGATGCGGTGATCGTCGGCAACACCGACGACGCGGCGCATGTGTACGCGCTCAATCAGGGCAAGACGTGCGCGCAGGTGGGGATCGATTACAAGCTGCACGAGCTGCCGGCGGGGAGCGGGTTTGACGACATCGCGGGTCGCGTGCTGCTGTTGAACACGCAGGACGACGTGAGCGCGGTGATGCTGCACATGCCGTTGCCGGAGAGCGTGGATGCGTACAGCGTGCAGAGGTTGATCGCGCCGGAGAAGGACGTCGAGGGCGTGAACCCGGCGAACATCGGCAACATTGTTTATGGACGATCGAGCCTGGCGCCGTGCACCGCCCTGGCGGTGGCGAAGATGATCGAGCACACGGGCGTGTCGATGCGCGGCAAGCGCGTGGTGGTCGTTGGCGCGTCGGATGTTGTGGGCAAGCCGATCGCGGTGCTGATGATGCGGACCGATGCGACGGTGATCTCGTGCAACAAGTGGACGGGCAGCGAGAAGCTGAAATCGCTCACGCGCGAGGCGGATGTAGTGATCGCGGCGGCGGGCGTGCCGGGGCTCATCACAGCGGACATGGTGCGCAGCGGCGCGATCGTGGTGGATGTTGGAGTGAATCGCGTGAGCGGGCCCGATGGGAAATCGAAGACGGTGGGCGACGTGAAGTTTGATGAGGTGGCCGGCGCGATCGGGCCGAGCGGATGGATCAGCCCGGTGCCGGGGGGCGTGGGGCCGATGACGGTGACCATGCTGCTGCTGAATGTGGTGCAGGCGAGTGAGCGGCGCGTGGGGATCGAGCCGAGCTAACCGCAGAGCACACAGAGAGCACAGAGGGATGCGTGGGGGAAAAGGCCTCTGCGCCGGTGCACGTAATCGTTGTGGTGCTCAGAGCGGCGTCGCGTCGAGTTGGGTGATGAGCATGGTCACGAGTGATTCGCTCGTGGCCGGGGCGGGGGCGATCTCGAACTTGGTGCCTGTGACGTGACGCAGGGCGGCCAGTGAGCTGTCGATGGCGGCGTCGGCGGGCAAGCGGCGCAGCGCGAGCGTGACGGTGGCGTCGAGCACGCGCGGCGCGCCGGGCTCGGTGGCGAGGATGAGGTGGCGCTGGGCGTTGAAGGCGTTTGTGTAGTTGAGCGCGGCTTGGCGAGAGCGGGCGGTGGACTGGGGTGAGGGCTCGGCGGTTGCGTGCATCAGCGCGGCGCGCAGGGCGGTGAGCTCGGGCTCAAGCAACTCGCGCGCGTCGAGGATTTGCTGCGCACTGGCCTGCACGAGCACGGGCAATGCAACCGAGACGAGCGATTGACCCAAGCGGGATTCGGCGCGCTGGGCGACGGAGCCGCGGGAGCTGGCGCGGGCGCTGTCGGCGGGCGTGCCGGCGCGCACAGCGATCAGATGATGACGCACGGCCAGCGCATCGAGGCCGGCGACGAGCGGGATCGAGACGCCGGGATCGGGGCCGGCTTTGAGCAGATCCGTGCAGAGGGTTTCGAGCTGGCGATCGGAGTCGGTGAAGAGATTGAGATGAAGGAACGGGCGCATGGCGCGCCAGCGATCGGAGCGGGTGAAGCGTTCGTTGGCGGCGTGCGCGTCGGCGCGGGCGTCGTCGTGCTTCCAGAGGGTGTGGAGGATGCCTGCGCGGCCGAGCGTGGCGGCCCAGCGCCAGGATTGCAGCAGACGCTCGTACGCGGGCGTGCGGCGGAGGGCGAGTTCGACATCTTCGCGCGATTCGCCCTCGGTGGGCACGGGCATGAGCGTGACGACCTGATCGGCCAGCAGCAGCGCGGCCAGCGCCGGCGTCTCGCGGGTGGTCAGGTGATAGGGCGAGAGCGCGAGGATCATGGCGTGGGCGTCGCCGGGCGCGGGATGTAGGCGTCGATCCACGAAGTCAGACGCTCGATGTGGAACGGCAGCGAGAGGAAGAGCCACTCGTGCCCCGCGTCGAAGGTCCAGCGTTCGGGGCGGCCGAGGCGTTGCCAGAGTTGTTCGCCGAGGTACGCGGGCACGGCGCGGTCGGACTTGGCGTGGATCACGAGCACGGGCTTGTTGCGGAGCTGGGCGGCGGTGAAGAGTGAATCGAGCGGTGCGCTGGCGAGGTAGGCGCGATCGAGTTGATCGAGCTGCTCGCTGGTGGGGTTGGGGACCGTCCACTGGAAACGCAGCGCGTCGATCCAATCGGCGTAGTTGGATTCCATAGCGACGCGGAGGAAGTTGCCGCCACCGGCGATGAGGACCGCGCCGGCGTAGGCGTTGGGTTGGTAGGCGACCATGGTGGGCAGGACCATTGCGCCGCCAGAGAGGCCGATGGCGACGCGCGGGAGAGACTTGAACTCTGGGCGCTGCTCGAGCACGAAAGCCGTTGCGGCGTGGGCGGCGTAAGCGACCTCGGCGGCGCGGTCTTGCAACATCGCGGCGATGGACCTGGCGGAGCCCTCGATGTAATCGGGATCGATCGCAAAGTTGGCCCGTTCGGTGAAGCGGCTTGGGTGGGCGAGCATGCGGACGACGCACCAGCCTTGGTCGCGGAGGGATTGGACGATGTCGTCGACGACGCCGCGAGGGGAGCCGAACATGCCGGGGACGAGGACGGCCATGCCGCGGGCGGGTGTGCTGGGGTTTGCTTGTTTCCAGTCGGCGGCTGGGTCGTAGAAAGCGAGCCAGGTGCGCTGGATGCGCAGGGTGCTGGTGGGGCGCGGCGTGGGGCGAGCGTCGTCGCGCGTGGGGAGCATGACGGCGTCGGCGGGCGTGGGCTCGAGTGTGGCGCTGATGAACTTCATGAAGAAGGTGGCGCGGCGCGAGCGGGGCGTGGTGATTTCGGATGCTTCGCTCGGCGGCGTGGTGGTGTAGAGGTAAGCGCCGGCGCTTTCGGAGGTGACGGAGTATGGGAAGCGGGCCTCGGCGCGGAGGCGCTGGATGAGCAGCGCGCCGTCGGCTTCGAACTCTTGCGTGACTTGGCGGGAGGACTCTTCGCGCTGGCGGAGGGATTGGAGCGGGCCGTCGATGCGGAGGATGAGGCCGCGGGGGCGAGCGCCGGAGGAGATGATGGAGTCGCGCTTGAGGCCGGAGACGACGGGGATGCGCGCGGGCCAGGCGTCGGGGGCGATGGCGGGGACGGGGAGTGAGATCTCGGCGGGGTCGGCCTCGCGCTCGTGGACGGTGAGCGTGCAGCCGGTCAGCGCGAGCGTCAGGAGCAGCGGGATGACTCGGGCGAGGGTGCGCATGGCGCTAGAAGAGCTTGATGACGATGAAGGCCGCGATGATGGCGACGCCGGCGATGATGGTGACGACGGTGAAGTACTTTTCGATGAAGGTCTTGACGGGCGGACCGAACCAGTAGAGGAGCGCGCCGATGCCGAAGAAGAGGACACCTCGGCCCACGAACGAAGCGAGCATGAAGTGCCAGAAGGGGACGTGGAAGATTCCGGCGGCGACGGTGTAGAGCTTGTAGGGGTGAACGGCGATGGCGCCGCCGATGAGCAGGCCGAGTGAGTCGGAGTATTCCTTGGCGTGGTTGAGGAGCTTTTCGGAGAAGATGTGCTCGCGGAACCAGCCGGAGAAGAGCAGGCCCAGCTCGTAGCCGACGGCGCCGCCGAGGACGGAGCCGAGGGTGGTGACCAGCGCGTACCACCAGGTGCGGGTGCGGCGCTCGAGGGACATGGGGATCTGCAGGACGAAGGGCGGGATGGGGAAGAAGATCGCTTCGATGAAGGCGAAGAAGAAGAGCGCGGTGGTGGAGAATCGCGAGTAGGAGAACGAGAGCATCCAGTCGTAGAGACGGCGCATGATGCCGGGTTTGGCGGCGGGGGCTGGGGTGGTTGACGGGGGCGATGAGGTCATTGGGTGATTTATCGTCGGTTGGAAGGCGAGGTCGAATATTCTGAGTGCAAGTGTGTGCAAATACTTATCCCGGCGGGCGGGTCGGCCCCGGAATGGGTATGTTGTGCGCGGGTGGGCACGATTGATCGGACCGCCCACTGCTGGCCTTGATCGAAACGGACTTCATGCGACACGTCACACTCATCACCACCGGCGGCACGATCGAAAAGACCTACGACGAGCAGTCGGGGCAACTGGATAATCGGCGCTCGATCGTGCGGCGGATGCTGCGCAGGCTTCGGCTGGAAGACACGAGCGTGAACATCATCGAGCTCATGAGCAAGGACTCATTGCACATGACCGACGATGATCGGATGCGGATTGTCGATGTGGTGCGGGCGGCTGGCGCGGGGGGCGGTGCGCCGGTGTCGGGGATTGTGGTGCTCCACGGGACGGACACGCTTTGCACGACGGGTGATCTGCTGGCGAAGGAGATCAAGTCGCCGGCGGTGCCGATCGTTTTGACGGGGGCGATGCGGCCGTACGAGATGACGCGGAGCGATGCGCTGCAGAACCTGACAGAGGCGGTGTTTGCCACGGGGGTGTTGCAGCCGGGGGTTTACGCTGCGGCGCATGGGCGGACGCTGAGATTTCCGGGAGTTCGCAAAGACCGGGAGCGCGGGACGTTCGTAAAGGGTTGAGATGATGATGGTGGGCGGGAGGCCCGCCGCACGGAAAGGCAGAGAACGTTTATGGCGCGCACACCATCGACGATGATCCCGCTGGGCACGATGATGCCCGAGTTTGCGTTGCCCGACGTGACGCAGGCGAACAAGGTCGTGCGCTCGCACGAGCTGGCGCATGCACCGGTGATGCTGGTGATGTTCATCTGCAACCATTGCCCGTTCGTGAAGCACGTGCGGGCGCAGCTTGCGTTGATCGGCAAGGAGTATCAGGCCAAGGGCGTGGCGATCGTGGCCATTTCTTCGAATGACGTGGTGACGCACCCGGAGGATGGGCCGGCGAAGATGGCGGAGGAGGCGAGGGACGCGGGGTACACGTTCCCGTATCTGTTTGATGAGGATCAGCGCGTGGCGGCGGCGTTCAGCGCGGCGTGCACGCCGGACTTTTTCGTGTTCGATATTGCGCGCCGGTTGGTCTATCGCGGGCAGCTCGATGGCTCGCGCCCCGGCAAGTATGCGGGGGGCGTCGAGGTGCCGGTGACGGGCAAGGACTTGCGGGCGGCGCTGGATGCCGCGCTCGACGGGCGGCCGCCGGTGAAGACGCAGTACCCGAGCATCGGGTGCAACATCAAGTGGAAGGTTGGTCAGGAGCCGGAGTACGCGCGGTAAGCACGCATGGCCAACAGCGGCACACCTCGGAGGCAGTATCACCCGCACAGCACGTTTGTGCTGTATTGCGGCGTGACGCTTTTGGTCGCGATCGGCGCGTTCAACTCCAACAACAACCTGCTGTATTGGTTGTTCGGTTTGTCGCTGGGCATGATGCTGGTGTCGGGGCTCATCTCGGGCGTGATGATGATGGTGGTGTCGGTGCGGCGCGTGGGGATTGCGCCGGCGCACGCCGGCGGGGCGCTGGTGGTGCGGTATGCGGTGAGCAACCGCTCGCGCTGGGTGCCGGCGTTCGCGCTGACGATCCGCGAGGAGCCGGACAAGCCGGAGGCGGGCGAGGTGGGTGCGCGCGGGACGGTGGACGAGCCGCCGTTGGCGTTTGTGGCGCATGTGCCGCCGGGTCAGACGCTGGAGGTTGAGGGCGTGTGTCGGGCGGAGACGCGCGGGCGCGTTGGGTTTCGCGCGGTGCGGATCGAGACCGCGTTTCCGTTCGGGATCATCCGCAAGTCGCTGCGCTTTGATGAGCACGCGTCGACGATTGTTCGGCCCCGGGTGATCGAGGTGCCGGCGCAGGCGCTGAGCACGCCGCGGGGCGCGGGGGCGCCGGGTGAGTCGCTGGCGCGGAGCTCGGGCGTGGGCGATGAGTTCGTGGCCTTGCGCGGGTATGTCGCGGGCGATGCGCCGAAGATGATCGCGTGGCGGGCGAGTGCGCGCGCGGCCGGACCGGGCGATCTGCTGGTGCGGCAGACGGCCTCGGCGGCGCCGCGGCGCGTGTGGGTGCTGCTTGAGGTTGGTGCGAACGACACGCCAGAAGATCGCGAGCGGGCGATTTCGCTGGCGGCGGGGGCGATCATCGCGGCGCAGCACGCGGGGATGCACGTTGGGCTCGTGGCGAGCGCTTGGGATGTGTCGAGTCCGCCGCGCGCTGGACAGTGGCAGGTCGGCGGGTTGCTGAATGATCTTGGGTTGCTGGCGGTGCAGCCTCCGGCGGTGAGCGTGCACCACTTGGCGCACGTGCGGACGCCGATGAAGATGGCGCACCCGTCGGATGTGCAGCTGGTGATCTCGCGCGATGGGTACAGGAGCCTGGGCACGGGCGGGAGCATGAGCCGCGAGGCGCACAGGCGCGGGGTGGGCGCATGATCGGGCTCAAGGGATTCAAGCGGCTGGTGCTGATCACGGGCGTGATCGCGTGCCTGGCGTTCAGCGTGGCAGATGTGCGGCCATTCATGGCGGCGCTGGCGGTTGGGGCGGCGATTGCGTCGGCGTTGCTGAGCAAGCCGCTGCCGAGGCTGGCGCTGAACATCATGGTGCTGGCGGCGGCGTTGAACGCGGCGGTGTCGGTGCTGGGCAACCGGACGGAGCTGATCTCGCACCTGACGGTGTTTCTGTGCTTGATCCTGATGATCAAGTTTTTCGATCGCGAAAAGATGCGCGATGAGGCGCAGATCCTGGGGCTTTCGATCTTCATCGTGATCGGCAGCGTGCTGACGGGTCAGAGCTTTTTGCTGGGGCTCTTGATCCTGGCGCACACGCCGATGGTGATCACGGGTGTGGTGCTCTTCCAGGTGTACGCGGGGCGCGAGCGCTGGCAGCGCCGGGCTCGCGATGCGCACGCGGAGCTGACGTCGGCGACGCTCCCGGGCAGGTTCGGGCGGCAGCTGGCGGGGGTGATCACGCTGGGGGTGGCGCTGTCGGTGGCGATGGCGGTTTTGGCGTTCGTGGTGACGCCGCGAGGGATCGTGCAAAGGTTCATGGGTGAGCTTGGGCGCGTGCCGGGCGGGGCGAGCGTTGGGTATCGCGAGAACATTCGCCTGGGCGAGGGCGGGTACATTAACCAGAACGCGTCGCCGGTGATGGATTTGATTTTGAAAGATGAGCAAGGTCAGGTGATCACCGATCGCGTCGAGCCGGTCTATCTGCGCGGCTCGGTGCTGACGTACTACCTGCGCCGCGAGCGCGAGTGGGTGGCGTACCCCGATCCGCGCATGCAACTGGAGAGCGAGACGGAGTCGGCGGTGGCTTCGCGCTTTCGGCGTCGGCGCGATCCGATGAACGCGTCGATCGCGCGGCAGTTGGGGCTCGAGCCGCTAGCGGTGCCGTCGTCGGGGCTGATGGGCGACGTGGCGGCGGGGCGGACGAGGATCGTGCAGGAGATTTCGACGCGCTCGAGCCAGGGGACGACGGCGCCGTTGTTTGCGGCGTGGCGGCCGGTGAAGTTCACGATCAACGCGGCGCCGGGGGTGGATTCGCCGAAGCCTTTGTACATTCCGCGCGATGGATTGATCCTGCGCTCGGGGGGCTCGGGACGGATTTCGTATCGGGTGGAGTCGGTGACGGACTATCGCGCGGATATTCCTGAAGAGCCGATGCTCGATCGGTCGGTTTTCTCGGGCGCGAGCTTTCGTACGCTGGCGGGACGGCTGGCGGAGCAGTCGGGCTTTCCGACGAACCCGGATGCGGAGTTTGAGGCGGGGGAGCTGAGGCGGCTTTGCAACACGCTGACGCAGTATTTCCGGCGCGAGTATCAGTACACGCTGGAGAACCCCGCGCCGGATGATTCAGAGGATCCGGTGGAGATGTTCCTGTTCCGCACCAAGCGCGGGCACTGCGAGTATTTCGCGGCCGGGATGGTGGCGCTGCTGCAGTCGCTGGGCGTTGAGTCGCGGATCGTGACGGGGTACGTGGCGACGGAGTTCAATCCGATCGCGGGGCATTACACGATCCGTCAGTCGGACGCGCACGCGTGGGTTGAGGTGCGGATGAGCGCCGAGCGCTGGGAGACGTTTGACCCGACGCCGCCGGCGGAATTGCAGAGTGCGCAGCGGAGTCGATCGGGCCTCTGGGCGAAGGTGCGCCAGGCGTGGGAGGCGCTGGAGTTTGGGTGGATCGACAACGTTGTGTCGTATGACCGGGGCGTGCAACTGGAGCTGTTTGGCTCGGGGGGCGGGCGTTCGCAGGATGCGCCGCTTTTGCAGCTGCGCCAGTCGATCAATCGGTTTGTTTCGTCGCTGACGAGTTGGTGGCCCAAGGAAATCGGCGGTGAAGTTGGCGGGCTGGCGGTGCTGGGGCTGGCGCTGGGCCTTGGCGCGGTGTGGGCTCTGCGCAACGCGGTGCGCTTGAGGCTCTGGCTGGCGAGCGTGCGGAATCGGTTGCTGGGCTCGAAGGTTGATGCGCAGCAGCAGTCGCCGGAGGGGCGCTTGTATGCACGGGCGCTGGCGCTGCTGGATCGCGCGGGGGTGGGCAAGCCCCCCACTCGCACGCCGCTGAATCATGCGCTGGCGATCGAGCCGCAGAGCCCGGCGCTTGCGGCGCTGGTGCGCCGGGCGGCGGGGATCTACTACGCGGCGCGGTTTGGCGCGAAGCCGGCGAGCGACGCGACGCAGGCGGAGCTGGCCGGTGAGCTTGATGAGCTTGAGCGCACGGTTGCAGCGGCGCCCAAGGGCGTCCGGTAACGGATGTGTTGCCCGGAGTGACCAGCACAGGCGGAGCGTTTGGCGCTTGCGCTGCGATCGTTGCCAACGGCGAAGCGGGGCCGGTCCGATGCTTGCACGGAGCCTGAGCGTGCCGTTTGTTGCGAGCGCGCCGGGCGAGGATTGCAAGGGGAATATCGTGGCTGCCAATCGCTCGCGCACGGAAAACTGGATAGACGCGCTCAAGCAGTTGCAAGAGCGTGCGGGCGCGCTTGAGGTGACGATCCAGCGCGACCTGGCGGCCAGTACGAACGTGCCGGACATCGTGTGGCGCTGTCGCCTGCTGAGCGTGAGCGACAAGGACATTGTCGTTGAGAGCCCCGCGGTGGGCGGACGGACGATGCGCGTGGGCGGCAACGTTGAGCTGGTCGTGGCCATGACGATCGGGCAGAACCGCTGGATGTTCCACTCGCGCACGGTGGGCTACCGCGTCACGCGGAGCGGCTCGCACGAGGTCGCGGGGTTGGTGATGCAACTGCCGACCAAGGTCGAGCGCTGCCCGCGCCGGCAGTTTTTCCGCATTTCGACCGCGGAGCTTCACTTGCCGACGGTGCAGTGCTGGCCCTTGCTTGATCCGTCGAGCGTGGTCGCTGCTGAGACGGCCAATCGCGCGATGATCATCGATCGCATGAGCCCCGCGGGGATCGGACCGGCGCCGAGCGATTCGCCCGAGAGCATTTTGCTTCCCGATGTCGGGCCGGCGTTCACGGCGCAGCTTCAGAACGTTTCGGGCGGCGGCCTGGGGTTGATCGTGTCGCACGATCAGGCGGTGGCGATGTCGCGCACGGCGTATACGTGGATGCGGATCAATCTGACGCCGCATATTCCGATTCCGCTGGCGATCACGGGCAAGCGTGTGCACGAGCACCAGGACTCGAACCACAACACGGTCGCGGGGTACGCGTTTGATTTCACGCACCACCCGGCGCACCAGAAGTTTGTGACCGACCTGCTGACGCAGTACCTGGAGCGCGTGCAGGAAGCGCAGCAGAATCGCGCCTCTCGCGCATCGTGAGTGGCCGGGGCGGGTACCATGCGGCATGAGCACGACCGGCACCCCGCTCGTCACGATCGCGTTGGATGTTGAGAGCCTGGAGCGCTCGTGCGCGTTTTATTCGAAGCTGGGCTTTGAGGTCGTCGCCACCGCCCGACAAGGGTTGATCTTTGAGACCCGGACGCTGCGCAGCACCCGGTGCCAGGGCGTAGCGCTGGAGCTTCGGGCGGCGTTCGGCAAGCGCGTGATCGGCACTCAGCCGGGGGCTGTTCGGTTCATTGCCTTGCGCAGCACCGAGCTTGCGCGCGACGTGAAGGCGCTCGACGGCCATGCCCGCTGGGTCGGCCCGGCGCCGAAGGCGGATGATCCGGAGCTGAGCAGCGTGCAGTTTTTGGACCCGGACGCGTACCAGATCAACCTTGTGCGGTAGTTGGTTGCTGGCCTGAGCCAGCGATGAGACCGCGGTCATCTGCGATGAATGTGGACACTCGCCTAAGGGATGGTGGATGCCCTACCATGCTCCAATCGGCCCGCACAGCAGGTTCGGGCTGTTCATGGTTTGCACGCTCGGAGAACTCCGTGTGTGCACACCCGCTCCGGGCATCGGGGCGCATAGATCGAGTTGAATCAGTTCGGCGAGTTTCAAAGCCCGTTGGTAGTTGAAGTTGGGTGAGTGGTGCGAGGCATGATCGAGCGTTGGAGTCCATCGTGTTCGAGTCGTGCATGCGCCGGGGGTAGCGCGCCGGGTCTGACTTGATCTTGAACAGCACGCCCGCGATTTCCCGCGGGCATCGAGCTTTCTGACGGGCCCAAGGATCGGCTCGGGCGTTTGCGCGTCCGAGCGACAGGAGGCCCGTCTCATGTTGCTGGCTGAAATTGAAATGACTTCCGTGCTCCTCGGGGCACTGGGCGGATTTATCGTCGGATTGCCGTGCGCGTTTGTGCTGATCAAGATGCTCACGGGGCGTTCGATCGCCAGCGCCAACGAGCGTGCCCAGCAGGTTGTGAAGCAGGCGGAGGATGAGGCGAAGTCGATCGTGCAGCGGGCCGAGATCGCCGCCGAGAAGGCGACGATGGCGCGCAAGGAACAGTTTGAGAAGGAATCGGCGGCGGCCCGCGAGGAGATGCGCGAGACCGAACGGAGGCTGACCAAACGTCAGGACCTGCTCGACTCCAAGCTCGAGCAACTCTCAAGCAAGGAAGAGGCCCTGGCCAAGACCCAGGCGGCCGTTCAGCAGAAGGCGGAGAAGCTGGACAAGGACCAGACCGAGCTGACGCAGACGCTGAACCAGCAGCGTGAAAAACTCTTGAACATCACCGGCCTGAGCATGCAGCAGGCGACGGAGCTGCTCTTGCAGCGGGTGGAGACCGAGGCGAAGAACGACGTGGCCAAGGCGGTGCGCAAGATCACCGAAGAGGCGGAAGCGCAGGCGAAGGATCGCGCCCGCGAGGTCACGCTCATGGCCATCCAGCGTTACGCGACGGAGCACACGTCGGAGAGCACCGTGCGGTCGGTGGCGATTCCCAGCGACGACATGAAGGGTCGCATCATCGGGCGCGAGGGGCGGAATATCCGCGCGATCGAGAAGGCGACGGGTGTGGACATCATCGTCGACGACACGCCGGGCGTGATCGTGGTGTCGTGCTTTGACAAGGTGCGTCAAGCGATCGCGGTTGAGTCGCTCAACCGGCTTATCGCCGACGGGCGCATGCACCCGGCGCGGATCGAGGAGATCGTCGAGAAGGTGCGCTCGGAGATGGATGAGCGCATCACGAAGATCGGGCGCGACACCGTGGCGGAGGTCAACTTGCGCGGGTTGCACCCCAAGATCGTGGAGACCATGGGGCGGCTCAATTATCGCACGAGCTTTGGCCAGAACGTGCTGCGCCACTCGGTGGAGGTCGCGTTCCTGTGCCAGATCATCGCCGATCAGTTGGGCTTTGACGGGGCGCTTGCGCGGCGGTGCGGGTTCTTGCACGACATCGGCAAGGCAATGGACCAGGACGTTGAGGGCACGCATCCGAAGATCGGTTACGACTTTGCCAAGCAGTACGGCGAGAAAGAGCCGGTGCTCAACGCGATCGCCGGTCACCACGGCGATGTTCCCAGCACGAGCTTTTACACGCCGATCGTGATGGCGGCCGACGCGATCAGCTCCGCACGCCCCGGCGCGCGGCGCGAGAGCCTTGAAAAGTACGTCCAGCGGCTTGAACAGTTGCAGGGCATCGCGCTGGCGCACGAGGGCGTGACCGAGGCGTATGCGATCCAGGCGGGTCGCGAAGTGCGCGTGATGGTCGACGCCAAGAAGGTGCCTGACGATCAGGCTTACCTGATCGCGCAGAAGATCGCCAAGCAGGTCTCGGACGAGATGACCTTCCCGGGCGAGATCCGCGTGACGGTGCTGCGCGAGACGCGCGCGATCGAGATTGCGCGCTGATGTGCGTGCGCCAATGAAAAAGGGACCCACGGACAGCGTCCGTGGGCCCCGGGGGGTTACTCGCGTTCTTCCCCACGCGAGGTTTAGACTTTGAACTTGCCGACGAGGCGCTGGAGCGACTCAGCCTGGGATGACAGCTGCTGGGCCGCCTGGGCTGCCTGCGATGCGCCTTGTGCGCTCTCGCGGGTCACGGCACTGATGGACTCAACCGAGCGAGCGATCTGCGTGCTGGCGGCGGACTGTTCTTCGGCCGCGGCGGCGATGGCCTGAACCATCGCTTGCAGATTTCGGCTCGAGGCGGCGATGCGTGACAGCGCCTGGCCGGCGTTGCCCGCGAGCTCGACACCCGACTCGACTTGCTTGGTGCCGGCCTCGATCTTCTTGACGGCCGTGCCGGTCTCGGACTGGATCTCGCCGATCGAGTCGGCGACCTGCTTGGTCGCGTGGGTGGTGCGCTCGGCGAGCTTGCGCACCTCGTCGGCGACAACGGCGAAGCCGCGCCCGTGCTCACCGGCGCGGGCTGCTTCGATCGCGGCGTTGAGTGCCAGCAGGTTGGTCTGATCGGCGATGTCGTTGATGACGGAGATGATCTGGCCGATCTGCTCGCTCTTGGCGCCGAGGCTGGAGACGGCGCGGGCGGATTCGGTGACCTGCTCGGCGATGCCCTGCATCTGCGTCACGGTCTGGCCCACGACCTTCTCGCCCTCGCTGGCGTTCTTGCCCGAGTTCTCCGCGGCGCCGGCGGCCTCGGAGGACTTCTTGGCGACCTCGACAACCGAGGAGCTCATTTCTTCGACGGCGGCGGAGACCTGCTGCGTCTGGTCCTGCTGCTGCTTCATGCCCGAGGCCATCTGCTCGGCGCTGGCGGCGATTTCGGTGCTGGCTGCAGCGACCTGCTGCGAGGAGGCGGCGACCTGCTTCATGAGGTCCTGGATTCGCGCGACAAAGGTGTTGAACCACTTGCCCAGCTCGCCCAGCTCGTCCTTGCGGTCCTGGTCGACGCGCTGGGTGAGGTCGCCCTCGCCCTGAGCGATGTCGCGCAGGCGATCGGTGACGGCGCGAAGAGGGCGGATGATGGAGCGTGAGATGAAGATGGCCGCGAAGATGCCGGCGGCCACCGCGACGCCGGTGAAGGCCATCGCCTGAACTTGCCCGCGTTTGGCGCTGTGGGTCGCGGCCACCTGGGTCTCTTCAGCGAAGGTGGAGATGCGCTTGGAGAGCTTCTCGATCAGTCCGCTGACCTCGGGACCAACCTTGTTCAGTCGGGTGGTGCGCGTCTTTTCGAAGTTCTGCACGTTGTCGTGCACTGCGTTCCCAATGGCCGCATACCGCTCGTAGGTCTTGGTGAGCTCATCGAGCGAGGCCTTCCAGGCTTCGCCCAGGTCCTGCTTCGAGAAGTCGCTCAGACGCTTTTGCGCACGGGCGGTGCTGGTGGTGAACTTCTCGAACTCCTTGTCATCGCGCGTGATCACGTAGCGAGCAACCCCGAGTCGGGAGAGATTGGCGTCGGCCTGAGTCTGGTAAAGAGCTCGGGCGAGTTCGGTGTTCTTCTGCTCCAGAGCGCGATCGCCGAGCGTGCGAGCGAGAGTCTCCAAGGCTTCGCCGGTGGGGCCGCACTGCTTGTGGAAGATGTCCATGCGCGAACGCATCAGCGCGCGCAGCTCGTCAAAGGTCGCGTTGTACTCTTTGAACTGCCCGTTGATCTGCTCTGCGAGCTCGATGTCGGCGGGGTCAGTGACCGTGGCCTTGAGCCTGGTGACGGTCTCGAGCGAAGTGTTGATGGCCTTGTCGTACTGCTGCTCGTTGGATTCGCTCGGGTCCAAGAAGTAGACGTTGGCGCGAAGGCGAGCGGCAAAGCCGTCGCTGTCGGTATCGCCCACGCTCTGGAGCTTGCGGCCCACCTGAGCCAATTCGTTGGCCGATTCAACGCTTCGGCCGGCCTGGTAATACGACGCGACACCCAAACCCGCGATGAGCACGGCCATCACACCAAAGCCCGCGCTCAGCCTCTTGCCAATGGTCAAGTTCATTCATGTTCCCCCGAAACACAACCTTCGATCACAGAGCACAGGCTTTCGCCCGTGAGCGCAGCGACGTGCCACGCTGCTTGGTGGATCGGTGGGGTTCCCTAGCACCAACAGGGGAAGCAGCTCGCGGCACAACGATCAAATCGTTCACCTAAGCACGACCGGAACGTGCGATTCTCGGACGCGCTCATCGCGCGGTGCGTTGTCGCCATGACCAGGCCAGCGACGGGTCGAGTGGTGTGATCGACTGGGCTTCGAGCAGCGTGCGCGCCAGGCGCTCCATCTCGGTGCGTTCGCCGGCGAGGCGGGCGCGGGCGAGCATGGTGGGTTGAACATCCTCGAAGCGCACGCCGGTCGGCGGGAGCGATTGCTCGATGAAGATGATGCCCCACCCGCGCGTGAGCGCGATCACTGGGCTGACTTCGCGTTCGCGCACAATGCGCAGCGCATCGCGCATGGCGACGGGGAGTGAAGGATCGGAGGGGCTGAGGATGCCGACAACGCCGCCCTGTGCGGCGGAAGGATCGGTGGAGAAACGCTGCGCAAGCTCCGCGAAGCGCGCGGGCGTGACGGGCTCGGCGTTGAGCTGACGGAGCGCTTCGCGGGCCAGCTCGGGCGTGGGCGTGGTGATGAGACGGACGCGTGCGCGCGGGCCGTGCTCGAGCTCGAATTCGAGGCGGGACTGTTCGACGCTCGCGGTGACGCGATCGCGCACCAGCGCGCGGAGGGCGGCGTTTCGGCGGAGCAGGGCGGCGAAACGGATGTCGCCGAGCCCGCGCTGCGCGCGGATGTCGGTCATCAGGCGCGTGCTGGCGTCGGGCCCAGCGTCGGTGGCGGTCGTGAGCGAGTCGGTCAGGAGCTCGCGTTCGCGCTGGATGGCGGCGTCGTCGAGGGTGATGGACTTTGCGGTGAGCTCGCGCTCGGTCGCTTGGTCGAGCGCCCAATCGGCGAGGGCCTGAGCGCCGGCGGCTTCGAGCAGCGCGGGCAGAAGCTCGCGCGAGTCGAGTGCACGGTTGTTGACCAGTGCGACGGGCCTGGAGGGATTGGCGGGCGGATCGAGCCTTGGGGGCGGGGTGGTGCAACCAGCCAAGAGGCCGCCGGTGACCGCGCCGGCGAGCAGGGGTGGAAGGAGATTTGTGGTTCGGACGCTCGGCATTTCTACCTAGGTTCAGAATTGTAACAGCGAGTATGCGGCCGGGACTTGCGGAGGACCGATAGTCAGGTTAGTCTGGTTGTGCGGGGCCCGTTCTGGGCGTCCCGCTTGAGCACCTTGGATTCTCCTCGGTGAGCACAGGGGTTGAAAAGATGAATGTTGCAGGTCGCGCGGTGCGTGTTGTTCGTGCTTTCACGCTGGTCGAATTGCTGGTGGTCATTGCGATCATCGGGCTGTTGATCTCGATTTTGTTGCCGGCGCTCAAGCATGCGCGCAAGGCAGCGAAGCAGACGATCTGCATGAACGCCATGTCGCAGCACGGGCGCGCGATGACGAGCTATGCGTCGGACTTCAAGGACGCGCTGTTCTCGACCAGTTGGCGCAAAGCGCGCACGAGCAACACCATCGAGGGCTCGCCCCAGGTTGATCCTGACTTGGCGAACGTGGCCGATGACCTGGAGGCCGCGGCGAGCCAGGCGGTGCAGATTCTGCGGCGTCAGAGCAACGACACAGCATTCCCGCGTCAGCCGAACTGGCTGCCGAATATCTACTACAGCCACTTGGTGCTGCAGGATTACGCGCGTGTTCAGTTGCCCGATCCCAACGTGGTCTGCCCGGAGGACGCCGATCGCAAGCGCTGGGCTTCGGACCCGAAGAACTGGCAGGCGACGGGCGCTTCGCTGCAGCGATTGCCGTACAGCTCGTCATATCAGTGGGTGCCGGGGATCTGGACGCCCGATCGGTTGACTTCTGACGGCGGGTATCTGCGCCAGGGGCCGACGCACAGCACGTTCACCTACTACTGGGGCAACAACAACCAGTATCGCATCGGCCAGAGGAAGCTGGGTGACGTTTCGTTCCCGTCGCTCAAGGTGGCGTTGTACGACGAGTACGACCGGCACGGCACGACGGACATCCCGCCGTTCTTCACGCACCCGCGTGCGAAGCCGCCTTGCATGTACATCGATGGCTCGGTGCGCATCACGCCGACGGTGGAGGTGAACCCCGGTGGGTATCGCGGCGCGCCTGGTCAGGCGAGCTCGGCGGTGTTCATCAACTACGACTTTGCGTCGTCGCAGGTGCCGATCCGTTGGCCGGATAACAGCTCCACGCTTCAGCCCGCGCGGTATCGCTTCACGCTTGGCGGTCTCAAGGGCGTGGATGTGAAGGGAACGTCGCCGTTCAGTATTCCTTGAATTCATACCCGGTCTCTGGGGTACGCACTTCGCCCGGGCTTGCAGGCCGGGCGTCGTGCTTTTTGGAGCTAGCATTACCCAATCCCCGGGAGTCCTTGCGATGACCACGCTCTCTTCGGCCAAGCAGACGATCAAGCCTTCGACGGGCCGCGTTTACAACTTCAACGCGGGCCCGAGCGTGCTGCCCGACGAGGTGATCCGGCAGATCCAGCAGGACATCTGGAACTTCCAGGGCACGGGCATGGGGATCATGGAGCACTCGCACCGGGCGAGCTACTACGACCGGGTGCTGCACGAGGCCGAGGCGAGCGTGCGGGCGATCGCGAATGTGCCGAGCAACTACAAGATCTTGTTCATGACCGGCGGCTCGACGAGCCAGAACTACATCGTGCCGACGAACCTGCTGCCCAAGGGGCGCACGGCGGATTATCTTGTGACGGGCTATTGGGCGGAGCGCAGCGCCGAGGATTGCCGCGCCTTGGGCACGGTGCACGTCGCGGCCAGCAGCGCCGACCGCAAGCACACGTACATCCCGGGCGATGAGCAGATCAATTTTTCGGCCGATCCGGCGTACGTCCACTTCACGTCCAACAACACCATCTACGGCACGCAATGGCATCGTTTGCCCCCCGCTCCTGCGGGCGTGCCGCTGGTTTGCGACATGTGCTCGGACATCTACTCGCGCCCGGTGGACGTGACCAAGTACGGGCTGATCTACGCCAGCGCGCAGAAGAATCTGGGCACCACGGGCACGACGATCGTGATCGTGCGCGAGGACTTGATGGAGCGCTGCGAGAAGACGGTGCCGCGGATGCTGCAGTATCGCACATTCGCGAAAGAGGTGTCGATGCCCAACACGCCTCCGGCGTTTGCGATCTACACCGTGGGGCTGATGGCGAAGTGGATCATCGCGCAGGGCGGGCTGAAGGCGCTGGAGAAGCACAACGCCGAGAAGGCGAAGGTGATCTACGACGCGCTGGATCACACCGCGACGTTCTGGGATGCGCCGGTGCGCAAGCAGGACCGCTCGCTCATGAACATCGTCTTCCGCGCCCGCGGCGGTGATGCGATCGACGAGCGCTTCATGAAAGAGGCGCTCACGCACGGCATGGACGGGCTCAAGGGCCATCGCGCCACCGGCGGCATGCGGGCGAGCACGTACAACGCGATGAGCTACGAGGGGTGCAAAGCCCTAAGCGAGCTGATCGTGGACTTTGCCAAGCGCAACGGGTGAGCCCCGCTTGATCGGCTTCACAATTCCTTGATACAACCTTTGCAGCAAGCGGACGGACTTTGGCGTGCGCGCGGTTATCGTGTATGCGCTGAAAGGCCACGATGCCGTCGGTGTCGTGAGGATTGAGAGAGAGAACCCCACAATCGGGAAGCGAAGGCACGTGGCGATCGCTGCGCGCTTTGCTTCCGCAGAGAGAGAAAGAGACGCTATGAAGAATGTCATGATCCTGTCCATGCTCGCGCTCGCTGGCTCGGCTTCGGCCCAGCCCGGCCTGGTCATCTCCGGCTTCCTCGCCAACCCGGCCGGTACCGATTCGCCCAACGAGTATGTGCAGCTCGTCGCGACGCAGTCGATCAACTTCGCTTCCACCCCGTACACCATCGCGATGGCCAACAACGGCACGGCCACGGCGAACGGCTGGGTCGCGGGCCTGGCTCTGACCTATGGGTTTTCGATCACTTCGGGCACGGTCAATGCCGGTGACGTGATCTACGTCGGCGGCTCGGGCCAGCTCATCAACGGCGCGGGCTCGACGAGCCTCGCCTCGCTGACTTGGCTGCGCACGATCAACACCGGCACCGTCGCTGGCGATGGTTTCGGTGCGGCGGCCTCAGCTGGTGTTGTCGGCAACGGCGGCTCAAATGCGGACGGCATCGCGGTGTTCAATCTCGCGGCCGGCAGCATCACGAGCTCTTCCACCCCGGTCGACGCTGTGTTCTATGGCACGGGCCTGGGCACGGCGGTGGTCTCTGGCGGCACCGCGGGGTATCGCCTGCCCGCGAATGACTTCTTCTCCGGCGGCTTCCTGGGCTCGACGGGCAACACGTCCCTGCTGGCCGATCCCGCCAGCGGCGCGTACACCCGCCTGACCGGCACGTTCGACACCACGACCAACACGTGGACGAGCGCCCGTGTCGGCTCGCAGGTCGCTCTGACCACGACCTCAGCCACGTCGGCGATCTCCTCGGCCATCACCATCGTCCCGACCCCCGGGGCGGCCGTGCTGATGGGCTTGGGCGGCATGCTGGCGGCCCGTCGTCGTCGCTGACGCGAACAAACCACGACCAGCCGAATCCTGATCGGCTGGGAATGCACAACCACCCAAGTGGGCTTGCGTTTGTGGAATAGGGATGTATACTGCTGATGCGAGGAGGACCGCACCTAGGGTGCGGTCCTTCTTCGTTTTGTGCGTCACTCACTGCCCGAAAGGGCCTTTATTGGAGAGAGAGTCATGCGTATCGCTTCCGGTCAAGTGGCTTTGTGCGCGTTGGGCCTGTCTTTGAGCGCGGGCTCGGCCATGGGCCAGCTCGCCTCGTGGAACATGAACAGCCCCACGGTGCAGACGGGTCTTCAGAACAACATGGCCCCAACGACGTCGAACGCCAACGTCACGATCGGCGGTCTGCTTCGTGGCTCGGGTGTGACTGCGACGGCCGCCAACGGCAGCTTCAACTCAACGGGTTGGAGCTTGAACAGCACGTTCAGCTCCGCCAGCCCCTCATACGTTGAGTTCACCGTCACGGCCAACGCCAACCAGTACGTGACGCTGACGAGCATTGCCTCCATCCTTTCGCGCAGCAGCACGGGCCCCTCTACGGCGCGCTGGGCCTACCAGGTCGGCGGCACCTCGGGCACGTGGACTCCCCTGCAGATCTCCGGCGTGCCCAGCACGTTTGACATCTCGGGCATCTCGACGACCTCAACGAACTCCTCGGTGATCACGCGTGTGTTCAACACCACGAGCAACACCACGGCGGTGCCGCTGGTGATCTCGCCCCTGAGCGGCACGGTGTATCTGCGCCTGTGGGGCTACGGTGCGACTCAGTCGACCGGCACGCTGCGCTTCACCTCCACGGGCTCCGGTTCGCCCGCGTCGCTCGTGCTCAACGGCACCGCGGCGACCAACCAGGCGCCGACGGCGTCCAACACCGGCCCGTTCGGCACCTATGACCCGACGCTCAACCCCGTGGTGACGATCGCGGCCTCCAGCGCCGTCAGCGCCACCGATCCCGAGTCGCGCCCGCTCAGCTACGCGCTGGTTGGCAACACCTGGGCCAACGCCACCATGAGCAGCAGCGGCGCGTTCTCGTGGAACATCGCGGCGGATTCGGTCCCGAACGGCGTGTACACGTTCACCTACGCGGCCACGGACGAACTTGGCGCGAGCTCGAACAACGCGACGTTCACCGTCGAGGTCGTGCCGACGCCGGGCTCGGTCGCGCTTATCGGTCTGGGCGGGCTGGCGTGCCTGCGCCGTCGTCGCTGAGCCAAGGCCGCACCACTGATTGGGGCGAATGGCCCGGGCGAATAGCACACTCTTTTCTGGCACCAACTGCCGAACTGAGGTAGGCTTAGGTATCGAGGAGGCCCGCACGTTGTGCGGACCTCCTTTTCTTTTGCTCGCACACCGCCCGAGAGGGCCTTTTTGGAGAGAGAGTTCATGAAGTCGATCATTCTGTCCGCGCTCGCTGTCACGGCCATCGCTGGCACCGCTCTGGGTCAGCAGGGCAACACCTGGACCTTTACGGGCCTGACCTCGACGCCGATCCCTACGTCGGTCCCGGTTGCCAACACCACTCCGGCGGGGGCTTCGGCGCTGCTTCCGGGTTCGCTGAGCGGGATCAGCCGCGGCGCGGGTCTGGTGGGTGTCGGGGCGGCCAACCGCTTCAACGCCTCGGGCTTTGCTTCGGGCTCCACGCTCACGCTGAGCAACAACGACTACTTCGAGTTCACCTACACCGCGCCGGCCAACGGCGGCGTGCGCTTCGGCACGACGGCCCAGCTCTCGCTCCAGCGTTCCAACGCCACTTCCAGCCCGACCAGCGCCCGCTGGTATTTCTCGGTTGACGGCGGCACCACGTTCAACACCTGGGGCACGGCGTACACGCTGTCCAACACCTCGGCCACGGTGGTTGCGGATCGCTCGCCGCTTTCGAGCCAGGCGGTGCGCGCCAGCAACGGCGCCACGGTGATCTGGCGCCTCTACGGCTGGAACTCGTCGAACTCGGCCAGCACGATGTCGATCAACGGCCTGAATCTGCTCTCGCGTTATGCCTACTCCAACGACGTTGACGGCGGCACGTGGGATCGCCTGGCGAGCCCCGGCTCGGCTTCGGTCGATGCCAGCACGTACTCGTTCCTGGACCCCGCGGGGTACCAGACGGCGCTGAGCGGCACATTCCCGATCCAGAGCACGACGTTCCTGGCCTCGCAGGCGACGGGTCCGACGACGCTGGTCGCGGGCACGGACTTCACGTTCAGCCCCGCGACGCGCGTGCTGACGCTGCTCGATACGGCCAACGTCGTCAACGGCACGTACACGTTCTCGTACAGCCCCTCGGCGACTTACCTCGATCCGTTCGCGGGCAACGCGCCGACGGTTGACCTCGCTGACACCGGCACGATTACGATCACCGTGGTCCCGACGCCGGGTGCGATCGGTCTGGCGGGCGCGGGCCTGCTGATGGCGGCGCGTCGTCGTCGCGCTTGAGTGATTCGGGATGTGATCCCGAGCAATGATCCATCACACCCGGGCCGCTCGACCGCGGTCCGGGTGATTCTGACTCGATGTGTCGTCCATACCCCGTTGATCGCGGGGTGATTCGGAATCCGGGCTTCGCGGCCCCAACTTGGAGAGAGACCATGGATCGTCTGTACGTTTATGTTGCTTTGGCCTCACTCACTGGCACGGCTGCGGCTTCTGCGCAGCAAACGCTTTTCTGGTACGACACTTCGTCGACGGCCATCGGCAACCCGACGAACTCAACCTCGCCGCCCGCGGTGCCGTTTGCGTATCTGTTCCAACAGGGCCCGGCGAGCATCGCTGCGAGCAACTTCACGCGCAACCCCAACACCTCGGGCATCACCAACGCGCCGCAGATCGGCATCACGCCGATCGCCTTTGGTGGCGCGGCTCCGTCGTTTGGCGGCAGCAACTTCTCGCAGGGCTCGACGCTGAGCCTCGCCAACGGCGACTACTTCGCGTGGACCTACACCGGGTACGTCGGCACGAGCATCACGAGCGTGCAGGCCAACGTGGGCCGCACTAACAACGGCCCCGCCAACGGCGACATCTACTACGCCGTGTACACCGGCAGCACCGCACCGACGTCAGACGCGGCGTATTCGCTTTGGGCTGCGGGCAGCGTTCCGTCGGGCACAACTTCGACGGCGGCGCTCGTGACCTACTCGGGCACGGCCATCACGGTGCCGGTGGGCTCGAGCGTGGCGTTCCGCTACTACGCGTACAACGTGCTGGGCACGCTCACAGCCAGCTCCGCGGCGGGTCAGACCTTCCGCTTCCAGACCACGGGCACATCGCCCTCGCAGACGCAGGCGCTGTCGGTGCTGGGCACGCTTGATTACGCGCCGGATGTTTCGGGCACCATCGACTCGACGGCCCCGACGAGCTTGCAGTACTCGCCGGGCAATGTGCCGTACTTCGGCGCCGTCCCGGTGGGTTCGTCGTTTGCCGGTTGGTCCGCGGCCATCACCGGTGGACCGAGCGGCGCGACGACGAGCCTCATCAGCCCCGGCCCGAGCGCCGCCGCGACGGGCACGCTGGACTGGACCAACGCGGCTTCGTTCGCCAACGGGCTGTACAGCTTCACGTACTCCATGACGCCGATCTTCTTCAACGGCACCAATACGTACTTGGGTTCCGTCGCGGACACGGGCACGATCTCCGTGACGCTCGTGCCGACGCCCGGCGCAGGCGCGGTGATGGGCCTGGGTCTGCTGGCGGCGGCGCGTCGCCGTCGGGCCTGATTCATTGAGTGTTCAACATGTGATTGACCAAAGGCCCCGCGCAATGCGCGGGGCTTTTTCGTTTTGCGGCAGATGATTCACGTGCGGGTAAATGAGCCGAGCGTTGTGCTCAGTTGAGCTTCCACGCGAAGAAGATCGCAGTGAAGAGCAGATCGGCGATGACGATCGCGACGACCGATTGCACAACGGTGTCGGTGGTCGCCTTGCCCACGCCCGCGGCGCCGCCGGTGACGCGCAGGCCGTTGTTGCAGGCGATGAGCCCGATGAGGAAGCCGAAGACGAGCGACTTGAGCAGGCCGGTGATGAAGTCGATGCTCTTGGCCTGATCGCGCACGCCGTCGAGGAAGGTCTGCATCGAGAGGTCGAGCGCGAGGACGGCGACGAGCAGACCGCAGGCGATGGCGACAACGTTGGCGATGACGGCGAGGCCGAGCATGCCGATGACGGTCGCGACAACGCGCGGAATGACGAGGAAGCGAATCGGGTTGAGTGCTTGGGCTTCGAGCGCTTCGATCTCTTCGCCCACGACCATCGTGCCGAGCTCTGCGGCGATCGCGGCGCCGGCAAAGCCGGTGAGCACGATCGCGCCGATGAGCGGACCAAGCTCGCGCAGCACGGCGACGCCGACGATGTTCGCAACCAAGTCCTTGCGCCCGAACTCATCGAGCGGCGGGGCCATCTGCAGGACGAGAATGAGTCCGACGCAACCGGAGACAAGTGAGACGATGAAGATCGAACGCACGCCGACGCGCACCAGCTGGGAGATGATCGCGGGCCAGCCGAGGCGCACCTTGGGCTTGGTCAGGGCGCGCCAAATCCAGCGCATGGTCTCGGCGATGAGCCACCACGCGGCGCCGACGGCTTCGAGCAGATCGAGGATGCGAAAGCCGATGCGGAGAAGCCAGACCCACACGCCGCCGATGATGGGGATGCGCGAGATCAGGTCAGGGCTGGAGTTGGGTTCGGACATGGAAGTTGGCCGAGGTGAGGCGACGATCGCGGAGCGCGGGTGAGTCGATCAGCACGCGCGAGCTCGGATCGATCGTACTCGCGCGAGTGACAACGCTCGGTGGGATTATCGACTAGACGCGGTGCTTCTCATGCAAAGCCGGCGCGAGGATTACGCGCTCAGGGCCTGATCGAGCGTGGGCACAATCAGGAAGACGGTCTCGAGGCGGGCGATGCCGAAGATCGAGTGCACGCGCGGGGTGAGCCCGCAGATGACCATCTTCTTGCGGTTCTTGTGGCAGGCCTGCAGCGCCTCGACGAGCGTCGCGACGCCGGAGGAATCCATGTACGGCACGCCGGCGAGGTTGACCACGAGCCGATCGCCCGGCTCGGTCGCGATCTTGCGGAGCTCGGCGCGAAGCGTGGGCGAGGCGTTGAGATCGATGTCGCCCGTGGGCGTAACGATGACGATCGTCCCCTGGCGGGCGATGGCGATCTGCAGTTGTCCGGTTCGAGCCTCAGCCATGGGGCTTGTCCTTCACGGCGTCCGCGGCGCACGCTGCGGGGACGGAACGCTTCTTGACCATAGTCAGCCTCATGCCCGCGGGCTGGCGGTGCTCGTAATGCACTTCGTCCATGACCTCGCGGATGATGTGCACGCCGAGGCCGCCGGGGCGGATGTCGTCGAGGTCGCGGCTCTTGATCTTGGTGAGGTCGACCTGGCGGGCCTCGTCTTCGATGACGATCTTGATGCCTGAGACTTCGTTGGCACCGCCGCGGGCGAGTTCGTCGGGCGTGCTGACGTGACCCAGGGCGTAGACGGTGAGCCAGATCGGCTTGTCGGCGGCCTTGTCGTACCCGTGGCGGATCACGTTGCAGAGCGCTTCGTCCACGGCCAGGGCCATCTGCGAGCAAGCGTCCTCGGCAAAGCCCAGGCGACGGGCCACATTGGAGACCATCTCCCGCGCGCCGCTGAGGTACAGCGGGTTGGATTGCAACTGCAGGATGAGCGAGGGGGTCGTCGGCATAGTGTCATGCGCGGGCGGGCTCTCGGTCCTTGAGTGTATCGGCCAAAGTTGCCAGCGTGATCAACCCTACTCAGATGCCCCCACTCACCAAGGGGTGACCTCACGGGCCGGGGTGCACGCGGACCCACTCGCGCCATCGGGCCACGGCGGCGGCTCGCTCGCCCGGCGTGCCCGAGGCGTCATATCCCAGATCCTGGTTGGTCATGCGGCGGAGCGTGGCGATCGCCAGCAGTCGCACGGCGGGGTCCTCGTGCTCGAGTGAATCGACCAGCTCGGGGAACTTGGTCAGATCGTTTTCGCGGGCGGCCCGCTCGATGGCATAGAGCCGAGCGGCGGGATCGGGGGAGTCGAACCCCTGCTCGCTGGCGGGCGGGCCGAAGAGGTTGCACCCGCCCAGGGATGTCAGGGCGATCAGGCCGAGGCAAGGGGTGAGCAATCGCGTCATGGGAGCATGCTATCAGCGCGTCGGGGGCGGTGCGTTGGTCTTGATAGCTTGAGCGGCGGGGGTCGGGGCCGCAAGGGTGATCGATTCGACGATTGATTCTGGTAGACGGGGTGATTTTCGAGTATTTACCCGCCTACAGTGACGCGTCCAAACCCGAACCGGCGTTCGGTGCCGTGACTGGGCTCGCCGCGTGTATGGCGAGTTCGGCCGGCGCGTCGTTCTTCCCCGTTTGACGCAAGCGCCCTGTGCGCGACAGATTGGCCCCCAAGGACGGGACGTTCCCCTCCCCACGTGGTCAGTGCCGGTTCATCTGTCGCGGGTGTCGCTGAAAGGAATTTGATCATGGCCTCACAACTCGTTCAAGACCTCATCGAAGCCGGTATTCACTTCGGCCAGCGCTCCGCGGGCTGGAACCCGAAGATGCAGCCCTACATCTGGGGCAAGCGCAACGGCATTCATATCATCGACATCAAGGAGACCATCAAGGGTCTCTTGCTTGCCAAGAAGTTCATCACCCGCGTGGTGGCTGACGGCAAGGACGTCTGCTTCGTCGGCACCAAGCGCCAGGCCCACTCGGTCCTGCAGACGCGCGTCGGCGACGTCAAGCAGCACTGGGTCACGGAGCGCTGGCTCGGTGGCACGCTGACCAACTTCCGCACCATCCGTTCGCGCCTCAAGCGCATGGAAGAGCTCGAGGCGATCGAGCAGGCGGACAACTTCGCCAGCTATTCCAAGAAGATGGAATCGCAGCTGCGCCGCGAGATGGAGAAGATCCGCCGCAACCTCGACGGCATCCGTCACATGGACAAGCTGCCCGGTTGCATGGTGATCATCGACGTCAAGAAGGAGCTCAACGCCCTTCGCGAGGCGAAGAAGCTGGGCATCCCGACGGTCTGCCTCATCGACACCGACGGCGACCCCGATCTGGCCGACATCCCCATCCCGGGCAACGACGACTCGATGCGTTCCATCGACGTCGTGATCCGCGAGCTCTGCCTGGCCATCACCGATGGCAAGCAGATGCGCGTGGCCAAGACCGAGGGTGACCAGGCGGCCAGCGCCGGCGGCGGCAACGACGGCGGCCCGCGTCGCTCGCGTCGCGCCCAGTTCCGCGCCGACGAGCCGGTGGTCACGACCACTGAGGCCGCGGGCGAGGTCGCCGGCAAGAACGGGTAAGTTTCGAAGCCTTTCAGTACGAAGGCGCGAAGTCCGCGAAGGAATACCAAGAATCGGTTTCGGGCCATCGGTCTTCACGGCCCATCGCCCGGGCTCTTCTTCGCATTCTTCGCGCCTTCGTGCTTGTTTGTCCGTCACGAATTCCCGCGCCGCACGGCGCACGCACAACGATCCTTTGGAGATACAACCGTGGCTGAGATCAGCGCCGCAGAAGTGATGAAGCTCCGCAACAAGACCGGGCTCTCGATGATGGAGTGCAAGAAGGCGCTCGTCGAGGTCGGTGGCGACCTTGGCGCGGCCGAGGATTTGCTCCGCAAGAAGCTCAAGGGCAAGATGGACGCTCGGACCGATCGCGCCGCGGGCGCTGGTCGCATCGGCGTCGCCATCCACGGGCCCGATGCGGGCGGCAACGTTCCGCACGCGGCCATCGTCGAAATCCGCGCCGAGACCGACTTCACCGCCATCAACGAGCACTTCCGCTCGGTGGTCGACAAGTGCGCCAATCTCGCGGCGGAGCAACCCTCGGGCGACGTTCCCGCGACGGCGGAGATGTCGGGGATCGTCGACGGCATCCGCATCTCCACGGGCGAGAACTGTGCGTACGCCCGCGGGTTCAAGATGAACGGCGGCCCGCACGCGGTCTTCGGTCAGTACGTCCACCACGACGGCAAGACCGGCGTGCTGATCCACGCTGAGGGCGAGATCTCGGTTGATCTCCTCAAGGACATCGGCATGCACATCGTCGCGGCGGTTCCCGCGCCCAAGGGCGTGAGCGCCAAGGACATCCCGGCGGACATCGTCGAGAAGGAACGCAAGTTCCGCATCGATCAGGCGATGGAGTCGGGCAAGCCCAAGGAGATCGCGGAGAAGATGGTCGAAGGCGGCATGCGCAAGTTCTTCGAAGAGCTCGCCCTGCTCGAGCAGCCCTACATCAAAGACCCCGCGAAGAAGATCAAGGACGTGATCGGCGCCAAGGCGACGATCGTGGCCTTCCAGCGCTGGGCGGTCGGCGAGACGGCCTGATACGCTCGCGCAGCTTCGAATACCTGCAAGACCCACGCACTGTGCGTGGGTCTTTTCATTTGAGCGATCGATCAGGGCGTGCGCGGCGCGAGCCTGAGTTGCCCCGCGCCACGGACGAAGGTGCTTTCGCCCTCGCCATCGAACCACATGCGCCAGTGAATGGACTCGAGGCTTTCCATGACGGTGCGCAGGCCGATCATGCCGACGCGCTGACGCATATCCGCGGGGATGGCCGCGATCAGCTCGCGTGGCCGCAGACGCCCGGCGTTGATCCACGTGAGTTCACGTCGCGAGGCCTCGCCGTTGGGTTTCCAGGCCGGAAGGTGGCCTTGGCCGTCACTGACAAGCGAGGCCTGGCCGAACTCGGGGGACCACCACAGCGAAAGCCGATCGCCCATGACGGCCCGCAGGATTGTGCCTTGCTCGGGAAGAACTTCCGTCACGCGCGGCACGATCAAGTTGAGCGAAAGCTGCTGCGCGGGCTTGTTCTCCAGGCTTGCAACCAGGGCCAGCATGGTGCGGTCCATGTTGCTCGGTGCGCCCGCGTCGGCGATCGGGAAGACCGAGGCATCGAGTCGGAGCGCTCCGTCGACTCGGCGCAGCACCAGTGTGCGGTGGCCCGTTTGCACATTTCGATTGTCGCGTGCCGGGTCGGGCTCGACTGCGCGGAGCATGGTGATCGCACGGAGCGCGGGCGTGAGCTGGCCAAGTGGCAGACGCGTTTCGCTCAGGCCGATGAGAATCGAGTCGTCGTGCAGCGATGGGCCTTGGGTGCCCGTGTACATCGCCGCTTTGCCCATGTCCGGCTCGCGGATCTGCCAGCTCAGGTCGTAACCGTTTTCGGCTTTGGTGACCCCGAGCGCGGCGCATGATCGCCATGCGCCGGGTTGTGCGGACCAATCCGCCAGCGCCACGAGCGTGCCGTCACTCATGGTGGGCAGTTCGCGGGCGATTTGCGCCGCACCCAGTCTCGGCGGCGATGTCTCGTTGAGCGCCGGGACGAGCAGGGCCGCCAGTGAGCCCTCGCGCGGGCAGAGCAGGAGCCAGCGTTGCTCGGCGCCCCCGACCTGCGCGAACGGGCGGCCCAGCGACATGGCATATCGCCCGCGATCGAATGCCATCACGGGCAGGCCGTCGACGACCTCGCCGGGTTGCGGCTCGAGCTTGGCTTGCAGATGCGAAGCGGTCTGCTTGCCAACGCGCGCCAGCAGTGCCCATCGCGCCGGGCCGCCGGGCTTCTCCGGGTGCAACGCGATCAGCACGGCCTGATCGCCCAGCAGGTTCGTCATCGATTGCTGGCCCGACCAACCGGCCCGGGTACCGATGGCCGTGATCATGGCGCTGACCTGCGGCCCAATCCCCTGCTGGCTCGCGACCAAGCCGATCGGGGTCGCGCCGAACTGCGCGATGAGCTCATCGAGTCCGCGTCCGGCGATCACGTAGCGCGTTGAGCTCGGAAGACGATCGATCACGCCGAGCGCCTCGCTGGCGCTGGCGCGTGGCGCAGGGGGCACCGGCTGGCGCGGCGCTGGTCCGAGTGAGTCGGCCAAGGCAGCAGGACTCAGCGCGCCGATCGACAGCACGCTGGCGAGCAAAGCTCCACGCAGCATCACCGACGCGACTTGGAGTGCGCTACGCATATCGCTTGATCGGTTCGATGAAGCCCGAGCGAACAGCACGTCAGTTGGGGAGCTCGGGCGTGTCCAGGACGCCGCCGGTCCAGCTGCCGGGCGCGAGCTCGGGGGCGAGCTCGGCGGCGGGGACTTCGGCTATGACGGAGAACGACGAAGAGGCCTCGCGGCGGACCGCGCCGGCGATCACCGTGCGAAGGGGCGAGGCGTCGCTCGGTGCCAGCGTGTCGACCAGGGGGCGCGAGACGCGCGGGTCGATCCATGCGACCGAGCCAGCATGATCGGCGCCGGCCAAACCATCGCGGACCTTGGCGAGGATCGCCATCGGGCTCTCGACAACGGGCGAAATGTTCGTGCGTGCCTGGCGCCGGGCTTCGATCGCGTCGCCGGCTTTCCAGACGGTGACGGCGGCGGTGGCGACGAGCGCGATGGCCAGCACGCCGGCCATGAATCGGCAAGCGGTGCGGATGCGGCGCTGGGTGTCGCTCAGGAAGGGACGCGTCTTTTCGACGCGGCCCAGGATCGCGGCGGAAAAGTCAGGCGCAGCCACTTCGTCGCGAAGCGGAGCGGCGGGGTCGAGCGAGCCGGCGATGGCATCGTTCGAGCGCGCGTTGTGACGGCGATGATTCCAAGAGCGATCGTTCACGCCAGCACCTCGCGGATGCTTGCGGGGATGTTCTGTTGCGCCTCGAGCGCGTCACGCAAGCGAGCGCGGGCGCGGAAGAGGTGGCTCTTGACGGTGCCGTCGGGAAGATCGAGGTGCTGGGCGATCTGCTCGACCGACCAGTTGAGCTGGTAGAAGAGCACGAGGGCCTCGCGCTGCTCATCGCTCAGCACAGCGAGGGCTTTGTGCAGCGCGTCACCCGTAGCGCCGCTCAACTCGCGACGCTCAGCGGCGTCGACCCAGCTCGCCGGGCCGGCGATCGCGCCGACGACTTCGGAGTCGTAGCTCGGGGCGAGTCGCTGATTGGCGTTGACCCAGAGGCGCTTGGCGATGGTGAAGAGCCACGTCGAGAAGCGGAAACGCTCGTCGTAGCGCTCGAGGTTGGTCAGGGCGCGGACGAAGGCCTCTTGCGTCACGTCCTCAGCGACTTCGGGTTTGCCGCTCAGACGGAGCATGTAGGCGTAGAGCGCACCCTGATACGCGCGGACGAGATCGCCCGCGGCTTGGCGGTCACCCGCCAGCACTTTTCGGATCAGCGCGCGTTCGGCCTTCTGCGGCATCATCGTTACAGTTTACCTCAGGGCCCAACGTCTGGTTGCCCTAAATAATGCCGAACATTACAAATCATGCCCCGGGTTTGACCGCCCGGTGGCAGACGCACACCCCGAACGTGAGTCCCTTGGCCGAGACGTCCGAGAAACCGGCCGACTTCATCGCTTGGCCGAGCTGATCGCGATCGAGGAAAGTCTCGACCGAGGCGGGGAGGTACTTGTACGCCCCGCTCTTGTCGCGGCTGATCCACGTCGCGGTGATGGGCATGATGCGCTTGGTGTAGAACTCCGACAGCGCCCCCACCACCGGCACGCGGACTTTGTCGAACTCCAGAATCACGAGTCGGCCTCCGGGACGCAGCACGCGGAAAAACTCAGCGATGGCGCGCTTGGGGTCGGCGACGTTGCGGATGCCGAAGGCGATCGAGACGATGTCGAAGCTCGCGTCGGCGAAGGGGAGGTTCATCGCGTCGGCTTCGGAGTAGCTGATGCGATCGCCGTGCGGGCCGGGGTCCTTGCGTCGTTTGATCTCGGCGATATCCAGCATTTCACGCGTGAAATCAGTGCCGACGACCTTGGCGGGCCCAGCGTCGGCGAAGGCGCGGGTGAGGTCGCCGGTGCCGCAGGCGCAATCGAGGACGTGATCCGTCGGTTTCACCTGTGCGACTTTGACGGCGTATCGGCGCCAGGCCTGGTCGCGCCAGAACGAGTGCACGCGGTTGTTGAGGTCGTAGCTCCCGGCGATGGCGGCGAACATGCGCCGCACTTTGTCGGGCTTGCCGGAATTCTGGTGCGGGTTGTTCAGCTCATTCTCGCGCCAGGCGGGCGCGGGAGAAACGGACGCGTTGTCGGTGCTCGCGGGCATTGAACGATGGTACGCTTGTGCGTCGATCATCGTTCATCCAGGAGGCTCGCCATGCTCGTTCGCTCCGTTGCCCTCGTCGTGTCGCTGGCCTTGGTCGGCGGGTGCTCGCACAACCCGACCACCGGGCGGAATCAACTGGTGGGCCTGAGCCAGTCGCAAGAGATCGCGCTCGGTGCCTCGGCCGCGCCGCAGATGACGGCCGAGTATGGCGGGGCAGTCAAGGACGCGCAGCTCACAAGCTACGTCGATGAGGTCGGGCGCAAGCTTGTTCAGCACACGACGCCGGACAATCACGGTTTGCCCTGGGAGTTCACGCTGCTGGATTCGAAGGTGATCAACGCCTTTGCGCTGCCGGGGGGCAAGGTGTTTATCTCGCGCGGGCTGGCGGACAAGATGACCAACGAAGCGCAGCTCGCGGGCGTGCTGGGCCATGAGATTGGACATGTCGCGGCTCGGCACACCTCTGAGCGCATCGGTCAGTCGCAGCTCATCGGCGTTGGTGCGCAGCTTGGGTCGGTGGCCGTCGGGCGCGTTGGCGGTGTCGCGGGTGAGGTGGGCAACATGGCGATCAACATCGGCGGGCAGCTTGTGCCGCTCAAGTTCTCGCGCGATCAGGAGTCGGAGGCGGATTCGCTGGGCGTGCGCTACATGACGGCCGCGGGGTACAACCCGCAGGCGCAGGTTCAGGTGATGCAGATCCTGCAGCGCGAATCGCAGGGCGCCACCGCAGAGATCCTCGCGACGCACCCACTTCCCGCGACGCGCATTCAGCGTTTGCAAGCAGAGCTGGCGACGCCGGCGTATGCGAAGGTCGTGAACGATCCTCGTTACGGGTTCTACGAGGCGGAGTTTTCGCGGCGCTATCACAAGCGCGCGGCGCTGATCCCTGCGCCGGCCGACGCGGACTTTGCTCTTGCGAACCCCGCGACGTGGTGCGGGCATTGCCGGGCGCAAGCGCAGGCAACGCGCTGATCGCACGCGAGGAACCGACCAAGGCCGCATATTCGATAGAGATCGCCACCATTTTCGAGCTTGAGCTCGCCGGCGCGGTCAGTCCGTTAACGCGCGCGTGGCTCAAGTTTCCCTGTGCGGGCAAGATAACGCCCAGCGCGATCTGCGGTTCCGGCGAGATCTATGCCGCCGTCGCGGCGCTCACAACCTGCTTTCACGGCGCACCCGATGCGTGACCCGCGGAGCGGCCATCGACGTGGCGGTCCGAGGAGCAGCGTGAATGAACCGCGTGATCAACATCCCACGGCTGATGACCGAGATCGTGATCACCATCGCGGTGGCCGAGACGGTGATCATGACGTTGCTGCCCGCCATGACGACGCCCTCGAGCCGTGCGCTCGATGTTCTCCTCGACGCGGCGACGCTCGCGCTGCTGACGGGGCCGTTCATTTTCTGGCGATTCAAGGCCGCGTCGCATCGCGCGTCGGAGTACCTCACGGCCGCGCGCAACGAATCGGAGCGACTGGCCGATGTTGCGCGCCGAACTTCGAACGCCGTGGTGTTTACCGATGTTCAAGGCCGAATCGAGTGGGTGAACGAGGGCTTTACGCGGATGTGCGGGTACACGCTCGATGAAGTCCGCGGCAAGAAGCCCGGGCAACTCCTGCAAGGCCCCTCGACCGATCGGGCGGCCGTCGCCAAGCTCCGGCACGCGCAGAAGACCGGCACGAGCGCCTCGGTGGAACTCGTCAACTACGACAAGCACGGCCATCCCTACCACCTCGCGATCGAGCTCATCCCTCGGCATGACTCGAACGGGAAGCTCGTCGGCTTCATGGCGGTCGAGTCGGACATCACCGATCGCGTGGAGGCGGATCGCCAGGTGCGTCTGACCAACGCCCGGCTGCGCGCAGCACAGGAGGCGGCCGAGACCGCCAACCGCGCCAAGAGCGCGTTCCTCGCGAACATGAGCCACGAGATCCGCACGCCGCTGACCGCGATTCTGGGCTTCACCGATCTGCTGCGCGAGGACAAGCAAGTTGCTGCCTCACCGGAGCAGCAGCAGCAGGCGATCGAAACGATCACCACGGCGGGCAGGCACCTGCTCACGGTGATCAACGACATCCTGGACTTGTCGAAGATCGAGGCCGATCGGATGACGATTGAAACCATCGACACGCCGCTCGCGGAGGTGCTGCGCGAGGTGCAGCGTCTCATGGCACCGAAGGCCCGGGGCAAGGGCGTGCAATTCGTGACGCAGATCGTGGGCTCCGTGCCCGAGCACATCATGAGCGACGCGGTGCGTTTGCGGCAAGTGCTGCTCAACCTGGCGGGCAACGCGGTGAAGTTCACCGAGGCTGGGACTGTGACGGTGCGCGTGCGAGCGGACCAGAGCGGCGGGTCATCGCGATTGCTGATCGACGTCGAGGACACGGGGACGGGAATGACGCCCGACCAAGCGGGCAAGCTCTTCTGCGCCTTTGCGCAGGCCGACGAGACCGTCACGCGAAGGTTCGGCGGCACGGGCCTGGGCCTGACCATTTCGTATCGTCTGGCAGCGCTCATGGGCGGTGCCGTGACGCTGGAGCGCACGGAGGTCAACAAGGGCTCGTGCTTTCGGCTGACGTTGCCCCTGAAGCCCGCGCCGAACACGGAGATGGTGACATGCATCGACGCGCCGACGCGGTGCTCGACGCAACGGGCGATCGCGCCGCCTCCGAGCGGGAGCATTCTCCTGGCGGAGGATGGGCCGGACAATCAGCGTCTCATCGCCTTCCACTTGCGAAAGGCGGGTGCCTCTGTGCAAGTGGCCGACAACGGACAGGTGGCGTTGAAGATGATCGACGAGGCCAAAGCGTCGGGCAAACGATTCGACCTGCTGCTGACGGACATGCAGATGCCGGAAGTGGACGGGTACACGCTGGCGCGGACGCTGCGAGAGCGCGGCGAGGCGATCCCGATCGTGGCGCTCACGGCGCACTCGATGGCGGAGGACCGCACCAAGTGTCTTGAGGCTGGTTGTGACGATTACACCACCAAGCCCATCGACAAGGTGGCTCTGCTCTCGATGTGCGCCAAATGGATCGCGCAAGCCGATCGATCGGGGACCCTCCACCGGGTCGCGTGACGCTGTCGCGGTCGGTTAATGGCCGAAGATTCGGGCCCAATTGTCGTACGCGAAGCCTCTCACTTCGGCGTCGCTCCAGCCGCGGGCGATCAGGGCCTCAGCGAGTTTTATGTAGTCGCTCGGCGTGTCGATGCCCTCGGGCAATCGCGCGGCGCTGAAGCCGCCGTCGAGGTCGCTTCCGAGCCCGACGTGTGCGCGGTCCTGAGCGATCTGGCACACGTGCTCGATGTGATTGACGCAATCGGCGATCGTCGCGCGGCCCGTCTCCTTTGCTTTCACGTTGAGGAACGCGGAGAAGAGATTGAGCCCGATGACGCCGTCGCGCGCGACGATGGCGCGGATCTGATCATCGCTCAGGTGACGCTGGTTCTCGCCGTAATCGCCACCGCCCAGAAGCGCTCGGCAGTTGGAGTGCGTAGCGATGATGCGTGTGTCCGTGCACGCCAGCAGGTCATCGAAAGCGCGATCGCTCAGGTGCGAAACGTCGTGGATGATGCCGAGGCGATCGATTTGCTTGACAAGCGCTCGGCCCAGGTCGCTCAGGCCGTCGTGGGTGGTGTTCCCGCCGGCGTAGCGCCCGGCGCGGGCCCAGGCCATGCCGATGGCGACGACGCCGCGCGGATGCCACCAGTCGAGTTCGTCGGGCGATGAGATCGAGTCTGCGCTCTCGATGAGAATCTGCTGGCGAAGCGAGCTTGGATTCGCAGCGTACCAGCCGATCTGACGGACACCCGCAGCGTGGGCCGCCTGCGCGTCACCCACGTGGTACTGCTGGTCTTCTTCGGCCTTCGCATCTGGCGCGATCGCCTCGATGAAGATCGTGCTGAGTGATCGAATGACGTTGCCCTCGGCAAGTGACCGATAGCACAGAGACGCCGGCAGCGCCGGGCCGCCGCAGGTGGCCAAAGGCGCGTGCATGTCGCGGCCGCAGAGTGCGATGCAGGCGATATCGAGATGGGCGTCGAACCATCGGAGCTCGGTCGAGGGCGTGTTCACCCCACCGTCCCCACATCGCCCGGCACGATGATCTCCGCCTCAGTCTTCTTCACGACCTCGTCGACGGTGTGCCCGCGCGCGACTTGCTTGAGGACGAACTTGTTCTTGGCCCGGTCCATCTCCAGCACGGCGATGTCGGAGATGATCATGTCGACGCAGCGCTGGCCGGTCAGGGGCAGGTTGCACTCGCGGACGAGCTTGGCGCTTCCGTCCTTGGCGTTGTGCTCCATCATCACGACGATCTTTTTGACGCCCGCAACGAGGTCCATCGCGCCGCCCATGCCCTTGACCATCTTGCCCGGGATCATCCAGTTGGCGATCGAGCCGTCTTGTGCGACTTGCATCGCGCCGAGGATGCACATGTCGATGTGCCCGCCGCGGATCATGGCGAATGAGTCGCTGGAGGAGAAGAACGCCGCGCCTGGTCGGGCGGTGATCGTCTGCTTGCCGGCGTTGATGAGGTCGGGGTCGACGGCATTTTCTTTGGGGAAGGGGCCGATGCCGAGCAGGCCGTTCTCGGATTGGAGCCAGACATCCATGCCGTGCGGGATGTAGTTGGCGACGAGCGTGGGCATGCCGATGCCGAGGTTGACGACGAAGCCGTCGCGGAGTTCGAGGGCGGCGCGCTGGGCGATCTGTTCGCGGGTGAGTGGCATAGTTGGCGAGTGTAGACGAGCGCGGGTGAAAAAAGCTCAAAGCTCACACGGGCGAAGCTCAAATGAAGACCAGGAGAACGCAGTGTTGTCGCGGGAATATCTAGGGCGTCGGAGACCAAAGCAGAACACCCTCGCTAGCGCTTCGGGCTCGTTGGGGCTTGCCCTCGGCGTGTGAGGAGCCACGCCAGCACGCCCTTGCCGAGCAAAAACATGCCGATCGACAGCAGCACTACGCCGATCGCTCCGACCGTGACCCACGTGAGGATCGCGGATGAAACATCCTTCGGTGCCGGTGCGGGGGCGTTGCCCATCGGGTCGCTCAGCGCACTGGAGTACATGCTTGCGAGCTGCATCAGCGCGCCGACAATGCCAACCAAGGCCATGAGCCCGCCGAGAATCGTGGCGATGATGGCGAAGGTGCGGATCAAGATTTGCTCGCGGGCGGCCAGGCGGGACGATCGTCGCTGGCATGGCGGGTAGAGCGGATTGCGTCGGCGATAAGCCGCAGACCGGCCCAGATCATCTGGACGATGGCGAACCAGGAGATCATCGCCGAAAGCCAAACGATGCAGCCCAAGAGCCAACGAAGGTCAAGGTCGCTGTTGAAATACATCCGCGTAAGTTCACGCAGGTACCAAGGCTCAAGGATCGCGTGGAGAGCTTTGGCCACGAGAAAAACGACGACACCACGCGAGAGCAATCGTTCGGGCGAGTAGGTTGCCCACCGACGCTTCACGCCGCGCAAGGGGTCCGTCAGTGCAAAGCCCGCGGCGCCGACCGCAGGAGACGAATCGGTGCCAGCGCTCGGCTGACTTGTGGATTGGTTGCTCACTTGCTCACCGTCCGCTGCTCGATCCGCTTCTCGGGCTTGGTCAAGACGATGCGATCGATGTAATTGCCGGGCGTGTGGATCGAATCCGGATCGAGCGAGCCCGTCGGCACGATCTGCTCAACCTCGGCGATCACGAACGCCGCTGCTGTGGCCATCATCGGGTTGAAGTTGCGGGCTGTCTTGTTGTAGACCAGATTGCCCTGCTCGTCGGCCTTCCAGGCCTTGATCAGCGCGATGTCGGCGTACAGGCCCGTCTCCATCACGTACTCGCGCTTCTCGGCGCCGGGCTTGGTCCCGGCGCTGGGGTTCTTGTTGTGCCCGCGCGGATCGTCGCTCGGGCGGAAGAACTTCTCGTGGTGCTTGTGCTCCGCGACCGGCGTGCCCACGCCGGTCGCGGTATAAAACGCCGGGATCCCCGCGCCACCGGCGCGGATGCGCTCAGCAAGCGTTCCCTGCGGATTGAACTCGATCTCGAGTTCCTTGGAAAGAAACTGACGTTCAAACTCCGCGTTCTCGCCCACGTAGCTTGAGATCATCTTGCGGATCTGTCGCGTCTTGAGCAGAAGCCCGAGCCCGAAGTCATCGACGCCGGCATTATTCGAAATGCACGTGAGACCCTTGACGCCAGAGTCGCGCAGAGCGGCGATCAGGTGCTCGGGAATGCCGCACAGGCCAAAGCCCCCGACCATGATCGACACGCCGTCGTGCAAGACGCCGGAGGACTTGATCTCGTTGATAACCGCCTGAGGTGACGACGCAAGTTTCTTGCTGGACATAGGCCCAAGCATATCGGCGCGACGCGCCGGCGTGGGCCCTGCTTACTGCGACTCGGCCGAGCGGCTCCACCCGTTGACCACCTGCGGCACAAACCGCGCTGGGGGTGAGTTGGCGACGACCAATCGATCGACGCACAGCTGCTGCTCGCTCAGAACCCAGCGCTTCTGGGCCTCGAGCACGCCGCAGGCACCGGCGATGACCGCACCGGCGACGATCAACGCCGCGACGTCGGCGAGGAACGCCCGACGGACGATCGGGCGCGACTTGGGCTTAGCCGGTGCGCTCGCGTCAGGATTGTCGCGCGGGCTGACGCGTGCAGACCCCGTGGCCGGCGCGGGCTGAGCGTTCGACGCCTCGCCCTTCATCTGAGCCTCGGCCTGCCGCAAGTAGTAGGAAATGTCAGCCATAACGCCAGTATCGTGCGAGTGAACGGGCGTGTTGACCGAGCGAATGGGCGCGATCGAGGCTTTGCGCGGGCAATCGTGCCACTCGGCGCAATTGGAAAAGTCTGACCAGGGACACACCGGGCCGTTCGCGCGAAGGCAAGTCCTAGAACAACTTCTGCTGTTCCTTGGCATCGCGCACGCGCGTGTTGAGGTTACTTAATTCCTGCACCAGCTCGCCCACATCCTTGAAGCGGTGGTACTCGCTGGCAAAGCGGATGTACGCGACTTCGTCGAGGTCGCGCAGGTGCTGGCAGACCAGCTCGCCGATGACGCTGCTGGGCACCTCGCGCTCGAAGCGCCGGTAGAGCTCCTCTTCGACCTGGTCGACGAGGTGGACCTTGGACTCTTCCGAGATGGGTCGCTTGCCGCAGGCAGCCTGAACGCCGCGTAGGACGTTCTCGCGTGAGAAGGCGACGCGCGTCCCGTCGCGTTTGACGACGGTGAGCCGGGCGGTCTCTTCGACGCGCTCATAGGTGGTGAAGCGCTTGGCGCACTTGAGGCACTCACGCCGACGGCGAATCACCGCCCCGCCGTCGGTCGCGCGGGAGTCGATGACCTTGTCGTCGTTCGCGTTGCAAAAAGGGCAGATCACGGGGTGCTCGGGCCAGAGTGTATCGGGGAAAGGCCGAGCCGGAGCCGGCTTGCACCCAATCAGGTACCGCAGTACACTCGGGACAACTCAGGAGAACCACCTCAATGAACGCGCATGCACTGATGCTGGCGGATTCTGGCGATGCCCTTGGTCTGTTCTTTGTCGTCTTCTGGCTCGCGGTGGCCGTGCTGACCGTCGCCGGGATGTGGGCGGTGTTCGCCAAGGCCGGCCAGCCGGGCTGGGCGGCCATCATTCCGATTTACAACATGTATGTCTGGACGCAGATCGTCGGACGCCCGTGGTGGTGGCTGCTGCTGCTGTTCATTCCGATCGTGAGCCTGGTGATCTCGATCCTTCTGGTTGCGGATTTGGCCAAGAGCTTCGGCAAGGGCATTGGATTCGCCGTCGGGATGGTCTTGCTGAGCTTCGTGTTCATTCCCATCCTGGGCTTTGGCAAGTCGCAGTACATCGGCCCCGCGGCCGGTCGCTGAGTCGGCGCGATGCCCACCGCCTATCCGCCGCTGCCGATGCCGGAGCACGCGCCCTGCGCGCGGATGTGCCCGCGTTGCGGTTACGACTTGGGCGAGGCCAGCACGCTTGCGCGCTGCCCCGAGTGCGGGCTCGACCGCCCCGCGACCGAGCTGGTCATCCACGGCGTTGTGCGGATGTCCTCGGCCATGCCTTGGTGGAAGGTGCTCGCCATCGTCGCGTTGCTGATCGTCGGGTACATCGGATTTGAGGCGACGTTGATGTTCCTGACCAGCGGCACCGTTGCGCTGGTGGGGCTGATGGCGGTGGTCGGCTGTGTTGTCGGCCTGTTCGCGCTGTTTCGCACCTCGTCCACCGGCTCTGGCGGCCCGTCACGGATCCACGTGCGCACCGGCGGCGTCGCGCTTGAACCACTCACCGGAGCCAAAGTCATCGAGGGGAGCTTCATCGAACTCGCTCCGGCGCAGGCGGTGCTTGTCGAGCCCGTGAGCGCGACCTGGTCGAAACTGAAGATTCACTCCGCCAACAAGGTGTTTCATGCGGGCATCCAATGTCCTCGGGAACATCGCGAGCAGCTCGAAAGAGCGATCGCGCAGGCGCTCAAGGGGCAAGCCCCGCCGCCCGAGCCGCCGGTGGTGGCGCACGGCTAGATTCTCCGCTCGCTCCGGCCCGTCGCCCGATCTATACTTTCGCCCTCATGACCCGCACCGGCACGACGACGACGACTACCACCTGCAATCGCGGCTAAGCCGGGAGCCGCCCATCGACCGATGTACTCAAGCCCGGCCCTACGCCGGGCTTTTTCTTTGCCTTAGCCTTTCGACTCGGCCCTCGGCCCTCACCACTCAACCCTCCGGTACCCCCCATGCCCACCATCACCCTCCCCGACGGCAAGACCAAGTCCTTCGATCACCCGGTGACCGGGTTCGATTTCGCCATGTCCATCGGCCCGCGCCTGGCGAAGGACGCGCTGGGCATCACCCTCGACGGGGAGCTGCGCGATCTCAACACCCCGATCGACCGTGACGCCAAGGTGAACATCATCACCTACAAAAACCGCGACGGCTCGGTGAACAAGGACGCGCTCTACCTGGTGCGCCACTCTGCCGCCCACATCATGGCCGAGGCGATCCAGCGCGTCGTGCCGGGTGCCCAGCTCGTCTACGGCCCGCCGCTGGAGGACAAGTTTTACTACGACATCCGCTTCCCCGAAGACCGCCCGCTGCGCGAGAGCGACTTTGCGGCGATCGAAGCCGAGATGAAGAAGATCCTCGCTGAGGACCGCAAGTTCACCCGCTACGAGCAAGAGCGCACCGAGTGCATGAAGCGCCTCGAGCGCGAGGGCAACAAGTACAAGGTCGACAACGCGCAGCGTGCGATCGCCGCTGACCCGAGCGCCAAGCTCACCTTCTACGCCACCGGCGAGCCCGGCAAGAACTTCGAGGACCTCTGCCGCGGACCCCACGTGCCTAGCACCAGCCGCGTCGGCGCGATCAAGGTCATGTCGCTCGCCTCCAGCTACTGGCACGGCGACGAAAACTCCGACCGACTCACCCGCGTCTACGGCGTCGCCTTCGCCACGCAGCAGGAGCTCGATGAGTACCTCAAGCAAAAGGAACAAGCCGCGGAGCGCGACCATCGCGTGATCGGTGCCAAGCTGCGGCTGTTCCACATCGATGAGACTGTTGGACAGGGGCTCATTCTGTGGACCCCCAACGGCTCGATCGTGCGCAAGGAGCTGCAGAACTTCATCGGTGCTGAGCTTCGCAAGCAGGGGTACACCGAGGTCTTCACCCCGCACATCGGCTCGCTGGAGCTCTACAAAACCTCTGGCCACTTCCCCTACTACAAGGACTCGCAGTTCGCGCCGATCATCGAGCGCAACGCGCTGGAAGAACTCTCCAAGAGCGGGTGCTCGTGCGCCGAGATGATCCATCGCGTCGAGGGCGTCTCCAAGCGCCTGGCCGATGGGATTAACGAACGCACCGGCAAGAAGACCATCACCGATGATCGCGTGATGGCTGACGACAAGCTCATCGAGGGCTTCATGCTCAAGCCCATGAACTGCCCGCACCACGCGAAGATCTTCGCCTCCGCTCCCCACTCATACCGCGACATGCCCGTGCGCCTTGCGGAGTTCGGCACCGTCTATCGCTGGGAGCAATCGGGCGAGCTCAACGGCATGACCCGTGTCCGCGGCTTCACTCAGGACGACGCGCACCTGTTCTGTACCGAAGAGCAAGTGCCGGGCGAAATCCAAGGCTGCCTCTCGCTGGTCAAGACCATCTTCAACGTTCTGGGCATGAAGGACTATCGCGTCCGCGTCGGCCTGCGCGACAAGGACTCGAGCAAGTTCACCGGCTCGCCCGAGAGCTGGGACAAGGCCGAGCAGGCGTGCCGCGACGCCGCCCGTTCTCTCGGCGTTCCGTTCTCCGAAGAGCCGGGCGAGGCCGCCTTCTACGGCCCGAAGATCGACTTCGTGGTCAAGGACGTCATCGGCCGCGAGTGGCAGCTCGGCACCGTGCAGGTCGACTATCAGATGGGCAATCGCTTCGACCTGTCGTACATCGGGCCCGACAACACCCCGCACCGCCCCGTGGTCATCCATCGCGCGCCGTTCGGCTCGATGGAGCGCTTCTGCGGCGTACTCATCGAGCACTTCGCCGGTGCCTTCCCCACCTGGCTCAGCCCCGAGCAGGTGCGCGTGCTGCCGATTTCGGATAAGACCCTCGACTACGCCCGGAGCGTCGAGGCCAAGCTCAAAGCGATCGGCGTGCGCGTGAGCGTCGACGATTCCAACGATCGCGTGCAGGCGAAGATCAAGGTCGGCGCTGAATCGAAGGTCCCGTACATGCTCATCGTCGGCCCGCGCGACGCCGAGCAGAACGCCGTCTCACTCCGCGTGCGCGGCGTCGAAAAAGACGCCGGCGCGATGCCGGTCGACAAGTTCGTGCAGGCGATCGGTGAGGAGATCGCGACGCGGCGGGCGACGTTGGGTATCGGGGTTTAAGCGATTTCGACAGGTAATGGTGAGACTTGCCATGGTGATCAAAATCACTCGTGACAGCGTTTGTGCGGGAGACGATTGCGATGCGCCGCATGAGTTGCGACTCGACTTGGATGAGGATGCGAGCATGCTTGACCTCGCGGCATTGCTGCGAGGCAAATACTTGCCGACGATCGCAGGAGGACGGGCATCGTGGTGCCTCTCCGCAAGCAAGCCGCTGGTCGTAATCAGTCAGCAAAGCACGATGTCCATCGTGCTCGATCAGTTTCTGCGTCTAGTGCGTGATGTTCCCAGCTCGCGCGTTCACGTCTCGTACTTTGCTCAGGAAGAACCCGAGACTGTCGCTCGCATCCTGCGACGACTGCAGTTGGTTGAGCATGGGACCTCTTCTCCCCGCTGAATGAACTGTCGTTGGGCTGCGACGATCGCTCACCTCATCGCACAACGTGCGCGTAACAAAAACAAACGAGGCCGACGCACAAGTGCATCGGCCTCGCTTCACGATTGAAGTTCCGCAAACGCGGAACGGTTCAGCAATTACCAGCCGCCGCGGCCGCCGGAGCGACCACCGCCGCCACCGCCGCCGCCGCCGCCGAAGCCACCGCGGCCGCCGCCGCCACCGAAGCCGCCACGGCCACCGCCGGACGACTCACGGGGCTTGGCCTCGTTGACCGTGAGGTCGCGACCGTCGACGTTCTTGCCGTTCATGCCGGTGATGGCCGCCTTGGCGTGCTCATCGTTGGCGAACTCGACGAAGCCGAAGCCGCGGGGGCGGCCCGTTTCGCGGTCCATGACGAGCGAAGCGCTGGTGACGTCGCCGAACGCGGCGAAGATGTCGCGGAGCTGAGACTCGGAGGTGCTGAAAGAAAGATTGCCAACGTAAAGCTTCATGAGACGATCCTCAACCCGAGAGAACTTGAACTTGAACCGGTGCCGGACTCGGGGGGCCAGGGCGTCGGGAAACCTGAAAGGACTCGACCGACGTGGCCGGGATCGCAGCAGGAGACAGATGAGACTATCGGATGTTCCGCCCCAAGCCGAGACAATTCCGCGCGGAATGCGCGAAATTGATCGAGGGATCATCGATTCTGAACCAGAATCGATGGTGGGCGGGAAAATAGTTTGCCCGAAGTCCCACATTTTCCCGCTTGCGGACCCCCGAGTATGTCGTTAATTTGCAGCCATGGATCACTCGGAAAGCGCAGAACAAATCCACGAGCAGACGGGCCAAGCAGCGAGCGGTCCGAAGAAGAGCAACCCACTCCGTGTCGTTTGGTGGTGCGTAATCGGCGGGTTGGTCTGTCTTTGCATTGCTGGTCTCATCTCGAGCATGCCTGGTACCGACCCAGCGTTGGTCAAGAACGTCGGTTCGGCCCTCATCCCCCTGCTGATTGCGGGCTGCGTGTTGACGGCCAGAAGCTGGTATCTCCGGGACGTCGACGTCAAAGACCGCATCGCGTTGACGGTAACGTTCGCATGCGTTCTGGCGGGTTTCGGTCTTTGGCTCGTCTTCGCCGAGTGGCCGCGGGAGCGAGCGGCGCGGGCAGCGAGCAACAATATCGTCGAAGCGGCCAGCGTTGCCAAACGCCAGGCGCTCGAAGAATTCAACCGAACCGGACGCATCAGCGATCCGAAGCAATTCGAAGAACCGCTCAAAGCGCTCAACGAAGCGAAAGCGAACGCGACCGGGACTGAGCGGATCACGCTCGATGTCGGCGCCGAACTCACCTCAAAGCTGGCAAAGCTGACGACCAGCTACGTCGATGAGGCGACCAAGGCCCATGCGGACGGCCTGTATGAAGTTCAGACCGCAAAGTCGGCCGAAGACGTGCAAAGTCGCATCAATCGCATGACCGCTCTGCGTGCGATGAATGCAAAGATCGCGGTGGCGCTTCGAGCTCTGCCCGAAGACTTCGAAGCGGGCCTTCGCGCGCGTGGCATGAATCAGCACGACATCGCATCGACCCTCCGCGGATTCAACAGCGGGGCGCACGTGCCCGAACAGCTAAAGATCCGTGAGTTTGAGGACAAAATGCTCGAAGCCGCCATCGACATGGCCTCGATGCTCAAAGAGCACTTCGGCCACTGGACGTTCGCTTCCGCGACCGGCGTCAAGTTCGACGACGACTCCAAGACCGCCGAATTCAGAGAGATCGCAAAGCGGCTCAAGGGCTACCGCGATGAAGAGAGTGCGGTCGTTCGGGAAATTCTCTCCAAGCCCGTCGCGAAGTGACGACAGGACTCAACGCCGCCGTCGTGCCATGACCAATCCGCTGCCCAGCGCTCCGAGCGTCACGGCCGCGGGCGTCGGGATCGCCTGCGTGCTCACCGTGAAGACCGAGTCGTTGTAGTCCATGTCGGACCCGCCCTTGCGCAGGTCTTCCCAGAACAGCGCCCACTCCTTGCCCGGCGTGTTGAGCCCCACGATCTGATAGCTCGTCAGCGCATCGAACGCGTCGCACCGGTAATCGTTGACGCCGCGGTTGTTAGCCTGGCGCGAGGTGAACGTGTACTTGTTGGTGTTGTCGTTGAGCGTCCAGAGGAACGCGCCGCCCGGGTTGATCGTCGTGGTATAGCCGATGTTCGAAGAGTCCGCGAACGTGTGCACGCCCGCGAGGTACCCGTCGATGAACCCGCTGGGCGCATTGCTCGCTTCGATCCAGCCGAGCGTGTGCGTGTTGCCGGCATTTTTCGAGCGGACCGTCACGCTCAAGGGCGTCGTCGCGTTCCACTCCTGGTCTGAGCCTTGGTTGGCGTTTTCCGTCAGCAGATTCAGCGCGTCGCGTCCCGCGTCAGACACGCGCACGGCCGTCAGCGTGCCATTGGTGTAATCGTTGCTCGTGCCAACCTTTGTCCATGTGCCGCCGTAGATGTTGCCCAGAATCGTCGCGTGGTTGGGCTCGCTTCCCCACGAAGCACCGATCGAGGAAAACGTCGGCGTCGCCAGCGCGGCGCCAGCCAATGCGATCGGAGACAGAGCGATGATCGAGCGCGTGAGCATGGTCGTCTTCCTTTCGAGCGCGGGCCTGTCATCCGCCAGCAAAGAGCCGGTCCGCGGGACAGCTGAGATAAGCGTCGGATCGGCTCAGGCGCGATGCGACCCCCTCACGCGACGGCCTCTCCCGTGCGTGCGCTCTGCAACGACTCTGCGGCCTTGGTCAGTGCGATAACCCGCGCAGGGCGCGCGATCGTCTTTCGACCAATCTCAATGCACTTGACGCGGAAAGTCCGGCGGTCAGGCCGCGCTCGGCTCTGCCTGCGCGATCATGATCGACCCGTTGATCTGGTCCTGAGTGACCGCGATCTGCCGCTGGCGGATCAGCTCGAGCATCGCCAGGAACAGCCCAATCGCCTGCAGTCGCGTGCGGCCCTTGAACATCCCCGCGAACTCGAGCTGCTTGCGCCCGCCGATGGCTTCGCTCGGTGTCCCTTCGCGAGCCAAGAGATCGAGCAGATCGGCCGCGTGGATCTCGATCGGCGTCTCGTCGTCCATCACGCGATGGTCGCCCACGCGCGAGAAGTCGACTGTCTCCATGATCTTGGCAAAGGCCGAGACGAGGTCGACAAGCTCGACATCGCCAAGCTCAACATCCCCCAGCGCGTCCTCGGGGATTTCAACATCGGGCACGCCCGCGGCGCCCGCCGGGAAGCGGCGTTCCCACTGATCGCGTCGCACCTCAAGCGCATGAGCCGCGTCGCGGAAGCGCTTGTACGCCAGCAACTGTTTGACCAGATCGGCCCGCGGGTCGATGACTTCTTTCGCTTGCGTCTGCGTTTCGGGCAAGGGCTGACCATCGGGCCCGAGCGCGACCTGCTGCTCCGGCGGCATCAGCATGCGAGACTTGATCTCCATCAACGTCGCCGCCATCACCAAAAACTCGCCTGCGGTCTCGATGTCGATCCGCTCGATCCCGCCGCCGGCTTGCAGGTACGCGAGGTACTGCTCCGTGATCTTCGCGATCGGGATGTCCGTGACGTCGACCTCCGCACGCCGGATCAAATACAAAAGCAGATCGAGCGGCCCCTCGAAGGCGTCGAGCGTCACTTTGTAATCGGCGACAGACATGCAAGAGGAGAGACGAAGACAGCGAGAGACGAAGAGACGAAGGCAACGTGGAAACAGGCACCAATCGCCCGGCAAGTGTACCCTTTGCGCTCATGAGCCGATCCCAACCGACAGCCCACGACGACCCCGCCCTGACCAACGAGCGCGCCCTGGCCGAGAGCATCTTTCGGGCCGAGGCCGCGGGCGTCGCGGGGCTTGCTGGGCATCTCGGGCCAGAGTTCCACCAGGCGATCGACCTTATCGAACGTGCTGCACGCCGCGGCGGGAGCGTCCTCGTCACCGGCCTTGGAAAGTCCGGCCTCATTGGCACCAAGATCAGCGCGACCCTGGCGAGCTTGGGCATCGCGAGCCACTTTGTGCACCCGACCGAGGCCGCCCACGGCGACCTTGGCAACTTCCGCAAGCAGGACGTCGTGCTCGCGCTGAGCTATTCGGGCGAGAGCGACGAGGTCATCGCCCTGTGCGCGATCCTCCAGCAAGACGGCATCCCCGTCATCTCCATCTCCGCGGGTCAGACGCTCGCGGGCAAGCCGAGCGGGCTCATGCGCGTTTCGACGATCAACCTGTCGATCGGGCGGGTTGAGGAAGACGCCGAGATTTCGCCCGCGCCAACGGTCTCAACCACCGCCACGCTCGCGTTGGGCGACGCACTCGCGCTGTGCGCCTCGCGTCGTCTGCAGTTCACGCACGACGACTTCGTCAAGCGCCACCCCGGCGGCTCGCTCGGCGGGCTGATGCGCCCGATCACCGAGGCCCTGCGCTTTGTCGTCGGCAAATCCCTCAACCCCGTGCCCGATGACGTGAGCGTCGCTGAGGCGTGCAAGCTGAGCGAAACGCCCATGCGCCGCCCCGGTGCGATGCTGCTGGTCGATCGCGCCAGCGGCAAACTCACGGGCCTCTTCACCGACGCCGACCTGCGGCGTCTCATCGAGCGCGACCGCAGCGCCCTCGACCTGCCGGTGCGCGAAGTGATGACCAAGAACCCCGGCACGCTGCCGGATTCCGCTCGCGTGCGCGACGCGGTCCGCATGGTCCGCGAGTTCCGCCGCGACGAAATCCCCGTCGTTGATCCGCTCGGCGTGCCCGTGGGCATGCTCGACGTGCAGGATTTGATCGCGATGCGGCTCGTGCGCGAGTAACTCATACGCCCGGGATGACGCCCTGCGAATCCCGGGGTCTTGGTCTGCTGAATCCATGAAACCCAACGAAATCAAATTGCTCATCCTCGACGTCGACGGCGTCCTCACTGACGGCGGCATCTACGTCGCCTCTGACGGCTCCGAGCTCAAACGCTTCCACGTCGCCGACGGCCTTGCGCTCCGCGTCTGGGCCAAGCTCGGGCTCAAGTCGGCCATCATCACCGGTCGCTCGGGCGAGGTTGTGCTTCATCGCATGGCCGACCTGAACGTCTCCGAAGTCATCCAAGGCTCGAAGGACAAAGCCACGGCCCTGGCCGATGTGGTTCGCTCCACCGGCGTCGATCTCGCCCACACCGCCTACTTGGGCGACGATTGGCCGGATCTGCCCGCGCTCAAGCGTGTCGCCTACCCGATGGCTGTTTCCAACGCTGCCCCACAGGTGAAAAAGATCGCCAAGTACATCACCAGGGCGCCGGGCGGGCACGGCGCCGTGCGCGAAGCGATCGAGCATCTGCTGGCCGCCAATAACCTGATGGACCGCGCGCTCTCGCTCTACGATGGGCACGATGGACGCTGAAACTCCCCCACTGCCGCCGCCACCGCGCTCGTTCAACCTCCGCAAGACCGGCCTGGTCGTCGGCGCGAGCGTCTTTCTGCTCGGCCTCGGCGTCATCGGCCTGCTCATCGCCTTTGGCGGCTCCAAGCGCACCCAGCCCACGCCGCCCAGCGTGCCCAAGGACAAACTCGCCGCCGGCGACGGCGCTCAGCCCAGCACCGTCGACCTTGGCGGCCCGTCGGGCATCAACATCTCCGAGCTCCAGAACGCCAAGGTCCAGTTCGTCGATCGCAACGACCCCACGCGCATCATGGCGATGCTTCAGTGGTCGCGCCTCGAGCCCATCGACGCATCGCGCGCCAGCGTCGTCGACCCCGTCGCTTACTACTACCTCAAGAGCGGCGCGCTCGTACAGATCAAAGCCGCCAAGGGCCGAATCTACACGCCGCCCAAGCAGACCGAGCCCGAGTCGGGCACGTTCGATGGCGGCGTCACCATGTCCCTCTTCGAGCCCGACGCGTCCAACAAAATCGACATCACCAAAGACCGCCCCGCCGGCACGCTCACCACAAACTCCATCAACTTCGACGTCGGCATGGGCGAGCTCTCCGCGCCGGGTCTGGTGAAGATCAACTCCGAACCCATTCAAGCGCAGGGCAAGGGCGTGCGCCTGCTCTTCAACCAAGTCGCTCAGCAGCTCGAACTCCTGCAAGTCGACGAGCAAGGCCAGATCACCATCCTGCCCGACAAAGTTCGCAAGCGCCAGCAGGCCTCGCGTACCGGCGCGGCCGAAGCGCCGAGCGAATCCGCTGCGCCGTCCAAACCCATCGTCTATCGCTCGGTTTTCGAGGAGGGCGTGAAGATCGATCAAGGCCCGCGGGCCGTGCGCGCCGACGGGCTTGAGATCTTCATGCGTTTGCTCGACGGCAAACTCCCCAGCGACACCTTCTCCGGCGGCGCAGCCCCGCCCGAGCTTTTGCGCGACACCGCCGCGCCCGCTGCACCAAACACCCCCGCCACCAACCAACCCACCCAGCTCGATCAACCCATCGCCATGAGCTGGACGGGCAAGCTCACCGTGCGCCCGCTCAAAGCCGAGCCGACCGAGCTGACGAGCGATCACCTCTTTGTCCGCCTCTCGGGCGAAAAGTCCGGCCCCGCCAAGATCGAAGACACTTCCGTTCGCGCCACGGCGCTCGCGCCCATCATCGAGTACGGCGTCACCTCGCGCGACGTAAACATGACCGGCCCCGCCTCCAACCCCGTCGTGCTCGCGCTCGCGGGCTCGGGCGCGATCCGCTCGCCGCGCGTGCAGCTCAACGTCGGCACCGGCATCGGCACGCTCGCGGGCGAAGGCCAGATCGCCTCACTCGCCAACGTCACCGACCCGAAGAAAGTCGATCGCATCGTCAAGTGGAAGGGCCTCGCCTCGATCCAGCTCGCGACGCGCAACGGCTGGACCAACGGCCAGCTCAGGGCCGCCCAGCTCACCGGTGGCGTCACCGCCATCTCCAAGTCCGGCCTCATGACCGGCGATCTGCTCAATCTCTCGTTCCGCCCCGGTGCCAGCGGCCGCGAAGAACTCTCGATGGTCTCCGTCCGCAACAACGTGCGCGTGCAGGCCGGCCAAGACGCCGACGGCTCCGACAAGGGCTTCATGACGGCCGATGCCATCGACGTCGCGCTCGAGCAACTCCCCGGCACCAACGACCCCGTCCCCACGCACCTCATCGCGCAGGGCGAAGTCACCGCCGGGCGAGGCGATCAACAGCTCGCCGCCCGTTGGGTCAGCGCTTCGCTCGATCGCATGACACGCACCGACAGCGCCGGCGTGCAACGCGCCGACGTCGAACCCTCAATCCTCCACGCCCGAGGCGATGTTCGCTTCGCCAACGGCCGCAACCTGCAAGTCCGCGCCGACACCCTCGATGCCGACGTGCCCAAGCAACTCGTTTTCCTCGAAGGCCGAGAGGTCTCCATCGTGCGCGACAGCGCCAAGATCACCGGCACCGACATGCAGATCGACGGCCTCGCCCGCGACCTGCTCGTCTCAGGCCCCGGCCGATTCGATTACTCGCGCCCGGCCAAGGGCGCGACCGACAACGGCGGCACCGTCGAAGCCACCTGGATCAACGCCCTGCACATCGACGATCGCACAGGACAAGCCCGCGCGTTCGGTTCCGCAAAGTCCGTCGCCAGCCTCAGCGCCGAAGAGCTCGACAGGCTCACCGCCGACACGCTCGTCATCCGCTTCGACCCGCGCCCCGAAGTCGCTGCGGCCAAGGTCGACTCCGCCCCGCGCAACTTCCTCGGCGCTGAGGCCTTTGGCTCGACGTCGGCCAACACCAACGCCCAGGTCGAGTCACGCCGCTTCGCGCCCGGCGTGATGGGCGCGAGCGACCCTTCGCTCTGGCAACGCCTGGTCAAGCTTGAGAGCTCGCGCATCATCCTCGACGCCGCGCAGGGCACGCTGAGCGTCCCGCAAGCCGGCAAGCTCCTGGTCTCTGATCGCCGACCGGGTGGAACCGCGCCCGATGCGTCGCAGGGCATCGGCTCGCTCCAGCTCTCGGGAGCTCGCGGCAACACGCTCTTTTCCTGGCAGGGCGACCTGACGATGCGCAAATCCACCGGCGCGATCGATCTGCATCGCCAGGCCCGCATGCTCCATCAGCCCCAGGGCCAGAGCGCGCCGCTCATTCTCGACGCTGACAACATGAACGCGCTGGTGGTCACCTCCGGCGCGGGCAACACCGACCAGCGCGCCCAGCTCCAGCGTGCCACGTGTGACGGCTCGGTCTACCTGCGTTCGCCCGACGATCAGCAAACCCTCAGCGCCGACGCGCTGATCTTCAACGCGCTGACCAATACCGCCGAGGCCGAGTCGCGCAGTTCGAACAATGTCGTCCTCGCCGACAAAGCCAAGCCCGCGCCGCTGCAGGCCCGAAAACTCTCATGGAAGATGGGCCCGGGTGGCGAGGTCCGCGTGATCGAGCCTGCGAGTGTCATCGCGCCGCAGTAACGATCGGTGCCAAAGACACATATCCCGCGCCCCACACCCCGCGCGACGGCACGAGAAAGCTCGCTTCTGTGCCGCGCTCGCGACTTCGCCCACGTTCGGTCGCGCGCAGACCGATGTCTCCCTTACCTCGGGCAGCGCGATCGCTCCCGGGTGTGAGTTTCGGAGGAGCACGCATGACGCCCAGCAACCGCGGGGAAAACCCACCGGCCACCCCGCCGCGCATCATGATGCTCTTCCGCTGGCCCACGCGCAACAACGCTGACTGGCTCGGGCCGCTCATGTCCGTGATGCACACCCAAAAACTCCGCGACACTGCCCGCGCCGACGGCACGCCCGATTGGTTCACCGGCGTCGCCATCGATGTCATCATGCTCGAGGGCCCGTTCGTCACCATGGCGGCGCTGTACGAGCCGTCGACCGACTCGATCCAGCTCCTGCTCACGACCTACGACGAGCCAGGCAACAGGATTCTGCTGGGCACGATCAACTCGTACCTCAAGGCCTGGGGCGCGAAGTTTGTCACCGGCAAATCCCACGCCGCTTGAGGCACGTCACGCCGAGGTGCGATCAACGATGCGATAGGTCTCGCGCTCGCCGCGCCCGCGCAGCGGGTAGTCCTTGCGAAGCGGATGCCCCGGGTAGCTCTCCCACGTCAGGATGCGACGCAGGTCGGGGTGATTGCGAAAGCGGATGCCGAACATGTCAAAGGCCTCGCGCTCCATCCACTCCGCGCCGGCCCAGAGGTCCGTCACCGAGTCAAGATAGAGCGCCGGGTCCTCGTCGATCCCGCCCGTGGGGAGCGACGGATCGAGGAACGTCTTGACCGCGAACAGATCATCACGATCGAGCGAGCGCATCGTGTACACCACGCCAAAGCGGCCGATCGTCGGGCTCGGGTAGCCCTGATAATCGATGCCCGTCACATCGAGCAGGAAATCAAACGAGCATCGCGGGTCGTTCTTGAGAAACGCCAGCACCGTGTGCAGGTCCGCGGGCTCGACGATGAGCGAGCTGAGGCCGCGAAACTCCGTACCCCGGAACTTCTTACCGGGGAACTGGGCCTTGACGATCGCGAACATCGGGTGATCGAGCTTGGTCGTCGGCGCGCTGGGGGTGCTGGGGGTGCTCATGTTGGCCAAGCGTATCCGGCTGATCGTTCAACCGCTAGCCGCCAGAACGCTGCGATCGCGTTCGTCGAGCACCATGACGGCCGCGCTCGCCGCCACGTGACGCTTGAACGCGCCGACGATCCACTCGGGCTTGATCGCCCCCGCGCTCAGGCCCACGCGTTCCATCGGCGCGCCGATGTCTGGTCCGGTCGCGTCCACGCCCTCGGGCAGGCGCACGTTGCTCATCACCACGCCGATCACGCCCACCATCGGCCCCAGCACCGCGAAGATCCGCTCCACGTGATCCTCCGCCATCGCCATCATCCCCGGCGTGAAAAAACACCCCGGATCAATCACCACGCCAAACGGCCCACCGGCGCGCCGGATCAAAAACTGCTGCACACGATGCGGGTCGCTCAGCGCGTGCCGCGCGTGCGGGCGAAAGATCAGGCGCTGACTCCGCCGCTCAAGCTCAGGCGCGAGCGCATCGCAGCGCGCATGAAACCGCGCCTGCCCGCTCGGCCCCCACGTGCGCACGTCCGATTCAAACAACTCATCTCCCAACGACCCCGACCAGGCGATCACCGGCCCCGGGCCCTGCGGCAACGTCCATCGCTCGTCGAGCACATTTCCTGCCCGCCAATGCGCAAAGATCGCGCCGACGGCATCTTTGATCACACCGTCGTGCGCATCGTTTTCAATCCACTTGAGCACCATGCGCCAGCGTAGGCCCCGCTGTCACGCCCACTTTTTCTTCTCAAGCCCGAACCGCCCCGCACGCCGATAGTCCTGAGCAGCGCCGGCGGAGTCCGGCACGCCATTCGCGGAGCGGCCTCTTCCATCCCTCTCCTTTGCGAGCGTGCCATGTTCTCATTCTCCTTCTCGCCGGCGGTCGACTCTGAAATCCGCGATCGCGCCATCACCGACGCCGACCCCGCACGCCGGCGCGTGATGGAACAGATCATCGAACACAACCCCAGCGCCCGCGCCTCGTTCCTTGCCCGTTTCAAGGACGACGCCCTGCGCAACTACCTCCGCCACCTCGAGGCCACCGCGCGCCCGCGCGGTAAGTTCGCCATCTGGGTCCGCTCAGGCGAAACCCCGGCCATCGTCGGCTCCGAACGTCAGGACTGACGCCCTCGCCCGCCACGAAACGCCCGCGCAATCCGAAAAAATTCTCAAGCCGACTTATCCGCCGGGTTATTCCGTCCGATGCCAGGTATGCGGACCGCTCGTCCATGGGTTCAAGAGGCCCGGGTGAGCAGTCCGATAAACCACGATCGGCATCATGCCGATCGGTGTCGTAGGAGGCTCGGCGTGAACAAGACCTGCTCCACCATCTCGCTCTCAGCTTGCTCCGCCATCGCCCTGCTCTCGGGCGGGTGCGGCAACTACCAGTACGCCAATCCCTTCTCCAGCGCCGACGCCCCCGCGATGGCCGCTGAGACCGCTCCGGCCAACAACACCAAGCCCGCCGCTCCCGCTGTGAACGCCCCGCGCGATCCCGCCTTCGCGAGTTCCAACTCGGCCCCAGTGATCGGCACGGCCTCGATCGACGCCCTGGCCGCCATGGAGCGCCCCGCGGCCAACACCACGAACTTCATCCCCGCGCCCGCGACGACCAGCGAGCCCGCGGCCTTCACCCCCGGCAACTACCCCGAGGGTGACGCCAGCTCGCCGATCTCCGACACTATCGACGGCCTCACGCAGGTCTCATTCGCCAGCGACGGCGCCGACTTCGACCCGTGCGTCTCGCGCGATGGCAAGTGGATGGTCTTCGCCTCCACCCAGCATCGCCCCACGGCCGACATCTATGTTAAGCAAGTCGGCGCTCGCGCCGTGACTCAGCTCACCGCTGATCCGGCCAACGACGTCATGCCGGCGCTCTCGCCCGATGCCTCGCGCATCGCCTTCTGCTCCGATCGCAACGGCTTCTGGAATCTCTACGTCGTCAGCGCCAAGGGCGGCCAGGCGGTGCAGCTCACGGCCGAGCGCACGCACGACCTTCACCCCTCGTGGTCGCCCGACGGCAAGCACATCGCCTTCTCGCGCCTGGGTCAGATGAGCGGTCGCTGGGAGCTCTGGGTCATGAACATCGAGCAGCCCGCACAGCTCGAGTTTGTCGGGTACGGCATGTTCCCGCACTTCAACCCCGTGGCCGGCACCGGCGCGGGCGGGTCGGACAAACTCCTGTATCAGCGTGGTCGCGAGCGTGGCGATCGCGCCTTCTCGCTCTGGACCATCGATTACAAGCCCGGCGACGCCGGCAACCCCACCGAGGTCGTCGCCTCGCGCGGGCTCGCCACGATCAACCCCTGCTGGAGCCCCGACGGCCAGTGGATCGCCTACTCGCTGACCACGCCGGGCCAGAGCTCCGCGGGCAAGTCCGACCTCTGGATCGCCAGCGCCGACGGCTCGTCGCGCGTGAATCTCACCGCGGGGCGCTTCGCCAACGCGATGCCCTCGTGGTCGAGCGACAACCGCATTTACTTCGTCTCTAACCGCGCCGGCACCGACACCATCTGGAGCCTGAGCGCCGACAAGGCCCTGGCCGCGGCCAGTGCCTCATCGCCCTCGACCGCCGCCAAGCCTAAATCCGACTCGAAGTCCTCGGCCAGCGCCGAGCAGACTGAGCCGTAACGAAACACCACACCACAGGCTCGCGCGATCGAAAGACCGCGCCGGGCCTTTCAAACTCACCGCGGGGCGGAGTCCCCGTTCGACTCACCTGACTCGATAGGCACGGACGCCATGACAACCGTACACACCATGCTCGCTTTCACCGCGGCACCGCGCTTGCGGGGAATCCTCGTCATGAAGACGATGCTCCTCACTCTGCTCGCTGCCGCCACGCTTTCTACCGGATGCGCCGGCAAGCCGGACGAGCTGACCGCGCCCGAGATGCTTGTTGCACCGTACAACCAGTCCGCGGGCAAGCAGCTCTGGGCCGTCGCCCCGCTCCGCAATGAGTCGGGCGTTTCCACCGTGGACACCTTCGCCATTTCCGATGCGCTCGTCGCTCGCTCGGCAGAGGTCCGCGGCATCGCCTGCCTGCCGCTCAACCGCACCATCGCCGCGATGCGTGCCATGGGCATCAGCTCGGTGCGCTCACCGGCTGAGGCCCGCGCCCTGGCCCGCACGCTCGGCGCGGACGCCATCGTCGTCGGATCCGTGACGGCCTACGACCCCTACGACCCGCCCAAGATTGGCCTGACTTTGGGCCTCTACCCCGCCGGCGGCACCGGATCGACGATCGATACCCGAACGCTCACCGCATCGGGCACCGATGCTGCGACGACGAAGTTTGCCGATCAACCCTCTTCCGTGGCATCCGAGTACCTCGATGCTGCGAATCATGAAGTACTGATCAATCTGCGGCGTTACGCAACGGGGCGGCATCAGGACCAATCGGCCCTGGGCTGGAAGCGGTATACCGCGAGCATGGAGCTGTACACGGACTTTGCCGCGTACTGGTCGCTCTATCGACTGCTCCAACAAGAGCAGCTCCGCATCGGGCTCCAGAACACGGCGCGCAAGTGAACCCCGATCGCTCCGCCCGGCCCGCAGGCCCCGGACGACGGGGGGACGGGCCCCACGGACGGATCGAAACTTCGGAGGTTCCTATGAACACGCTCCCCTGCATCCAAGGCTTCATCGATTACCTGACCAACGAGCGGCACTTCTCCGCCTACACCGCGCGCTGCTACGGCGCGGACCTGCGTCAGTACGTCGAGTTCTTCGCTGGCAACAACCCCACGGTCAACGAGGGCATGGAGCAGCAGGTCTACACCGACCGCGTGAACAAGGCCCAGAGCCGCACGCCCGGCTCGGCCGTCGTGGGCCAGGTCGGCCCCGCGTGCCTGAGCACCAACTTGCTCGACGCCAGCATCGAGAAGATCCGCGAGTTCCTCACGCACCTGGGCGAGATGAATTACTCCGCCGCGACCATGGCGCGCAAGATCGCGACGCTGCGCTCGTTCTACAAGTGGGCCGATCGCCGCGGCATCTGCAACGGCAACCCCATGACCCAGATCCGCACGCCCAAGCAGGGCAAGCGTCTGCCGCGCGCCGTGACGATCGATCAGATCGAAAAACTCCTCGTCACCCCGAGCGACAAGGACGTGCTGGGCATGCGCGACCGCGCCATGCTCGAGACGCTCTACTCCACCGGCATCCGCGTGAGCGAGCTCGTCGACCTCAACCTGGGCGACTTCGAAGAGAACGGCGAAGCGATGCGCGTCCGCGGCAAGGGCAAGCGCGAGCGCATCGTCCCGCTCGGCTCGCACGCGCAGGCCTGCATCCGCAAGTTCATGGGCATGGTCCGCTCCGATCCGCGCTTCGCCCCGCTCTGGTCGAGCAACGACAAGCCGCTGTTCATGAATAAGCACGGCGGGCGCCTCTCGAGCCGCTCGGTCCGCCGCAAGCTCGACAAGTACCTCAAGAGCGCGGGGCTCGATCCGAAGATCTCGCCGCACACGCTGCGTCACTCCTTCGCGACGCACCTGCTGGAAAACGGCGCCGACTTGCGTTCGGTGCAGGAGCTCCTGGGCCACCAGAGCCTGAGCACGACGCAGGTCTACACGCACCTGACGACGCAGCGCCTCAAGAACGCCTACGACGATCATCACCCGCGCTCGCAGGCGGGATGAGCAAGCCAAGAGGGATGAGGTTCTAGGTTTTGGGGACTAGGCAGAGATACAAAGACAACCACCCGAGCCCGCGAGCAATCGCGGGCTCTTTGTCTTTTTGCCTAGAACCTAAAACCCAACCCCTAAAACCTCTTGCCTCTCTCAGCCCGCCATCTTCACCGCGCCCGCCTCATCCTGAGCGATGCTCAGGCCCGAGTCGAGCTTGGTCATCTTGAGCAGGCCTCGCAGGTTGTCGTTGAGGCCGTAGAGCACGAATTTGCCCTTGTTGGCCTTGGCGAGCTGGTGCAGCGTGATGAGCAGGCCGAGCCCGACGCTGGCGAGTAGTTGCACGTCCTGAAAGTTGACGACGATGTGCCAGCGGTACTTGCTGGCGACGTCGGTGAGTTCCTTTTGCAGGATGGGCGCTTCGTACTCGCCGATCTTTTCGCACTTGATGCGTGCGACCGCCACCATGCCCTGGGCCGTCGCGGAAAGGTGGGTGGAGTCAAACATGGCCCGAGTATAGCAAATCCGTAAGCTTCGATCGGCCACTGAGTTCGCTCAGGTTTCAGTGGTGCCGAACAACCTCGATCGGCACCGATCGCCCGGTCGAATCAACCAGCACCATCACGAGCGTGGCGCTGGTCACGGGCACGATCTGCTGCGTGTCAAAGCGCTCGGCCTGCACATCAACCTCGATCGTCACGCTCGTGCGCCCGACCTTGACGGTCTTGGCGTAAAAGTTCACCACGTCGCCCACGTGCACGGGGCTCTTGAACTCGACGCGATCGACCGCGACGGTGACCCACTTGCCGTTGGCGTGACGCCGCGCTTGCACGAAGCCGGCCTGGTCGATGTACGCGAGAATGACGCCGCCGAAGATGGTGCCGTAGTGGTTGGTATCCCGCGGCATCGTGACGATGCGAAGGGCGAGCTGAGGAGTACTCGGGTCGAGCGCGGGCATGGTCATGGTGCGAGGATAGATCGCGAGCGAGGCAGACGGGAGAAGGCAGACGGCAGAAGTAAGGCCGAGGCATGCGTTCTCACGCTCCCCGCGTCGGGCAAGGGGGTCCGAAGGAATTGAGCTCGCACAAGTCAATCTGAGTCGGTTTACGTCTGCCGTCTGCCCTCTCCCGTCTGCCCTCCTCCAACCTACCCTCGCCCATGATCGCACCCGACGCACCGCAGCCCAAGATCGAAGACCTCGCCTGGCTCTCGAGCACCGACCTGGTCAAACGTTTTTCCGTCGGCGTCGAGCACTTCGACAAGCGCTCGCTCAAGCTCGACGACCGCCAGCTTGACACGGCGTTTCGGCCTGAGGCGGGCGTGGGCAACTGGCCGGTGCGCGTGTTGCTTGGTCACTTGGCCGACGCGGAGCTTTCGTTCACGCAGCGCATGCGCCGCATCATCGCCGAGGACGCGCCGACGCTCGAAGCGTGGGACGAGAACGCCTTCATCGACAACCACCTCTATGGCAAGCCCGACGGGCCCAAGCTCCCCATCGCGCCGTACATCGCGACGATCTTCACGCTGCGCAAGTGGATGGGCGAGTTCTTGCTCACGCAGCCCGAGAGCGCGTTCCGGCGCAAAGGCCTGCATTCGGTGCGCGGCGAGATGACGATGCGCACGGTGCTCGAATACGACACCTGGCACCTCGAGCACCACGCGTGGTACCTCAATCGCAAGGTCGCGAAGCTCGCGCTTCCCGGGATGTGATCAGGTCACGGCCTGGCGCTTGCAGACTTTGAACGCCGAAAGCCGGCGAGGGCGATCAGCACGATCGTCATGCCTCCCGCGCCGATCGAGATGCCGGGGACGGGTCCAAAGGCGTTGATGCCCGCCCAGCAGGCGATGCCGAGAATGAAGCCGACGAGCGCGAGCGTGCGGACTGTTCGTGTGGTCATGGTGGCGCTCCTGCGACAGCGTGTTTGGGAGTACCGCGATTCGGGTTTCGGCCATCACCGCGTTGGTACGCTCGTCCGATGCTCGCAGGCGATATGCTGACAAATCCATGGTCGCATCGATTACCATGTACCGATGTCCACCACCCCGCCACCGGCCGATGCCACCATCCTGATGAACGCGGCCGCAGGCGGGGACAAAGCCGCAGCCGACCAACTCCTGCCGCTGGTCTACGAGCAGCTTCGCAAGGCGGCGCAGTTGAGCATGGCCAGCGAGCGCCCCGGGCAGACGCTCTCCGCCACCGCGATCGTGCACGAGGCGTATCTGAAACTCGTCGGGCCGCGCCAGGTGGCGTGGGCGGGTCGGGCGCACTTTTACGCCGCGGCGGCGCAGTCCATCCGGCGCATTTTGATCGATCACGCCCGGTCGCGGCAGCGGTCCGGCCGCGCGTCGGCCGCGTCTTCGCCATCGGAGCCATTCTCCCTGCTCAGCGTGGCCGATCTCGCATCTGAACAAAATTGTGACCAAATCGTGAGGCTCGATGACGCCCTCAGACGCTTGGAGTCGGAAGACCCCGATGTGGCTCAGGTCGTTCGGCTCCGGTTCTATGCGGGGCTGAGCGGCGAAGAAACCGCGTCGGCTCTGGGCAGATCACCAGCCACGGTGGACCGTGACTGGGCTTGGGCAAGGGCATGGCTCTTTAGGCAACTGCGCGCCGAAGACGCTTCCTGACAGCGCTTCGTGCGAATCGAACATGAGCACCGATCGCCTGAAAATCCGCGAGATCTTTGACCAGGCCCGGCACTTGCCGCGTTCAGCGCGAGCGGCGTTCCTCGACGGCTTGACCGGCCTCGACCCCGCCGCCCGTGCACAGATCGAGGACATGCTCGCGGCCCTGGACGACGCGGGCCAATTCCTCGCCCAGCCCACGCAGGATCAACCGGCTGGTGTCACCAAGCTCATCGCATCTCCGCAAGACCCGACCATCATCACGCCGCTGCGCGAGGGCCCCGGAACACGCATCGGTCCGTACAAACTGCTCCAGGTCATCGGCGAGGGTGGCTTCGGCACCGTCTTCTTGGCCGAGCAGGAACGCCCCGTGGTGCGCAAGGTCGCGCTCAAGATCATCAAGCTCGGCATGGACACTCGCCAGGTCGTTGCTCGCTTCGAGCAGGAGCGACAAGCACTGGCGATGATGGACCACCCGTCGATCGCGAAGGTCCTCGACGCCGGTGCCACCGAGACCGGGCGGCCCTACTTCGTCATGGAGCTTGTCAAAGGCGAGCCCATCGTCGAATACTGCGACAGGCAGAGCCTCAGCATCCAACAGCGCCTCGAGCTCTTCGCGCAGGTCTGCGCCGCGGTCCAGCACGCGCACACCAAGGGCATCATCCACCGGGATATCAAGCCCAGCAACATCCTGGTCTCTACGCAAGACGGCCGCCCGCACGCCAAGGTCATCGACTTCGGCATCGCCAAGGCCACCGCCAGCAAGCTCACCGAAAAAACGCTCTTCACCGAGCACCGCCAGCTCATCGGCACGCCCGAGTACATGAGCCCTGAGCAGGCTGAGGGCTCGCTCGACATCGATACGCGCACCGACGTCTACTCACTCGGCGTGCTGCTGTACGAACTGCTTACCGGCACCACGCCCTTCAGCGGCAGCGAACTCCGCTCGGCGGCCTATGCCGAGATTCAACGCATCATCCGCGAAGTCGAGCCCCCCAAGCCCAGCACGCGTCTGAGCGCCAATGCCGACACGATTGCAAGCGTCGCCGCAAAGCGCCAGACCGAGCCCAAGCGCCTCGGCTCCACCGTGCGCGGCGAGCTCGACTGGATCGTGATGAAGGCCCTCGAGAAGGACCGCCAGCGCCGGTACGAAACCGCGAGCGGCCTCGCCCTGGACATCCGCAGGTACCTCGCGGGCGAGGCCGTCAACGCCGCTCCGCCCAGCGCCGTCTACCGATTCAAGAAGTTCGTCCGGCGCAACCGCGCGATCGTGACCTCCGGTTCTGCCGTGGCGGCCGCGCTGCTCATCGGCGTCGTCGCGTTTGCCTGGCAGGCGCACGTCGCCCGCGCCCAGCGCGACCGGGCCGTTTCGGCCGAGGCCCAGACCGCGCAGCGCGCCGAGCAACTTCGCACGGTCGCTGAGTTTCAGGCCGGGATGCTCGAGCAGATCGACCCGACCAACGCGGGCATCAAGCTGATGAAGGACATCCGCGAGAATCTCGATGCGGCCCTGGCCCAGGCCAAGCCCCCGATCACGCCCGAAGAGCGCTCGCGCCGGGTTGGAGCACTCGAGGGCGAACTGCGGAACGTGAACGCCACCGACGCGGCCCGGCAGATGATCGATCGCACGATCCTCAAGCCCGCGATCGCCGCCATCGACGCCCAGTTCAAGGATCAACCCGCCATCGACGCGCAGCTCCGGCAAACGCTCGCCATCCGGTACCAGGAGCTCGGGCTTTACGAATCGGCCTTGCCGCTCCAGACCAGCGCGCTCGCAACGCGCCAGCGGCTCCTTGGTGACGAACACCCCGACACGCTCGCGTCACAGGCCCAGTTGGGTTCGCTCCTTCACGCCCAGGGCAAGCTCCAAGAGGCTGAGCTCGCCACCCGCGGCGCGCTCGAAAAGCGTCAGCGTCTTCTCGGCGCCAATCACGCTGACACGCTGACATCCATGAGCAACCTGGCGCTCGTGCTTCAATCGATGGGCAAACCGGCCGAGGCTGAGAAGCTGCATCGCGAAACCTTGGTCGCTCGGCGCAAAGTGCTGGGCGACAATCACCCCGACACGCTCGGCTCGATCAGCAACGTGGGCTTCGCGCTCAGCGCCCAAGGCAAGATGTCCGAGTCCGAACCCTTCTACCGCGAGGCACTCGAACGCATGCGGCGCGTACGAGGCGAAGAGCACCCAGATACGCTCCTGGCCATCAATAACCTCGGGTTCTTGCTGCAGGGACAGGGGAAGAACGCCGAGGCGGAGCCGCTCTTCCGTGAGTGCCTCGACAAACGCCGGCGCTACCTGGGCGATGAGCATCCCAACACGCTCAACTCCGTCAACAACCTGGGCATGTTGCTGCAGGCCTTGGGCAAACTCGCCGAAGCCGAGCCATACATCCGCGAAGCGCTCGACAAGCGCCGGCGCGTGCTGGGCGACGACCACCCGACGACCATCGGCTCGATCAACAACGTGGGCCTGCTGCTCAGGGCCCAGGGCCGGTTGGATGCCGCCGAGCCTTACCTGCGCGAGGCGATGGAAAAGTACCGCCGCGTCGTAGGCCCCGAGCACCCGAGCACCGTCAACGCCATCAACAACCTCGCTGCGGTCTGCGCCCAGCAGGGCAAGCACCGCGAGGTCCTCGACCTGCTCGAACCGATCGAGGAGCTGGCCCACAAGAGCCTCACCGGCGCCTATGCCACCCGACTGGTGCGATTGCTGATCAACCTGGGCCAAGCCCGCGCAGCGCTCGCCAAGGACGATCCGACCGCGTGGATCAAGGCCGAGGCCAACTTGCTGGAAGCGCACAGCATCTGCACCACCGTCCGCGGCCCCACACACGCCGACACACGCCTGTGCGCCAAGAACATCGCCGACTTCTACGCCGCGTGGAATGCCGCCGACCCAGCGAAGGGGCACGACGCCAAGTCCGCCGAGTGGCGCGACAAGAGCACTCCGCCTCAGTCCCCATCAAGCACTCCCACAAACCAACCGCCAACAACCCAACCGAAGTGAACATGACAGACACACGTCGCACGCAGAACCAGCCGATTCGCACTCCGTAGTTTCGTAGCCGGCGAGCACCGATCGATCGCAAGCACGCATCGCCCGACCAGACTCCCCCGGCACATCAAACAAGCGCGCACCCAAGCGCAATCAAACAGGAAAAAACCCACGACCGTCGTGGGCCAGGTGTTCTTTTCGCTACTTTTTTAGGAGATTCTCGTGAAGATGAAGTTGAACAACGTTCTCGCCGCCGTCTCGTGCCTCGCCGTGCTCGCCGGCACGTCCGTCGCCAGCGCCGCCGGGCCCAACGATCCCAACACCACCGCCAACAAGCTCGTCGAGCAGTGCGCCAACCTCAAGAAGGGCGACAAGGTGATGATCTCGGGCCGCCCCTCGGACATGGCGCTGCTCGAAAGCCTCGCCGTTCAGGTTCGCAAGGTCGGCGCGTTCCCGATCATCAGCGTCAGCACCGATCAGCTTGCACGTCGCATGTTCGACGAAGTCCCAGCCGAGTTCGATTCCCAGACCGACGCGCTCGGCCTCAAGCTCGCCGAGACCCTCGACGCCACGATCACCGTCGAGTCCATGGAGAACCCGGCGCTCTTCGCCGGTGCTTCGCCGGCGCGCATGGCCGTCCGCGCCAAGGCCGGGATGCCCGTCATGGAGACCATGCTCAAGAAAGGCGTTCGCCAAGTCACGCTCGGCAACGGCCTGTTCCCCACGCCCGCCACGGCCCACATGTACGGCGTTTCGACGCAGCAACTCGCTGAGATCTTCTGGGCCGGCGTGAACGTCGACTACTCCGCGCTCGAATCCACCGGCACCAAACTCAAGGGCCTTGTCGAGAGCGGCAAGCAGGTGCAGATCACCAACCCCAACGGCACCGACCTGTCGTTCAGCATCGAGAACCGCTCCTGCTTCGTCTCCGATGGTTCGATCTCCAAGGAAGACCAGGCCAAGGGCGGCGCCGCTTGCCAGGTCTGGCTCCCCGCGGGCGAGGTTTACTCCACGCCCGCGCCCGGCACTGCCAACGGCCGAATCGTCTTCGACCGCGTCTTCTTCGACGGCAAGGAGATCACCGGCGTCGCGCTCACGTTCAAGAACGGCAAGGTGACCTCGATGACCGGTGGGCCCGGCTTCGATGCGATCAAGGCGCAGTACGACGCCGCCGGCGCGGGCAAGGATGAGTTCGCCCTGTTCGACATCGGCATCAACCCCGCGGTCAAGCTCCCTCCCGGCACCAAGCTCCTGTCCTGGGTTCCCGCGGGCATGGTCACGCTCGGCATCGGCGGCAACGTCTGGGCCGGCGGCACCAATGACTGCGCGTACGGATTCAGCGGCTTCATCCCCGGCAGCACCGTGACCATCGACGGCAAGCCCATCGTCGATCGCGGCACGCTCCTCCACTAACCCAACACGGGCCATCGCTCCGGCAAGCCCACCTTGGCCGGCACGCGGTGAATCGTCCATGATCGCGCACCGAGGTGGAAACACCTCGGTTCGCTTTGAAGGGGATCAAAGCCTCAGTCGTCAACCCATGCGCCGGCTTGACACGTTTAGGCGATTGAGCTGAATGGAGCGAACGAGGCAGTCTCTCGAAACGTGCTCGCGTTTTCGCGATCATCCCTCGCTCTCGCTTCGGGCTCGTCAAGCGACACGCCGATCAATCATCATCGGGCACGATCTTGATCTCGGTCACGGCCATGTAGTGGTCGCTCAGTCGCTTCTTGAAATCCCGCGGCGTCCAGCGTTTGGACTCGAGATACCGGTCGCTCATCACCGCGAACTTGTGATCGGCAAACGCCGGTCGATCGCTCGGAACGAAGATGCGGTCCATCGCCCCTTCGCGCCAGTTGGTGCGTTCGCTCTTGGTGTTGAGGTTGAACAGGCCCGCTGAGGCGAACGTCGCGATCACCGGCTCGTTGTCCTTGGTCATGTTCGTGTCGCCCAGCACGATCACGTCTTTGTCTGAGAATTGCTTCTTCACCGCGGGCAGACCGGCGATCAGGTTTTTGGCCTCTTCATCGCGCGTGAGGGCAAAGTCGCCCTGATAGTCGGCCTTCATGTGCACGACGATGATGACAAAGTCGAGCTTGCCCGCGCCGGCGGAGAATTTCATCGCGACCGGCGGCTTGTTCCACAGCCGCGTTTGTGTGCCGCGCATCGGCGGGAGGGGGACGGAGAAACCGTCCGCCTTGGTCTCATCGAGCGGCTTGCCCGCGCTGTCGATGGGTGTGACGAGCTTGGGGTTCCACATCACGCCGGTGAGCTGCTCGCTCGAATCGCGACCGGCGAAGAGCTCATACTTCCAGGTGTCTTTGGTGCGCTGCGCGATGACGGCGATGGCCGCGTCGAGCTCCTTCGAGCGGCGATTGCCCGCGGTGGGCCCGATCTCTTCGAGCGCCAGCACGCTCACGCCTGAGGCGATGATGTAGTCGGCGAGGTCATCGGCGCTCTGCGCAGTGCCGGTCGCGAGGCCCGAGCGCTTTTCAGGATTGCCGAGCCACTCGATGTTCCAGGTGCCGAGCTTGAGCGTGGCGGCTCCGGTGGTCGGGATCGTCGCGGGCGTGCTGCTGGGCGTGGCGATCTTCGGTTCGGGCTTGGCCTCGGGTTTGGTTGGCGGTTTTGGCGCGTCGACGGGTGGCTTACTCGCCTCGGCGCGGGCTGAGCTGGGCAGCTCGCTCGTCTCGGGCGATTGATACGCCCCGGCCTTGGGCGGCTCGGGCTTGACCTCCGGGGGCTTGCCCGTTTCGAGCACGATGCCCGGCTTGATCTGCGGATCGCTCGGCACGCTCGGCTTATTGCCGAGGATGTAGTACGCCGTGGCACCGAGTACGACGAGGAAGACGACGACGCGGATGATCTTGGAAAGAGCTGAACCCATGCGAGGCTCCGGAAGAGTCGGTCATCGTACGGCCGGGGGGCCACGGTCATGCTCGCAGCTTTAGGCGGGCATGACCGTGCGGCGTGGGCGAACGATCGGCCTGATCGATCTCCAGACGGGTACATCTCGGCACGGTCATAGCGGCGCAGAGCCGCCACGATGACCGTGGCACCCGTGATAGAGGTTTCCGACAGTCGACTAAACTTGGGCGATGAAGCGCTGGCGTTCGCGCATTTCGACCGTCGTCGCCGGGATCAGCTTGCTCGCTTGCGTAGCGGTGCTGTTCATGTGGGCACGGAGTCTGACACGGGCGGAGCTTTTGATCCATGATTCGGTGCGCGTGGTGCCGCCGCGGGCTGAGAAGCCAACGCCGGGGGATGGGTTTGCTGATCAGTGGCTGGCTGAGCGGTGCGGCTGGGTTTTTTCGTCGGCACGCGGCAGATTTGAGATCGTGCGATTGATCACCGAGAGCTATCGCCCGAACGAGACGGAGCTCAGCTTCGCGCGCCACGGCCAAGGGTGGCGCTACGACTGGTATCGCCCCGAGACGGAACTGAAGGACAACGGCCCCCACTTTCGCAACATCCTCGACTGGCGCGTGCCGGGGCTGGGCATGTACACGTACGCCGGCGGCGGCGGCACGGGGTACAGGGTTGAGCTGCCGATGTGGCTCGTGGCGATCATCAGCGCGGTGCCGTTCGTGTGGGTGGTGATGCGGCGGCAGCGTGCGAGCAAGCGCCGCGGGCTGGGGCACTGTGTGTCGTGCGGGTATGACATGCGGGGCATTGGCGGTGCGGTTTGTCCGGAGTGTGGGGCGAAGGCGCTCTCATGATCAAGCCCGCTCACACCATTGCGCGTTTTGTAGTGGTGGTCAGCACGGTGGCTCTCGCCCTCACGTCCTGTGCGTGGGTACGGAGCTATTGGTGGCACACTTCGATCGAGCGAGTGGGTGGAAAGTGCACGATTCCGACGATCATCATGCCGGGGATGATGCTGCCCGCGGAAAGACGGGTTGGATTGGAGATCGGTGACGGTGCGTTGAGGTTCGAGTGGGCTGGGGACGATGAGCGTGTGTTCGATGAATTACGAGGGTTCCCCGTTGGCTATCGCAATACATCGCAATGCCATTGGGTGTTTGCAGACAAGCCTGTCATTCCGCCGAACGACGCGTTTGAAGGCGGGTTCGTATTTCGCGAGCCCGTGGACGTCACGCAGCACCAATTCGCTGGCTTCGCGTACACCGAATCGACCCGAAAGCGCACGCATTCGCAATCTTGGACGATCCCTTTGTGGTTCGTTTCGATCGTGCTTGCAACACCCGGCGCAATTGCCGTTCTCCGCTGTGTGCGTCGACACCGACGAACGTTAGCGGGGCTCTGTGCGCATTGCGGCTACGACATCAGTGGGAGCAGCACCGGCGTTTGTCCCGAGTGCGGCCAAGCCTCAGCAAAAGTCTGATACACTCTCTCGCTCAACGAGAGGAACGCCATGGGATATGAAAGTTCGAGTGGGTTTCGGGTGCCGCCACAGTTGATTGTGGGGGTGATCATCGCGTGCATTTCGCTCGTGGGGTATTGCTCGCATCGCGAGCGCAACCCGGTGACGGGGCGCGTGCAGAGCGTGGCGCTCACGCCCGAGCAGGAGGTGGTGCTGGGCCTGCAGGCGGCGCCGCACATGGTGGCGCAGTTCGATGGCGAATCGCGCGATGCCAAGGCGGTTGCGATGGTCAAGCAGATCGGCGCGGAGCTTTTGGCGAACATCGGCGAGCACGCTGATCCGTACCAGTTTGAGTTTCACTTGCTGGGCGATCGCGAGACGATCAACGCCTTTGCGCTGCCGGGCGGGCAGGTGTTCATCACCGAGGCGCTCTACGCGCGGCTCAAGACCAAAGGACAGCTCGCGGGCGTGCTGGGCCATGAGATCGGGCACGTTTTTGCGCGGCACAGCGCTGAACAGATGGCCAAGGAGCAGCTCACGCAAGGGCTCGTGACCGGCGCGGCCGTGGGCGGCGCGGGACGGATCCCGGCGGGTGACCTGGCGAACTTTGTCGGACGATTCACGCTCTTGAAGTACTCGCGCGATCACGAACTGGAGTCGGATCGCCTGGGCGTGCGCTTCATGGCGCAGGCGGGGTACGACCCGCGGGCGATGATCGAGGTGATGACGATCCTTGAGCAAGCGTCGGGCGGGTCGAAGTCGGACTTTGCCAGCACGCACCCGAGCCCGTTGCGGCGGAAGGAGCGGCTGGCGGAGTTGATTGCGCAGATGTACCCCAAGGGCGTGCCGGCGGGGATGCGGCCGTGACTGGCGTTCCGCCGATCGATGGGGTGAAGCTTGGATAAGCACTTGGCGACACGGCGGCATGCGCGGAACTTTGCATTGTCGCTGGTGTCGATTGTACTGTTTGTCGCAATGATCGCTCTCATTACCGATCGCGACGAGGGCTTCACCAACCCAGTTCCGCTCGCGAAGCTGACGGTTCGGCCCGCCGGTCAACCGGCCGCGACTTACATGCTTGAACTCGTCCACGTGAGAGAGTCGCTCTTTAATGTGGCTTACCGAGAGCACGTGGTCATTCAGTACACGGATATCACGTCGGGCAAGCCCGTGGTCGTGAAGCCGAGCCAGGCAGTGTCGGATGAATTGCTGACTCTCGCCTGCGGGCCCGAGCGTAACGACCACGATCGCTGGGGTGGTTACAACATCATCGGTCTTCGCTCACCCCAGCCAGACCCGCGGCGCGAGCTGGCGTGGAAGGCGATCCTGAGCTCGTCGCAGAGCGAATCGCGCGTGTTGGGTCGCGGCGTGGCGAGGCTCGTTGCGTTGGGTGTCGCCGCCGGCGCGGGGATGCTCGCGGTCGGCTACGCGGTTTGGAACCTGATGATGTGGTCGCGCTACAACGACGGATTCACGCGCGTGCAGAACGGTCGCTGCGAGAAGTGCAGCTACACGCGTGAGGGGCTCGACTGGAAAGTTTGCCCTGAGTGCGGCTTGGAATGGAAGGGTTATGAGTGATTTTGCGGGCCGCGATCGTCCCGGGGGAGTGATGCACGGATGCTCGGCAACATGGCCGCGAACGTCGTGAACGTCGCGCGGGGTTTGAGCCAGGTGATGTAATCGTCGAGCCGCGTGAGCAGCGCGTCGTTGTCGACGCGGCGGACGTGGCGCGGCAGGTTGAACCGCGACAGGTCCGTGAACTCCCATGGGTGGAAGTAGTGGTTGACGTGGCTCGTGTGCGCCAGCGTGCGCGCGGCGCAGGATCGGAAGTACCAGCGCGGGAAGTTCTTGAACGCGAGCCAAAACAGCGGCACGCGGAGCGTTGGCGTGACGCTCGCGGGGAGCGTGAGCAGGCCTTGGTCCACGAACGGCACGCGCGGCTTGTCGCGATGGTTGTAGCGCCCGGGGAGCCACGTTGGGTTGAGCGATGAGTCGTAGGCGTAACCGGCGGCGATGATCGCATCGCGCGGCGTCGGCGCCATGCGGGCGCGACGGAAGCCGAGCACTTGGCGGCTGGAGATTGACTCCAGCACGCGTTTGCTCTTGGCGAGGTCGGCGAGTTCAAAGGTTGAGTGCGAGTATTGGTGTGAGGCCAGTTCGTGGCGCGGGTCGAGCGAGCGTACGAGATCGGCGTTTGCCTCCGCAAAGACGCCGGTCATGAAGAAGGTTGCGGGGATGTCGTGCTTGCTGAGCAGCGCGAGGATGCGTTCAAAGCCCTCGCGCCCGATGCGGAGTTGTTCGTCGAGTGTGATGGGCTGGCCGCGCTCGTTGGGGAGGTCGAACTCCTCGACGTCAAAGGTGAGCACGGCGGTTGGGAGCGGCGGGGCCATAGCAACCCATCATTGCATTGGCGCGGACACGGAGCAGGGCGAGGCCCATTTTCAGCGGATCGCGGATGAGCCGCACGTTGGACGCGGCCCGCTTGTGCGAGCGCGAGACGACCGCGTCGATCTCCGCGATCGACCAGCCGTGGCGCTTGGCGATGAAGAGGAATTCGACGTCGAAAGAAAAATCGTTGCGACGCACGAGCGGGAAGACGTCGCGCGCCACGCGCGTGCGCATGCCCTTGAGCCCGGCCTGCGTGTCGTCGAACGGGAGCGCGAGAATGAGCTTGGCGAGGGTGTTGAAGCCGTGGCCCAGGATGCGGCGGAGCGTGCGCGTGCCGGGCTTCTTGGCCGACTCAAGCCCGCGCGAGCCGATGACGACATCGGCGTTTTCGAGGGCGCTGACGAGCTTGGGCAGGTGGTCGAGTGAGTACGCGAGGTCGCCATCGGTGAAGAGGAAAAGCTCGCGCGTGCAAGCGAGGGCGGCGGCCTTGATCGCGGCGCCCTTGCCTTGGTTGGTGCCCTGGCGGTGCAGCGTGATCCGCTCGCGCAGCACGCTGGGCAGTGCGGCGATGAGGGACTCAAGCCGAGCGGCGGTGTCGTCGCGCGAACCGTCGTCGACGAAGGTAAAGTGGTAGTTGGGGCTCAGCGCGGCGAAGATTCGCACGGCGTCGAAGGTCGCAGCGACGTTCTCAGATTCGTTGTAGACCGGCAGCGCGACCTCGACACTCACCAGCGCGGGCGCGGCGACCTCGACCGGTTTGACCGGCGTCAGACTCGATGTCGTCACGGGCTCGGTCATCGTGGGCACGGGCGTGGGGCGCGAAAGAATCGCGCAGAACGGCCCGCGCGAGCGTCAAACTCTAGGGGTGGGCGGCGTGCGCTGCCATCGCGCCAGCGTTGCCCAGATCAACACGGGTGTGATGACGGCGAGCGTCCAGGCGATGCCGCCGACTTCGCGCCACCATCGCACGCCGGCGTCGAAGGCTCGCCCGCCGGGTGGAAGATGAAGCGCGGCCATGAGTGCGATGAACGCCAGGAGAATCGGAACGCGCCCGGGTTTGGCCGAGCGCATTGGCATCAGCAGCGCGAGCATGAGCGCCAGCATCGGCATGAGCAGCACGAGGTGGCGCGGGTTGGTCTGAGGCGAGAAGGCCAGCGCGAGCGTGAGGATGCAGGCGAGCTCAAGGGCGAGTGTGCCCGCGAACGGCGGCGCGAGTTGCAACGGCGCTTTGGGCCAGAGCCAGAGCGGCGTGCGCCGGCGGTAATAGGCGAAGGCGCAGATTCCTGCGACGATGAGGCCGATCACGCCTGCGATGAGGAGTCCGGTGCGTGCGTGCTCGTCCTGGTTCACAACACCTGCGCGGGTGAAGGAATCGCCGTGGAGCCAGCGCGCGATCGTGCTGGGGATCGAAACGGAAAAGTGCGAGGTGATGGTCTCAACGTTGGCGGCCTGCTGGCCCGAGGTGTCGGCACCGGCGAGGCGTTCCATGCCGGCGAGGGCGGTGCGCCAGTGCGCGAGGTTGGTGCTCCAGCCGTTGTAGGTCGCGGGGAGCAGCGCGAAAGCGATGATGCCGACGAGTGTGAATGCGGCGGCCGTGAAACGCCGACGGATGATGAGCCAGGGGATCAGCACAAGCGGGAGATACTTGATGTTGATGGCAAGGCCCAGCGCGAGACCCGCGAGCCAAGGGCGTTTGTCGAGCTGGTGCAGGGCCAGCGCGCAGCAGAAGACCAGGATGATGTTGGTCTGCCACATCTGCGTCTCGCCTTTGAGCTTGTCGAACATCACGAGCGACAAGGCGCCGGCGAGAATGGCCGAGAGCCAGCGGCGGTTTCGAGCGAAGACCCGGCGCTCGACGGCGCGGGTGATCAGCGCGATCGAGCCAATGCAGAGCGCAAGGTTGGCGATGAGGGCAACAAACTCCGCGTGCATGCGCGTGAGGCCCGCGAGGGGCAGATAGAGAAACGCGAGCAGAGGCGGGTAGATGTACCCGCCGGTGCCGGAGGCGTAAACATCGCCCCCGCCGGCCATGGCGCGGGCGGCGTCGTAGAAGTGGCGGAAGTCACCGGTGTTTTTGCCGATGCGGTTGAGGCCGTTGGTGAGCAGCAGGAGGAAGCAGACCGACATCGCGACGATCGCGGCGATGAGGAGCGGCTTGTACCAGCGGCGGAGAGGCATGGGGCGAGGGTAGCAGAAACGGCTTGTTCGGCGAGACAGCTCAACGATCGATACCGCCACGGTTGTGCGTGCGCCCAACAACCCACCCCAACCCCTCCCACGGGGAGGGGCTTTGTGACTCGTTTTCTTGCGTCGGGCCGATATAGTGGGCACTGTTCGCCAGCGGGGATCGGATGCCCGGCGGCGGACGTGGGTTGTGTGCCGACAGAGTGGGCGCCTTGGTGCCATGGAGGGCCTGGCGATGGTTGCGAGTGAAGCTGCACTGATTGAGGGTCCCGTGAAAGAAAAGAAGAACGCGGCTCCGCGCGCGACGGCCGAGACGATGGCCGCCAAGCAGCGGGATATTTCCGTTTCAGAGTTTTTCGCCAAGAACCGGCACCTGCTGGGGTTCGACAACCCGCGCAAGGCGCTGCTGACGACGGTGAAGGAAGCGGTCGACAACTCGCTCGACGCGTGCGAGGAGGCGGGGATCCTGCCCGACATCACCGTGGTGATCGAGGACCTCGAGCCCAATCGCCCGGCGAGCGCCAAGCAATCGCGCTATCGCATCACGGTCTGCGACAACGGGCCGGGCATCGTGCGCAAGCAGGTGGAGAATGTCTTCGGGCGCTTGCTCTTTGGCTCGAAGTTCCACCGGCTGAAGATGAGCCGCGGGCAGCAGGGCATCGGTATCTCGGCGGCGGGGATGTACGGGCTCATCACCACGGGCAAGCCGATGGTGATCCACACGCGCCCGGGCGCGCACAAGCCGGCGCACCACATCGAGCTGGCAATGAACACCAAGACCAACCGGGCCGAGGTCACGGTTGATGATGAGACGGAGGATTTTCCGCCCAAGCGCCTAGCGACGGTGAACCCGAGCGTGCGCGAGCTGGTGGACGCCGGTACGTTTTTGAGCACGAAGGACTACCCGACCGGCACGAGCGTGAGCATCGAGCTCGAGGGCAAGTATCAGCGCGGGCGCGGGTCGGTCGATGAGTTTTTGGAATTGACGGCGATCGCCAATCCGCACGCGAAGATCACCTTCGTGCGGCCGACGCGTGAGTCGGGCGAGGAAGAGGATGTGCCGCTGCTGAGAAAGTCGCAGAAGGCTGACTACAGCGGGCAGTCGGAAGAGTCCAAAGAGCCCGCCGCGCAAGCGGAGAATTCAGCGCCCGTCGTGACGCAAGACTTGGGTGGCCTGGTCGTCTTCCCGCGCGGCGTGAATGAACTGCCGCCGGAGACGAAGGAAATCCAGCCGCACCCGCGCGGCGTGGAGCTGGGCACGCTCTTGCAGATGCTCAAGGACTACGAGCTGACCGACAAGGGCGGAACGCTCTACACGTTCTTGCAGGAGAAGTTCTGTCGCGTGTCGGCGCAGACGGCCAGCGCGATGTGCGAGAAGATCGGCGTGACGTCGCGCACGAAGGTGAGCGACATTGAATCGCCGCAGGCGGAAAAGCTATTTAAGGAATTCCAAGAGGCGAAGCTCGCTCCGCCCCCCACTGATTGCTTGGCACCGATCGGCGTGCGGCAGCTGTTGGCGGGCATGCTCAAAGGCGTGCGGGCCGAGTTTTACGCGGCCAGCTCGCGCGAGGCGGAGGTCTATCGCGGTCGGCCATTCCAGATCGAGGCGGCCATCGCGTTTGGTGGCGAACTCGCGACGGAGGATTCGTGCCGCGTGATTCGCTTTGCCAATCGGGTGCCGCTGTTGTTCCAGCAGAGCGCCTGCTCGAGCTTCAAGAGCGTGAGCGAGACCAACTGGCGGAACTACGACCTTCAGCAGCCGCGTGGGAGCGTGCCGATCGGGCCGCTGGTGATCATGATCCACATGGCGAGCGTGTGGGTGCCGTTCACGAGCGAGAGCAAGGAAGCGATCGCGGATTACGACGAGATCCGCAAGGAGATGAAGCTCGCGCTAATGGAGTGCGGGCGAAAGCTCGGCACGTACCTGCGTAAGCGCGCCAAGATGCGCCGCGAGAGCGAACGGCGCGATGTGTTCGAGCGCTACATCGGCGAGATCACCAAGGCGGTGAGCGCGATCAACGGCACCGACGCCAAGAAGCTCTACGCGGCCTTGCAGGAGCAGGCGAAGAAGCGCACGGCCATCGCGGACTTGCAGCTCGATGAGGATGGCAAAGCGATCAAGGATGAGGACCCGGCGGATCAGGAGGGCGTGATCATCGTCGAGGCACCGGGTGCGGGCAAGCTGGATGCTGGCAAGCCGATCAAGCCGCACGGGATCAAGACGCGCGGCGGGGATGATGACATTCCTGGTGCGACTCAGAGCAAGGCCGAGAAGGCGATGCTCAAGGTCGCGGCCACGCGCGAGGATGATGAGCCGGCGCTGATTGATACCAAGCCGGTGGCGCGGGCTTCGCGCTCGGGTAAGGGTGAGAAGAGCAAGCCATCACGCGAAGGCGCGAAGAAGAGCGATGAGGCGAAGGTGAAAGGCAAGGAGGATGGGAAGGCTGGTGCGAAGAGCGCTGGCGCTGGCAGTTCCCTCGCTCACGCTTCGGGCTCTGATTCGCCGGCGAAGAAACCCAAGCCCAAGATGCGGCTCAACCCCAAGACCGGCAAACTCGAGCCGGTCGATGATGGGCCGGGGCTGTTCTAAGCGTTCGTGACGATCACACTCAGGAGCCTCTCGATGCGAAACTCTGCGCGAACGTTGATCACCTTGGCCGCGGCCCTTTGCGTGCTGGCGGGGTGCGAGAACAAGATCACCAAGGCCAACTTTGACACGATCACGCAGGGCATGTCGCAGCGCGAGGTCGAGAAGCTGCTGGGGACGAAGGGCTTTGATGAGACGGCGCCGAGTCTGAACGTGGGCAGCACGGGGATCGATACCAAAAACTCAAATCAGCAGGTGATTCGGTACTCGGGCAAGGACGGAGCGATCGTGGTGACATACCGCGATGGCAAGGTGTTTGAGGCGACGCCGGTGGGGCTGTGAGGCCAGGGCCGATCGCACGTTGAGTGTTGGTTTGTTTGTGCATGAGAGTTCAATCCCTCGCAGGTCGAGGGCGTACGCAAGGTGAAGGCAACCATGGCCACCAAGACCAAATCCGGCAGCAAGCGTGAACGCGACCAGAAGACGATCGGCAAGATCGTCGAATTGGCCGACAACGTCTCGAGCAATGTCTTCAAGGGCAAAGAGCCCAAGATCGACATCCCCACGCGGGCCAAAAGCAACACGATCTGGAACAAGAAACGCGGCATCCTCGAGATGGGCGACGCCACGCAGGATCGGTTGCTGTTCAATCTCAACCAGGCCAAGCAGTTCATGCAGACGCTCTTGCACGGCAACTCGGTCCGCGAGCTGATCGCAGCGGACAAGACGCTGAGCTTGCGTGGTATGTTTTACAAGGGCCTGCACACCGTCGCGGGCACAAGCGAAAAGACCTTTGGCGACCAGGAAGAGTCCGACGGCATTCTCGAAGACCTCGAGGTCTCGCTCGGCTCGCTACGTGAAGAGCTGCACATCTACGCGAAAAAGCGCGGCACGATGGTGGGCAACATCACGATCGTCGACAACGGCGACGAGATCGATTGCCGCCGCATGGGCACGGGCGGGTACGCGATCCCGGGCATCGTCGAGCCCGACGTGATCCAGTTCAAAAAGTGCGAGGCGAAGTTTGTGCTGCACGTGGAAAAGGACACGGTCTGGGGCCGCTTCAACGAAGACCGCTTCTGGGAAAAGCACAACTGCATCCTGACCGAGGGCTCGGGCCAGCCGACCCGCGGCGTGCGCCGCTTGCTGCGCCGGCTTAACGAAGAGCTCGGCCTGCCGATCTACTGCCTCCTCGATTGCGACCCGTGGGGGCATTACATCTACAGCGTCATCAAGCAAGGCTCGATCTCGCTGGCGTTCGAGTCTGAGCGCATGGCTGTGCCGGAGGCGAAGTTCATCGGCATCCGCGCGAAAGACTACAAGGCGTGCGAGCTGAGCGACGACGTCAAGATCGAGCTCAACGACAACGACATTAAGCGTGCCAAAGAAATCGCGGCCTACCCGTGGTTCGAGGGGCACAAGGGTTGGCAGAAAGAGATCGAGGGCCTGCTCAACAACGGGTTCAAGATGGAAGTCGAATCGCTGATCACCAAGGACATCAGTTACGTGACGGAGGAGTACGTGCCGCAGCGGTTGAAGGCGAAGGATTGGCTTGAGTAAAAGACTTTCAGCACAGAGAACATGCAGAGTAGTGCAAAGGGGTTCAAGACGCGGTGTTTTGAACCCTTTGTCTTTCTGATTTGCTCTATGTCCTCTGTGAACGCGGACTACCGCCTCAGCTCCTTTTCGAAACCTGCTCTGGTCACCCCGCGTTATCTCGCGAGAAACGCAGAATCGCACTCCGCCGCGCCAAAAAAAAGAATGATTCCTTGCCCAAGCGGAACGATTCCCCTTGGGCAAGGAATGACGCCGCACGGGCGCGGGAGCGTGTGTAATAGCGGTGGCGACGCAAGGTTGAAGCGAACTGACCAGCTTTACAGAGCAACAGCCGCTCAAATTGACTATTTCTTCAGAGACTTTGCGACTTCTGAGAGCGCTCGGGCGAGCGGAAGGGGAATCCCCGAATCCGGCTTGCGAGATGGATCACCCAGACGCGCAAGCCGCTCGATCAGCGCTTCTGATTTGATTCCCTGCGCCTGCAGAGAAACGGCTAGCCGCGCCATCAGCAGTGTCCGACCGAGTTCGTCGGCTTCTTCATAGGGCTCGTCGGCGTGCTTAAGACTCCGCAGAATCGAGGTGATCCCAATGGTCACGAGTGATACACCGAGGACGAGCAGCGCGTACGTAAACGGCGCAATGAGCTTAGATGCCGATGACAAGCCCTCTGTAGCTTCCTTAGTCTTATCAGCGATGCTGCCGCCGTTCTTGCTGAGTTCGGCCAATGCTCCAGACGCACGACCAAGTTCTTCGAGCTGCGCTTTCGCGACGCTTACCACGCCCCCAGCCGCACTGGCGTCCGTAACTGATTTCTGTATAGCTTGAATCGACTTGGCGTGAGCTTGAAGAGCCGTCAAGATTTCCTTAATCGCCTTGACACTATCAGCTTCAGCTGATGCTGGACCTGAGCCTTGCTTAGTCGCATTTCGTTCCAGCCACGCCTGCACCTGCCTTGTAACCATCTCCATGGAATCAGGGGACGCAAATACTCCGCCGAATCGGGCTGTATCCACGGAACTCTTGAGTTCCGCGTAATGGGACCCAAGCGAGTTAACTGCAGCTGAAGCCGTATCGAGCTTAGCCAAGTCCGCCGTGAGCTTCGTGCCTTGGCTGATAAGTGTCGCTGAGAGTTTCTGAAGTTCTGTAGCGGCCTTGTGTTCAACGGCCGTGGCGACGTACGATGAGAAGATGGGAACAACAAGCAGATTGGCAAATAGTACGAGCACTCCAAAGAGCAGGAAGCCGACGCCCGCCTTCCATCTACGATCTTGAGCGGCCGCGCGTTGTTTGCGTCTGAGTTTGGCTAAAGGATCACTCCTGCTGACATGCGCATTGATCGCATCGTCCACCGCAATGTTCAAATCATCCGTGTAGCACTTCACCAAGTGTCGCCGAAACTCGGGAGCCCACTTCGCAGGCAAGGATTCTCTCAGACTCCGAGCGGATTCACCCTTGAGATCAGCCGCTTCACCGATTTCCAGAAGCGGCACGATGTCCGCACGAGCAAGCTCCAGCAGTTCATCGCTCAGCTTGCCGGCAATCTTTGCGAGGCGGGGATCTGTAGACAGTGAACGACTGATGATTGGTGCCAAGAGAGACCTCCTCAATCAAGCGGGGCGTGTCGCTTACCCCAACGCGCGCCCCTGACCTGACGGCTCGGTGACAGATCCATGCGGTCTTCGGAGTCTACCAGATCGCCGGGGACCGTTCGGCATCACTCGCCACCCGTGCTACCGAAGTCGCGGCTTTGGGCGACTTCGGTGCGGCCTCATCTCTCGCGCACGCGATCCCAGGCACCGAAGTCGGTCAGAGCACCGACTTCGGTGGCACGACGGCTCGATGCCTCGCTGCCCGCCTCGCTCGATGCCTAGCTGCCTCGATGCCTTCCCCCCGTATACTCGGGCATCATGACCACCGCCGCCTCTCGCCCGTCGCACGCTGCTCCGTCTCAGAACTCCCCCCGCGGGCCGTACAAGCGGGTCTTGCTCAAACTTTCGGGTGAGTCGCTCGGTTCGGGCTCGGCGGGTGGCGGGCTTGATCCCAAAGAGATCGAGCTGATCGCGCAGGAAGTCAAGCTCGCGCACGACACCGGCGTGCAGATCGCCATCGTCATCGGCGGCGGCAACTTCATTCGCGGGGCCCAGCTGGCGAACCTTGGCAAGATCCATCAGGCGACGGCCGACCACATGGGCATGCTCGCGACGATCATCAACGGCCTGGCCCTGCGCGAGGGGCTCAAGGCCGCGGGGCTCGATTGCCGCGTGATGAGCGCGATCGAGGTGCGCGCGGTGGCCGAGCCGTTTATCCGCGGGCGGGCCAACCGTCACTTGGAAAAAGGACGCGTGGTGATCTTGGTTGCGGGCACGGGCAATCCCTTCTGCACGACCGACACGTGCGCGGCCCTTCGTGCGATGGAGCTCGATTGCCAGGTGATCCTCAAGGCGACCAAGGTCGACGGCATCTACACCGCCGACCCGAAGAAGGACAAGAACGCCACGCGCTACGACACGATCACCTTCATGGACGCGATCACCAAGAACCTCAAGGTGATGGACATGACGGCGTTCACGATGTGCCAGGAAAAGAGCCTCCCGATCGTGGTGTTTGACTATCACACGCCGGGGAACATCAAGCGCGTCGCGATGGGTGAGGCGATTGGCACCGTCGTGCGCGGCTAACGCTCAACGCCCGGCCAGCGCCCCGCGGAAGCTCAGCTCCAGCTTCGTCTCGGCCGCCTTGGTCGGATCGATCTTTTCCGGCAGGATCACCGAGAACATCGACCCGCGGCCAAGCTCCGAATCGACGTGAATCTCACCCTGCAGCAGCAGCGTGAGCTCCTTGCAGATCGCCAGGCCCAAGCCTGTGCCCGAGTGCTTGCGTGAGACGCCGGCATCGAGCTGTGTGAACTTTTGGAAGATCTTGTCCTGATCGCTCTTGGCGATGCCCGGGCCGGTGTCGAGCACGCTGACGCGGTAATGGTCGAATGACTCCGCCCCGCGCGCAGGCAAGCGTTCGACACGCACCGTGACCAGCGCGGGCCGCGGCTCAGGGCCGACGGCGCCATTGTCAGAGAGCTCTGCGAGCATCACACGCTCGGCGTGCTGCTCAGCGGCGCTGGCGGTGAACTTGATCGCGTTGGAGAGCAAGTTGAAGAGGATCTGCTGGAGCTTGCGCGCGTCGGTCAGGATCAGCGGCGACTCGCCAGCGTCGGTCGTTTCGAGCTTGAGCTCGACTTGGCGCTTGTCGGCCACGGGCTTCATCATCGCTACGAGCCCCTCGCACGACTCTCGCAGATTCACCGACGTGACATGCATGTCGACCTTCCCCGCATCGACCTTGGCCATTTCCAGCAGGCCGTTGATGAGGTCGAGGAGCGAACGCCCCGCGCTGAGAATGTTGTCGATGTACCGACGCCGCTTGGCGATCTTGGCCGGGTCCTCCCCCTGCTGCTCGTCGCGGTTGGCCGTCTCTTCGAGGAGTTCGGCAAAGCCCAGGATCGAATTCAGCGGCGTGCGCAGCTCGTGCGTCACATTGGCGAGGAACTCACCCTTGAGCTTGGCGCTTTCGTAGAGCGAGGTGTTGCGTTCCGACAGTTCACTCAACTTCTGATCGAGCGAGCTGTTGATCGCGCGGAGCTGACTCTGCCCCGCAGCGATCGCTTCGAGCATCGCGTTGAACGTCTCGGCCATCTCCTGAAACTCGTCGCCCGTCTGGATGCTCGAGCGCACATCGAGATTGCCCGCGCGGGCCTGCTCCGCAGTATCGCGCAGCTCGCGCACCGGCGAGAGAATCACCTTCGACGTAATCAAGTAGAACACCAACACCGCCAGACCCAGCGCCAGAAAACCCGCGCTGAGCAAGAAAATCGTGTTGACCAGCATCCCCTTGCCCGCGACCGGGCTGGTGCGCGTCAGCACGACCATCCCCTCAAGCTGGCCCTCAGCGTTGCGAAGGGCCTTGGCGTAGTTGTACGAGCGCGTCGTCAGCTCCCACGTGCTGAGCACGTGCTCGCTTTTGTGGATGTCTTTGCCGAGCGTGCGCCACGCCTCGCCCACGAACGGGTTCTTGCCCGAGCCCTCGCCGATCGATTGCGGCGTATAGACCGCGACCGAGCCGTCATCGAGAAAAAGCCGCTGGCCCGCTTGGAATCCCCCCACTTTGCCCGACTCGCCGGGCACGGGCGAACCTTCGAGGCCCGACTTTTTGATCGCCGCTTCCCACACGCGGACCATCTGGCGCGAAGTGTCGAGCTCGCCGTCGTCGACCATCGTGTTCATCCGCACCCACGGCACGGCCAGCGCAGCGACAATGATCAGCACGATCGCGGTGCCGAAGAGCAAAAGACACTTGGTGGCGAGCGATAGACGCCTGAGCACGGAGCGATTGTAGCGGAAAGCCCGGCCAGCCCGCGTGCGGCTCGTTCCTATCATTCGGGCTATGAAACCCGCGGTGTATCTCGAGACCTTCGGCTGCCAGATGAACGAGCTCGATTCGGAGCTGGTCTCGTCGAGCCTGCGCGCCCTGGGGTATCGCTTCACGACCGACGCCAGCGCCGCCCAAGTGGTGCTCTACAACACCTGTTCGGTTCGTGAGCTGGCGGAGCAAAAAGTCTGGTCGCGTCTGGGCGAACTGGCGCTGCGCAAACAGGGCGAGCCGAACCTGGTCGTGGGCGTGCTGGGTTGCATGGCTGAGCGCGAAGGTCAGGCGCTGATCAAGCGCATGCCGGTCGTCGACGTGCTCGTCGGCCCCGGCGAGCTGGACAAACTTCCCGGCTTGCTCGACAACGCCGTGCGCACGCGTCTGAGCATGGATGAACCCGTCGCGCGTCACGGCGAGAAGCCACGCCTGGAGAGCGCTTCGCAAGTCGCACTGCAGGGCAACACCAATCGTCGCAGCGCCACGCTCGCCGCGGCTGCTGATTCGCTCGAGATGCTCGATCTGTCACGCGCCGTCTCGCCCGATGACCACTCGGGCAGCGCGTACGTGCGCATCACGCGCGGGTGCAACAAGTTCTGTACGTACTGCGTCGTGCCCTTCACTCGCGGGGCCGAGGTGCATCGCCCGCCCGAGCACATCATCGACGAGTGCAAGCGATTGGCAGACGCGGGCGTTGTCGAGGTAACGCTTCTCGGGCAAACGGTCAATCACTACCGCTTCGAGCACGGGAGCGCCGTGACCATCGGCGGCGTGGTCCAGCCGCAGAAGGGTCGCGTGTACAAGCAGGGCGAGGACTATCGCGACGCGTACGCCGGCGCGAACGTCACGACGTTTGCCGATTTGCTGCACCAGATCCACGAAAAAGTGCCAGCGATCAAGCGCTTGCGTTTCGTCACAAGCTATCCCAAGAGCTTCGGCGACGATGTGCTGAGCGTGATCCGCCACTCGCCGCGCATCTGCCGGTATCTGCACGTGCCGGCGCAGAGCGGCTCCGACGCGATGCTCAAAGCCATGAACCGCGGATACACCGTGAGTGAGTACCTCGAGTTCATCGATCGCGCCCGTGCACATTTGCATCAGCCCGAGATTGGCCGCCCTCTCACCCTCGCGGGCGACATCATCGTCGGCTTCCCCGGCGAAACCGAAGAGGACTACCACGCCACCGCGCAGCTCCTCGAACGTGTGCGCTACAAGAACTGCTTCATCTTCAAGTACTCGCCGCGCCCGGGAACGGTGGCGATCGACAAGTTCGAAGACGACATCCCCGACGACGTCAAGCGCCGGCGAAACAACGAGCTGCTCGCTTTGCAGAACCGCATCAGCGCTGAAGTCGGCCAGGAGTTCGTCGGCCAGCGACTTGATGTCTTCGTGCAAGGCGTGAGCAAGAAGCAAGCCAAGGCGGCCCGCGCAAAGTCCTCGCCTGGCGCAGTCGGCTTGACGATCGCAGGCAAGGCGGTGGCGTCACAAACCGACGGGCACGGGCATCATCACGATCACGCGCACGACCATGACCACAGCCAAGGCGCGTGCTCGACAGGTGCATCGCACGTTCACGCCGCCGACGTGTCTCTCGCGAACACTGACGCGCACGCAGGCGTGCAGATGTCGGGCCGAACCGAAGGCGATCTGATCGTCTTCTTTGACCTGCCCAAGGGCAAGACGGCCGACGATCTCATCGGCTCGATCGTGCCCGTGCGGATCGAGCGCTCGATGCCGCTGGCGCTACTCGGCACCGTCGAGTAAAGATCAGTCCTGTCGCTCAGCTAAGTAGACCTGGCATTGATGCACCATGCGCACCATGCCTCGGGCGTCGCGGTGCTTCGTGTGCGCGTCGGTCAGATCACGCACCATCTGGTCGTAGCGCGGGCCGCTCTTGGGCACGTACGACGCGCTCGTCGCCCGGCCGATGAAACCCTCAAGATCGAGCGTTTGCGAACTCTCGAACGAGGCCGAGCGATGGTTCACAAACAGCCGCGATGACATGAACGCCTCCGGCACACCGAACGGCCGCGCCGTTGGATGGTCCTGCGACGCCAGCAACACGGCGTCGTTGTAACTCCGCGTCAACGCGTCGGCGTTGTCGCGATCGTTCCACATCAGCACGATGCGCCCACTCGGCACGAGCACGCGATGAAACTCCGCCAGCGCCTTTTCCTGGTCGAACCAATGAAAGGCCTGCGCACAGACAACCAATTGAACCGACCCTTCGGCGAGTCCCGTGCGCTCGGCCGTGCCGTCACGAAACTCAACGAGCTTGTGCGCCTCGGCCGACTCGCGCATCGCCTTGTTCGGCTCGATCGCGATCACGCGAACGCCGCGATCAGCAATGAGCCGCGAACTGATCCCCGTCCCCGCGCCGATGTCCGCGCACATGATCTCGATCGGCGGGCCCAGTCCATCGAGCACGTAATCGATCGCCGATGCCGGATAGCTCGGGCGGAACTTCACGTAATCGCTTGCTCGCGAGGAGAAACGTTCGGTCGGTGCCTGATCGTCGCGCCGCGGCATGCTCATGGTTCATCCCTCGCGTTGCTTGTCGATCTGCTGCTGGGCGCGGCGTTTGGCCGCCAGCAGGTCGCTGGGCTTTTCACTCGGCGACGCGCTCGCGGATCCCGCAACGCCCGACGCCTGCGCTCCCGCGGCACGCTCGGCCTTGCGGCGTTTACGAGCCTCATCCGCAACTTGCTTGGCGTCAGCATCAGACAGCGCAGACACCGCAGACTCGCTCGGTCGCGCCTGCTCGCTCGACTTGCGAAGTGAACCGAGCGTCGCCGACGCGGCGCTCCCGCGCTCAGCCAGCACCTGCGCCGTCTCGCGCACCACGCTCGCGCCGAAGCGCTTGCTCACCAATCGATCCCACGCCAGACGCCGGGTGCCCACATCCAGCACCATCGCCACCAAGGCCCACACAATGAGCACCGGCCACAGCGGCAGGCGCGTCTCGATCGGCGTCAGCTTGCTCCGGTCGTACAACGCGCTCACCGCGAGCTTGGGGTCATCGAACTCGAACACCCGCCCGCCCGTCACGCTCGCGACCTGCTCCACCAGCGTCGCGTTTGATCGCAGCGCGCGAAACTCCTCGCCCCCTGCGCGCACAGCGCCACCCACCACCGGCGCCAGCGCCCGCTCGCCGGTGCCCAATCCCGCGCGCGGCGTCAGCGTCGCGACGTAACTCCCCGCCGCGCGATTGCCCACCGGCACCACGCCCTGATACACGCCCGGCCCCGTCTGCGAGAGCGTCACCGGCAAGCGCGTGCCGTCGGGCGTAAAGACACTCCCCGCAACGCGCAGCCCATCGAGCGGCTCACTCTTTTCGCTCGCGATCTCCAGCCGCAGCTTCACCTGATCGCCCGCGAGCTCAACACTCAGATCGGCGTTGCGCGAGCTTGGCGGACGCGCGATCGATCGCACGACCTGACGCCACAATCGCGCATAACCGGGCCACGCGAGCCAGTCCTTCGCCCACTTGTGCGCGTCGGAAGTGAACGCCGCGACCTGCCCGAGCCCCGCCTGCCAGTGCGCCAGCACCGGCTCGCCCTGATCGGTGACCAGTGCGTACGTCACGCTCTGAGTCTCGGCGTTGTCCTTGCCTGCGCGGGGCTGCGTGAGCGTGAGCCCGCCCAGCGCGGGCATGCTCGCCAGGTCAACGCCCTCCAGCAGCGGGCTGCTCGTGCCCGGCGCGATCGGCACGAACGGCTTCTCGCGGATCATCGGCGTGCGCACCACGCGCACCGCGCGCACAAAGACCTTGGGCAAAGTCCCCGCATCGCGCACGCGGAAATACTCGCCGCGCCCCAGGTCCGCCAGCAGCGCCATGCCCTGCTCGTCGACCTCGTCACCGACCGCGATCGACGAAATCCGGATGCCCTTGGCGTTCATCTCTTGCGCGATCGTGCCCAGACGCTCGCGCCCCTGCGACATGCCGTCGGACATCACGATCACGTGCTTCAGCTCGGCCTTGACGTTCGCGATCTGCGTGAACGCCTCCCGCAGCGCCGGCGGCAAGTTCGTTCCACCACCCGGCGCGAGCGAGAGCACCTTCTGAGCCGTCGCCTCCGGATCGACGTTCTTGCCCAGCGGCTGGACCACCGAGAAGTTTGAGTTGAACTCAATCACGCCGACGAGGTCGGTCTTGTCAAGCGAGCGGATCGCCATGGCGGCGCCGAGGTTGGCGATGTCCTGCTGCGAGCGCGACGAGCCCAGCACGCCGCGCTGCATGGAGCCCGAAGTGTCCATCACAAAGATCACCGCGGTGGATGGGATCACCAGTTGCTCGGGCAAATCCAGTTTCACAGGCAGGATCGGCTCGATGGGCGTGCCCTTCCACCCGCCCGCGCCGAACGAATCAGGCCCGCCGATCATCACCAACCCGCCGCCGATCTCGCTCACAAACCGCGCCAGGTTCTTCTGATTCGCTTCGCCCAGCGCATCGGCCGGAACATTCTGCAGCATCACGAGGTCGTGCGCTTGCAGCGACAGCAAGTCCTGCGGGAACGCGCCGGGGGACACCACGCGCACCTCGACGCCCTCACGACGCAGCGTGCGCGCCAGCACCGCGCCGGCGCTGGCGTCGGTCGCGTCGCCCACGCCGTCGACGAGCAACACGCTGCCATTGCCCGGCGTGAGCGTGAACGCTTCGGCGCGGTTGTTCACCGGCATCGTGTCCATGTCCGGCGCATCGGGCTCAAACGTCGCCTGCAGCTTGTGCAAACGCCCCTGACCCAGCGGCACGCTGAGCAGCACAACGTTATTGCCCGCCACGAGCGACACGCGCTTGCCGAGCGACCCGCCATCGCCGACGCGAAGCTCTTCGCCGTCGAGCTGCAAGCGCACCACGCCCGTCGCGGGCGCGCTGGCGCCGAGCGTCACGCGAGCCGTCACGGTCGCGCCCGCTGGTGCCTTGGGCGGCACATCGATCGACTCGACAAACACTTCGCGTTCAACCTCATACCGAATCGGCACGACATCGATCGGCGTCGCCCGCGCCCCGCCCGCAAGCTCGCGCGCCGCATCCACCGCCTTGCCTTCGGTTTCAACACCGTCGGAGATCAGCAGGATGCGCCGCGTCGCCCCGGGCGGAAACAGCACCCCCGCCGCTCGGATTCCCGCCGCGATATCCGTGCCCGACGCCACCTGCAGATCGAGGTTGCGATCGAGCGCCGCACCGCTCGTGCAGGCCGCGACGGAGATCGCCTGCCCGTCGAACACGACGACCCCAAGCAGGTCCTCCGGCCCGCGCCCCTTGGTCACACGCTCGAGCAGCGCTCGCACGCGCGCCATCGGCGGCACTTCGCGTCCCTGCTCATCGCGCACGCTCGGCATCATCGTCCGCACCGAGCCCGAAACATCGACCACCGCGACTACCGCCACCTGCTTGCTCGTTCGAATGAACGTCGCGCCCGCGAGCATCATCGCGATCAGCACGATGAGCCCCGCGCGAAAGACCGCCGCGCTGACGCGGCGCATCGGGCTCATCGCGACAAACCACCGCAGCGCGACCCAGACCATCGGAACCGCCAGCAGCGCCGTCAACAGCCACCACGGTTGCTCGAATCGCAAGCTCATGGCGCGGGCTTGTCCTTCGCCGGCTCACTGCCCTCTTGCTTGGGCGAGGCACCGGGCACGCCCAATTGCTCGGGCAAACGCTTGAAGTAATCGCGCAAGAGCTTGTCGAACCGCTGCGGAGCCGCACGCTGCTCGACGGCCTGCTCACCCGAGCGCACCGCTTCACGCACGATCTGCTCCGCGCCCTGCGCTCCGGTGCCCGTCGCGGCCCGCCCCTTGCCGAGCCACTCAGCAACTACGCGCCCGCTCGCGCCGCCGCTCTTTGGGTCGTCCTGCACGTTCACGTCGCTGGTTCGATCGCCGGCCCGAGCTTGCACCGCGTCGCGCTTGGTGAATGGCGCCGATTGTGTGCCGGGCTTCGACGATCCACCCGCCGTCGCGCCGGGCATGGCCCCGCCCCGAGCATCAGCGCCCGTGCGGCCGGGGGTCTGCTCTCCTTTGTCAGCGCTCGCGCCAGACGCTTCGCCGCTGCGCTCGCCGCCCGTTTGATCGCGACCTTGCTGACCACCCTGCCGCCCGCGCGCAATGTCGCGAGCGAGCTGTTCCAACTCGCGCCGCTGCTCTGGCGTCGCCTTGCGCAGCATTTCGCGTGCCTGCTCTTGCAGCTTGCGGGCGTTCTGCTCATCACCTTTGGCACGCTCGCTGGAGGTGGCAGCATCCTTCAGCTGATCACGCAGCATCTCCAATGCCCGCTTGGCCGCCTCGGGGTCGCTTGGCATCTGGGGCGACTTCTCTTCACCCCGGGCCTTGCCCGCCTCATCGCTCGCACGCTGATCACGCGCCGAATCACCCTTCGGCTCAGGCTTGCTCGCCGAATCGCTCGCTGATGACGGCCGCTCCTCCCGCCGCCCCTGCGGATCCGGCGAAGCCTCGCGCTTCTCGCCCGCAGGTTGCTCGGAACGCGGCTTCACCTCGCCTGAGTTGGCATCCGTCTTCTCACCCGCGCGCGGCGTCTGCTGTTCCGGCTTTGAACCCGGCAGTTGTGAACCTTGCGGCTCGCCCTGCCGTTTCGACGACTCCTCGCCCGCTGACTGCGGCGGTTGCTTCGTCTGCGGCGTTTCCCCTTGGCCCTCGACGCGATTGCCCGAAGGCTCCGGCTTGCTGACGCCTTTCTCAGTTGACTGCGCTTTGTCTGAGCCGCGTTCGCCCGAGACCTCGCCAGGCTTCGTGCGATCACTCGCCGGGTTCTCGTTCGACGGACGCGGGCCGCTCGCGCGCTCTGACTGGCCCTGAGCTTGCCCTTGCTCTTCACCGCGCTTGTCGGTCTGCTGCGGCCCCTGCGCGTCCGAGCCCTTGGGCTGTGCAGTCTTCGGCGCGGGCTCACCGCCCGGCCGATCCGTGCGCTTTCCAGCACGCTCGCTGCCATTCTGCGGACGCTCGCCCGCGCCATCCGCGGGCTTGGCCGCATCGCTCGGCTCAGGCTTTGCATTGCCCTGATCGCCCGACTTGGGCTCAGTCCTCTGGCCATCACTCGGCGTTCCAGTGGTAGCGCCGTCCGACTTCTCACCCGAGGGCGTGCCGCCATTTTCTCGCGGCGACTTTTCAGCTGGTTTGGACTGGGGCGAAGCGTTCGCGCCTTCGCGGTCTGATTTCTCGTTGCTCGGCTGATTGGTCGCTTCACCGCTCGGCTTGCTCTGGCCGCGCTCGCCAGATGTCGCGCCGTCTTTGCTCGCCCCGCGCTCCGCCGAAGAACTCTTGGGCTGTTGCTGTGGGCTCTCGCCCGTGCCTTGGTTCGAGCGCTGATCGCTTGACGTCGAGTTGCTCTTCTGATCTTGCGCCCCGCGCTGGCCGCCCTGCGATCTACTCGGCGCGGCCTGGCTCCCTTGCTGGCCAGACGACGACTGATCACCTTTCGCGCCGGCGCTGGGCGTGGCGTTGGCATCGGGCTTCGAGGGTTCGCTCTTGCCCGTGTTCGTGTTCGTGTTCGTGTTCGTGTTCGTGTTCGACTTGGTCTCACTGGGCTGACGTTCGTTCAGCTGGGCATTATCCGAGCGCTCGCCCGCCTTCGCCTCATTCGACTTCGGCCCACTCGCCGACTGCGACCCACCGGACGACGCGTTCTCCGGCGGCGACGCGCTACCCGAACGCTCCTCGGACCCCTGTGACGTCGCCTGCTCCGGCGCTGGCTTCGGCTTCTGACGCAAAGCCTCCGCGGCCTCGCGCAGACGCTCACCCAGACTCTTGGTCTTCTGCTCCGCCTGCCGCTCGGCGCGATCCTGCGCACGTTCCCGCTGGGCCTGGTTCACCAGCTCGCGCGAGCGTTCGCTTTCGATGCCCGACTTTTCCAGTTCGCGTTGCATCGCCTGCGGACTCGGCGCTTGCGCGGCGCGGGCCGCCGCATCCGCGGGAACCCCCTGCTTCTCCAGGCGCTGCGCCGCCGCGGCTGCCTCGCTCGATGGCGTTCCATCGCCCGCGCCCTGCGCCGCCTGGCCCGTCGCACCCGAAGCGCCCGCTTCACCCGCGCCAGTCGCGCTCGAACGCTGCCGCTCGATCTGTCGGCTCAATCGCTCAAGCTGCTGCGCCAATTCCTGTCGCTGGTTCGGCGTGAGCTGGTCGATCGATCGCGTGAGCTCATCCGCCGCCCGCTGCGCCCGCTCGATATCACCCTGACGGATCGCTCGCGTGAGGTCGCTCTCGCCCTGATCCTTTTCCGATTGCAGCTTCGCCAGTCGATCGCGCAGCGCCTGCGCCGCGGCGTTCTGCTCTTCCGATCGCGCTCGGAGCTGCTCTCCCGCCCGCGCCAACTCCGCCGCGGCCTGCTCACGCGCCTCGCGTTCGCTCTTCTTGCCCGATTGCAGCTCCTCTTCCAGCTTCTTGAGCGCCTCAGCCTGCTCGCGCGTCTGGCCCGGCTCGCCCGTCTCCGCGCTCACGCGCTGCACGACCTCGCGCACCTGCGCCACCGTCGCGACGCTCTCGCTCACGCTCGGAGCCGCAGGCGAAGCAAACCATCCGCGTGCCGTCGCCACCCAGGCATTCATCGCGCCCGTCGGCATCCAAAGCCAGCTCGCCGCACCCGCCAGCGCGAGCACGCCGGTCACGATCGCGCCGCGCGACCAGCGCACCTCGATCGCCCGTCGCACGTCAAGTTCGCCCGCGATGGCCTGAGCATCACGCACCGCGCGGGCGCGAAAGGCACTGGTCTCATCGCTCGCTCCGCTGCCGCTCTTTTCAAACGCCAGAGCCGAACCCAGGGCGTCCTTCAGGTTCAATCGCTCATCGAGCTCTCGGGCCGCGCGCTGGCGCGACCAGCGCCGCGAGATCGCCACCATCGTGCCCGCCAGCGCACCAATCACCGGCGGCCCCGCCAACCACCACGCCGGCCAGGCATTCCACTCGGCACCCACGCGCGCAATCAGTCCGACGAGTGAAACCGCGCTGCCCCACGCCAGGCCCCGCGGCACATGCACCGCCATCGCGCTCAACAGAGCCCGACGCTGCGCTCGCGAGATGGCCGATTCCATCCGGTCCATGCGGAAGTTTACGTTCACTCAACGCGCGACAGCAGAGACTTGCCCAACCTGAGTGTCTTGGCGTCGCACGTGCGCGTGGGCACGATCGTTGCGCTCATCCGCGGCGGATCGCCCACGCGCTGATACCACACCACCAGCGCCGGCAACTGTCCCAGCGGAACTTCGCTCTGCCACTGCTCCACAGCCGATTTCCAGGCTTCGCCCCCGTACTCAACATCCTTCATGCGCTCGCGCAGGGCCGCGGAGAGCTCGATCGCCTCCCGCCCGGCCGACGACTTGTCACCCTGCACAGCGCGCTCGCTCATCACCACAAACCCCATCGCGCGCGCTCGCGTCAGCGTCGCCTCCAGCTTGGGCACGTCCACCCCCTCGTCGCACACCACCAGCATCCGCGCCGAGCGGACACGCTCACTCGCGGGCGGTTTGCTCGACGCGGGCTTCTTGGGCTCGGCCTTCGCCGTCGCTGGTGCCCGCACAGGCTCCTCGGGTGACGCCGGATCGCGGAACATCTCGCGCAGCGCCTTCTCAAGTTGCTCAGCACGTTCGATGTTCTGACGCAACTGCTCGTTCGTCGTCGCCTGCTGCTGCGCCTTGGCCTGGCGCATCATCTCAACCGTCTTCTCGACCGACGCGATGGTGTCCTGAATGCTGCCGAGTTGATCCGAGCTCATCTGCCCCTTCATGCGTTCCATCCAGCGCTGCCCCAGCACGCTGAGCGAGCTCGGCTCCGGGCTGGCCTCCAGCGCGATCCGCACCGGCTCGAGCGCCGGCGCGGGCGCGACCTCCGGCACCTCGCCCGAGCCGGAACGCGCCACCGGAGTCCGCGGCCCCGACGGCGAGCCCGCGATCAGCTTGCCCAAAAGCAAAAGCACCAGCACGATCGACACCATCAGCACCGGCACGCGCATCGTCCGGCGCCATCGCTCCGCAGGACTCTCAACAACCGGCGTGACGGTCCCCACCGGCGCGCGAGCGCTGCCGGCGTCAACCGATGCCGACGCGCTCGACTGCTCGGCCCGTTCGCGCGCGATCGCCTCGACCTCGCTGGCCGGGGCCGTGCCAGTAAAGACCGCGACCTTTCGCTTGGCGCGCTGCGCGTGCAACGACTCGCCGATCGGCTCATCAACCCGCGGAGCCTGCGCCGATGCCGGCGCACTCGCGATGACCGCCTCCGGCCCACGTTCAGCACCGACCAGATCAACCGGCTCTTCCGCTTCCACCGTCGGCGCCGTCGCCCCCGCGCTCGGGTCCATCTCCATCCGATCATCGCGTTCCTCATCACTCGAGTCCGCCAGCCCCAGCTTCGCGCTGGGCAGCTGCGCCGGCGTCAGCGCCTCCAGCGTCCCCTCCGCCAGCGCCCGCTGAACCGCACGCAGATCCGCCAGCATCAGGGCCGCCGACGAATACCGCTTGGAATAATCCGTCATCGCCCTTCGCACGATCCAGCGCACGCAATCCGGACAGCGCTTGGTGAGCTGCGAAAGCCCGCCGTGCGCGGGAAATGAGTTCTCGATGATCGAAAACATCACCGCGCCCGCGCCGTAGATGTCAAACTTCGCCCCATCGACATCCTGCACCTTCACCCCGCGAAGGGCCATCCGCACCATCTCCGGATCGCGGAAATACTCCGTGCCGTGCGTGGTGAGCGTCATGCTGCTGCGGAGCGGCGTCACCAAACCAAAGTCCACCAGCTGCGCCCGCGCCGGCACGTTTGTCCGCGCGTCGTGCGTCGAGACGATGATGTTGTCGGGCTTGATGTCCTTGTGCCAAAGCCCCGCGCGATGGTACTGATCGAGCGTCGCCAGCAGATCACACCCGATGCTTATCGCCTGCGCGAGCTGGTCGCCCCCGAGCCCGCCGGGCTCGCCCGTCGCGTGCAGCCGCTGTGTCACCACGCCCAGCAACTCGCCCGGCACGTAACGCATCACGTAATAGAACCGCTCGCCCGTCAGCTCGTGATCGAGCACCAGCCCCAGCTTCCGCGCCGCCTCCAGCGCTCGGCTTTCACGCACGATCTGCGGCAGGCTCGACCCCTCGTACACCGAAAAGCTCTTGATCACCACCTGATCGATCGGCTCAGCGCTGAGCCGCGCAAGCGCCGCGAGCTTGATCGCATCGGGCTTGGCAATGTACAGCTTTCCGCCCGAACCACCGCCCTGCAATGTCCCGACGATCGTGTACCCCTCGAACTGCCCCTTGCGCGCCATCGCGTCGGCTTCCGTCGCCGGGGCCTGTTCAAAGACCTGCGGCACCCGTTGCTCCAAGCCCTCCGCCAGCGCGTCAGCGCCGAACAACCGCGCCGGGTTGCCGATCACCAGCCGATACAACCCCGCACCGAGTTGCATGAGCTCTTGGTGCGTCGCTTCAAGAAAATGCGCAGCCGCCGGCTTGCGTGCGATCGTCAGCGCACCGAGCCACGCGACGGTGAACACAATGGCCGTCAGCAAGTGGGCTGTCGAGCGCAGCAAGTCCGCGATCGTGTCGCGCACAAACCGATAGATATTGCCGAAGATTCGACCGATCAGCCTGAAAAACGGCACGATCAGATACACAATCGCGACCACCATCAGCGGCACGCCGACGACTATCGCAATGACCGTGATGATGACCGTCGTTTCCATGCGGCCCAGCGCTCAACCAAGGGTAGCCGCCATGCGCAGACAACCCCCGAACACCGGCGCAGCACCCCCGCCCCGGCTTCGCGCGGTTATTCGGACAATTACCGAACCGATTGCACCGCGAACGCAGGCCGATCACTCGCCCTGCTGACGCCGGTAAACCTCGCCCACCGCCTCATCAAACGCCGCGTCCTCGACCGGCGTCGGCGTCTTCTTGGGCGTCAGCTCCAGGCCGTTGCGCGTCGCCTCCTCAAGCTCCTCGGGCGTGAACGAATACGTCGCCATCACCTCCGCCAGGTGCACGCGCAAGCGCGAGCGCACCTTCGCAAGCCTTCGCGAGATCGTCGGCTCGCTCGTGCCCATCGCGTCGGCCACTTCCTTCCCCGGCTTGCCCTCCAGCACGCGCATGCGGAAGATCTCAAACTCCTCAAACTCACTCGCCTTTTCCGTCAATCGCAGCGCCGCCTGCACCTTGGCGCGGAACATCGCCGCCTCGTACTGCTGATCGGGCGCGACGCCGCCCAAGCCTTGCTTGACCATCCAAGTCTCATCAAACGCCGCGTCATGGCGCTGACCCGAGGCCTTCTTGTCCTTGTCAAACTTCCCCGCACCCGCGCCGCCGCGCTTTTGGGCCGAGCGCCGGTCCATCTCATCGCCCAGCACGTGCTTGGCGATCGCCAGCAGCCACGTGCTGAACCGCGCCCCCTTGCCCGGGTCGTACCGATCGATCGAGTCGCTCAAGGCCGCCATGGTCTCCTGCGACAGATCGCGCACCGTCTCGGCCCCGATGCGTCCTTTGCCCCACTTGGTGAGCTGCGCGCGCAGCACCGGGCCAAAGGTCTCCCAAAGCTCAAACCACGCCGCCTGATCCTGAGCACGCAACCGCGAGATAAAGCTGGTGGTGAGCTGATTGAGCATGACGGGGCGAGTGTAACGCCTTCATCCTTGCGCCGCCGTGCCGAACGCGCGTTCGTGCCGCCCCGCCGACAGAAGCCTTGCGGTCACCACCAGCCCCGTGATCACCCACGCCGCGTGACCGATCCAGCTGAAGAGCCACGCCACCCCCGGCCCCTGAATCCACTGGTCATCTCGAACCAGAATCATCGCGATCACCACCAGAACCAGCACAAGCTCGAGCGCGTGCCACACGATCGTGTACCACTTGAACGTTCGGCACATCCGCGTCGTCGCATCGCGCCCCGCACGCACGCTGATGTTCTCGATCATGCCGCCAAAGGCCAAAAAGTGCACAAACGTGCAGACGCACTGCCCCATCAAAAACACGCAGACCACCGACTCTCGGCCCCTGGTCGAACCCGCCGAGCTGTTCGCCACCAAAATCCACGCGATCATGCACACGCTCACCAGCCCAAGCCCAGCGAGCAGCGCCAGCCGCGTCCACTTCGGCACCAGCGCGTCGCTCGACGCAAACCCGCACCCGAAGAAATAGCACACATAAACCCCGATCGGGATCGCGTACGCCATGATGATCGCGACCAGATCACCGCCAATCCCCGCCAGAAATCCGATCGCAAAGATCGCGGGCACCGCCGCCACGCTCACGATCGCCGAGATCAATAAGAGCCTCACCCCAATCACCCAGCGCCACGCGCTCTTGGCGTCGAGCTCCGAGAGCGTGTTGACCGCCAGCGTCCGCGCCACCGGCGTGCCGCACTCAGCGCACAGGCCCGTCGTCGCCAGCGAGTACAAGTCATACCCGCACGAGATGCACTGGCGATGCCGCGTGACCGTGATAGGCGTCGCGTGCTCGCTCTCGGCCGCCGGCGCGCTCACCTCACCACCGGGCAACGCATTCGGACTCGTCGGCGGATGCTCGCTCATGCTCACGCTCCTCGATCGCTCGACCGCTCCGGCGACAGCGCCGCCGCGATGGCCCGCTCGCGATCCACCCGGCGCGCCAGGCGGATGTGCACCACGGCGTTGAGCACGACCCACGCCAACACATTCAACACTGTCAGCCCGTTGACAAGCTGGAAGGTATAGAACCAAGTCGCACCATACTTCGACGACGACCAGAAGTACTCGCTCAACCCCTTGTAGATCGCCAGCGAAAACAGCGCCAGCCCCAGCAGCAAGCACACAAACACGTTGGCCCCTACCACCCCGCGCCGCGCGATCCGCTCGCCCGAGTGCGAGTTGCAGCGCACCATGATCCGCGGCCCACAGCGCGAGACACCCAGAGCCACCAGCGACGCCCCGCCGATCATCACCCACACCGCGATGTCCTGCACCGTCTGCGATCGTGGCGCCGGCAGGTTCTCAAACACGACGATCGTCGCCAGCGCGAGCACCAGGCACGCCGCGCCGACCCGCACCACCGTGCGCAGCTTGCTGCCCACCACCCCGGCGATCGACAACGCAAACCCGCCGAGCAGCGTCATCGCCACACCCGCGAACGAAATCACCATCGTGAAGATCATCAGCGCCTCGTCCGCCGAGGCGCTCGATCTGAACACTCGAATCTGCACCAACGCGACCGCCAGAATCCAGACCCCCATCGCCACCACCGGCCCAATCGCATAAAGCAAAAGTCCGGCCCGCACGCGCTTGAGCATCGAGCGCGGGTCATCACGCAACAGCTCAACCGCTAGCGTCCGCGCTACCGCGTCGCCGCACTCCGGGCACACGCCCGCGATCGGCTGCCCCTTCAACTCATACCCGCACCCCACGCACTCGCGCGGCGTGTTCACCACTTCCCCGTGCCCCACGCTCTCAACAGCGCCCGCGCCCGACGGCGCATCGCCCAATCCACCCCGCGATAGCCCGGCGTCCTCGCTCAAAGCTCACCTCTTCACACGCCCACTTCAACGGCCGCCCGCACCGCATTACGGAACATCGCCAAGCCCGGCGTGTCCCCCGCGCGAGTCTTCTCCGGCAAACGCGTCCAGAATGGATGCCGCGTCCAATCCAGATACCGCTCCGGGTGCGGCATCAACCCAAAGATCCGCCCGCTCGCATCGCAAATCCCCGCGATGTCGTCGCTCGAGCCGTTCGGATTCTCTGTGTAGCGCAGCGCCACCTGCCCGCGCGCTTTCAGCTGCTCAAGCACGCCAGCGTCGCGCGTCACAAAGCGCCCCTCGCCGTGCGCGATCGGCAGCATCATCGCCTGCGCATCAAACTCCAAACCCTTCGTCCACACGCACACGCTCGCCGGATCGGCCTTCACGCCAACCCAGGTATCAACAAACCGCCCACCCGCGTTGTGCGCCAAGCTCGTGAGCTGCTCGCCGGGCGTCTCACCCCATTGCCCCGCGACCTCCGGCCCGGGCAAGAGCCCCGCCTGCACGATGATCTGGAACCCATTGCACGCCGCGATCATCGGACACCCGCGCGCCGCCGCTGATCGAAGCGCCGGCCACAAGCGCTCGCGCAACCGCATCGCAAAGATCCGCCCCGACGCGATGTCATCGCCATAGCTGAACCCGCCGGGAAACCCGACCAGATCCGCCCGCTCCAGCAAGCTCGGCGTCTCAATCAACCGGTCCAGATGCACAAGCTCCACGCCCGCCCCCGCCAGCTCAAACGCGCGGCACATCTCGCGATCGCAATTCGTTCCGGCAGCTCGAATGACCAGCGCTCGTGGAGTGGGCATGAGTCAGGGTAGGCAAAAGCAACATCGATCCCCAAGCCAACGGAGCCCCGCGCGCAAGCGGGGGATCAGGCCACGCAGATAATCCCTAGCCGAGAGGCGACAGAAAACGAGGTCCAACGAGCCACTAATCACCCTTGGCTGACGCGATTCGTGCTAGTTGAGTTCAAACGAGTAATCCCGAAGCACAGTGTCGAGGTCAACAACTCTGAGTGACGCCGGTCCACCGCCGTGCATCGCGCCGTACGGGTAGCATCGTGCCCAATATCTCCCGTCAATCGGATCACGGAAGAGTGCCTGCCACCCCCGATAGGTCTTGTGCTCGCCGACCCTGAGGAGATGATGCTTGATGAGCCAATCTATTCGGCGACACGCCAGGTTCCCTTGCACGGCCTTGCCGTCGAAGGACCAGACGCACTCAATCTGAGTTTCGTGCGGCTGCGGGAGTTCAAACGTTTCGCCGTCCGTGTCCATCGCCGTTCCCGCACGAGCTTCACGCGCTCATGAACCCGTTACGAACTTGCATACACCACATCGACCGAGACCCCGCGAGCTGACTCTGGGCACTCCGCGCTCCCTGTCTTTACTGTGATACAGAGCTCATTCGCCCAACGGATTCACAAACAACCCCGTCGCCAGCTTCGGATAGAAGAACGTGCTCTTCTGCGGCATCAACTCATTCGCCTTGCTCACCGCACGCACCGCCTCAAGCGGCGTCGGGCGCACAATCACCGCCAACTGCGGCACAAACCCCTTGCCCCCGCCCGAACCCATCTCCTGCCCCGCGCCGATCGCCAGCGTCTCATCGATCGAGTGCGGGAACGCCCACGTCACCGCCTGCCCACCATTCAACTGCGGCTGGCAGATGCGATTGACAATCACATACTGAATGAACGCCACATCCAGCTCGCGCCAAGCCTTCGGCTTAGCCGCAAACTCACTCGCAAGCGGATCGGGCGACGCGGGAATGACGATGGCCGCGTGCTTGGTCGCGAAGTCATACACGCCCACGCGCGGGTTGCCCATGCCGTTCAGATCGTGCAGGCACTTCTCGAGATAGTGCAAGTCCCCCGCGATCGACTCAAACCGCAGATGCGACGCCCCCGCGCGCACAAACTTTTCCCACGAGTAATCCTTCATCCCGCCCAGCACCCGATGCGTCGGCCCGATCACCGTCCCCGGGTCGGACATCGAGATCAGCACAAACATGCACCGCCGCGCCGGATGATCCGCCCCCACGCCGCCGTGGCTCTCCAGCTCGCGCAGGTAGTTCAGCGCCGTGGTGTACCGGTGGTGCCCGTCGGCGATGAACACATCCTCGCTGGCCAGCGCCTTCTGGTACGCCCCGATCGTCGCCGCATCCGTGATCGTCCACACCTCGTGCAGCGTGCCGTCGTCGGTCTTGGCCGTCACGTCCGGCTTGCGCGACGCGCAGATCGACGCCAGCAGCTTCGACGCCGCCTTGTGCTCATCCGCGTGCAACCCGAAGATCGGCGACAGCTGCATCTTCGTCGCCTTCATCAGCGCCATCCGATCTTCCTTCGGCCCCGAAAAAGTCTCCTCGTGCGGCAAGATCCCGCCCCCCGCCGCCGGACCAAACGCTTTAACGTCCAGCGTGCACGCCATGCCCGTGCGCTGGTGCGTCTTGCCCGCAAACGCGAACGTCTCGCGATAGCAGTAGATCGCCGGCGTCTTGGATCGCACCAGCGTCCCATCGCTCAGCCACGCATTGAGCGTCCGCGCCGCGCCTTCATACGCACTCGCCGGCCCCAGCTGCTTCGCGGGAATGTGCGGCAAATCCACCGCCACGATGTTGTGCGCGCTCTTGCCCAGCAGCTTCGCCTTGCCCGAGGCATCCAGCACGTCGTAAGGCGGTGCCACCAAGGCCGAGAGATCGCTCCCCGGCTTGGCGAACGACGAGTACGTGACGGCAGCGAATGGATGAACTTGGGGCATGGCGCAGGGTAGTAAAGTGAAAAATGAAAAGTGAAAAATGAAAATGGAATGCCAAGACTCAGCCCCGATGCCCTCAACGCTTCCCGACGCGTGAACCCAGGCGGTCCGTCATCGCGCGACTCTACCACTCCGCCACCCGGCCACTTCTGTCACCCTCACGCCGTTTTCAATTTTCGCTTTTCATTTTTCACTTTTCACTTTACTATGCTCCCGCATGTCCCACGACGCCCCCATCACCCCCGAGAGTTGGTCACGGCTCTGCATCGTGCTCGAGCGCCTGGCCGCCTCCAGCAATCTCGATGAAGTCCTGGGGCTCATCATCGACTCCATGCGCGACTGCCTCGGTGCCGAGCGCGCCAGCGTCTTTCAATTCGACAAAGCCGCGCAGGAACTCTTCATCTCCACCGCCCACGGCGTCGCCGCGATCCGCATTCCGCTCACCAAGGGCATCGCCGGCGAGGCCGCGCGCACCGGCTCGATCATCAACGTCCCCGACTGCTACGCCGACCCGCGCTTCAACCCCGAGATCGATAAGAAGACCGGCTTTCGCACCCGCAACATGCTCACCATCCCGCTCATGAGCTTCGACGGCGGGCTCGAGGGCGTGGCCCAGGTGCTCAACAAAGACCCCGCGCGCGGCAACGTCTTCGACCACGCCGACGAAACGCTCGCCCGCGCCCTGGCGTCCCAAGCCGCCGTCGCCATCCGCCGCGCCAAGCTCATCGAGGCCGAACAGCGCAAGAAGAAAATCGAAGCCGACCTCGCCACCGCGCGCAAGATCCAGCAAGCCAGCTTCCCCAAGGTCATCCCCGAGATCCCCGGCTACCAGATCGCCGCCGCCAGCATCCCCGCTGAAGAAACCGGCGGCGACGCCTTCGACCTCGTCGATCTCGGCTCGCACAACCCCGCCGGCCCGCACCCCGGCATGGTCTTCATTCTCGGCGACGCCACCGGCCACGGCATCGGCCCCGCGCTCTCCGCCGCCCAGTTCCGCGCCATGGTCCGCATGGGCTGCCGATTGGCGACCAACGTCCACAGCATGTCCGAGCTGGTGAACATTCAGCTCTGCGAAGACCTCCCGCCCGGACGTTTCGTCACCGCGCTCATCGGCCACCTCGACCCGCAGCGTCACCACGTCGATTACTGCTCCTGCGGCCAGGCCCCCCTGCTGGTCATCCGCGCCGACGGCTCGTACGAGTTCCGCGAGGCCAACGCCATGCCCATGGGCGTCGACCCTGACCTGAACGCCGAGACCGCGCCACCCTGGCAACTCGCGCCCGGCGACATCTTCGCGCTGATTTCCGACGGCTACTACGAAGCAATGAACCCCCAAGACGAGCAGATGGGCCCCGAACTCGTCGCCCGCCACGTCGCCGACGCCCGCGACAAAACGCCCCAGCAGATCATCGATCATCTCAACGCCGCGGCCAACGCCTACACCAAGGGCCGCCCCTTCGACGATGACCGCACCGCGATCGTCATTAAGCGTTCAACCTGACCGACCCGCAACCCCAGGCCTAACCTGTGCGGATTGACAGCCCGGCATCGGTTCGGGTATGTTCGTGCCGACTGGCTTTGGCTTTATGTGGGGCAGGCGTCCCGCCTGCCATGGTGTCCTTCCCTCACGCAGCTCGCTGCGTTCATTCCGGTTCCCGTGGGGCGGGTTTCGATCCCGCCTTTTCAGTCTCCAGGAGATCATCGTGCTCAACGCCTCCGCTCGCTCGCTCCGCACTCTGGCCCTCACCCTCGTTGTCGCCGGCTCCTGCTGGTCCGTCAACGCCTTCGCCCAGGATAAGAAAGAGGCCGAGACGCAGCTCCGCGACTTCGTCCACTACACCCTGATCAACCGCTACGACTTGGCCGCGGCCAACGCCCAGGCCCTGCTCGATCGCCTCCCCGCCCCCTACGGCAACGCCGAAGAGGGCAAGGGCATGAACCTCGCCACCTTCGCCCGACTGGTCGAAGGCACCGGCGAGCTCGCCCGCTTCGAGCGCACCGCCGGCGGCGGCCAGCGCGTCCCTGAGCTCGAGGCCGTCGCCTCCAAGCTCCTCCGCGCCTACGAGGCCGGCAAGCTCGAAATGGCCCGCGACGCCAGCGAGATCACCAAGAGCATCAACCTGCTCACCGGTTCGCAGACCCAGCGCATGTACGCCCGCGAGCGCCTGATGGCCGCCGGCGAGTACGCCACGCCCCAGCTCGTCAGCGCCCTGCAAAACCGCGCCAACGTCGCCCTCACCGGCGAAGTCCGCACGCTGCTCGTCGACATGCGCGGCCAGGCCGTCGGCCCGCTGTGCGCCGCGCTCTCCGGCACCGACGCCGCCACGCAAGAGGTCATCGCCGGCATCCTGGGCGAGATTCCGCACAAGCGTTCGCTGCCTTATCTCTACGAGCTCGCGAGCACCACGAGCGTGGAGGCCGTCAAGCAGGCCGCCATCAAGGCCATCACCCGCATCGACGGCGCGTACAACCCCACGGCCCAGATCGGCGCGATGTTCCGCTCGCTGGGCGAGGGTTTCTACAACAATCAGACGAGCCTGATCTCCTTCCCCAACGAAGACCATCAGCTGATCTGGAATTTCCTGCCCAGCGTCGGGCTCAACCCCGTCCCGGTCCGCTCCGAGGTCGCCGGCAAAGCCATGGCGATGCGCCTGAGCGAGAAGGCCCTCTCGATCGATCCGAGCGATCAGGGCGCGCTGGCCCTGTGGGTCGCGAGCAACTTCAAGCGTGAGCTCGATTCGCCCAAGGACTACAAGAACCCGCTCTACGCCGCCGACCGTCCGGGCGCGATGCACTACGCCGTCGCCGCCGGCGCCGGTGTCAATCAGCGCGTGCTGGCCCGCGCACTGGACAACAAGGACACCGCCCTGGCCCGCAGGGCCATCGGCGCGCTGGACAAGACCGCCGGCGCCAACGCGCTGGCCGCGTCCAACGGCTCGCGCCGCCCGCTGCTCGACGCTCTGCGCTATCCCAATCGTCGCGTGCAGTACGAGGCGGCCCTGGCGCTCGCCAACGCCCAGCCCAGCACGACCTTCGACGGCGCCGACCGCGTGGTGCCGATCCTCGCCAGCGCCGTGCGCGACTCCGCGAGCAAGTACGCCGTGGTCATCGCCAAGGATGCCGAGCGTCAGAACTCTCTGGGCAAGCAGCTCAAGGCCCTCGGCTACACGCTGCTCACGCCCGGCGCCAACCTCAACGCCTCGATGGACTCGATCTCCTCCGCCCCCGGCGTTGATCTTCTGGTAACCGACCTCACCGGCAGCGCGAGCGAGGCGACGATCGCCACGGCCCGCGCGACGCCGCGTCTGGGCGCCACGCCGATCATCGCGCTGGCTGACGGCGTCGACGGCGTCGCCAACCTCAACGGCAAGTTCTCGACCGACCCGATGTTCCGCGTCGTCCGCACGGGCACCGACGAAGCCAGCTTCGCCGCCGCGGTGACGCAGCTCGTCGAAAAGGCCACGGGCGAAACCATGACGGCCGCCGATGCACAGGCGTATCAGTCCAAGTCCCTCGCGGCCTTGCGTGATCTGGCCGTGAGCAACTCGCCGGTCTTCTCCCTCGCCGACGCCGCCGGTTCGCTGACGGGCGCGCTGGGCGAGGTCAAGGGCCCGGCCCGCGCTCAGGTCGCTGAGGTGCTCGCCCGCATCAACGACAAGCGCGTGCAGACCGCCCTGGCCGACGCGGCGCTGGCCAGCGAGGGCGAAGAGATGAACACCATGCTCGCCAAGCTCGCCGACTCGGGCAAGCGCTTTGGCAACATGCTCGACGACCGCCAGGTCAAGCGCCTGGTCGAGCTCGCCGGCTCAGCCACGGGTGAGAGCGCCACGGCCCTGGCCGCGGCTCTCGGCTCGCTCAACATCAAGAACGACGCGCTGGTGCCGCTGATCCTCGGCCAGAAGAAGTGATTGTCCGAGCCATCAGGGATTGGGCACTCGGCATCGGTTGAGAACACAAAGCAAATCAACGCCCCGCTCTTGCGGGGCGTTTTTCTTGGTCTTGTGGTTTCATTCCTCCGCGCATGTCCGCCAAATTGCGCTGCAACTGGGCGATGTGCCACGATCGTCCACGTTGCGTCCGCGGGCTTCGGTCGCACCCGTCAGTACCCTCCATCGCCACCCCGCTCAGCCGGGGTGTAATGGCGTTATGCGAAGATGACCGGTTTGGATCGCACCAACACCGACATCGACGATTCAAAACCTGCATCCACCCCCGGTGCCCGCTCGTACAACCAGACCTCGCGGGGTGTGCCAATTTCGGAGACACCGATGCCGCTCGCTCCCACCTCATCGCGTTCGATCATCTTCTCGGCCTGCCTGGGGCTGCTCATCGCACTGGGCGTACTGGCGCACAGCGCTACAGCCGCCCAGCCGCGCCGCGGCGTTGAAGTGGTGCGTGAGCTGCGCATCCCGCCCGGCAAATACTCCGCGATCGTCGTCAGCGCCTTCGGCGGCGGCGACAAGCCCGCCTCATGGGCCGCGTACCTCACCACGCCCACGCAGCGCGACGAGGCCGCGTTCCCCATGATCGCCCGCGGCGGCGAGAGCCTCATCGTCCCCTTCGCCAAGCCGCTGGAAGTTGATGGCCGCCCAGGCTGGACCATCCGCGTCTCGCCCGACGCGACGACCTATCTCGTGAGCGTCTGGGGCATCGGCGAGAACGGGCCGGTGCAGTTCGATCGCGTGCGGTAAGGCCGAGGAAGTCCAAGCACTTCTCGCTCACGCCCGGCGCTCGTATCATGCTGCATGGCACACTACTACCGCCTGGGCACGATCCCCAAGAAGCGTCACGTGCAGTTCCGTCGGCCTGACGGCATCCTCTACTCCGAAGAGCTCTTCGGCACCGAAGGCTTCGTCGGCCCCTCGAGCACGATGTACCACATCAACCCGCCGACGCAGGTTTATGGCTGGAAAACGCTCTACTCGACCAAGGCTGAGTATGTCGAGGTCGACACCATGTGCATGCGCCACACCAAGAGTGGCCACGGCATGAACGGCTTCGCGCCCGCGGGCAATGCGCCTGCGCAGGGTCACCTGCCCAAGGGCGACACCATCGACGGACGCGTGGTGCTGTATGGCAACTCCGACGTCGAGATGGCCACGTGCAACCCGCTCACGCAGATGGAGTACTTCTACAAGAACGGCCAGGGCGACGAGTGCATCTTCATCCACTTCGGCTCGGGCGTCGTGCACTCGATGCTCGGAGCGCTGCGCTTCGGGCCCAAGGATTACATCATCATGCCCAAGGGCGTGATCTACAAGCTCACGTGGGATGAGCCCGGTGCCAGCGCCGAAGAGATCTTCTCGGGCAAAGCGCCCAAGAAAAAGGCCAAGGCCAGCGACTGGCGTCCCGCCGGCGCGCCCGACAACTGGACGAGCGATCAGATGCCGTTGGGCAAGTATCTGCTGATCGAAACGACCAACGGCTCGCACATCGGCCCGCCGCCGCGGTATGTGTCCAAGGCGAGCGGCCAATTCCTGGAGCACGCGCCGTACTGCGAGCGCGATTTGCGTTTGCCGGTGCACGAGCCCGAGGCGGGAATGCCGATGTTCGTCGAGGGTTACGGCGAATACGAGGTGCGCGTCAAAGCCCGCGATTGCATGCACTCGTACGTCTTCCACTATCACCCGCTGGACATCATCGGGTGGGACGGGTGCTACTACCCGTACATCTTCAACATTGAAGATTTCTCGCCCATCACCGGCAAGCTGCACATGCCGCCGCCGATCCATCAGACGTTCGAGGCGCACAACTTTGTGATCTGCAGCTTCTGTCCGCGCATGCTCGATTACCACCCGCAGGCCATCAAGGTGCCGTACAACCACTCGAACATCGACTCCGACGAAGTGCTTTACTACGTCGAAGGAAACTTCGGCTCGCGCAAGGGCATCGAGGTCGGTTCGCTCACGCTCCACCCGCAAGGCATCCCGCACGGCCCGCACCCCGGCACGATCGAAGCGAGCATGCTGCACTCGTACACCGGCGAGCTGGCGGTGATGTGCGACACGTTCCGCCCGCTCTTTCCGACCAAGGCCGCGATCGAGATGGAGGACCGCAAGTACCCCGCGTCGTGGCAGGGCGAGCACTTCCCGCGCTTGAGCGCCAAGCAGAAAGTCGGCGGGAACATGGTCGAGAACGGCAAGGCGATCAAGCCCAAGAAGATCAGGGCCAAGCTGGGCGACATGGTCGACGCGTACTCCAACAAGCTCACCCTTCCCACGCCGACGAACGTGCCAGCGACGCCGGGCAACGTGTGGGCACCGGAGCCGAGCGCGAGCGTGAAGCCCGCGCCGGTGTCCAGCGCCAACGGCCACGGCAACGGTCACAGTGCCGCGAAGAAGGACGCGAAGGGCTCCAAGGCGAGGCGCTAAAGCGCGCGGCGCCCGCGGACGAACGTGATGTGGCGACAAGTCGCGACACTCACCGATCGTTATCGGGCGGTTCTCGCGCGCTCCTGGGGCGAGTGGAGCGCACAGGCCGCTCCGAGTGATGCGCCCGCGCATCGCGTGTACAGCGGGCATCAAGTTGACGCCTCGGCGTGTCGATGCCAGACAACATGAGTGAGCCGCACGATGCTTCCAGGCCCAGCGCGCCCGGCGCGGTGATCGTCACGTCGACGCCGCCTCCATCGCCGGACACCCGTGCGCTTGAGCGCACCGTGCACGACCTGCGCAACTTGATTGATGGCTCGCACCGCCAGGTGAACCTGGTACTGCGTGCGATCAAAGAGGCGATGGGTTCTTCGAGCACGCTTGGCGCGAGCGCGGGTGAGCACGCGGGCGACGAGGTCGCCAAGCGTTTGCGCGTGATCCGCAGCGCGCTGGAGCAGATGACGGTGACGCTGGCGCAGGTTTCGTCGGGGCGATCGGCCTCGCTCGAAAATGGCCGGCGCACGCTCGCCGAGGCGATCTCGCACGCGGCGGGGTTGCTGGAGCCCAAAGCCGCTCGGCTGGACGCGAAGATCAAGATCGAACTGTCGCCAGAGTTCCTGCACGCGCCGGCGGGGGCGATGTACTCGGTGATCCTCAATGCGGTGAGCAACGCGCTGGAGTCGATCAAACAATCGGGCCGGCGCGCGGGGCGCGTGTGGATCACCGGAAGCGTTCAGCAGCTGGCGTGGAGCCAGCGTTTGTGCATCGAGATTTCGGACAACGGGCTCGGCCCGCCCGAGGGGATCGATCCGTTTGCTGATCACGCGACCACCAAGCCCGGGCACTTGGGCATCGGCCTATCGATGGCGGCCCAGATCGTCGCATCGGCCCATGGACAAATTACGCTCGGCCATCGCGAACCGGGGCCGGGCGCGCTGCTGCGCGTGTTGCTGCCGCACCACACACCCGAGAACGAGAGCGAGACGCGCTGATGCCGCCGACCAACACGAGCGACCAACACCCGCACCGCGTGCTGATCATTGATGATGATCCGATCGTCGCCGACGCGCTGGCGGGCTTCCTGCGCGCCGAGGGATACGCCCCCACCACCGCCATGAGCGCGGGCGAGGCGCTGAGCGCACTCGAGAGCGCCGAGAAAGGCTCGCCCACGCAGGCGGCTCGTCCGTTTGCGGCGTGCATCTGCGACGTCTCGATGCCCGGAACCAATGGGCTCGATCTGCTCGAGCGGATCGTCAAGGAGCACCCGGGCACGAGCGTGCTCATGCTCACGGGGTACGGGACGATCGAAGACGCCGTGCGAGCCGTGCGCACCGGTGCGTGCGATTATCTCACCAAGCCGGTGCTCGATTCTGAGCTGCGGCTTGCGCTTGAGCGCGCGCTGCGCCTGCACACGCTGGCGCAGGAGAATCAGACGCTCAAGAAGCAGCTCGACACGCGATTCAGCCTCGACGCGATCGTGGGCTCGGACGCGCGGATGCTGCGGATTTACGACTTGATCGAGGCGGTCGCGCCGACCAAGACGACGGTGCTGATGTCGGGTGAGTCGGGCGTGGGTAAGTCGATGATCGCGCACGCGATCCATCAACATTCGCCGCGGAAGGCCAAGCCGTATGTGGAGCTTGCGTGCGGCTCGATCCCCGAGACGCTTTTGGAGTCGGAGCTCTTCGGCCATGTGAAAGGCAGCTTCACCGGCGCGCACGCCGACAAGGTCGGCAAGTTCCTCGCGGCCGACGGCGGCACGCTCTTTCTCGATGAAATCAACTCCGCCTCGCCGGGGATGCAGCTCAAGCTGCTGCGCGTGCTGCAGGAGAAACGATTTGAACCGGTGGGCTCGAACCAGACGATCGAGGTCGATGTGCGCGTGATCCTCGCGTCGAACCAATCGCTGGAGGACTTGGTCGCGCAGGGGCGATTCCGGCAGGATCTGTATTACCGCATCAACGTAGTGAAGATCGAGCTTCCGTCGCTGCGCGAGCGCGTGAGCGATATCCCCGCGCTGGTTGAGCATTTCATTCAATTGCACAGTGCCGCGATGGGCAAGGCGATCGCGGGGATCACGCCCGAGGCGATGGAGCTGTTGCGTCGGTACGCGTACCCGGGCAACGTGCGCGAGCTGGGGAACATCATCGAGCGCGCGTGCGTGCTGACGCGGACGCCGACGATCAAGCCGGAGGATTTGCCTCCCCACGTGGTGTCGCCGGTGAGTGTGAGCGCGAGCGCGTCCGCGCCGGCGGCGGCACTGCGCGCCGCGGTACAAGACGCGGCGCTGGCCAGTGCGCCCGTCGCGCCGGCGACGACTGATCTTGAGGCGGCCATGCGCGAGCCGGAGAAACAAATCATCCTCGCGGCCCTGCGCTCGACGGGGTGGAACCGGCTCAAGGCCGCGGAGCAGCTCAAGATCAATCGCACGACGCTTTACAAGAAGATGAAACTGCTGGGAATTGATCCGGCGCGCGATGCTGTGGCGGGGTGAGCGTGTTCGAGCACGAAAAGACACCCTCGCTTACGCTTCGGGCTCTGATGCGTACCGGGCGCGAAGGCGCTCAGCCGATGGCTCGGCCGCCGTCGACGCGAAGGACTTGGCCCGTGCAGTATGTCGCGTCGAGCGCGAGGAACGCAACCGCCTTCGCGGCCTCTTCCACCGTGCCCGAGCGCGCCAGCGGCACACGCTTCAGATATCGCTCCTGCATCGCCGGGTCGCTCTCGGGGCCTTCGTCGGGGAAGGCGACGACACCGGGCGCGACTGCGTTGACGCGCACGCGCGGGGCCAGTTCGCGCGCGAGGTCCATCGTGAGCTGCGCCAGCGCAGCCTTGGACATCGAATACGCTGCAAAACCTGTGCGCGGCAGGCTCGATTCGCCGGTGGCGTGGATGTCGCACAGGGTGACGATCGATCCGCCGCCGCGCATGGTGCTGGCGCTGAGCTTGGGCGCGAGCGCCCGCGTGAGCACGAGCGGCGCGATCGCGTTGACGCGAAACGCGTGCTCGCACTGTTCGACCGTGAGTGATTCCAGCGGCGTGGGCTCGTACACCGAGGCGTTATGCACCAGCACATCAACGCGCGGCAGTTGCGACGCCAGCTCGCGCGCGAACGCCTCGACGTGCGTGGGGTCATCGAGCTCGAGCGTGCGGACTTTCACATTCGCCGCCGGGGCCATCGCCTGGATGTGCTCGCGCGCGAACTCCGCGGGGCCAGCCGAGCCCCGATGCGTGATGAGCACATCACACCCGCGGCGCGCAAGCTCGGTCGCGGTCGCGAGGCCCACGCGCTTGGTCGCGCCGGTGATGATCGCCAGTGGCCTCTCAGCGTGGGTGCTCATTGGTTGGGCTCGTCCTCGCGCGGGGGCACGGGCATGCGCCGGCCCGCTTCGTCCCACGCACTCAGCAGGCGCCGGCGCGGGCGCTTGCGGGGCGAACTGTTGGTCCGCGCAAACAGGCGGTAGGCGTACATCACCATGGCCAGCAGGACCAGCGCCAGCGCGAAGAGCGAGAGCGTGTAGAGCATCGACTTGGCCGCGACGGCCTTGTCCTTCGGCGTCATGGGACGCTGCGTCGCCTGCGTGGTGGTTGGGGCGGGCTCGGTTTGCACGTGTTTAACAGTAGCGACGCGACGCCTGTGCTTGGCGGAGTGAGCGCGACGATTCGCCCGGAGCGGCTCATCGTCGGCGTCTGCACCCGCGCCTATCCTCGCCCATGCATTTCGACGCACACGCCCCCATTATCGCCGATCTTGAGGCGCGGATTTTGACGATCCGCGACTCGCTTTAACTACGACTTCAAGGCCAACCAGCGCCAGGCCCTGAAGAAGAAAATGGAAGAACCGGAGTTCTGGTCCAACCAGGCTGCGGCCAACAAGGTCGTCGCGGAAGTCAAACAACTCAACGGCCAGATCGAGCCCCTGGAACTCGCGACCAAGCAATTGGGCGACGCCAAGGCCGCGTTCGACATGGCCAAGGAAGCGGGCACGCCGGGCATGCCCGACAAGGAGTTTTTGGCTGAGGCGGATGAGATCCTCTTCAAGCTCGTCACGGCGATGGACAAGCTGGAGCTGCGCTCGCTCATGTCGGGCAAGCACGATCCGCGCAACTGCTTCATCACCATCAGCGCGGGCGACGGCGGCACCGAGGCCAACGACTGGGCCGAGATGCTCTTTCGCATGTACCTCAACTACCTCGAGCGCGCGGGCTTCGACATCGAAGAGGTCGAGCGCGGGTTTGGTTCGGAGGTCGGCATCGACTCGGTGACGCTGCACGTCAAGGGGCCGTACGCGTTCGGGTATCTCAAGTGCGAGCGCGGCACGCATCGCCTGGCTCGCGTCTCGCCTTACAACGCGCAGGGCAAGCGGCAGACGAGCTTCGCCACGGTCGAAGTTACGCCCGAGTTTGAGGACGTGAAAGTTGAGATCCCCGATCGCGACCTGGAGGTCACGCCCTTCGTGCGTGCCTCGGGTCCCGGCGGGCAGAACGTCAACAAGGTCGCGACGGCCATTCGCATGGTGCACAAGCCGACGGGCATCACGGTCGTGGCCAACACCTTCCGCGATCAGCCGCAGAATCGCGCGCAGTGCCTGCGGATCATCCAGGCGAAGCTCGAGCAGATGGCCGAAGAGAAGCGCGAGAAGGAAATCAACGCGGCCAAGGGCGGCAGCATGGACACGGGCTGGGGCGCACAGATTCGCTCCTACGTGATCTACGACTCGCGCGTGAAGGACCATCGCACCGATTACGAGGATCGCGACGTGGACAAGGTGCTGGCGGGCAATATCCAGCCCTTCATCGACGCGGAGCTCAAGCGTCGCCGGCGCGAGCAGGCCGAGGCCGCGGCGAAGATGTCGAGCAAGGTCTGATCGCGCGGTGCATCACCACGCGGGTGATGCGTTGCCGCTGGAATCGACCGCCATCGGTGCCCAAGCGAGCGCGACGAGCTTGGGCTTGATGTTGGTCTTTTTCGGCTTGAGCACGAGCTTCTCGAGCGGGTCGGTCATGGGGTCGCCCGAGGCGTCCAGGGCGTCGACCTCGGCTTTGAACTGCGCTTCGAGGTCGGCGCACTGCTGACGGAGCGCCTCGGTGTTCTCTTCGGCGCGGCCCACGTCGCCCGACTCTTTCATCACTCGCCCGGCGGACTTCATGGCCGTGGCGGCCTTGGAGATGTTGGTCGCGCTGACGACCTTTCGTCCCATGAACGCGCCGAGCACAGCGGCGCCGAAGGAGATCGCCGCGCCGATCTTGCTGCTGGTGGACTGTTGCTTTTCGACGTCGACGCGCTGCTCGCTGCGGCGGATGCGGTCTTCGAGCGCTGAAATCTTGGGCGCGTACTTGGCACGCAGGCGTTCCTTCTGAGCGTCGCGCTCCTCGCGTACCGACTGGGCGAGGCGCAGGCGGAAGTCCTTTTCGCTCTCGCCCTGCTTGCTGGTCATTTTCATTTCGCTGGACTTAAGCAGCTCGAGCTTGCCGAGCTTGAACAGCGCGTCGGCGAAGCCGCGGGACCATTCGGTGATGCTCTTGCCCGAGCTGGCGCTGGGCGCCAGCGGCGCGAAGGTCGCGCCGCCGGAGGGTTCTTGCTCGAGATCGTCGGTCGAGATATCGACTTGCTCCGCGTCGTCCCAGTTGACGGGCACGGGCTTGGTGGTGATGGGCACCATGAGCGATTGGTTCTCGTTCTGGTCGATGCCGATCTTGGGATCGGAGTAGTAGACGCTCGCGCTGCCAAGGAGCATCGGGTGGTAGACGAGCGAAGAGCCCGCGGGGATGGCGCGTGCGGGGAGGAAGTACTGCGGGATCTCGGGCGGGAGGACGGGGCGGGCGGTGCCGAGCGTCGCAGACACTGCGGATTTAGCTGATCGGGAAGAGGCATCACCCAGCATGTCCACCGGTGCGTCGGCCGCGCTCACCGCGCGAACTGCACCGCTCGAACCCACCCCTGCCCCTCCCTCGGGGAGGGGTCCTGAGGCTTTGCGTGCGTTCATGAGCTGCTTGATCTGATCGCGCGTCAGCGGGCCCCGCAGATAGCACAGCGCCCACCTGCTCTCGATGATCACCGGGTGGTCGTCGTGCACGTTGTTCATCAGAAAGACGCGTGAGCCGAGCTGCGAGAGGGCTTTGTCGCAGCTGGCGCGATCGAACTTCGCGCTCGCCTGGGCCGCGGCCCCTTCGAGCCCGTCGAGCACGCGCTGCTTGTCGCGCTCGGTCTGCAACCGCCCGATGAACCACGTGCCCGCGTTGGCCAGGCCCTTGTAATCGAGGTCGACGGGGTTTTGCGTCGCCATGACCATGCCGACGCCAAAGGCGCGGGCCTGCTTCATGAGCGTGAGCATCGGTTGCTTGCTGGGCGGGTTGGCGACGGGCGGGAAGTAACCGGCGATCTCGTCCATGTAGACCAGTGCGCGCAGGCTGGTGGTGCCGCTCTGTGTGCGCACCCACGCGAGGATCTGGTTGTAGAGCATCGCCACAAAGAACATGCGCTCGGCGTCGCTCAGGTGCGCGATGGAAAAGACGCACATGCGCGGCTTGCCGCCATTGGCGTAGAGCATGCGACCGATGTCCAGCGGCTCGCCCGAGAGCCACGACTGGAACGTCGGCGAGGCGACGATGTTGTTGAGCTTCATCGCAAGCTCGAATCGCTCCTTCGCCGGGTACACACTCTCGAGCGGCATAACGCCCAGGCGATCGAAGCTCGGCTTCTGGATTTGCTGGATGATGCTCGCGAGATCGAGGCTCTGGCGTTTGGACCAGCTTGCGCTGAAAACAGACGAGAGCAAAATGTGTTCGCGGCTCTGGATCGGGTCGGCGTCGATGCCCATCAGGCCCAGCAGGCTCGTCACGGTGCCGCCCACGCGCTGGGTGAAGAGCTCGGAATCTTCCATGATCTCATCGGGTGGGACGTCGAAGCTCTTGAGCACCGAGACCTGCACGCCCGCGCTGGAGCCGGGCGTGTAGATGACGAACTCGGCGCTGTCCTTGAGGCGCTGGATGCGCTCGCCATCCTGCCCCCACTCGGCGAGGCCCTTTTTCCAGAGTGACGCCTGAGCAGCGGCGAAGTCGTCGGGGCTCACGCCTTTCTTGCGTGCGTCGTCCTCGTTGATCCACGGACGGAAGTCGCCCGCCTCCAGCTTGGGGAACGTCAGCAGCAAGTTCGACAGGTCGCCCTTGGGGTCGATGATGATCGCGGGGATCGAATCGATCGCAGCCTCTTCAAGAATCCCCAGGCACAGGCCCGTCTTGCCCGAGCCGGTCATGCCGACGCAGACCGCGTGGGTGACAAGGTCCTTGGAGTCGTACATGATCAGTTGATCAAGTCGCTTGCGGGCGCCCAGGTCGTAGGCTTTGCCGAGGTAGAACTGGCCGAGCTTTTCGTATTCAGGAAGTGCCACGCGAAACTCCGGGGTGTGGTGGCGCGATGGTACCCGCGCACGCGATCGCAGCGGGCCGGTCCCGGAACCGAATCCCGGGGTTTACTTGAGAAGCTCGTCGGCCCCGGCGTGGCCCAGGGCCTTGGCCTTGCGCGCCCAGTCTTTCGACTTCGCCTCGTCCTTGGCGCGCTGATACCAGAGCGCGGTCTCGTACGCGAGGCTCGCGTCATCGGCCTTCTCACCCGCGGCCCGCGCGTAGACCTCCGCCGCTTCGGCGGGCTTGGCGAGCATCCCCAGGCACTCCGCGATCAGGCTCAGCACCTCGGGGCGCTTCTGTTGCTCCCACGGCAGCGCGCCCAGGATGGCCGCGGCGGTCGACGGGTCGTTGGCCCGCTTGCGGGCGCGGGCCTCGACGATCTTCCACGCGATCTGATCGGGCTGGATCGCGCGGGCTTTTTCGATGTGCTGGATCGCGAGCTTGGGGTTGTTCTGGCGCAGCTCGATGTCGGCGAGCTGCCCCCACGCGAGCGCGTGCTCGGGGTTGAGATTGACCGCGCGGAGCAAGCTCCCCTTGGCCTGCATGAGCTGGCCCTGCTGGTCCTGGATCACCGCCAGACGGAATGCGTACTCATCCGCCTGCGGGTTTTTCTTGCACGCGAGCATGTAGTGACGCTCCGCGTCGTCGAGCTTCTTGGCGACTTGCGCCACGTGGCCGACCTCCGCGTGCAGCGCCGCCTCGGCCGGGCCGATCTCGATGGCCTTTTCGTACTCCGCCAGCGCGGGCTCGTACTTCTGCTGCGCGACGAGCGCCTTGGCCATGAGCAGGCGAAGGTTCTGATCGTTGGGCGATTTCTCGATATCGCGAGCGAGCTGGGCCTGTGCTTTGGTGTACTCACCATTGCTGATGAGCGCATCGGCCTGACCCGCGGCCTTGGCGGCGTCGCTCAACGTGGCGGCGTTCTTGCCAGCATCGGCCTTGACCGGTGCCGGCGCACTCTTGAGCAGCTGCACCACGCCGATCACGCCGATACCCGCGAGCACAACCATCGCACCAACGACGATCGGCAGAAGCTTGGAACGTTGCGCGTCGCTCATCGATTCCCTCAGGGTAAGCGTGCAAGAGTGTCAGCGCACTTGTCATCGGCGCGCGCTCGCGAAGACCGACAGTCCACGCGAAAAACCGCCAAGTCGTTTGACGTGCCCGATTCCTGTGCTAACTTCATCTATCGGGCCTTTTCGTACACGTGCAGTCCTAGGGGGGCGGCGTGCAATCAGGGGCGGGAACAAACGACGATATCGCGCGCGTTCTCGCGAGCACGGACATCGTGCGCCTCATCGGCGATCACGTCGCCGTCAAGAAGAAAGGCCGCGAGTTCGTCTGCATCTGCCCCTTCCACGACGACCATTCGCCGTCGATGACCATCGCGCCGAGCAAGGGCATCTACAAGTGCTTCGCCTGCGGCGCGGGTGGCGATGCGATCAAATTCGTCCGCGAGTACCACAAGCTCTCGTTCCGCGAGTCGCTCCAGTTCCTGGCCGATCGCGCTGGGATCACGCTCACGCCCTGGCGGCCCACCCACACCGGCCCCGGGTTTACCACGGGTGATGACGCCGAGACGGCGTCGCGTGAGGACCTTCGTTCGGCCAATCGCTGCGCGTGCGACTTCTTCCAAGTCCTGCTCCGCCATCCTGAGCATGGCCAGCTCGCACGCTCCGTGATCGAGAAGCGTCAGGTCTCGCCCGAAATGGTCGCGCGCTTCCAGCTCGGCGCCTCGCCCGACATGTGGGACGGGCTGCTCAAGCTCATCCAAGCCAAAAAGCTCGAGCTCAAGCCCTTCTTGGGCGCGTCGCTCCTGCGAGCGCGCGAGGGCGGCAACTCCTACTTCGACTTCTTCCGCAACCGCCTCATGTTCCCGATCCACGACCAAGCGGGGTACGTGATCGGCTTCGGCGCACGCAAGCTGCGCGAAGAGGACGAGCCCAAGTACCTCAACTCACCCGAGACGATCCTCTTCAACAAGTCCGAGACGCTCTACGGCATCCATCAGGCGGCCGACACCATCCGCAAGAGCGAGCAGGCGATCCTCGTCGAAGGGTACATGGACGTGATCGCGTGCCATCAGGCGGGGATCACCAACGCCGTGGCAGCCCTGGGCACATCGCTCACTTCTCAAGGCGCAACGCGACTCGCCCGCCAGTGCAACAGTGTCGTGCTGCTGTTCGACGGCGACGAGGCCGGTGCCAAAGCGGCCGATCGCGCCGTGGAGGTCTTCTTCGCCTCGCCCATGGACGTGAAGATCGCCACGCTCACCGCAGCCCGCGCGCGAGGCGAGATCACCGCCAAGGACCCCGACGAACTGCTCAAACAACCCGGCGGGGCCGAAAAGCTCCGCGCGATCATCGCTCAGGCGAGCGATGCGCTGGAGTACCGCATGGCCCGCCTGCGCCAGCGCCTGTCGGCCATGAGCGGCACCGCCAAGAGCCAGGCCGTCGAAGAAGAGCTCAAGCGTCTCGCGGAGCTCGGGCTTTCGCGCATCGCGCCGATCCGGCGTGAGATGGTGCTCAAGCAGATCGCAGTGGCGCTGGGCGTGAGTGAGTCGCTCGTCCGTGCCAGCGTGCCGTTCGGGCGCGAGCTTGGTCCGGCGCGTCGCGTGCAATCGATCGAGCCCGCGCGGGCCGAGCCGCTGCGCCTGGCGCTCAAGTCGTCATTTGACATCCTGCTGGCGTGTGCGTTATCCGAGCCGACCTTGCTGCGTACGCTCTTGCCCGAGCAGGCCGATGTTTTTTCGCCCGATCGGTTCGAGCATCCATCGGTCAAGTCCGCCGCCGCCGCAGTCGTCTCGCTCATTGGTAACGCGCAGGCGGATCGTCCTCGTCTGTCGGCCGCGCTGCACGAAGTCGAAGGAGAATCCGCCGCGGCCGAACTCATCGCGCAGATCGAACAGCGCACCCGGGGCGATTCCAAAGCCCTGCAGCGCAACTGGACCGAGGCCATGGCCCTCGCACCCAAGGAACTCGCCTTCGCTCGCGCCCGCGCATCGGGCGACTTTGACAAAATCCGCGAGGCCAAGCTCTCGCTCGAACACGCCCGCGCCTCGATCCCTGAGCTCTTGCTGAAATAGTTCCTCGCCCGTGCCCCACCTCTCGCAGCCAATGACGGCCGCGATCATCGGAGACGGATGTTCATGAGCAGAATCCCCGAGCATGTTGAAAAGCTCCTGGCCAGCGCCAAATCCCGCGGCTGGCTCAGCTACGAGGAGCTCAACAACGTCCTGCCCGACGAGATGGTCGACCCTGAGCGGCTCGATCTGTTGCTCATCGATATCGACCGTCGCGGCATCGAGCTCATCGACGAGATGGAGTTCCGCGCGCGCGAGCACCGCCGACGCAAAGAGACCGGCCAGCCCGCCCCCGCCCCCACCGTCCTCCACGGCCCCAACGACAAGCCCGCCCGCGCCATGACCGTCACCGGCGGCGAGCGCCCCGCCGGCGCCGGCTGGTCGGGGATGAACTGGAACATCAAGACCGTCGCCCCCGGCGCGCAAAGCTCCACGCTCCCCGCGCCCGAGCCCGTCAGCGCCGAGCGCAACGAGCACGCGGTGGCCAAGGCCTCCGCTCGCCCCGAAGCGCTCAAGCCCATGGGCGACGAGCCCGATGAGGACGCGTTTGCCGACGAGGAGGATGAGGAACAACTCCGCAAGGAACTGGCCGCGGAGATCGAGGCCGCCGGTCGCATCGACGACCCGGTGCGGATGTACCTCTCGCAGATGGGCACGATCCCGCTGCTCACGCGCGACGAAGAGGTGCGTCTGGCCAAGAAGATCGAAACGACGCGGATGATCTTCCGTCGTCGATGTCTCGAGTGCGATTACATCCTCAAGCACGCGGTGGACACGCTTCGCCAGGTGCACTCGGGGGAGCTGCCGTTCGATCGCACGATGCGCATCAGCACGCTCGACGCGCACGCCAAGGACAAGCTGACCAAGCGCATCCCCTACAACCTGGCGACGATCGAAAAGCTCATGGGCCTCAACCGCGCCGACTGGGCCGCGCTCCAGCAAGCGCACCAGAGCGAGGACGAAGAGCTGGCCGACGAGATCAACGAACGCATGGTCACACGCCGTCGGCGCATGGCGGCGTTGTGCGAGGAGCTTTGTCTCCGCACCGGGCGGATCATCCCGCACATGAAGAAGCTCCGCTCGATCGCACGCAAGATGCACGAGCTGCAGACCGCCCTCACGCGAAACCCACGCCAAGGCGGCCCCACCGGCGACGATCGCGAGGCCATGCAGGAAGAGCTCGACGGCTACCGCTCGGTGGTCCTCGAAGACCCGCATCAGCTCGCGCGCCGCATGAAGAACATCGACACGGTCTTCTGGGAATACGAGCAATCCAAGCGCGACCTCTCCGGCGGAAACCTGCGCCTGGTCGTGTCGATCGCCAAAAAGTACCGCAACCGCGGCCTCGCCTTCCTCGACGTCATCCAAGAGGGCAACTCCGGCCTCATGCGCGCCGTCGATAAGTACGAGTACAAGCGCGGGTACAAGTTCTCGACCTACGCCACGTGGTGGATCCGTCAGGCGATCACGCGTGCGATCGCCGATCACGCCCGGACCATCCGCGTGCCGGTGCACATGATCGAGGCCGTCACGCGCTTGCGCGCGATCCAGAAAAACACCTTCCAGGCGCTGGGCCGCGAGCCGACGATCGAAGAGCTCGCCGAGAAGATGAAGACGACCGTCGACGAGGTCAAGCGCACGATGAAGGTCTCCAAGAGCCCCGTCTCGCTCGACCGCCCGGTGGGCGAGACTGAGGACTCGCACTTTGGCGACTTCCTCGAGGACGAGAAGACCGGCACGCCCGTGCAGCTCGCCGCGTCGGACACGCTCAAAAAACAGATCGAGCAGGTGCTCAAGAGCCTGACGTACCGCGAGCGCGAGATCATCAAGCTCCGCTACGGCATCGGCGACGGGTACACCTACACGCTCGAAGAGGTCGGTCGCATCTTCAAGGTCACGCGCGAGCGCGTCCGCCAGGTCGAGGCCAAGGCGATCCGCAAGCTCCAGCACCCCGTCCGCGCCCGAAAGCTGCAGGGGTACCTCGATACGCCGCGCCACAAGCACGCGCCCGAAGCGCCGAGCGAGCCGACGATCGAGGTCAAGCCGCAGGCCCAGCCACCGGTGACCAACGGGGGCGACTTCGGCTGATCGGCGTGATCGCGCCGTATTGTTCTTCACCGCCAAGATCGCAAAGAAAGCCGGGCATGAAAAAAGGGGTTCGAGACACAACGTCTCGAACCCCTTGTCTTTGCGTTCCTTTGTGCTCTCTGTGAGCTCTGTGGTTCAATCCGAGCTTACTTGATCCCGTCCTTGGCCGCCATCATCTTGATCATGTCCACGCAGCGCGCCGCATAGCCAGCCTCGTTGTCGTACCAGCTCACGACCTTGAAGAACCGCTTATTGAGCTCGATGCCCGCCTTGGCGTCGAAGATCGACGAGTGACGATCGGAGATGAAGTCGCTCGACACGACCTCCTCATCCGTGTACGCCAGCACGCCCTTCATCGCGCCGTTGGCCGCGGCCTTCATGGCCGCGTTGATCTCCGCCAGGCTCGTGTCCTTGCCGGTCTTGAACGTCAGGTCCACCGCGCTCACGTCGGCCGTGGGCACGCGGAAGCTCATGCCCGTCAGCTTGCCCTTGAGCGCGGGCAGCGCGAGCGTGACAGCCTTGGCCGCGCCCGTGCTGGCGGGGATGATGTTCTGATACGCGTTGCGCCCGCCGCGCCAGTCCTTCTTGCTCGGGCCGTCCTGCGTGGGCTGCGTCGCCGTGGCAGCGTGGATCGTCGTCATCAGGCCCTCTTCGAGCCCGAAGTTGTCGTGGATCACCTTGGCGATCGGCGCCAGGCAGTTGGTCGTGCACGACGCGTTGGAGATCACCGTGTGCTTGCTCGGGTCGAACGTTTCGTGGTTGACGCCCAGCACCAGCGTCGGCACCTGCGCCGGCTCGCTCTTGGTCGGGGCGGAGATGATCACGCGCTTGGCGCCGGCGGCGATGTGCTTGGAGGCGCTCTCAAAGTCCGTGAACAGGCCGGTGGACTCGAGCACGTAATGCACGTTCTCGCTCTTCCACGGCAGCTGCGCGGGGTCCTTGATCGCGCTGGTCTTGGTCACGTGCCCGTTGACGGTGAACGAGCCGCCGGTCTCGCTGGCGACGGCGCTGATCTCAGCGTTCTTGCCGTTGAGCTTGAAGCGGCCGTGCATCGTGTCGTACTTGAGCAAGTACGCCAGGTTGTCGGCCGGCACGAGGTCGTTGACCGCGACAAACTCGATGCCTTGCTCGGTGCCGATGCGATAAACCAGGCGACCGATGCGACCAAAGCCGTTGATGCCGACGCGAATAGCCATGGGAAACTCCCGGGAAAAAGGCGGAAAAGAACGAAACCTTGCGAATGCGCAGGGTAGATGGAGCGGGAGGGATATTCAAGGAACCCGCAAGGGCGGCGCGACGCCGTCCCACGGTTCGCCGCACTCGGGGCAGATGGTCCAATCGTCGCTCGATCGCGTGTACGCGCACTTGGAGCAGGTGCGCCGCCGGATGCGTGCAAAGCGCCGCTCGCGGTTGTATCCCCGCCGAAAGAGAACAACTGCCAACGCCAGCATGCCGAGGCCCGCGGCGAAAATCAGCACGACCACGAGCGTTTCAATAACGCCGTGGCCCGCCACCACGAGAATGCCAACGCCGCCACCATACGACGTGAGTCCGCCAGCAACCACCAGCAACGCCGTCAGCAGCTGTTCATGGCGCCGAACGACTCGGCGCAGGTAGATGGAGAGACGTCGTTTCAAGATGATCGAAGGAAGTCACCGAGTTCACCGACCGGGCCGCGGCTCACAATCCCTTGTTCTTCGCCTTCACCGACCACACCTTCGCCCCCGCCGTCACAAAGAGCGTCTTGCCGTCGGCCCCGCCGAAGCAGAGATTGGACGGGCTGCGCACCGGCAGGTGCGCCAGCAGCGTGCCCTCGGGCGAGAGGACCACGATGCCGCCGGGGCCGGTGGTGTAGATGTTGCCCTTTTCGTCAAGCTTGAGCCCATCGGCCCGGCCGCCAGCCTTGGGCAGGCCGAGCTTGCTGAGTTCCGCCAGCACCTTGCCCGCGCCGAGCGTGCCGTCGTCTTTGACGGCGAACTCGTGGATCTGATTCGTCTGCGTGTCGCCGATGTAGAGCTTTTTGCCGTCGGCGCTGAAGGCCAGCCCGTTGGGCATCTTGAGGTCCTTGTTGAGCAGCGTGAGCTTGCCGTCGGCGGCGATGCGGTAGATGCCGCAGTACTTGAGCTGGCGTTCCTTGGGATCAACGAAGAACGACGGATCGGTGAAGTAGATCGAGCCGTCCTTGGCGTAGGTCACGACGTCGTTGGGCGAGTTGAGGCGCTTGTCGCCGTCCTTGTCGGCGATGGTCTTGATGTCCTTCACGCCGTCGGCCATGAGCGTGCCGCGCGTCACGCGGCCTTCCGACTCGCACGTGATCAGGTTGCCGGCTCTGTCCAGGCAATTGCCGTTGGCCCGCTCGGACTTCTCGCGGAAGGGCTTGGCTTCCTTGTCGCCCGGCGCCCAGGCGAAGATCGTGCGCCCGCCGATGTCGGAGAAGATGAGCTTGTTGTGCGTTGCCAGCCACAGCGGCCCTTCGGTGAACCCAAAGCCCTCGCAGATCACCTCGGGCGCGCCGACGAAGAAATCATCGTTCTTCAGCACCGGCCCGCTCGGCGCATCTCCCGCCGGGGCCTTGGGCTCGCCCGCGGGCGGCGCGGGTTTGTCCGCCGGCTTGGCCGGGGCCTGGGGCTGAGCGAGCGCGAGCGACACGGCGGCAGCGACGAGCAACTGTGCGAGCATGGTGTATTCCTTCGGCCGAGGGCAAACAGGTGAATCACGCAAGCGCGATCATCGCGCCGGTCCCGTACGATAGTTCGCACGCCAACACCGGAGCGATTCATGGCCCGCCTCGTCCGACTCGAAGCCACCGTCCCGATGAAAATCGACCCCGCCACGCTCCCGCTCGACGAGCACGGCAAGCCCAAGCTCCTCTCGCTCTGCACATGCGGGCTCTCGCTCAAGTTCCCGCTCTGCGACGGCGCGCACAAGCACGCCCGCGTCACCGAGCAGCCCGGAATGCTCTACGTCTACGACAAGGATGGCAAGACCATCCTGCACGCGCAGCCCGACACCGGCGAAGTGCCGATCACGCGCTGAGCGCTCGTCGATCGTTCACCCGATCGAAAACCCGCCCTGCTTGCAGAGCTCAATAAACGCAATCACCTTCGCTCGGTTATTGCCCGAGAAGTACTCGAACGAGTTCACCTTCGCCCCGGGCATAATCATGCGCAAGCGACCCATCCCCGCGCCTTCGATCTGCGAAGCGACCTTGTGCCCCAGCGCGTCGTGTTCGGGGATGTCGGGCAAGAAGCGTTCCAACGCGATCGCCATGTTCAGCGCGTCGGGGGCCGTCACCTGCTGGCCCAAGCGCGAGAAATAATTGTTCTTGTACCACTTGGCCGCGCTGTCGTCGGGGTTGAGCTTTTCGTGCCATCCCGCCGGCGGCACCGTGCCCAGCGGGCGCCACCCGCACTCATACGCGAACTTCACCAGCATGCCCCAATCGAGATACCCGCAGGTGAACGTCTGACCGCGCGCGCCGGTGATCACCCGCGGCTGGTGCCGATTCAGATCAGGAACATCGCTCGGAAGCGCCATGCACGATCGTAGGAGCACATCGCCCGCAATCGCTTCAGACCGTTGCGGTCCGCGTCGCCAGCTGCATGATGCGCTCTTGCGTCATCTCGTCGCCGCTCAATTCGCCCGTCAGCTCGCCCTCGCACATCACCGCGATGCGATCGGAGAGCGCGAGAAGCTCGGGCATTTCGCTCGACACCAGCAGCACCGCCAGCCCCTCATCGGCGGCTTGGCGCACGAGCTTGTAGACCTCGGTCTTGGTGCCGACGTCGATGCCGCGCGTCGGCTCGTCGAGCAAAAGCACCTTGGTGGTGCGCGACATCCATCGCGCGATCAGCAGCTTCTGCTGATTGCCCCCCGAGAGCTCGCCCGGGAGTGACGAGAACCCCGCCGCCTTCACCTGGAAGCGCTGCACGCGATCGCCCACCAGCTCGCGCTCGCGCGAGAACCCGCGAAGGCCCAGCTTCGCCAGCAACGGCATCTGCGGCATCGCGATGTTCTCATCGATGCCCATGAGAAAGAACAGGCCTTGCAGGCGGCGATCCTCGGGGACGTAGCCCATGCCCGCGCTGATGGCTGCCCGCACCTGCCCGCGCGGCAGCTCCTGCCCGCCGACCTTGACCTCACCCGTCGCGCGCGCATCGAGCCCAAAGATCGCGTCGAGAAGCTCCGAGCGCCCAGAGCCGACCAAGCCGCCCACGCCCAGCACCTCGCCGGGCTTCACCGAGAGCGAGATGTTGTTGAGCTTGCCCGGCGATGAAAGGCCTTTGACCACCAACATCGGACCCGCGCTCTGGCGCACCGCGTGATGCTCCGGCCCCGCGAGCGCCGAGCCGCCGCGGTAGTTGACGCTCGTATCGATGGTGCGCCCGATCATCTGCGAGACGATCTCGCGCTCGGTGATCTGCTTGATCACGCTCGTCGCGACGAACTTGCCGTCGCGCAGGATCGTTATGCGATCGCAGCACTGAAAAATCTCGCCCATGCGATGGGAGACGTAGATGCACAGCAGTCCCTGCGACGCCAGGTCGCGCACGATCTTCATGAGCCGATCGGCCTCACCCATGCTGAGCGAGCTCGTCGGCTCATCGAAGACGATGATCCGAGGGCGCGAGCCGCCCTCTTCGGCGCGTTCATCAAGCGACGCCGCGATCTGCACGATCTGACGCCGACCCGGCGCAAGCGTGCCAAGCGGGGCCTGGACATCAATCTCGGGCGCAAGCTTGGAGAGCAAGCGCGCCGCACGCTCGTTCATGGAGCGATAGTCGACAACGCCGAAGCGCCCGCCGCGCGTGGGCATCTGGTGCAGGCAGAGATTCTCCGCGACGGTGAGGTTTGGGCACTGCGCCAGTTCCTGATGCACAATGCGCACGCCCGCCATGAACGCATCATGGATCGACCCCGGCTCCAGCTCGCGCCCGTCGACGGCGATCGTCCCCTCGTCGGGCTTGTGCAGCCCCGCGATCGCCTTGCCCAGCGTGCTCTTGCCCGCGCCGTTCTCGCCCATCAGCGCGTGCACTTCGCCCGCGCGCATCGAGACCGAGACATCGTTGAGCGCAACGGTCGGGCCGAACCGCTTGGTCACGTGCGAGACAACGAGCAATTCAGCGCTGGAACTCATGGGGCGGATTCTACGGTCTCGCACGAATCAGAGCACGAAGCGTCAGCGAGTGGGTTTTCCAACGACTTCACCGCTTGCCCGACCGCTTGCCGCCCGATCGCTTGCCCGTCGCACCCTTTACCGGCGTGCTGACTTTGCTCACCGTCGTAACGGTCTTGGACTCTGTCGTCTTCGCATCCGCCGCCTTGGTCTCGCTCGCCGGCTTGCTCGCAGCTTCCGCCTTCGCCTCGCCCTTGCTGCCGTCCGACTTCGCCTCGGCCTTGCCCTCGGCCGGTGCCGCCGCCTTCGCGTCCGCCTCGGCCGATTTCTTATACGACTCCGAGCGATAGTCCGTCTCGTAGAACCCGCCGCCCTTGAACAACACCGCCGCGCCGATGCCGATCAATCGCTCCGCCGTTTTCTTCTTGCACGCGGGGCAGACCTTCTCGTGCTTGGCGCTCATCGACTGGAAGAGCTCCCATCGATGCCCGCAAGCGTTGCATTTATAGTCATACGTCGGCATGATGATCCCTCAGGCGCTCGGCGCGACCGCGACCTTGGCGGGGCGCAGCACGCGTTCGCCCAGCGCGTAACCCGATTGCAAAACCATGCTCACATGCCCTGGGGCAACATCCGGCGCGGCCTGGTGCATGATCGCCTCGTGCTTGCCCGGCACAAACTCCTCATTGATCTGCGGCACAATCAAGCTCACGCCCTGATGCTGCAGCGCCTTGATCAACTCCTCGCGGATCACCTTCACGCCATCAACAATCTGCTGCGGCGTCGCCTTGGAGAGGTCCTGATTCAGCGCCAGATCGAAGTGATCGATCACGCCGACGACGCTCATGACCACCGCGCCGGCCCCCTGCTGACGCGCGACTTGCTCGTTGCTCACAGCCCGCCGCTGGTAATTGGCAAAGTCCGCCAGCGCGTGCTTGTGGGCCGCTTGCGCTTCGTCGCGCTCACGCTGCAATTGCTCGAGCAGCGCGGAGCTGGCGCGCAGTTCTTCGTGCAGCTCAGCGTTGGAGAGCCCCTCCGCTGCGTGCTGCGATTCATCGATCGGCTCGCCCGGCTCGTCGTTGGGCTCGGGGTTGTTTCGCTTGAATGGGTTCATGCTTCACTCAACCTTTGAAGGCCTCTTTGACCTTCTTCCAAAAGCTCTGTGATTCCGGCAGGACATGCTCGTTCTCGCTGGCGGCATATTCGCGCAGGGCCTTCTCCTGCTCCTTGCTCAACTTCTTGGGCACCTCGATCTTCGCCAGCACGATCAGATCGCCCTTTCGCCCGTCGCGCAGGTCGGGCAGGCCGTGGTCGTCCATCGTGAACTGCTGACCAAACTGCGTGCCGCGCGGCAGCGTGAGCTTGAGTCGATCGCCCTTGATGGTGGGCACCTCGACCTCGCCGCCCAGCGCGGCCTTGGCAAAGCCTACGGGCAGTTCGACGATGAGGTTGTTGCCGTCGCGATGAAAGACCGTGTGCTGCTTGACGCGCACCACCACGTGCAAATCCCCGCGCACGCCCGAGCCATCGGGCGACTCATCGGGCGTGGGCGGCTCGCCCTCAGCCCGCACGCGCACCGCCTGGCCATCCATGATCCCCGCGGGGATGCGCACGCTCAGCTTGCGCTGCTTGCCCTGGCGTCCCTTGCCGCGGCAATCCGGGCAGAAATCCTTGATGACACTTCCGCGCCCGCGACAGCTCGGGCACGCCGTCACCATCTGGAACATGCCGCCAAAGCCCGCCTGCACTTTGCCCTGGCCGCCGCAGGTTGGGCACTTCACCGGCTTCGACCCCGGCTTAGCGCCCGAGCCCGAGCACGGCTCGCACACGTCCAAGCGGGTGAACGAAACCTCGCGCTCCACGCCCGTCGAAACTTCTTCGAGCGAGAGCACGACCTCCGTCTCAAGATCGAACCCGCGTGCCGGCCCGCGCTGACGCCCGCGCCCGCCGCCGCCACCGAAGATGTCCTGGAACATTGAAAAAATATCGTCGACCTGCATGCGCGAAAAGTCGTGCGCCGCCGCCCCGCCGCCACGGAAGCCCTCATGCCCGAACTGGTCGTAACGCGAGCGCTTTTCCGGATCGCTCAGCACCTCATACGCCGCCGCGGCTTCTTTGAAGGCCTTCTCCGCCTCCGCGTCGCCTGGGTTGCGATCCGGGTGGTGCTTCATCGCCAAGCGCCGGTACGCGCGCTTGATCTCGTCGGCGTCGGCGGTTTTCTCGACGCCCAGGACCTCGTAGTAATCGCGCGTAGTGGCCATCGTGCGTGTCGCCTATGGGGTTAGATTCCAATCGTGCGGAGGCCCCTCGTCTGGAAGAGGAGGCCGCACTCTTGCACTTTGTCCTTGAAGCGAACGGCGCGAATCCTGAAAAATCTTCCTGGCCTGAGTCAACGATTCAACGTTCGCTCCACCTGGGTACTCGACATCCCCAAACTGGACTCCATCGTTTTCCCAGTCGCATACAGGACACAGTTCATAGCTTCCTGCGTAGGAACAGGCAAGCGTATAGAACCCGCAGCACGGGCAGGCGTATTTGCCGTTACGATCTGGACCTGGGAGTTCAGGTAGTTCGCTGCTCATACTACACGATCACGCCGTCGCGCCGACGCTCTTGGGCGCGTCGTCCTTGATGTCGGTGATCATGACGCTGGTGGTGAGCATGAGCCCCGCGACCGAGGCCGCGTTGGTCAGCGCCGTCTTGGGCACCAGCGCGGCGTCGATGATTCCGGCCTTGATCAGGTCCTGGTACTCGTGCGTCATGGCGTTGAAGCCGAACGCGCCCGAGCCCTCGAGCACCTTGCTCACAACGATGTCGCCATCGACGCCCGCGTTCATCGCGATCTGGCGGCACGGGGCCTCGATCGCCTTGAGCACGATCTCAAAGCCCTGCTTCTCATCGCCCTTGGCCTTGTTCATCGCGCTCTCAATGGCGCTCTTGGTGCGGAGCAGCGCGACGCCGCCGCCGGCGACGTATCCCTCCTTGGCCGCGGCCCGCGTGGAGTGGAGCGCGTCATCGACCGCGTCCTTCTTCTCCTTCATCGCGACCTCGGTCGCGCCGCCGACGTTGATGATCGCCACGCCGCCGGTGAGCTTGGCCAGGCGCTCCATGAGCTTCTCGCGATCGTAATCGCTGGTGCTCTTGTCGTGCTGGGCTTTGATCTGCGCGGCGCGGGCGGTGATGTCCGCCTTCTTGCCAGCGCCCTCGATGATCGTCGTCTCGTCCTTGGTCACGACGATGCGCTTGGCCTTGCCCATCTCGCTCAGTTCGATCGACTCCAGCGAGCGGCCCAGGTCCTCGGAGAAGAAGTTGCCGCCGGTGAGCACGGCGATGTCGCTCATGATCGCCTTGCGACGATCGCCAAAGCCCGGGGCCTTGACGGCGCAGATCTTGAGCGCGCCGCGCAGACGGTTCACAACCAACGCCGCGAGGGCCTCGGACTCAACGTCCTCCGCCACGATCAGCACCGGCTTGCCCGTCGTCGCGATCTTGTTGAGCAAGGGCAGGAAGTCCGCCAGGTTGGCGATCTTCTTCTCATACAGCAGCACATAGCAATCCTCGAGCACGCACTCAGCCGTCTTCGGATCGGTCATGAAGTACGGCGAGATGTACCCCTTGTCGAACGCCATGCCCTCGACGTAATCGAGCGTCGTCGTCGCGCCCTTGCCCTCTTCGACCTCGACCACGCCCTCAGCGCCGACCTTCGCGATCGCCTCAGCGATCAGCTCGCCGATCTGCGCGTCGTGCGAGGCGCTGACCGTCGCGACCTTTACGTAGTCGGCCTTGCCCTTGCACTTTTCCGCCATCTTGGAGATGGCCTCGCCCGCGACCTCCGCAGCCTTGTTGATGCCGCGCTGCAGCATCACCGGGTTCGCACCCGCCGCGACGTGGCGCAGGCCCTCGACAAAGATCGCCTCAGCCAGCACCGTGGCGGCCGTGGTGCCGTCGCCCGCGATGTCGTTGGTCTTCTTCGCGACCTCCGCGACCATCTTCGCGCCCATCGACTCAAACGGCTTGGGGAGCGTGATCTCGCGTGCGACCGACACGCCGTCGTTGGAGACGGTCGGCCCGCCGTAGGACTTCTGGATGATCACGTGCCGGGCCGTGGGGCCCATGGTGACCTTGACCGCCTTCGCGAGCTGCTGCACGCCGCTCTTCATTTCGAGGAGGGCCGCGTCGTTGAACATGATCTGCTTCGTACCCATGAGAATCTCCGAATAGCGCGGCTTGGGCGCGCGAGGCTGTTGGTCAATTCAAAAACTCTTCAGACGAGAACACGAGAGCTCGGGGGATCAACCCTCGAGGACGCCGAGGAGCTCCGACTCCTTGATGATCAGCATCTTCTTGCCCTTGAACTCAACCTCGCTGCCCGCGTACTTGCCGTACACGACGGTGGCGCCGATCTTGACGCTCATCTCGGCGCGCTTGCCGTTGTCGAGGAGCTTGCCGGGGCCGGTCGCGACGACCTTGCCGCGCACGGGCTTCTCCTTGGCCGACTCGGGGAGGTAGATGCCCGAAGCGGTCTTGGTCTCGTTCTCGATCGGCTCAACCAGGATGCGGTCCTCAAGGGGCTTGATCGCCATCTGAAATCTCCTGTCTGTCTTTGAGCCCCTCCCAGAGGGAGGGGTTGGGGAGGGTTTGTTTTCCGTTCACTTCTCATCACCCGCAGCACCGCGCCACGAGCGTCAATCATCTTCTGCCTTGACCCCTCCGCGAGGGAGGGGCAGGGGTGGGTTCGTTGCGTGCTCAACGATCAGCGATCGCCGCGCATCGTCCCGCACCCGCATCAACCATTCGCCTTGTCTTTGTTCTTCACTTCTTTCTTCACCACCGCGCCAGCCTCGTTCAACTCCACCGAAACCTTGCCCGCGCTGTCCTTGGCCTCAACGACATACGTCGTCACGCCCTTGCTCAGCTTGCGCTCGACCTCTTTGACCTTGCGCCCGCCGATCTCCTTCAGCGCCACCGTCTGCAGCGTCGCCGGCAGCTCGCTCCAGTTGATCTCCGTCTCCACGCAGCAAACCGTGCCGTCGGGGTACATCTCGAGCTCGGTCGCGCGTCCGTCGCGCTTGAACTCGGCAACGTACATCACCTTGCCGTCTTCGAGCACGCGCTCGACTTCACTCACCTTCGCGCCCGCAGCCTCGCGCTCGACCGTTGTGCGAATCGCCTGCGGCGCGTCGCCCAGGTTCATCTCGACCTTTTCATTCTCCGCGCGATCACCGCGCGAAGCGCACGCGCCAAGCGTGCTGGCCGCGAGCATCGCCGCAGCGAGGGGGAACTGGATATAGCTGTTCATTCGGCCCATAAGTGCAATCCTTGCGTTATTTCACCTGCACCGAAACGATCGACCCATCCTCTTTGACCTCGACCTTGAACGAGTCGACCTTGTTGGTCACCATCAGCACGTAGCTGACGTCCGACCCATCAACCTTCTTCTTCGCCTCGGTCACGATCAACGCGTTCTTGCTCTTGAGCGTGAAGGGCTTGCCCCAACCCTTGGAGTTGGTCGCGGCCATCGTCACCGTCGCGGGCACTTGGTCGGCCGTGATCGGTGTGATACCCGTCGAAGCTTCCGTCGCAGGCACAACCGCCGCCGCCGGCTTGTCGCCCGGCTTGCCCGTGTCGCGCGCGTCGCACCCGAGAGCCGCGAGCATCGCCGCGACCGCCAGGAATGATGCCGCCGAGTTGTGGTCCAGCCTGCTCATGGATCACGCTCAACCGCTTAGAAGCCCATGCCTCCCATGCCACCCATGCCCGGCATGCCGCCCATGCCACCCATTCCGCCCATGCCACCGCCGCCGTGATCGTGGCCGTGGTCGTGATCGTCCTTGTCCTTGGGCACGTCGGTGATGACGCAATCGCTGGTGAGCAGGATCGTCGCAACGCTCGCCGCGTTGGTGAGCGCGGAGCGATCAACCTTCGCCGGCGTCAGCACGCCCTGCTTGATCAAGTCGCCGTACTCGCCGGTCAGTGCGTTGTAACCAAAGTTCGCGCCGGCCTTGCCTTCGCCACCCTCTTGCACCTTGGAGACGACAACCGTCCCCTTCTCGCCGGCGTTCTCGGCGATCGTCGCCAGCGGCACGAGCAGCGCCTTGTAAACCACATCCATACCCGCCGCGACGTCGTACTTCGCCTGGCCGACATCATCGCTCGTGGCGTTCTCGCCCTTGCGGCCAAACACGCTCTTCCACTCGGGGAGCTTCTCAATGGCCGCACGAGCGCGGATGAAGCTCACGCCGCCACCGGGCACAACGCCCTCGACGACGGCCGCGCGGGTCGCATGCAGCGCGTCCTCAACGCGAGCCTTCTTCTCTTTCAGCTCCGCCTCGCTCGCCGCGCCGACCTTGATCTGCGCCACGCCGCCGGTGAGCTTCGCCAGACGCTCTTGCAGCTTCTCGCGATCGTAATCGCTCGTCGTCGTGCCGATCTCGCGGCGGATCTGCTCGATGCGACCCTGGATCGCCTTCGTCGCGCCCGCACCCTCGATGATCGTGGTGTTGTCAGCGTCAACCTCAAGCTTCTTGGCCATGCCCAGATGCTTGAGCTCAACCGCGTCGAGCTCCATACCCGTGTCCTTCATGATCGGCTCAGCGCCAGTCAGGATCGCGATGTCCTCGAGCATCGCCTTGCGACGATCGCCGTAGCCCGGAGCCTTGACGGCGCACACCTGCAAGGTGCCGCGGAGCTTGTTGATCACCAGCGTCGCGAGCGCCTCGCCCGTGATGTCCTCCGCGATGATGAGCAAGGGCTTCTTCGCCTGCATCACCTTCTCAAGCAGCGGCACCAGCTTCTGCACGCTCTCGATCTTGTCCTCGTGAATCAGCACGAGCGCCTTATCAAACTCGCACGTCATCTTGTCGACGTTCGTCGCGAAGTTGGGGCTTAGGAAGCCGCGGTCGAACTGCATGCCCTCGACCACAACAACTTCAGTCTCCTGGCTCTTGCCCTCTTCGACCGTGATCACGCCGTCTTTGCCGACCTTGGCGAACGCGTCGGCCATGATCTTGCCGATGGCCGCGTCGTTGTTGGCCGAAATCGTCGCGACGTTGCGGATGTCCTCGGTGCCGTTGACCGGCGTCGAGATCTTCTTGATCTGCTCGCTGGCCGTGAGAACCGCCTGCTTCATGCCGCGGACCAGCGCGTTGGCGTCAACGCCCGCGCTGATGTGCTTGAGACCCTCGCGGAAGAGCGCCTCGCTCAAAACCGTCGCCGTCGTGGTGCCGTCGCCCGCGTCATCGCCGGTCTTGGTCGCGGCCTGCTTGACCAGCATCGCGCCCATGTTCTCAACCGGATCAGAGAGCTCGATCTCCTCAGCGACCGAGACGCCGTCCTTGGTCACGGTGGGGCCGCCCCAGCTCTTGTCGATCACCGCGTTCCGACCGCGCGGGCCCAGCGTGGCCTTGACGGCCTTGGCCAGCTTCTCCACCCCGTTGAACAGGGCTTCGCGTGCGTCGACATCAAAGGCGAGGTTCTTGGCACCCATCGTTCATCCGCTCCTATCTAAAGGCGTTGACGGTTTGCAGTTCGTTTGACCCCGCTCGACGCAAGCACCATGACCGTGCCCAAAGCCGCTCGGGTATCGCCCAACAGGCAACCCCCGTGCCGGAGCCCGAACGCCGCTTCCCCACCTCTCGCCCCCAAGCCGGACCCCATTCAACGCCCACGCCGCGCGTTTTCGCTGTCACGCCCCCCGCCCACCCCGCCACCCCCTGCCAATTCGGCAGAGCAACGCGACGACTCCCCCACTCCATCGCCAAAACGAAAAAAGGAAGTGCCTCGGGCACTTCCCCTAGAGCGGTCGATTGATCGCTCGATCGGCTGGAAGCCGTAAACGCCGACGCTCGGGCGTTTACATGCTCGGAGCCGCACCCTCGGCAGCCTTGGCGGCTTCCTCGGCCTTGGAGTGGCGCTTCATGTCCATCGTGTGCGCACGCTTGTACGTCTGGATGTCCTTGAACGTCCCGTCGGCCTTGCGCACGGCGTAGAGCTTCTTGCCCTTGCTCGAGTACATCGTGGTGCGCTTGGCCTTCTTCTTCTTGGCCTTCTTCTTGGTCGCGCCCTTCTTCTTCGTCACCTTCTTTTTCTTCTTCGCCATGAGATGCTCCTTGATGTGGTCGCCGTGCAGCGTGCACCACCGCACGAACGCGCGCCAATCTACCGCGCCGTCAAATCAAGTGCAAGTCCCACCTTCGCACCGCCTCACCGATCAACCAGGGTTTTCTTCAGGGTTTGCTGAAGATTCGGGTTGCTGATTGGCCGATCCTCAGATACAAAACACCTGTGCACGAGGCCACCTTCCCCCTCGCGCACCAACCGCGGAGCTTCTGCATGCCGCCGACCGCCATGACGACCTCCCCCGCACCCAGCCCCTCTAAACGAGTCATCCGCGCACCGCGCGGGCCCGAGCGCACCTGCAAGACCTGGCAGGCCGAGGCCGCCCTGCGCATGCTCATGAACAACCTCGACCCCGAGGTCGCCGAAAAGCCCGATCAACTCATCGTCTACGGCGGCCGCGGCCAAGCCGCGCGCTCCTGGCCCGCCTTCGACGCCATCGTCGATTCACTCCGCCGACTCGAAGCCGACGAAACGCTTTTGGTTCAATCCGGCAAGCCCGTCGGCATCATCCGCACGCACACCGACGCGCCGCGCGTGCTCATCGCCAACTCCAACCTCGTCCCCGCCTGGGCCACGCAATCGCACTTCGATAAGCTCGCCGCCGCCGGCTTGATCATGTACGGCCAGATGACCGCCGGCTCCTGGATCTACATCGGCACGCAGGGCATCGTGCAAGGCACGTACGAAACTTTCGCCGAGTGCGGCCGTCAACACTTCGGCGGCTCACTCGCCGGCCGCCTCGTCGTTACCGCCGGTTGCGGCGGCATGGGCGGCGCGCAACCCTTCGCCGCCGTCATGGCCGGTGGCACCGTCCTCATCGCCGACACTGACCGCCAGGCCCTCCTCCGCCGCCAGCGCGATCGCTACCTCGACGAAGTCCTGTACGACATCGACCAAGCCATCGACCGCGCCCTCGAGCTCAAGGCCCAGCACAAAGCCATCTCCGTCGGCGTCGAAGCCAACGCCGTCGAGCTCCTCAAACGCCTGCTCGATCGCAAGGTCAAAGTCGACGTCCTCACCGATCAGACGAGCGCCCACGACGTGATGAGCTACATCCCCACAGGCCTGACGCACGCCGAAGCCGAGCTCCTCCGCCGAGTCTCCCCGCGCGAGTACGAAGCCCACTCGCTCGACACCATGACCAAGCACGTTCAGCTCATGGTCGAGCACCAGAAGCGCGGCGCCATCACCTTCGACTACGGCAACAACATCCGCCAGCGCGCGTACGACCACGGCTTCTCCGACGCCTTCAGCTTCAAGGGCTTCGTCCCCGAGTTCATCCGCCCGCAGTTCTGCGTCGGCCGCGGCCCCTTCCGCTGGGCCGCCCTCTCCGGCAACCCGCGCGATATCTACATCACCGACCACGAAATCCTCAAACTCTTCCCCCTCGGCTCCACGCCGTACGCCCAGCGCCTCCACGACTGGGTCCTGGGCTGCCACAAGAATCCGCAAGCACTCCTCGCGGGCGATTACGACAAGTGCGAGCCTCGCTTCGCGTTTCAGGGTCTGCCCGCGCGCATCTGCTGGCTCGGCTACGGCGAGCGCGATCGCGCCGGCCTCCTATTCAACAAGCTCGTCGCCGAGGGCAAAGTCGCCGCTCCGATCGTCATCGGGCGCGACCACCTCGACTGCGGCTCCGTCGCCTCGCCCAACCGCGAAACCGAAGCCATGAAAGACGGCTCCGACGCCATCTCCGACTGGGCCATCCTCAACGCCATGGTCAACGTCGCCTCCGGCGCATCGTGGGTCAGCTTCCACCACGGCGGCGGTGTCGGCATCGGCTTCTCGCAGCACGCCGGCCAAGTCATCGTCGCCGACGGCACCCCCGACGCGGCGCGCCGACTGAAAAACGTCCTCACCAACGACCCCGGCATGGGCGTCTTCCGCCACGCCGACGCAGGCTACGACGAAGCGAAAGCATGCGCGAAAGAAAAAGGCGTCAAGATTCCAATGCCTTGACCCCTCCCCGAGGGAGGGGCAGGGGTGGGTTCATCGGTCGCGCTCCATCACCGCGCGCCCACTCCAACAAGAACCTCCACCAATGTCCGTCTTAGTGCGCCATCCACAGTCGATGCGCACAAAACCCCTCGCCCAAACCCAACCCGCGTGCCAAACTCCATCACCCGACGGAGCCCGCGCATGTCCCCCGCCCTCACCACCCAAGCCCAAGCCTTCAACGCGCTCCTCCTCCGCGCCAAGGCCATCGCCCGCGCGTACCTCGATGCGCACCCCGTTACACTCTGTTCATGCACCTGCCCGACACCACGCAACCCGCTTACCCGTCGATGCCCGCCGCCCGTTTCGCCTCCACCATCAAGCTCGCCGGGCGTGACGATCCGCGCTCATGCCGCGTCGGGCTCATCGGCATCCCAGACGACACCGGCGTCGCGCTCAACTCTGGCCGCGTCGGCGCCGCCCAAGGCCCCAGCGCTTTCCGCGCCGCCCTCGCCAAGCTCGGCGTCCACGACCCCATGCCCCCCGCGCGCCCCTTCCCAAACGTCTACGACTTCGGCGATGTCCTTCCCGCGCCAGACCTGGGCACCACGCACGCGCGCGTCACTTCTTGCGTCGAGCAGATCATCGACCTCGGCCTCTTTCCCATCGCCATCGGCGGCGGGCACGACCTCACCTTCCCCTTCGTCCGCGCGTCGTGCAACAAACTCGACGTCACCCGAGGCGTCTACTTCGACGCCCACCTCGATGTCCGCGCCGAACAAGGCTCGGGCATGCCCTTCCGCGCACTCATCGAGCACTGCTCTGTTACCTCACTCGCCTGCGTCGGCGCGGTGCCGCTGGTCAACACGCGTCAACACCACGAGTGGTTCACCAAGCACGGCGGCGTCGCATATCCGTACCCATCGCCGCCGACGCCTGAGCAACTCATCGCATCGCACCTCTCGGGCCCCGCCCACGCGTTTGTCTCACTCGACATGGACGTGATGCACATGCACCAAGCGCCCGGCGTGAGCGCGATGAACGCCGCGGGCCTGCCCGCCGATCTCATCGGCCGCTACATCCTCGCGTGCGGCGCGAGTGCGAGCGTGCGCTGCTTCGACATCATGGAACTGAGCCCCCCGCACGACGAATCAGGCCGCACCGCGCGCCTGGCCGCCCAGATGTTCCTCATGTTCCTCCAAGGCCTCGCACGGCGCGGATGAGAACAAGACCCCTCCCCGAGGGAGGGGCAGGCGTGGGTTGGTTCGTGAAGAGCATCAAAGGCACGCCGCGCGCGCTCACTCGCGCACTACCTTGATTTTCACTTTTCAAGTTTCACTTTTCAAACCCTCACTCCGAAACCACCACCACCTCACGCACTTCCGCCCGATCATGCCCGATCCGGTCGCCGCGCCAAACGCACGCGCACTCCGGGCACGTCACGCGCCCGCTCGTGCCCAGCCCGACGATCTCATACCCGCAGCGCGGGCAAAGCCCGCGCGCCAGCATCAAGCGCGCACCGCGATGGCCCCAGCGCGTCCACAAAAACCCGCCCGCGACAAACCCGCGGATCAAAACGAACATGATGCTCGACGCGATCGGCGTGAACATCAAAAGCCACATCCCCGCCGGGTCCTTGTCCAAAATCAGCACCAGCGCCATGACCACGATCGCCACAAACCCCGCGATGATCAGCGCCACGCCCGAAAAAACCGAGGCCCACACCCCGCGCCAAATCGCCGCCCACCCGCGACGCGTCGTCAGCCCCTCGCGCGCGATCAGCCCCAGCGCCATCCATCGCACCGGCACGGTCACAGATCGTTCATCATGGGTTCGCAGGTGGAACACCGCACAATCCTACACGCGACGAACCCCCGCCCGCGCTCTACACTCACGCCCCGTGTTCTCACGCACTCCGACCATCGCCAAGTCCGACGTCGAGCTCGCCGAGCAGGCCGCGTCGCGCGTCGTGCGCACCCACCAGCGCCTCGTCGATTTCCTCAAGCCCGGCCTCACGCTCGGGCACATCGACGCCTTCGTCGCGCGCACGCTCGAAGACCTCGATTGCAAGTCCGCCTTCATCGGGTACAAAGCCGGCGGCTCGCCGCGCTTCCCCTCGCACGCCTGCCTCAGCGTCAACGAGTGCGTCGTGCACGGCACCGCGGGCTACCTCACGCGACCGCTCGTCAAAGGCGACTTGCTCAAGATCGACATCGGCGTCATCTACAAGGGCTTCATCGGCGACGCCGCATGGACCTACTCCTTCGGCCAGCCCACGCCCGACGTCAAACGCCTGATGGACGCCGGCAAACTCTCGCTCAAGCGCGGCGTCGAACAACTCCGCCCCGGCAACAAATACCTCGCCTGGGCTCAGACCGTTCAGAAGATCGTCGAGCGCGACTTCGGTTTCCACCTCGTGCGCGGGCTCGGCGGGCACGGCTACGGCCGCAAGCTCCACCAGCCGCCGTACATCTCAAACATCGTCCCCGATTTTCACACCGAGTGGCCCGAGAGCACCAATGCGATTCTCCCCGGCACGCTGGTCGCGGTCGAGCCGATGATCGCGATCGGCACCGGCGAGGTGAAGCAGATCCGCTCGGAGTGGCCGGTGTACACCGCGGATGGTTCGATGAGCGTGCACTACGAGCACGACGTGCTCATCACCGAGCAGGGCCCGCGCGTGCTCACGGCGGAGCTTGAATCGCTTCCCGATGTGATTGGTTGATCAATCCCGCGGCGTCGAATCGTCCTGCATCGCGTCGGCCGGCTCGCTCACTTTCTCACTGGTCTTCGGCGTCGTCGCCTTGGCCGCGATCTTGCCCGCGAGCATCATCATCACCTGGCTCTGCCGCGCGTTGGCCTCGGTGATCTCCGCCAGTTGCTGGGCCGTGCGCAGCATCATGGTGCACGAGACCGTCACCGTCACGGCCAGCAACAGCACCGCGATGTCCGTCGCGCGAACGCGCGGGCCGCTCGATCCAACCGCGCTGCCAAGGGCCTGAGGTGCTGGCTTATCCATGCGATCAATATCGGCCCGCGCCAGCGCCGACTCAACCGCGAGATCCGCGGCCGATAATCGCGTTCATTTCAGCAGCACGCGCTGTGCCGGTGCTTGCTGCTCACCCTTCGCATCGCGATAGCAATGGGCAAAGCCATCGCGCAGAGCAGCGCTGGCCCACGCGCCGTCGCGCCGCATCGCGATCATCGCGACCTGCTGCTCGCTGGCGATCGCGTAGCGCTTGGTGATGCGCGTGAGCACCTCGCAGATCGCCTCGATCGGTTCGCGCCCTTGGCGCATGAGTTCGACCGCGAGGAAACTCCCGCACACGCCCATCACCAGTTCGCCGTTGCCCGTCGCGCTGGCCGCGCCGACTTCGTTGTCGACATACAGCCCGTGCCCGATGATCGGCGAATCGCCCACGCGCCCGGGGATCTTGAAGCCAAGGCCCGAGGTCGTGCACACACCGGCGAGCTTGCCGTGCACATCGCGCGCCAGCACGCAGACCGTGTCATGCCCGACACCGGGCGTGCCGCCGACGCCGCGGGCGTGCTTGTATCGCTCTTCAACATTCATCGCCGGCAACACACCCAGCTTGCCCGAACGCAGACCGACACCGGCGCGATCGTGCTCGGCCCGCCATTGCTTCCACGCCTCGCGCGCGTTGTCGGTGAGCAGATCGGTCGGGTGCTTGACGAAGCCTTGGCTAGCCGCGAACTTCTCGACACCATCGCCCGCGAGCATCACGTGGATGGTCTTGTCCATCACGGCCCGCGCGATCTTCGCGACGTTGGCGTACGAGCGCACAAAGCACGCGCTGCCGCAGCGATCGGGATTTTCCATCACGCACGCGTCAAGGCTCACGCGCCCATCGGCGTCAGGAAATCCGCCCACGCCGACCGAGTCGACGCTCGGGTCGTTCTCCACCGCGGTCGCACCTTCGACGGCGGCGTCGAGTGCGCTTCCGCCACGCGAAAGTATGGGCCACGCGGCATCATTCGCGACGGCGCCGAAGGACCACGTGGAGAGGATTTGCGGCACGGTGTTCATCGCGGATTGTTGCCGCCGAATCGAGGGCGAGTGCGCCGTAGGGGAATGTGCTTGACCCCGCGCAAGTCGGTGCAACGATGGTGGGACCGAGAATGCTGTTTTTCCGGTCATTGCCCGCAGAAGTCCGACCCGGCCCAATCGCCGGTCGATAGACGGTGCTCTTCGCTTTTCTGGAGAAACCATGAGCCTGATCAAGTCGCGTTACGAGGCCATCGCCGCTGCCACCAACTGGCGAGAGCCCACCACCAAGACGGGCACGGACAGTTCCCGCTTGGAGGACCTCTATGCGTCGGACGTCTTCAACGAGCGCGTGATGCGCGAGCGTCTGCCCAAGGACGTCTACCAGCGCATGATGCGCACGATCAAGAAGGGCGAGAAGCTCGACGCGGAGCTCGCCGACGTCGTCGCCGCCGCGATGAAGGATTGGGCCATCGAGCGCGGCGCCACGCACTACACCCACTGGTTCCAGCCGCTGACGGGCCTGACGGCGGAGAAGCACGACTCGTTCATCGTGCCCGACGGCTCGGGTGGAATTCTCACGCAGTTCTCCGGCTCGGCGCTCACGCAGGGCGAGCCCGACGCTTCGTCGTTCCCCTCCGGCGGCATCCGCGCCACGTTCGAAGCGCGCGGATACACCGCGTGGGATTGCACGAGCCCGGTGTTCCTCAACCGCTCGGGCTCGAACGTCACGTTGTGTATTCCCACGGCGTTTGTTTCGTGGACGGGCGAGGCGCTGGACAACAAGACGCCGCTGTTGCGTTCGATCCAGGCGCTGAGCGCGCAGTGCATGCGCATCTTGAAGGTCTTCGGCACCGACGCGGGCGTGTCGCGCGTCAACACCACGCTTGGCCCCGAGCAGGAGTACTTCCTGGTCGATCGCAACCTCTACTTCGCGCGCCCCGACCTGGTGACGTGCGATCGCACGCTCTTTGGCGCCAAGCCCCCCAAGGGCCAGCAGCTTGAGGACCACTACTTCGGCTCGATCCCGGCGCGCGTGCTGGCGTTCATGGCCGAGGCGGAGAAGGAGCTCTACCAGCTCGGCGTGCCGGTCAAGACGCGCCACAACGAGGTCGCGCCGGCGCAGTACGAGATCGCGCCGATCTTCGAGCAAGCGAACGTCGCGTGCGATCACCAGATGCTGGTGATGGAGACGCTCAAGCGCGTTGCTCCGCGCTACGGCCTGCAGTGCATCCTGCATGAAAAGCCCTTCGCCGGCATCAACGGCTCGGGCAAGCACAACAACTGGTCGATCTCGACCGACACGGGCGTGAACCTTCTCGACCCGCGCGAAGAGACGCACACGAACATGCAGTTCCTGGTGTTCTTGTGCGCCGTGATCCGCGCGGTCGATCTGCACGCGGACTTGCTGCGTGCTTCGATCGCTGGCGCGAGCAACGACCATCGCCTGGGCGCCAACGAGGCGCCGCCGGCGATCATCTCGATCTTCCTGGGCGACATGCTCTCGGACATCATCGACCAGGTCGAGACCGGTCTGATGCGCCGCTCCAAGAAGGGCGGGCAGCTTGACCTGGGCGCGACGACGCTTCCGAACCTGCCGCGCGACCCGGGCGATCGCAACCGCACGTCGCCGTTCGCATTCACGGGCAACAAGTTCGAGTTCCGCGCCGTGGGCTCGTCGCAGACCAGCACGTGGCCCATGACGGTGCTCAACACCATCGTGTGCGAGTCGGTCGATTACATGGCGACGCAGCTCGAGAAGTCGCTGGGCAAAAACCCCTCGCCCGCCAAGCTGCAGAGCGTGGTCAAGGACTTGCTCAAGAAGACCGTCAAGCAGCACAAGCGCGTGATCTTCAATGGCGACGGCTACTCCGAGGCGTGGCACAAGGAGGCCGAGAAGCGCGGCCTGCCGCACCTGCGCGACTCGGTTGCCGCCCTGCCGGTCTTCGGCACGCGCAAGGCGACGGACCTGTTCAGCAAGTACAAGGTGCTGAGCAAGGTCGAGACCGTGGCCCGCGCACACATCTTGCTCGAGAAGTACGCCAAGCAGGTGAGCATCGAGGGCGAGGTGATGATCGCGGTGGCGCGCACGCAGATCCTGCCGGCGTGCTTGACGCACCAGACGCGATTGGCCGAGGCGATCGCGGCGACCGAGGCGGCGGACGTCGATTGCGCCGATCAGCGCGCGGCGCTCGAGGAGTTTGTGGCCCTGGTCAGCGCGATGCGGGCGGCGGCGGACAAGCTCGAAGAGTCGCTCGATCACCACGACTCTGATCCGCACAAGCACGCCAAGCACGTGCGCGATTACGTGAAGCCCGCGATGGGCGAGCTGCGCGAAGCGGTAGACTCGCTGGAGACGATCGTGGCCGACGACCTGTGGCCGATCCCCAAGTACCGCGATCTGCTGTTCATCAAGTGAGTGATGATGGGCAGACGGGAGTCGGCAGAGCACAGATGTGAGGCTGACTGAGAATCAACAAACCCCGGGGTGGTCCCCGGGGTTTTTCTTTCAAGGGCGGCGAGGTGACGGGCTTTGAAGGCATCGAGGCATCGACGCGACAAGTCATCGAGGCAGCAAGACAGCAGGACAGCGCGACGGACGATACCATCGCGCAGATCGCGGCCCCGTAGCTCAGCGGTTAGAGCAGGGAACTCATAATTCCTTGGTCCTCGGTTCGAATCCGAGCGGGGCCATCCGGCACGTTGGCGACTCTGGGCCATCGTGTGCGCAGGTGAGCAATTCGTCCGTGTTTTCTGGACCCTTTTGCTCACGCTGCCCAACCTCGCCCAAAGTGGCCGACGCTTGCCGCGTCGTCGTTTGCGTTGTCGGCGCGTCGTCAAATGCGCTGCCAATGGCACCAGCATCGGCCGCGCCCGCCGCACGCTCGAAGTCTGACTCGCGGACTTGCAGGTAGTGCTTCTCGGCAATGGCCACGCTGTGACCGAGCCACGCGCCCACGACGTGCGAGGGGAAGCGCTGGACGAGTTCCGTCGCGCAGCTCGCCCGCATGTTGTGAAACAGTCGGGGCCACGGCGCGTGCCCGGCGCTCTTGATGATCCGATGGAATTGGGTCCGCAAGTTCGCATTGCTGTGCCGGTCTGCGTGGACGACGTGCTCGGTCCCGGGCTCCGTCTCGTGGAACGCATCGACGAGCAGGGCTTTGAGTTCGGGGATGATGGGCACCTCGCGGCACTCTTTGCCCTCGTGCTTCTCCGTCTTTGGGCTCCGCACGAGCAACCGAGAGCGGTCCCAAATCACGTCGCCCCAGCGAAGGGCCAGCACTTCCGATGGGCACCGGAGCCCGGCGTAGCGTGAGAGCCCGACAATCACCCGCCACTGTGCATCGGGGCACTTGTCCAGCACGGCCCGCGTCGTCTCGGGCGAGACAAAGAACGCCCGGGCGCGGTTCGCCTGTGAGCCCGCGTGCAGGTCATCGAAGGGATTGGTGCGGCACATCCCCCACTTGACGGCCTTGCGGTAGAGAGCACGTGCCACGTACACCCGCTTGCTGATGGTCGCCGTGGAGTAGTCGTCGGTGAGCGATTGTCGCCACTTCTCCGCGTCGAGCGGGGTCACGCTGGCCAAGGGCCGATCCTTGCCGAAGTACGTCTCCATGCTCCGGCGAATCTGCCCGAGTACCACCAGCGTGCTCGGCTTCACGTCGCGCGTTTCCAGATAGGTTTTCCAGAGCCCGCCGACAGATGCGTTGACGTGCTCGCGGGGCGGGACGAGACCGACGCGGACGAGTTTCTCGTACATCCCGTCATCGAGCCCGCCCACCCACGATGCGGCTTCGGGGTCCATGATGCCCGTCGCGCGAGAGGTGAGCACTTGCTCGATGCGGAGTTTGATCCGCTGGGCTTGTGCGAGATTGATGGAGCCAAGGTACAGAGTCCGCCGGTTGCCCGAGCCATCGACGAACAGGATGCGCTTGTTTCCGTTGGGGTCTTTGCTGATGCTGGCCATAGGTCACTTGCCCTTTGTGTTTGTGCTGGTGCGGACGAGTTTCAAGCCCAGATGAGCACACAGTGCGTCGAGCGTTTCTCCGCGCGGTGGTAGTTGTGCCACCACCAGCCGGTGAAGCGTGGACTGCGGGAGCCCGGTCGCTCGGGAGAGTTCGGCACGGCTCTGGCCGCACGTCTCCACGTAGTGTCTGAGTTGTTCGGTTACGGTCTTCATGGTTGAGAGTCTACTTCACGGCTTCGGTTTGTGCAAGTCGTCCCCGGTGTATCGGTATCTATTCGCTGTTCCGACGCCACCCCGCTTGCTTCTCTTGCCTCTTTTGACTAGTTCGAGCAGCCCATCCCGGATAAGGTCTTGCAGCCATCGCCAACCTTTCATCGTGTCGAGTTCCCCGTTCTGCAGGCGCATATCGAACACCCTCGCCACTTGTGTGGACGCGAGGTAGAAGTCCCCTCCATCCGTCGTCCGCGCGAGAGTCCTTAGCGCTTTGGCGAGCAGCACCCGCTGCGGATTCTCGTACGGGCAAGCGACCGGCTCAGAGTCGGCCCTTGCCGAAACCAGAGATTTGATGAATGGATCGTCACCCCGAATGTCCTTCCACATGCCCTCGAAGTCGCTGTAGGAATCATCACTGTCATGGTGCCCGCTAACGACAGCACGTCTGTGCCACTCTCTGACAGTCGGGCGGAAGACCTCCGCCGACTGGGGCTTGAAGCTGGTTTTCTTGATCTGCAGCACGATGCGCTTGAGACAATCTCTGCGCGTACCCGTCTCCATTGGCAAGTTGTCTTCGAACAGTTGTCGCACGTAGTCTGGTATCGGTCGGCATGCTGAAGAGGAAGAAGAGGGAGATGAGTCAGAAGAGGATCCGTACATACCCTCTTTAGCAGAGATGCCAATGAACCGGAGCCAAGTCTCCGGTAACTCGGCCAACTCCACCATGCCCGGCTCGCTGGACAACTCCCACGAGTAGCACTTGCCCGTATTGTGGACGCTGGGCGGGGCCACGATAAACCCGCCGTCAGCCTTCAAGTCCACGCCCGCGCCAATAGGACGGCTCTTGATCCGCTTCGCACCTTGGGGGTATCGGAAGAGCAGGTGCCGCCCGCCGCCGCCGGTGAGGGCTTCCACGGTCTCTGGAAGTGCAACGTGCGTGCGTTCCAATTCGGCGAGCCCATCGTCCCCGTCGTTGCGTGGGTCCACATCGACGACCACCAGCCCCGATACCTTGCCGGTGACGATGCCCACGTTCGCGCTCGGCCACTTGTCCCACCAACGGCGGATCGTGCGCTCGTCCGTGGTTGCATTGTTCTGCCAGCGGACGATGCACGGGTGCTTGCCCGGAGCCTGACAGTTTGCACCCTTGCGGCATGAGCACGCCGAGGGTTTTCCCTGTGATTGTGGTATTGAATACACTGGCAGCACGGGCCACCCGCGTTGGGCGTATGCGAGAGCAGCTTCAAGGGGTGTCGGGTCGGTGCTCATGCTGCACCTGCCTTGCCCAAGTCGAGCCGCACGCTCATGGTCTGAATCACGATGAGGGGCACAAGCACGAGCCAGGTCCGTCGCCCGTCTCCGCCCGGCACCGCCCTATACCGTTGGGTATCGAGCAGCTCGATGAGCCGAGCGGTGGGCATGACGTAGGCAGCGTCGCCGACGACGAACGCCCAAACCTCTGCGTTGGTCACGCGAGCGCCCGACTTGAAGCCGTTGCGACTTACTTCGACCGCGACATTGCCGCTGCTTGACGCGAGGTCATCGCGTTTGACTTCAATACGACCGAGTGAGATTAGATCGGCATCCGCGGAACCTTGGAGAGTTGGGATGATGACAAATCCGATCTTCGACTCAATTGCCGCCATCACGCGCCGCTCGGCCTCAGTCCCCCGCTTCTGTGCGTCAATCCACGATGCTGAGTCAGAACGACGACCGCTCACGTTGTGGAACTGCGGCCCTGTCCGGAGTTCACGCTCCGGCGGGCCTTTTTCGGGTTGGTCATTCATGGGCGGCCTCCTTGCCGCTGGGTGTCAGAGGTGAGAAGTTCGGTGGTGGTGTCGTCGTGAGCGCCGGGCGCGGTGCGCTTGCTCGCATCGACGAATTGGCGCAAGTCCGCCACGTCGTAGAGCACGCGGGAGCCGATGCGGATGCTCGGGAGCTTGCCATCGCTGGTGAGCGTGAAGAGTGTCCGGCGCGAGATGCCCAGCGTTGCGCCCGCTTGCACGATGCTGAGCAAGATCGGAGCGGAGCCGATAGGCGTGAGCGGGTTAGCCACGGGGCACCCCCCCGCGTTCTGCGAGCGCGTCAACTGAACGCGCCAGCACCCGTACCGATCGCCCCAGCGTGACACGTTCTAACGCCCGACGCTCCAGCAACCGCCGGATGGTTGTCGGCGATACCGCCAACTGGCGTGCAGCCTGATTGATGGTGAGAGCGACGGGAGGAGACTCAACGGATTTGCGTTCCATGACTCGGTTCCACGCGGGGGCACGCACAATTGCGGCCCGCGTAAGACCTGCACGCATTCCGGTTTCCGGTCACTCCGGAAAACACAGTCGCCCCTACTTACCCCGGCTTTTCCCGTGCTTTCTAGTGAGTCCATGAGATTCCGGATTTCCGGGCAGGGCGGAAACGGAAGTCCATTGCCTGAACTCCCCGTCCGACTCCATCAGAACATTGACGTGGTTGTAAAACGCGGTCTTCTTGATTGAAACGCCATCCTCTGCGAGCAGGCGCATCGCTTCATTCGCGTTCCCACCCGATTGCATGAAAGCTGCCCTCACTCGACCTCTACGAATTGCTGCGTCGGTGAGTGGCAATTCGGAGTTCACCACCACCACTTCACGTTTAGGCATTGCACCAACGTGCGGGGCATTGGGCTGAAGACGCTCGAAGATGCGAGCCAGGTCCGCCGCGATGATCTTCAGCTCGGCCCGAGCCTTGTCGTCCTCCACCCGATCGTGCCCAATGTCGGCGAGCAGTTGGATGGCCCGGGCACAAAGTTCGTACACCTCTTCATCGATTTCGGTCGGGAGTCGCGCGGGGTCAGTGAATATGACCGAGTAGTCGAAGTCCTCCCCAGCGTCGTCAACTGCCTGTGCATCACGGACCATGGCCCTAAATCGAAGTTCGAACAGCGGGTGTCGGAGCAAACTCACTGCTTCGTACGCCTTCCTCCACGCGCGTTTGACCGCGGGTGTAATCTGACGCGCCTTGGTGACGTTGTGACCGTCGTCAAGGTCGATCCGGCGGTAGATTGAGCCGAGCGTGGCAAGCGCATCGATAGCCGTCCGCAGCGCGGTCGCGTTTGTGAGCGGCTTCGCCTTCATGGTGCATCGTCCTTTGCGGGACCGGCTCCCGGCGGGCACGCCGTGGACGATGCGAGTCCAGCGCAACCGCCGGGAGTCGATGAGCGGGGAGCTAGCCCGCCTGTCCCAGCAGCCGATTGTTACTAGCCCGCCGCGGACCGCAAAGTGCGCGGTCGGCTCGGATCAGACCATGCTCGTGGGCCGCCGCGGGGGGAATCCAGGAACTTGCCGCTCAGTGCTTTTCTCAAGGCAACGATGCGTCGGATCGGTGCCCGCCATGCATGACAGGGCCGATGCGGCTGGTTCCTGCCGAAACTACCCCTCAACATGAAGCCGGAGGAGCGAGGCAAGCCGAGGGGATCACCGGTCGAGTCGGTCGACCAATCCGTCTGAAGTCGATGTGCAACTAAGAGCTTGGAATCGTCGAGAAGACCGGCAAGGGGTGCCTCCTTGGCTGCACGAATAGTCAGCTCACGTTTGTGATGTCCCGATACCCGACCATCTCGCCGCTTGACACTCGAGCGCGTATCTTTGGAGGCAAAGCAGACGTGAAGCCAGAACGCGCCATCCCGGTCATCGATATCTTCGCGGGCCCCGGGGGTCTGGGCGAGGGCTTCTCGGCGTTCAGAACGTCCGCGGGGTCGCGGCCGTTCAAGATTGAGCTGTCAATCGAAATGGATGAGTTCGCGCACCGCACATTGCTTTTGCGGAGCTTCTATCGGCAATTCGAACCCGGTTCTGTGCCGGATGAGTATTACGAGTATCTGCGGGGAGAGTCGCGGTGGAAGGGCAAAAGCTGCCACGCGCTCTTGGAGGCGTTTCCCCAAGAGGGAAGACTCGCGCAGGCTGAGGCGTGGAGGGAAGAACTTCGACCGTCAGTGGCCTCGGAAGTTGACAGACGAATTGTTGCAGCATTGGGCCCAAGGCGAAGCCGGTCCGCTTGGGTACTCGTCGGCGGCCCCCCATGTCAAGCGTACTCGCTCGCCGGAAGAGTTCGCATGCTCGGTGAGGATCCCGCAGCGTTTTACAAAGACAAGCGACACACGCTTTACAAAGAGTATCTGCGACTGCTCGCTGTGCACGCACCCTCTGTGTTTATCATGGAGAATGTGAAAGGTCTGCTCTCGGCGACTTCGGAATCCGGCACACGTGTCTTCGAACAGATCGTGAGTGACCTTCAACACCCGCCGGGAAGCACGCTTCGCTACCGGCTTTTCGCGATCTCCAGAGGCGAGGGGGGCGATGATCAGCTCTACTCCAATGCCAGCGATGCAAAGCAATTTGTTGTCGAATGCGAGCGTCATGGTGTTCCTCAGGCCCGGCATCGGCTCATCATCTTGGGAGTCCTCGAATCTGACTTCGGAAATGCGACTCGGTTACCCCGTCGCCTCGCGCATCGTGCGATGAAGGTCACGTGCCAGGATGCGATCGATGATCTTCCAAGGGTGCGAAGCGGCTTGTCACGGGAAGAGGATTCGCCCGAACGCTGGAGATCCTGCGTCAAGTCTGCACTTAGCACAGCTTGGTTCAAGCACATTGCTGGGAACGGCCATGCGGATGTCGCCGAAGCCATCCGCACGGCGCTCGATCGCGTAACGAATCCACACAAGGGAAGAGGCGGTCGCTTCGTGCCGTGCGAGACCGCTCCCGGATTCAAACCGGACTGGTTCCACGACGTCAAGCTCGGCGGCGCATGCAACCATGAGTGTCGCTCCCACCGGTCCGACGACCTGCACCGCTACCTTTTCGTCTCCGCGTATGGGGCCGTGCGCAAGTTCTCGCCGCGTCTCAGGAACTTCCCGGCGGCCCTTCTCCCGGACCACCTGAATGTGGACGAGGCGCTCGAGTCCGGACTCTTCAATGACCGCTTCCGAGTGCAACTTGCCGGTTCGCCTGCAACAACAATCACTTCGCACATCTCAAAGGACGGCCACTACTTCATCCACTATGACCCGTCGCAGTGCCGGAGCATGACTGTTCGAGAAGCAGCCCGCATCCAGACCTTCCCCGACAACTATTTCTTCGAGGGACCACGGACAGAGCAATATCGTCAGGTCGGCAACGCCGTCCCGCCTCTGCTCGCCAGCGAGATCGCACGGATCGTCTTTGAAGGCTTCAATCGGCAATGGGCGTAGCGCAGTGGCCGACCCGCTCTCTAAATCAGAACGAAGCAAGATGATGCGCCGCATCCGCTCGAAGAATACCAAACCGGAGATCATCGTTCGGTCGTGCGTTCATCGCCTAGGCTACAGGTTTCGACTGCACGACAGTCAGTTGCCGGGCTCGCCTGATCTCGTACTACGCAGGCTTCGGATCGTGGTGTTCGTCCACGGCTGCTTCTGGCATCGACACGCAGGCTGCAAGAACTGCTCGACACCACGAACTAGGACGGAGTTCTGGAATGCAAAGTTTAGAGCCAACCGTGCGCGGGATTCGAGGGCCATTTCAGCACTTTCTCGGGTGGGCTGGGGGGTCGTGGTAGTATGGGAGTGCGAAACGGAGAATCTCTCGCTGCTCTCTGGAAGGCTCGGACGTCTCTTGTCGAAAGCGGAGCGGCGGGTGAGTCAGATCACAAACGGATCACTCGATCGCTCGGCGACTCGCAGGTGATCGAACCCCGACAAATTGACTTCGTACTCGACGCGTTCGACGCCGACAGGCACGCCCGCAGCAAAGCTCGACGGCACGATTCGTGGAAATTCGGTTGTCACGCGGTAGAGCCCTTCGCCCACGACGTGCAGACGCATCTTCGCATATTCGGAATCATGGGCGGGCGAGTAGCCAGCGCCGGCAAGACGGCTGTCGAGCACGCTGGCCGCGTCCGCGTCATTCGAGACCGCCTGCTGGCAGATCCGGATCAACGCCGGGAGCGTGTTCTCGGCTCCCGCTTCCTCTCGCAATCGCAGGCTGAACAGGAGTAGTTCGCCCTGCTCCGGCGGTTCGAGCTGGTCGACTCCGTTGATTCGGTGAACAGCTCCGCGTGTCGATGTCGTCGCCTTCACCTCCACAGATCGGCCAGTCCACTCAAAATCGTGGCGCGATCCGAGCGGTCCGCGCCAGCGCTCCATCGCCTCGGCGATCGGGACCCGTGCTGCGAGCCATGTCTTGAGGAACCACAGTTCGGCGAAGAGCCCGAGCTGTTCTGAAGTCGAGAGCATCGATCGGGGCACTTCTCCCCAGAAACGTCGCCACTTGCCGATCACTTTTGCCACGGCCAGAGGAGCCGGATCGGCACCAGCGATCAAGCGGTCGGCTATCTCCCCGCCGATCAGATCAAATGCAGGGTGGCCGGAAGGATCTTGGCAAACCAAGTCGAGGTAACGACCTGGCTCGTGCCCCTCGCCTCCGAGCTCGCGAGTGGCAACTCGCACTCCACGCGTTTGCTGGTCGTCAAGGTCGAGATCGGACTCCAACAGCTTGATAAGGACGTGCCGCTGGGAATGCGCATCCATTCCGATGAATAGCCTATCAAGCTGTCCGGGTGCTGCTCGTCTGACGAGAAGGCTTTCACCGCGTACCTGCCCGGTGCCGAGTCGATGCCAAGTTTCCGGGCCGATCATGCTCACTCGGCAGGCCTCCACGCGACTGTCCCCTCGACATACGCCTCGACGGTCTGAGGCTTATTGGACTTTGGAAATGAAATCGCAAACGCGACAAGATCGCGTGCGACCGGAGCACCGGAGTCCGGATAGAGCGGCTTACGTGAACCGCCCGGTTCGAGGTCGTATCCAGAGTGCCGACTGATCGGATAGAGAAGGAGAACGCCGTGCGCGGGATCCCTTAACTGCCGAGCGATCACATTTTCAGACTTTGGCCGGCCGTCCCGCTTCGACGCATCGACTTGCTCGGCAACTTTTATCAGCTCGGCCTCAGCTAGGCCGACGGCTTCGTCGCCGGGGCTGGTCACGACACCCACCGACTCCGTCGCTCCGAGCCGCGAACGACTAATCTGATTGAGCGGACCGGAGGGCAAACCCCAGTCCGCAATGCCAAGCTTGGTGTCTCTATCGATTCTGCCACGCACCGCGACGGTCCACCGCGTCAACTCACCGAGTTCCACTGCCTTTTCGATATACTTCACAAGGAGCGGGATGGAGACGCTCTTCGCTTGGTCGTCGACCCGGTAGCTCTGAAGAAAAGCGATGACATTTGACGGAGCGACGTTGTTCCAGAGAGGCCCGGAGGATCCGTCTGTCCTCTCTCCGCCAGCCTCCAACGCTTGCACAAAGGACCGGACCGCCTGAAGGTTGGCCTCGGCTTGGACCGCGAGATCTTCCGGCCGCTGAAGGGGAAACTTGAAGGTCTGCTGGACCGTCATTGCATAGCTCTGTGAAATTGTGGTCGTGGACGCGAAGCGGCGCTTCAGGGCTGCCGTGACCTGCATCGCGGGATGCTGCCAAATCCTGACTCCCACCTGAGTCGGAGTCAGTCCCTGCTCCTCGTAGACCTGAATGTCCTCGCGCAGCCGGTGTTCCACGAAGGCCAGATCACTGAACCAGCCCTCGAGCTCGGGGGTGGTAAAGATGCGAGTCAAATCCTCGTAGCCTCGGCGGTAGCCGAACCATCGGCCCATCTGCATCAACGTGTCGTAGCTGGCGCTGGGACGGATGAAGTAGCTGACCAACAGGCCTTCGAGTGTCAACCCGCGGGACAGCCTGTTACCGCCAACGGCGATGGCCTTGAGTCCTGGCTCGCGGTCGTAGTCAAGGACCGCTCCTGTCGCACTGTTGATCTCCCTGACCTGCACAGCTTCGACAAAGGGACCCACAAACGCTTCGATGTCGTCGAACGACACGTCCTTGTCGAGGTGGGCAGCCCTAGTGACGGGCCGGAAATCGGTCTCCCATCGCTGGCGAAGACGATCACGAAGCCCGTGGCCGCGCTGGTATCTCCACTCGTCGCGGAGCTCCGAAAACCGTACGGACACGAGCGATCGCAGGTGCGACTGAACGAGGATAAGCTGGCTCGTATGCACCAGCATCGTCGCCGGAGCATCGGCGTTGCCGCGATGGCCTCTTGCTGCGCCCGAGAGCATGAAGTCGACCAGAGCTTGTTCGAGCGAAGGTGGCAGCTGGCCGTGTGTGAGGAACGCGAGATCCTCGTCGGGAACATGACGGATCACATCAAGTCCGCCGTGCTGCTCGCCGGAGTCCGAGTCCATTCGCCCGAAGAACTCCTCCGCCCCGAAGTAACCCTGTGGCTTGGGGAGATCGACAATGAAGTCCTTGGGATACAGATCGTTGCCGACGGTCGGATCGTTCGTGTCGTGGGGGATCAGGACATTGGCGAACGGCGTCGCGGTGTACGCCACATACGCACGCCGATCGAACTTGAGGAGGAGCCGCCGAATCAGGCCGTTGATGGCCGAGGGAGGTTCGTAATCGGGGTCAGGCGGATCATCCTCTCCCTGATATGTACCACGCGTGTCCACGCTCGCAAGATCGGCCTCGTCGTCGACCAGCAGGAACGGAATGCTCGCTCGCACGTGTGCGGGAGCAGCATCGAGCCAGGTCAGCAGCCTTCGGAGCACGGGACCGTTCTTCTTGACGACCATCAGGACGGGCTGCGAACCCTGCAAGGCGGCGTGGTTTGCCCAGCCCGGCTGAAAATCGCCGTGGAAATCGTCCCGCGTGAACTCATGCCACTGCTGACCGATCGGCGGGAGACGCACGGCGTCCGGTCGCGGCTCGGCATACCCGACGAGCTCTCGCTTCAATCTGTTGTTTGTCTGTTTTCTCAGACCGTTGTCGATGCCCGAGAGCACGATGACCAGTCGGTACCCCGCGTCCACGGCTTTGGCGATGACAGCCGTGTAGTTCGCCGTCTTGCCGCTCTGCACAAATCCAAGAACGAGGCCGCGGACATCAGATCGCGCATCGGTGGGCGCGGCAAGCTGGCTGAGAACCCTATCGGATGCATCGTCTAGCGAGCGGACGGCTGGAAGGCTCCACCCCTTGACCGACAGCAGGTACTGCCGAAGTTCCGGCCAGAAGTACCACGAGGAACGGTCGCATGCGCGCAACCAATCCGGGCGATCCGACCTGTTCACGATCGACCTTACGGGCGCAAGCTGGAAGTTCTCGTCCTGCCGGATCGTGTTCTCGACAAGGGCCCGCAAATCGACTGGGATCAAGCCGGAGGCGAGGATCTGATCGATCGGGTGGCCTGCGGCGAGGAGGGATCGTGCGGTTCGTATCGCTAGGGATTCGCGTTGGTTCATGGGGCCTCTCGGTTCAACGAACGCTACATAGTCGACCGCAGGCGCTGCAGCACCCGTTCAACAGTTGGCCGTTCGTCATCCGACGCCGCCTTTAGCAGCCGGGCCGACCATTGGTCAAAGGTGAGGACTGCGGGAGCTGCAACCGCGGTTGCTGTCGAGTGACCAACCGAGATGCCGTTTCGCTGCGTCTCCGTGCCGTTCGGAATGAAGGGCGTGGAGGACGGGAGGCCGCTTGTGAAAGGGGAGCGCTTTGCTGGGGACGGATCGGGCGGATTTGTTGACGGGGGCTTCCGGTCGTATACCTCGCGAGCGAGCTTCACGACGGGAGCGACGGCCTCTCGCACGGCGTCGCGGATCGAGCCCGGCAACTGAACGCGCATCTTGGCGACATTGATTTTGAACGCCTCATCCAGAGCCGGGGAGAAGTGGATCGCGATGCGGGCCAGCTTGGTGTGTTCGTCGGGAGATCGGAGGTTTGACCAGCCACCGCTCTGGATCATGCGATCGGCTCGGTAGATGTAGAAGCCCTGCTGCTGATTCCAGTTTGCGGGGCCTGCGGCTGCGTCGGCTGCGGGCTTTGAGCTGAACGCGTGCTGCGGCGGCAGGATGAACGGTTCGAGGGTGACTTCGCCGTTCACGCCCTCGTGCTCGATCTTGAGCACAACGGGCTGCAGGCGCATGGTCTTGGACTCTGTTCGGCAAAACGGGTCCCACGGAGTAATGGCGTTGCCGTTGACCATGATCTTGAGTTTGCGGCGTCCGGCTTCTCCTGCAATGAATCGATGGAACACCATCGCGAGGTGAACCTCGACTTCGCGACACATCTGCATCAGTCGTTTCCGCGACGTCTCGCCGTAGGGATGCTTGTAGCCCAGAAGGCGATCAAGCCGCTTCCAGAGTACGACGGTACCGGGCCGATCCTTAAGCGGATCGCGGATCGATGCGTTTAGGCCATGCTTGTCGATCGGGAGAATTTCCCATTTGTTGGATTTCTCGATGTGAGCCAAGTCCCACGAATAGCCAGCAACATCGGCTCGCTCGCGGTTCCAGCGGCTCGCGACGGAGAGGCACTCGCACTGGCTTAGCGACGCGGTCTTCAAGCCGAGCCCAAACTTGCCGAGATCGTTGGCCTCGTAGTCGCGCTCGGCACCGAATCGCATGGCTTCCCGTAGAACGTCTGGCTTCATCCCTTTTCCGTTGTCTGCAATCCGCACCCAGGATTCATCGCCATCAAACTCGATATCGATCGCAACCTGAGTTGCACCAGCCTCGACAGAGTTATCGACGACATCTGCGACTGCCTGCGCGAAGTCGTAGCCCATGTCTCGAAGCGACCTAATTAAACGGCGGGCCGACGGGATGACTTCGATGGCACTCATGCTCAATTGGCCTTAGAAGTGAATATGTCCAAACGGCGCAAACGAATTGAGTTCCCAGTGTACGAAGTTTTGGGACAGAATTCCGGGGTGGGCGACTCCAGTTGAGTGGGAACGGCGAGGTCATCAAGATGACAACTGAGTCGGACCCGCGTGCAAATTTTTTCACTTGGCGGCACCCTCTAGCCGGGCACCAGAGGATCCCCGCTGAAATCACGGGCCGCACAGGTCGCGTCGCAGCCGTGTTTGTGCCTCCACAGAGCCTCCCCGATTTCGCAGCCGAGATTCGAGAGCAGTTCGGTATACGCGCTCGCAATTGCTAGGCCCCCCATACCCCCCCCCGATTCCCGCAATCGCCCTTGAGCTGGCCGTCATGTGTTCCAACGAGGCCGCCCGTCAGAGGGTACAGGGTGTGGTTCCTGCACTACCAACAGGTTCGAGGACAAGTTAGTCACGACCTCCGCGCCCGTCGCTCGGTCAGCGCAAGAACCAGTGCTCGTGTCGAAGTCGAAAGGCTCGGCCACGCTGCCACCACCCGTGCGAGCATCGGGTCCGTCGGAGTGGAATCCGGGGCAAGTGCGTCGTCTGGTGCGCTGCCACTGGCCGAAACACGAGTATTCTGCTTGGAATCCGCTGAGCGTTCGAATCCGAGCGGGGCCATTCCCAGACTGTGTGCGCTCACTGACACCCAGCGAAGAACGAGCCGAGGAAGGCGACGAGGTCGTCGACGGTGAGTTGGCCGTCGGGCGCGGGGGTGCCGCCGAGGGAGGCGATGTCGGCGGTGATGGTGTCGCCGGTGAAGAACGCGCCAAGGAAGGCGATGAGGTCATCGCTGGTGAGCTGGTTGTCCTGGCCGAGCGAGCCGCCCAGGCGTGCGACGTCGGCGGGGCAACTGGAGCAGCTCGGGTAGAGCCCGAGCAGAACTTTGTTGATGGTGCCGGGCTTGAGGTACTCAGCCAGTGCGAGCCCGCCCATGGTGACGTCGGGCAGGCCGGCGCTATCGGGCGTGTAGTTCGGATCGACGCTTGAGCGGCGGTAGAGGAGCGACGCGCCGCACTTGAAGGTCTCGCGCGCGCCGGTGCGGTAGGCGTGGTACGCGGCGGCGAGCTCGGGGATGGAGCCGCCGGATTGGCGTGCGCCCAGACCCAGCAGCGCGGGGAAGTGCGCGACGTTGCCGGGGGAGTCGTTGAGCGCGTCGGCGTGGTACCCGCCCCACTGCGATGCCGTGGTGCCGGCGGAGAAGACGGTGAACCAGCGCGGAGCGTTGTCGTCGGTCCACGCGGCGTGCGAAGCCAGGAGATTTCGCGTGTGCGCCTGCCACGCGGGCGAGCTACGGAAATCGCGCTGCAGGAGCAGTGAGTAGTTGGTAATGAACGCGGGCTGGAAGCCGGTGAAGCTGGAGCCGGTCACGGGCCGGCCCGCGAGATAGAGGGCTGCGGGGAGGTTTTGCGGGTTGATCCAGGCTTGGTAGGCGGTGCGCGAGTTTGGGCCGCCGTAGCGTGCGGCTTGTTCGATGAACTGGATGCCCTCGTTGAACGCGGCGGAGCGCGAGGTGGTCGTGGGGCCGCCGGCGGCGTTGCCCAGCAAGTAATACTGCGTGGAGCCGAAGAGGAAGGAATCCCAGTTGCGCACGGAGCAGATGATGGCGCTGGCCGAGGCGCGGATCGACGTATCGGCACCCCAGCGCTGGCGGGCGCGGGCGGCGGCGAGGACCATCTTCATCGTGCTGAGCGTCGCGTACGAATCGCCCCAGCCGGACTTGGCGTTGCCGGTGAGCGGATCGAGCCAGTGCCAGTAGATGCCGTCGGCCGAGCGGAGCGGGCGGATGTTGTCGGGCGCGAGGCCGGCGTAACGCCGCAACACCGTGCGCGCCAGCGGCAGCGCCTGTGGGTCGTTGTCGACTTCTTCGCTGGCGAGCAGCATGAGCACGACCCAGGCGGCGCCGTCGGGTGAGGCGGGGTGGAAGCGATTCCATTGCGGCCAGACGTCGGCGTCGATGACCCAACCCGCGGGCTCGCCGTCGGGGGAGATCAGACCCTTGGCGAAGCGCACGTGCTGGCGGAACTCGTCGAGGGCGAAGGCGTTGAGCGGGAGTCGCGTGTCGGCGTCGTCGCGGATGGCCGTCAGTGTGGTCGCTCCGGCACCGATGAGCGCGCCGTCGCAAGTGGTCGTGAGCGAGCGCGGCGCGGCGATGGTGGTGTAGGTGATCGAGGAAAAACTCACGGTGCTGCGGGCGGCGGCGGGCGTGATGAAGACGATCGCGCCGGCGGAGTCGGCGACGTAAAGCCCGGCCTGCGCCGGCGCGCCGAAGTGGTCGGACCAGGCGAGGGCGACGGGGTTATTGGGGAGCGTGGCGACGTTGGTCGGCAACTGCGCGAATGACGCGCTCACGCTGATGCGCAGCAGGCGGTTGGACTTGGTGATGTAGAGATCGCCCGAGAGGCGATCGAGCGCCAGGCCCGTGACGCGGTCGATGGGGCCGGTGGAGGATGTGTTCCACTCGCCGAGCTTGCCCAGCACGGAGCCGGAACGCTCGGCGCGCCAGACTTCGACGCGGCCTTCGGCGCCGATGTAGAGCTTGCCGCCCATGTGCGCCATGGGCACGCGTGAGAGCAGGCCCGTGGGCGAAAGCTCGAAGGAGCAGACGGTGGACCAGGTGCCGGTGTCGATGTCGAGCCGGACGACGGTGTCGGTGCCGATTCCTGCAGAGTCTTGCACGGCGACAAAGAGCAATCGGCCGGAGTCGGAGAGCGTGACGCCGGAGATAAGCGCGCGCGCAGCGGGGATGGCGATGGCGGCGCTCGCAACTTCGCTGGCGTTGATGGTGCGGCGGAGGTTGCCCTGCACGTCGCGGAGTTCGATGGATTGATTGGCGATGTCGAGCGTGGCGACGAGGCCCGAGAGGGCGGCGGCGGAGACGTCGGCGCCGCCAGTGATCGGCGCGGTGGTGGGCCAGGGAGCCGTGACGGGTGCGGCCAGCGCGCTCGATGACCCCATCGCCAAGGCGAGCCAGCAGGTGACAGATCTGGCCTTGGCTGAGCGGAGCATCGTGAAGAAGAGGTGCGGGTGCGCACCGGACGTTACGTGCGGGCGGAGGGATCAGTTGCAGGGTGAGAAGAACTGGCCGAGGAAGTAGATGAGATCGTCGGCGGTGACGGAGCCATCAGCGGGAGGATTGCCACCCACCGTGACGAGGTCGGCCACGGCGGTGTTATTGGAGAAGAACGCGCCGATGTAGGCGATGATGTCGTCAGCGGTGAGCTGCCCGTCGGGCGTGAGCGCGCCGCCGATGGTGGCGATGTCGGCGGGGTTGCAGCGCGCCGGGCCGGACTGGAATTGGCGATAGGTCAGCGAGTCCCAGAAGATGGTGCCGACGTCGTCGCCGCTGGTGGTGTTGAAGCGCCCGAAGGTGACTTTGACGCGGGTCGGGAAGCCGGGCGTGCCGGGGGGCGAGTTGGCGGGCGGGAGTGTGAACTCGCCGGCGGCCGAGCGATCTTCGACGACGTCCTTCCAGCCCTTGCGATCGGGCGTGCGGGCCTTCCAGGAGATGGTGTACTGGCGCCACTGGCCGTTGGTATGGCCGCCGATGAGGAAGTCGCGGGCGCGGAGCTCGCGCGAGCGTGCGAACTCGTACGGGTCGTGCGAGGCGTTGTTTTGGTTGCCGTTGCCCGCGCCCTTGACGTCGAGCTTGAGCATCGCGGGGGCCGAGCCGGCGGGGAAGGGGAAGTTGTTGTTGACGATGGGAACGTTGGTGGGCCAAGGCGCCGGCGGCAGGGTGTTGAGCGGATCGCTGGCGGGAATGGCGTACCAGGCGATGGCCTCGAGCGTGTCACCCCCCCACCAGTCGAGGGCGACGTCGTAGAAGTTGAAGTTGGGGTCGAGCAAGTTGCGCGTGTCGGTGGTGAAGCCGTAGAACGTGCCGCCGGGCGGGTTCGCGGGGATCGGTCCGATGGAGATGGACTGATTGCCGGTGCGGACCAGCGCGGGTGGCGAGAAGGAATCGATGACGGAGCGTTTGCGGGCGGCGGTGTCGCCGTTGTTGGTCCAGCCGGTGAGCCCACCGGTGAAGGAGCTTGAGGAGTTGAGTTCGAAGTCGCCGTTGGCGAGCGTGGCGTTTTGAGCGAGGGCGGACGTGGCGATCGAGGCCACGAACAAACCGAGTACAGGGATGGGCCGCATGAGAAACTCCGCGCACGAGCATGAACGGAATGGAACGATCGGAGAGCCGTCCTTGAGCTCTGGGCCTGCAGCGCGACGCCTAGTTCGTTCGCTTAGCTGCCGCAGGGAGAGAAGAACTTGCCGAGGAAGTAGATGAGATCGTCGGCCGTGACGGCGCCATCGGGCGGCGGATTGCCGCCGACGGTCACGAGGTCGGCCACGGCGGTGTTATTGGAGAAGAACGCGCCGATGTAGGCGATGATGTCGTCAGCGGTGAGCTGCCCGTCGGGCGTGAGCGCGCCGCCGATGGTGGCGATGTCGGCGGGGTTGCAGCGCGTCGGGCCGGAGGTGGTCTGCACGAAGGTGAGGTCGTCGAAGAAGATCGTGCCGTTGTCAGCGGTGTTGCCGGGATTGAATCGGCCGAAGGTGATCTTCACGCGGTTGGGGAAGCCGGGCGTGCCGGGGGGCGAGTCGAGCGGCGGGAGCGTGTAGTTGCCAACGGTTTGGTTGGCGATGGCGAGGTCCTTCCAACCGGAGCCGTCGGGCTCGGTGGCCTTCCAGCGGAAATTGACTTGTCGCCACTGGCCGTTGGTGGTGCCGGCGAAGAGGTAATCGCGAGCGCGGGCTTGTCGGCCGAAGCCGAAGGCCCAAGTGTCGACGGTGGCGTTGTTTTGCAGGCCGTTGCCGGCACCCTTGAGGTCGAGACGGAAGCCACCGGGGCCAAAGCCTTCGGGGAATGCGGAGACGCCGTCGGGCACGTTGGTGGGCCACGGCGCTGCGGGCATGGCGGTGGTGGCGGCATCGGCGGGGATGGCGTACCAGAGGGAGAAGTCGAGCGCGTCGCCGCCCCACCAATCGATGGAGACGTCGAAGAAGGCGAAGTTGGGGTCGAGCAGATTACGTGTGTCGGTGGTGTAGCCGTGGAAGGACTGACCGTTGATGGGGCCGATCGTGGCGGCGTATTGGCCGGTGTGGGTGATGGCGGTGGGCGTGAGGCCGTCGCCGATCGTGCGGCGTGCGGCGGAGGGGTCGTTGTTGTTGGTAAAGCCGGGGAAGCCGCCGGTGCCGTTGCGGATGAGGTCGAGGCTGCCGTTGTAGAACGGGGAGGTCTGCGCGGCGGCGGAACCGGCGAGCGCGATGACGGCGAGACAGGCGAGCGAGCCGAGGTCGATGCGCATGTGTGAACTCCGAAAGTCGTGAGAGAAGAGTTTAAGCGAGCGAGGCACGGGGTGAGCACAGCAAGGGCAGAACGCCCAGAAACAACCCCACGTAAGCCTTTACATTGTGACCTATACACGTCCCATATGCAAGCCGAATTCGGGAAACTCGCGCCGAGGACCGGAGCGAATGGGGCAACACCCCAAGGGGGATGGGGAGCTATCCCTTGAGCCCGTCGGCGGCGACGCCCTTGATGAGTTGACCTTGGGTGAGGACGAACATCGCCAGCACGGGCAGAACGGTGAGCGTGCTGGCGGCCATGAGGAGGTTCCAGGGCGTTTGGCCGGCTTGCGATTGATAGAGCTGGAGCCCTAAAGCGAGGGTGTAGGTGTCGGTGTGGTGGAGGTAGATCAGCGGGCCGAGGAAGTCGTTCCAGACGTAGACGAAGTGAAAGAGCGCGACGACGCTCAGCGCGGGCTTGGCGAGGGGGATGATGACGCGCCAGAAGATGCCCCAGTGGCCCATGCCGTCGATGCGGGCAGCTTCGTCGAGTTCGCGCGGGATGCCCATGAAAAACTGGCGGAGCATGAAGATGTTGAACGCGCCGCCGAACCACGCGGGGACCCAGAGCGGCGAGAGCGTGCCGTTCCAGCCTAGGTGCTTGAAGATCATGAACAGCGGGACCATGAGCACGGGGAACGGGATCATCATGGTCGCGAGGACGAGGGCCATGACTACGGAGCGCCCGCGCCATTGCACGCGCGAGAGGCCGTAGGCGACGACGGCGGAGGAGAAAGTCATGCCGACGACCGAGAGGGCGGCGACGATGATCGAGTTGCGCAGATAGAGCGGGAAATTGACGGCGGGGCTGGTCCAGACTTCCTTGTAGTTGCTGGCGGCTTGGGATGGGAGACTGGAGACGGGGTCGGGGAGGAGTGAGATCTCACTGGAGGCGGCTTGGTTTTCGGGTTTGACGGAGGTCGAGACCATCCAGACCAGCGGCATCACGAACGCGAGCGCGACGATCGCGAGCAGCGCGTAGAGCGCGATGCGGGCGATGAGCGGGCGGCGGGATGAGTTGGTTTCAGACACTGAAGAGGTTTTCGGGGTTAGGTTTGAGGCGTTAGGCCAATGCCGATCAGGTGCCGCCGCGGTAGTGGACGAGGCGTTTGCTCCCCCACCACAGCAGGCCGGTGAGGATCATGACGACAACGAGTTGCACCCACGCCATCGCGCAGGCATAGCCCATGCGCGAGTAGACGAAGGCGTGGTCGTAGAGGTGCATGGTGTAGAAGAGGCCGGCGTCGTTCTGGCCGTCCTTGTTGCGAAAGAGGATGTAGGGCTGGGCGAAGACTTGCACGCCGTTGAAGATGAGGACGATGACGTTGAACAAGATCGCGGGCGAGATCATCGGCAGCGTGACGGAGACAAAGCGCCGCGCGGGGCCCATGCCGTCGAGCCGGGCGGCTTCGTAGAGCTGCGTGGGGACTTCTTTCATGGCGGCGATGTAGACGACGACGCCTTGGCCGATCGACCAGAGGCTGGCGATGACCAGCGCGGGGATGGCCATCGGGATCGTGAAAGTGTTCTCGCCCGAGCCGAGCGTGAGTCCGCCGGCGATCCAGTTGGGCCAGGATTGCTCGGGGAGGCCGAGCTTGCCCAGGAGTTGGTTGATGAGGCCGAACTTGGCGTTGAAGAGCCACATCCAGATCATGCTGGAGGCGACCATGGGCACAAGCGTGGGCACAAAGACGCACGCCTGGATGAGCTTGGAGAATCGCACGCGCGAGTTGAGGACGCTGGCGAGCACGAGCGAGAGGATGGTCGCGATCGGCACGAAGGCGAGCGCGTACCAGACGGTGTTGTTCACGCTCAGCTTCAGGCGATCGTCGGCGAACATCTGCTTGTAGTTGTCGAGCCCGACGGGGATCGGCGGCTCGAGCAATGAGTAATCGGTGAACGAGTAATAGAAACTCATCGCCATGGGCAGCAGGATGAAGAGGCCGCCACCGATGAGCCAGGGTGAGACCCAAAGCCAGCCGGGGAGATCGCGGCGGAGTGCGTTCCAGCGCGATTGGTTCGGCGCGGGGTTGCGCGTGGCGATTGTCGCTGGTGTGGCGGTACTCACAGCGTCCCCCCACTTTCGCGCGCGGGCCGCATGATGGCGTTTGCGATCGATGTGCTGCGGAGCGCGGAGCGTCCTGCGCCCTCGCCGTAGCGGAGCTTGCGTTGCTGATTGACGCGGTCGATCATCTCTTGCGCTCGGGACTGCATCGTTGCGAGCTCGGTGTCGGCGTCGCCCTTGAGTGCGCGCAGGCGCAGGACCATCGCGTCGAATTCATCTTTGATTTGAGGCCAGGCACGCGTCTTGGGCACGACGAAGGCTCGCGGGGAATCGGCCAGCGCGTTGTGCACGCTCAGGCCTCGGTTAGGGTGCGAGGCGACGAAGCTGGATGAACAGGATTTGAGCGGGCAGACTTTGCAGTGCGCGGTGGCGAGGCGCTCGGTGATCTCGGGGCGCTGGGTGAAGGCGATGAACTCCATGGCCTCGCGCGGGTGCTTGCACCCGCGCGGGATGCAGAGCACATCCGTATCAACCAGCGCGATGGGCGAAGCGTCATCGCGCACGCTCGCGGCCACGGGCATCGGCACGACCGAGTAATCCATGTCGGGCACGAACTGCTTGATCATGTTCGCCAGCCACGGGCCTTGGAGGACCATCGCGACTTTGCCGGAGAGAAAAGCGTTTTGTGCGGTGTTGTAGAAGCCGTAGGAGTCTTCGAACTTTTTGATTGCGGCGGCGTTGGCCTGGTCGGAGCTGAGACCCGGCGAGCGCACGTAGGACTGGAGCCAGCGGTACGCGGCGAGATTCTGTGGCGCGTCGATCGTGGCGCGGCCGGTCGCTTCATCAAAGATGCTCGCACCGAACGAGTAACCCCAGAGCCAGCTCCACCACCCGGGCTCGCCGTGCCAGAAGCCCATGCGCTCGACGGCGCCGTCGCGCACGCGCGAGAGGGCCTTGTGGGCCGCGTCCATCTCGTCGATGGTGCGCGGGAGTTTGCCCGCGAGGCCGGAGTCAGCGAAGAGCTTGTTGTTGCAATAGAGCGCGAGCGTGCCGGCGGTGTTGACGACGCCGAACCATTTGTCGCGCAGGTGTGGGGCGCTGTGGGTCATGACGCGCTGGATGCCGGCGCGGTATTGATCGAGCGCGAGGCCCGCGTCGCGCGCCAGCTCATCGAGCCCGAGGATCGCGCCGCTCTCGGCGTAGGCGGGGATGTTGAAGTTCCAGAGCCCGAGGATGTCGGGCGGTGTGCCGCCGGCGATGGCGATGAGTGCCTTTTGGCCGATGTTGCTCGTGACGAGGTAGCGGACGAAGATGCGCGATTGCGAGGCGTTGAACTCGTCGACGACGCGGCGCATCACTTCGCCTTCGTGCCCGGTCCATTTCTCCCAGTAGTCGACGACGATTCGTCCGCGCGCTTCGGCCGAAAGCCCGCGCGGGCCGAAGAAGACGAAGCCGGCGGCACCGAGCCCGATCGCCCCCAGCGCGCTTCGGCGCGAGATGGTGATCAGCTTGGCGGCCCGATCGTTCATGGGAGGGATTGGCCGTTGCCCGCAGGATTGGTGGGCGTTCTGCGCGGCTGGCGGGTCAGTCTAGCGAGTGACGGGCCGCGCCGAGACGCGAAGAGAAGTTGACCCAACCGCGATCGCTCGTTCACTTCTTGCTCGCGGCGGCGGACTCGGCGTTGATCTCGTCGATGAGCTTGTCCCAGGCGGCGCGATCGGCGAGGAAGCCGGTGTTGGGTTTGTGTGTCTTGGGATTGGTCAGCCCGCGGTCTTTGCTCGCGGGCATGCCCAGGTCGATGATCGCCTTGGTGAGCTGGCCGCGCATCATCTCGACCTTTTCGCCGGTGTCGGAGTAGACGACGGTCATCGATTTGGTCATGGCGGCGCCGGCGAAGCTATCGCCGCCGGCGGAACGGAGCTGCATCCAGAGCGCAATCGCGGCGAGGATGATGACGATCGGGATGACGGCTTTGAGCCAGGGGCTCTTTTCGAAAAGGCTTTGCTTGGCGCTCATGCGTGTATCTGCTCCGATGCGTGTGGAGTGTCCGGCCCGAGGCTCACGGGTAGTAGTGGCCCCAGTTGTAGAACGGCGCGGGCGCTCCGTACGGGTCGGGGCGGGTGTAGTACTCGAAGAACGTCATGGATTTGACGCTGATGTCGCCGAAGAGGAAGTTGTTCTGTCCCACAGCCCGCGCGCCGGTGTTGCTGATGCGCGGCTGGTGGCGCGGCGCGTCGTCGAGCGCGTCGGTGATGAGGACGGCCGATTGCGGGTTGCGGATCTTGCGGAAGGGCTGACCCGCCATGCCGTAGGACTTGTTGTTGAAGATGCCGGGGACCGAGTCGTTGACGAAATACTCGGAGAACCGCACGATGGAGTTCACGTCGGTCGCAGCGGGCGGCCAGGTGTAGAAGCCGCGTCCGCCGCCGGATTGAAGGTATTCGATGCGTGCGGGGTCGCGCACGGAGTTGACGCCCTTGGCGGCGGGGCAATCGAAGAACGCCTGCACCAGGCCGGTGGGCTTTCGCTTATCGCCGGTGGTTTCGTTGGTGTACTCGCTCGGGTCCCAGCTGGCGTTGCCGCCGAGGTAGGAGTCGAGGATGAGCGGCGCCCGGGTCATGTCGGAGAACGTGGGGTTGGGCGCGTTGGGCGTGAGGAAGACGTTGACGTTGATGAACTTGGGGTCCTTGGGCGATTGATCGTCCGCGTACATCTGCACGGCGTAGCCCATCTGCTTCAGCTGCGTCTGGCACTTCACTTCCCAGGCGGAGCGCCGAGCGCCTGAAAGCGCCGGCAGCAAAATCGAAATGAGCAGAGCGATGATCGCGATCACCACCAGCAGCTCGATCAGCGTGAAGCCGCGCGATCGATGGTGTTGCTGGCGTTGTCGCTGGGGACAGGTTTGACAGTCATTCGATGCGTTCATGTGGACGCTCCTGCGCGTCGTGCTGCTAGAGGTGTACCGGGTCCGATGGAAATAGCCGCTCAAACCGTCGCTTTTCACGAATGAATACGAGCGAACGTCCGGCGATCCAGCGAGTGCTGGCTACCGGGTCTATACGAACTCAACCCGCACCGGGGTTGCGAGGAACACTCCCTGTCCCGGCTTTCGCGCCGGCCGAGGCACCCGCGTGCACGAATCGCACGCGAACTTTGCCCGTGGAACCCTCGGGCAGCTGATCAGCGCGGAGAATCGAACCTGCCAGCGGCTTGCCGTTGAGCTCGACGATCATCTGCCCGCCGCTGACGCCCGCAGGATTGATTTCGATCTCAAGCTTGCGCCCGCGCCAGACGCGCTTGGCGCTGACGGTGCCGAAACTTTCGGGGATGCACGGGTCGATGGCGAGGCCGTCCCACGTTGGGCGGATGCCGAGCACCCATTCGAGGCTGACTTTGTTGAGCCACGCGGCCGAGCCGGTGTACCACGTCCAACCCGCGCGCCCGGGAAGCTCCGAGAGTGGGCCGTCGACGTTGCCGGGAAGCACATAGGGCTCGGCCCAGTACTTCTCGGCGTCGCTGGCGCAGCGCGTGGGCGGGGCGATGGAGTTCCAGATCTTTTCCACGGCGGGCGCGTCTTTGAGTTTGCACGCGGCCAGCAGCGCCCACGTGGCGGCGTGCATGTAGACGCCGCCGTTTTCGCGCGAGCCGGGCGAGTAGCGCGTGATGTACCCGATGGTCGCATCGGGCACGGTGTACGCGGGCTCGAGCAGGAGCGGGCCGTAGGACGAGAGCAGGCGCTCCTTCACGCTCGACCAGGCGGCGCTGACGCGATCGCTCGGCGCACCGTCGGAGATGATGCCCCAGGTCTGCGCGTTGAGGTGGATCTGACCTTCGGCACTATCGCGCGAGCCGATCCACTCGCCGGAGTCTTTGGTGCCGTAGCGGTACCAGTGCCCGTCCCACGCGACGGCGTTGATGTCGTGCAGGAGCTTTTGGCGGCGGGCGGCGAACATCTCGGCCGTGTCGGTATCACCCTCGTGACGGAGCACGTGCTCGAAGTCACGGAGGATGGTCGCGAGGAACCAGCCGAGCCAGACGCTCTCGCCTTTTTCGTCCACGCCCATGGCCGAGAGGCCGTCGTTCCAGTCGCACGAGCCGATGAGCGGGATGCCGCGGGGGCTGAGGCGATTGAGCGAGCGCTTGATGGAGCGCAGGCAGTGGTCCATCAAGTCCGTCGCGAGCTTGGGATCGTCGCGGAACGGGATCTTCTTGCGGTGCAGCGCGGCCCAGTCGCCGGTCTCTTTGATGTACCCGCAGGTGAGGTACGCGAGCCAGAGGTAGTCGTCGGAGCAGGCGGTGTGATTGCCGAAATCCGCCAGCGCGTGCCACCAGTGGTTGACCGAGCCATCGACAAACTGACGCGTGGCGGCGTACTCGATGTGGTCGATGGTGCGCTTCGGGTCGATGGGCAGCCAGACGTGCGTGTCCTGGAGTTGATCGCGGAAGCCGAACGCGCCGGACTGCTGGTAGTAGCCGGTGCGGCCCCACAACCGGCCCGAGATCGCCTGATAGCGCAACCAGTGGTTGTTGAGCAGATCGAAGTCGGCACGCTGCGATTGAACGTGCGTGGGTGCGAGGGTGTCGCGCCACATCGCGTGGGCGTCGTCGAGCGCGAGCTTGACGTTTTCGAGCTTGGCGAACTTGTCGATCGCGCTCATGCACGAGACGTGGTCGTGCCCGATCGCGAGTGTCCAATGGAGCTCGATCGTTTGGCCCGGGGCCAGCGTGATATCACCGCCCAGCGCCGCCGCGGCGTCGCCGAAGCGGCCGAAGCGACCATCGGCGGGGATGTCGCCATGCATGGCCTTGGGCGCGTTGGGCTGGCCGTAGCGACCGAGGAAGGTGGACTTGTCGGCGATGGCCAATCCCCGTTCGTACGTGCCGCTCATGGAGTGGGCGGCGACGTACGGCCAGGGTTGATTCCAGTGCTGCTTTTCGTTCTTGGGCGGGATGTCCCACATGTTCTTGACGGCCACGATCGCGCGGCGCTTGGCGTCGTGGCTCGTGGTGAAGAACAAGCGGTGGAACTCGCGCTTGGCGTCGGGCGCAACGCCGCAGCACCAGTCGAAGTACGAGCTGATGCGGAGCTTGCGCGGGGTCTTGCCGGTATTGGTGAGCTTGAGCAGCCAAAGCTCAGCCTGATCGCGCGGGGCGACGAAGAGCGTCCAGGCGGAGTCGATCCCGTGGGCGCTGGTCTTGAAGGTCGTTGAGCCGAGCGTGTGCGTGCACTGATAGGAGTCGAACTTCTCCCAGCACGGCGCGGGCGCGGCCGACCAGGTCTTGCCCGACTCGCGATCGGCGATGTAGAGATACTTGCCAGCCTGATCGCGGACGAGGTCCATCTCCCAGCGCGTGAGCACGCAGTGCTGGGCGTCGTCGAACCAGGAGAAGCCGCCGCCGTTTTGGGAGACGATGAAGCCGAAGCGCCCGTTGGTGACGACATTGCACCACGGCATCGGGGTGCGATGGTCGTTGATGACGAACGAGCGTCCGTCAGAATCGAAGTGCCCGTAGCGATTGGCGAGCATGAGTTCGAGCCTTCCTAGCACGCTGCGTGATCGGGCGAGAACCGACCGATGCAGGCGACTGCGCCGAGCATGTAAGCGTTATCATTGTGCCGTCAAAACCGTGCTGTGTCAAGCGCGTGACGCGGATGTGCACAAACTTCGGTCGGAGATGGCGGCCACAAGCAAAGCGCCGGCCCCGGTGGCCGGGGCCGGCGCTCGATTGAGACTGAGGGTTTAACAGCGCGAGTGTTGCGCGTTCACGCGATTAGGCGCGACGGCGACGGCCCGCGACCAGACCGCCGAGGCCGAGCAGCGCCGCCGCGGCGGGGCTGGGCGTGACGGTGGTGCCGTTGTAGCTGATCGTCGTGTCGGTCGCGATGTTGGGGTTGCGCGAGTTCTGGAAACGCACGCCGGCGATGGCGCCGTCGACGAAGCCGTCGAAGCCCGAGGTGCCCCAGCCGAGGACGGGGCTCTGCGCGAAGCGACCGGTGGTGAGGTCTTCGACGCTGGCCTGCCAGGTGCCGGCGGCGCTACCAGGGCGGCCGAAGTAGGTGAAGGTCAGACGCAGCGGGTGGGAGACGTCCCACGGCGCGGGCGTGGTGGCGGGGATCGGAGCAAAGCCGCCCTCACCGAAGAGGTGGAAGTCCATGCCGGCGCCACCGACGAAGATGGTGCCGTTGGAGATGACGAAGATGCCGCCGTCTTGAGCGGTGTTGATGTCGCCACCCTGGAAGAACCAGATGCCGCCCTCAGCGTTGAACGGCGCGCCGGGGTTGCGGTTGAGGTTGGTGTTGACCTGCATGGTGGTCTGGATAGTGAAGCCTTGGTTGGCGCTGAGGGCCAAGGGCGAAGCGCCGCCGTTGTTGCTCAGGAAGCCGTAGTGCAAGTTGGCGAACGCGTCGGGATCGGTGCCTTGAGCGAAGCGCTCGCGGAGCACGGTGCTCGACAGGCTCGAGGACGAGGGCAGCACGTTGTCCGGGCCGGCGTTGACGTTGATCGTCGTGCCGGGGAACCCGCTGAAGCGGGTGCGGTACTGCATGTTGAATGAGTTGGCCGTGCTGATATTGTCGGCCAAGGCCACACCGGCCAGCGACGACAGAGCGACCGTGGCGAACGCGAACGTACCAATGGAATAAATCTTCATCTTCTTCACTCCCCTAAACTCTCTCACACCAAGTCTGACGCCGGAAGAGACCGGCTCTGATTCAGTGGGCGACACCGCCCTCGGAACCTGCCAAACCTCGTGCGTAACCGCTTTCATTATGCGGACGGATGACAAGTCGTCAAGGCTATTTGACCCAAAATTCAAAAAATTCTTGGGTCATCCTTCGAGCTTACCCAGCTTCAACTTCAGACGCTCCATGCCTGCCTGAACCATGGGATGCGCGTGGAAGAGCTTCCACACCAAACCAGTGCGGGCGTTCTCGATCGAGAGGAGCATGGGGAGCTGATCGATGGCGAGGTGTTCGTCGCAGATCCAACCGGTGTCGCGGTTGAAGGCGTCGACGAAGCCGAAGCCGCCGGTGTTGGGGTCGCTCCAGACTTTGCGCCACGCGCTCTCGCGTTGTGACAGCTCGCGCCAGTGGCGGAACGCGCGGAGCGTGAGCTCGGGCGTGAACATGATCGACATGCCCGCGCCGTAGGGCGCGATGGTGCCGTCGCCAAAGTTGTCGGCGGGCGTGTAATCGTGCGTGAAGTCATAACCGGGGCGTGCGCCGGGCATGGGAAGCAAATTCGGAAAGACGCCGGTGACGATGTAGCCGCTCGGGTGCGCGCTGGGCGTGAGGCCCCAGGAGTCGGCGGAGAAGCTCTTGGAGTTTTTGGGATTCTCGGCGCACTTGCGCTGATGCACCAGGCTCATGCGGCGCGAGTTCTCCCACCAGTCGACGCGAGCGCGGCTCGTCTGGGCGAACGCGCTGGGGTCATCGGGGCCCATGGCGTTGTAATTCATGAACACGTGCGAGAACTGATTGACAAAGAGGCAGCCCGACCACGGGAAGTAGACGATGGGGCCGATCTCCTGGTACGCGCCGAGCTGACGGCGCAGGCGGTAGTAGGCCTCGGGCTCGACGCGATGCTCGGGCTTAGGTGATGCGACGGCCAGGAACGTGATGAGGCGATGCTCGCACCCAGAATCCTGCCAGTAATAGGGCAAGAACTCGCCCTCGCCCGTGGGGTCGGTCTTGGGGTTCTTGGGCTTCCAGCCCAGCGAGAGATAGCCGATCTCTTCGGGCTTGGTTTTGCTTGAGGCGGGGGCGCGGAGCATGAATTTGCTCCAGTCGGCGTCGGCCACCAGCGCGTCTGCGACGCTTGCGACTTCGCCGCCGAAGTAGCTGGAGGCGACGATGCACCCGGAGAAGAACAGCGCGCTATCGATCGTGGAGATGAGCTGCTCTTGATTGCCGGAATGGATGCCGGCGGTGACGGGGTCGATGAAGTGCTGGAAGAGGCCGAACTTTTTGATCTCGCGTTTGTCGCGCAGAACGGTGAGGACTTTCATCGCGCGGGCTTGCGCGTCGGCCTTGGTGATCCAGCCGCGCTCGACGCCGACGGGGAGACTGGCGAGCTGGAAGCCGACGCCCGCGAGCGAGATCTCGGGCTGGCTGGTGCGATCGGGGACCATGCCGGTGACGGGGTGCGAAGAGGCGATGAGCCAGTTCCACGCGCCGCGCTGGACTTCATCGAGGAGTTTTTCGTCGCTGGCGTTGAAGGCAAAGGGCGGGCGCGCGGTGCCGATCGGCGAGGTGATGACGACGTCCGCAGGCGGGAGCGGAAACTGCTCGAGCCGCGTGGGCAACAGCGCTTGCGGGGTCTTTTCAGGGGCCTGATGGCACCCGGCGAGAGGGCAAAGGAACCCAGCCGCGAGAAAAGCGATCCATGTAATCGGTTTCATATTCTCAGTATAACCACTCCGGCGGTACACTCGGTCCCCTTAGGGAAGCCCACCTTGGTTCACAAAGTTCCCCCAAAGACGACCACCGCTGCGGGCGCTTCGACGCCGACGAACTCCGCGCGCCATGCCAACGGCAAGAAAGTCGCGAGCATTCAGGATGTCGCGGCGTCGGCCGGTGTGTCAACGGCGACCGTGTCGCGCGTGCTCAACTCCCCCACGCTCGTGTCGCCGGAGACGGCGCAGCGCGTGAAGTCGGCGATCGAGAAGCTTGGGTACAAGCCCAACTTGTTCGCCAAGGGTCTGATGACGCGGCGCTCGCGCGTGGTGGGGATCATGCTCCCCGACATCCACGGCGAGTTTTACTCTGAGCTTTTGCGCGGGGCCGACGAGGAGGCGCAGCGCCAGGGGTATCAATTGCTGGTCTCGAGCGAGGCGCGAAGGAAGTCTTCGGACAAGCACGCGCTGAGCAACGACCACGAGCTGACGTTCGGGATCGTGGACGGCTTGGCGATCATGCTCGCGGAGCCGAACCCGGCGCTGTGGAAACAGGCGCGCCAGTCGGGTGTGCCGATCACGGTGATCGACGCTGAAGCAACCGAGCCGGGTGTGGATTCGATCCTGATCGACAACGCGGTGGGCGCGACGGAGGCGACGCGGCATCTGCTGAGCAGCGTGTCGCCGGAGCTGTGCTTGTTTGTGGGCGGGCCGTCGGGGAACTTTGACTCCTCGACGCGCGCGGAGGCATTTTTGTCGACGCTCCGCGCCCACAAGCACACGCCGATGGACCACCAGGTGGCGCACAAGGAATACACGGCGGCGTGGGGTTACTCGTGGGCCGAGCGCACGCACAAGAACGGGCGCTTGCGGCACGCGGGCGTGCTGTGCGCGAACGATGAGATCGCGCTGGGTGTGCTGCAGGCGGCGCAGGATTTGGGGTTGAGTGTGCCGCGCGAGTTGAAGGTGATTGGTTTTGACGACACGCGTCTGGCGAGCCTGATCCGGCCCAAGCTCTCGAGCGTGCGCGTGCCGATGGGCGAGGTCGGTGCCGCGGCGATTCGGCTCTTGGTACAGCGCATCGAGAACCCCGAGGCGGCGAGTGAGCTGGTGAAACTCTCGACGCGGTTGGTTGAGCGCGAGAGCTCGAGCAAGTAAAGAAAAGCCCCTCCGCGAGGGAGGGGCTTGGTGTGCGTTCTCATCTGAAATCGATGACCCGCGCACCGAAGTCCCGCAGAGCCGGGCCTTCGGTGGCACTTACTTGCCCGCGCCGACGCGGCCCAGGAGTTCGTTGACCGCGGCCTCGAGCTGGCGATCCACGCCCGCGGCTTCGTCGGTGGGAAGCTGCGGGACGTTGATGTCGGGCTGAGCGCCGTTGTTCTCCTGGTCACGGCCATCGGGCAGATACCAGCCGCGGAAGGGCGTGCGGACCGACGTGCCGTCGATGAGGGTCATTGCGCCCGTCGAGATCACGCCGCCGAAGGTGGCGGTGCCGATGAGCTTGCCGCGGCCGA